>OW240912.1:86702158-86810422 GCA_933207985.1 Pelobates cultripes | reverse complement strand
GGACACAAATATTAGTGTTTCAAAACATTCAAACATATCACAACGATGATATTGTCAGAGAAAGTGCAGTTTTTTTGCATTTTTCACACATAAATGGCACTTTGACTGAGGATATAATTGTTGTGATATGTTTTATTGTTTTGAAACACTAATATTTGTGTTCAGCGAAGTCTCCTGAGTATAACAGTACCCCCATTGTACAGGTTTTATAGTGTTTTTGAAAGTTACAGGATCAAATATAAGGCTTGATTTTCCGTTTTTTCATATTGAGATTTGCCAGATTGGTTATGTGGCCTTTGAGAGCGTGTGGTAGCCTAGGAATGAGAATTACCATACATGATGTCATACCATTTGCAAAAGAAGACAACCCAAGGTATTGCAAATGGGGTATGTTCAGTCTTTTTTAGTAGCCACTTAGTCACAAACACTGGCCAAAGTTAGCGTTCATAATTGTTTTTTGCATTTTTAACACACAAACAAATATAAATGCTAACTTTGGCCAGTGCATGTCTAATCTTTTTAGTGGCTACTAAAAAAGACTGGACATATCCCATATTGAATACCGTGGGTTGTCTGCTTTAAAAAAAATATGTACGGTACATGTGAGGTGTGATTCAGAGATTTATGAGAGATAAGTGTTACAATGTCACTATTTATTTTTTATTTTTTTATTTATGTGAGCTTGGTTTGGCAAGTTAACAGCATCATACATAAACAGTGGTATGATAATTTAAAGCAGTACAGTAAAATAGTGTTAACATTGATGTTTCAAGGTTGTAAGCACATTTTCATATATCCATCATGTTGGGTGGCATACCTGGGGTCTGCTGGGTTGTGTAGGTTCATTATTGTGGGCATTATTCCCCTGGTGTACTACAAGTGTGGGAGTGTGTGGGTGCTCCCTGGTTCGGGTTGCGGTGTGTCAGTGTGTGTGGGAGCATGTATATGATTGTTACAAGCGGTTTTAGGTTTGTGGATCTGGATGCCTGTGTGTACTCGCCTGCGGAGCTCCTTTTAGTACCAGGGTGGTTGGAATGACGTGTGTAAGGCGCTCCGGTTTGCGCTGTACCCTGTGGGGCATCTCATCTAGCCCCCTATCCCTGGGGGTGGTGTGGGGTGGGCGGAGTGGCGATAGTCGTGGTGAGCGCCTATGTACTATCGTGCATGAGGGGTTGTCTGCCTTCCCTGTGGGGGTAGGGGCCCCGTAACTGCGGTTGCGTTAAGGTCAGAAAGGACAGTCCCAAGTGGGGCAGTGAGAGAAAAAATAAATAAATAAATAAACATTGGAGTTATCACTCTGTGTCAAGAGATGTCTTGGACTTCCGTTTGACGGTTTCGGCCATGTCTTGCATATCATCCCCGGGTTCAGTCCCCGTGCCCAGTCAAGTGTCCAGAGTCTGTAGATCTCGTGTTGTCTGTCCAGGAGTAGGGCAGTCCTCTGGGTCCCAGCTCTCTGGTCGACCTCCAGTCGTGGAGGTGAGATGTGGGGGTTGTAGTCCCAGTGTCTTCAGGAAGGCGGGGGCCCCAGTTGGGGATGTGAGGTGGTGTGCAGTTCCATTGTGGTGAACGAGCAGGGCACCAGTGTTCCCCCATCTGTAGGCGATGCCTGCTTTGCGCAGCGCGATGGTCACGGGTCCAAAGGTCATCCGCTTTAACAATGTGGCTCTGGTGACATCCTGGAAGAAAGAGAGCTGAGTGCCTTAAATGCCAGCGGCGTTTTGCCTTTAATGGCGGTCATTATTTGTATCTTGTCAGGTACCGACGCCAGACGCAGAATGATGTCCCTGGGCATGCTGGATGGTAAGTGTGTGGAGCTTGTCACTCTGTATATCCCGTCGATTGATATTTTCTTGGCGGATGCCTGGGGTAGCAGTGTTGTGAGCAGTCTCCGCGTATAATGCGGTAGCTCCTCAGTCGTTATTGTGGTGGGGACACCTCTGATTTTGATATTCTTCCGTCGTTGTTTGTCCTCCAGGGACATGATTTGACCTGCTAGTACATTTTGCTCTGCTTGGAGTCGGTTGACCGAGTCCATGAGGGTGGACACTGTGCCCTGAATGTTGGTGATGTCTGCTTCTGCAGTTCCAACCCTCTCCTGCACACTTTGAATATCAGCCTTGACCTTTGCGACGTCGGCCGCTAGCAGTTTTGTTTGTTGGTCAGGAGGGCTTTTAGGTCCCCTTTAGTAGCGGGGGCTGAATCATCCCGGGGTTCCGGTGTTAGTGGGTGTCCCGTCGGGGAGGCCGCCATCTCGTCTGGCTCTCCCCCGTCGGGTTCGGGTGCTCGGTCCGCAGGGAGTTGTTGCACGGCATGTACTGGCTCCGTTTGTGCAGGCCTGAGCCACATCTCCCCTATGTCTCTGCCTTGTGTGTTGGGACCAGCTGTGGCTTTGTGTGAGCGGCGACCCATGACTGTGTCCCGACTGGATGGGTAGTCTTCCCAGAGGCTTCCGCCGAGGTAGGCCTCTAGGTCTTGGATTGGAGTTGCACGGTAGGCCATAGGTTTGCGCTTCTGCCTGGTCTGCTTGGGTGCCTGGAAAAAAGGAATCGATCGGTGCGGTACTTATCGCCGGTCAGTACTGGGTACTTGTTGGGGTTCGATGAGGCTTCGTTTGGTGGGTATTTGGCAGATTCTCTACAGGTTCGGGAAAGGCTCCGCCCCTACAATGTCACTATTAAAAAACATTTAAAAAATGTATATTTTGAAACCGCAATGTCCTACTTGTACTTATAGCCCTATAACTTGCAAAAAAAGCTAAGAACATGTTAACATTGTGTATTTCTAAACTCAGGACAAAATGTAGAAACTATTTAGCATGGGTGTTTTTTGGCGGTTGTAGATGCGTAACAGATTTTAGGGGTCAAATTTAGAAAAAGTGTGGTTTTTTACATTTCTTCATAATTTATTTTTTTAAATTTATAGTAAATTATATGATATGATGAAACTAATGGTATCTTTAGAAAGATCATTTAATGACAAGAAAAACTGTATAAAATATGTGTAGGTACAGTGAATGAGTAAGACGAAAATTATAGCTAAACACAAACACCACAGAAATGTAAAAACAGACCTGGTCCTTAACGGTAAGAAAATTTAAAAACAGCCTGGTCACTAAGGGGTTAAAAAAAAGTGATATCCTGCATTATAAAAGTAGACGACACAAACACTTGCAAGACATTTTTGGAATTTAATAAAAACCTTGAAATATTTGAAGAATGACTAAAGTGAACTCGCATTACTATTACAAGTGCCATTCCTTTGGATCAAAGAATCAAACAGAGGGAAAAACCACAGTGACAATTTATTTTCAGCTTTTAACCCCTTAAGGACCGAGGACGGTTCAGGACCGTCATCGGCATTTTTGCCTTGCCGACCGATGACGGTCCTGAACCGTCCAAACGGTCTGGGGTACTTACCTGATTGGCGGCGATCAGTGTTCCTCCGGTTGTGGGGAGACTGCCTGCAGCCCAGACAGTCTCCCCACGGCAGATTAGGACCCCTGTGGCCATGTGATCGCTCAACACAGCGATCACATGGTCACAATAGGTATCCATGTGTCTGCCTGCAGGGGGGGACTGCCTGTGCTGACAGGCAGTCTCCCTGCAACTGTAAAATCAGAAAAAAAATTAAAGTTAATGGTAATAAAAAAAATAATAATAATTATATATGTATAAATATGATATATAGACATATATTATATCTATATAATATATGTCTATATATCATATATATAATGCCATACTAAGTGTATTTTTATATTAATATGTACTTATATTAATATAAAAATACACTTATAATTAAATTACACACGTATATATATAATATATATAATAACTATATATATTGTATATATATATTATTATAAAATATAAATAATAAGTAATTTAAATTAAATAAAAAATTTTTAAATAATAATAAAAAATGTAAAAAAATTATATAGCTATATGAAATTTTATTCTAACTGTATTTTAAAATTAATATATATATATTTATATCAAAATACACTTAGAATGAATTTGTATATATATCTATGTATATAAAAATAAATAAAAATAATAAGAAATATACATACGTCCATATACAAAATTACATAAATAATTATATAAATATACACGTAGACTTCAAATATATAAATATGCATATATATTTAAATTCTACGTGCGTATTTATGTAATATTTTACATAATTCAGTAATTTTATTGATTGCAATTTGAGGGACCTGCCTGCCAACCCAGGCCGAAATTCCAGAGAATTTAATTTGCTAGCACTGTATTTTACCCTGTAACGTTCTACGACACCCTAAAACCTGTACATGGGGGGTACTGTTTTACTCGGGAGACTTCGCTGAACACAAATATTAGTGATTCAAAACAGTAAAATATATCACAGCGATGATATTGTCAGTGAAAGTTACTTTTTTTGCATTTTTCACACACAAACAGAACTTTTACTGATGATATAATTGTTGTGATACGTTTTCCAGTTTTTAAACACTAATATTTGTGTTCAGCGATGTCTCCCGAGTAAAACAGTACCCCCCATGTACAGGTTTTATAGCATTTTTGAAAGTTACAAGGTCAAATATATGGGTCAAATATTTTACATTGAAAATGGCCAGGTTGGTTACGTTGCCTTTGAGAGCGTATGGTAGCCCAGGAATGAGAATTACCCCATGATGGCATACCATTTGCAAAAGAAGACAACCCAAGGTATTGCAAATGGGGTATGTCCAGTCTTTTTTAGTAACCACTTGGTCACAAACACTGGCCAAAATTAGCGTTCAATTTAGTTTTTTTACTTTTTTCACACACAAACAAATATGAATGCTTACTTTGGCCAGTGTTTTCGACTAAGTGGCTACTAAAAAAGACTGGACATACCCCATATTGAATACCCTGGGTTGTCTACTTTAAAAAAATATGTACATGTGGGGTGTTATTCAGAGATTTATGACAGATAATAGTGTTACAATGTCACTATTGATAAATTTTAAAAATGTATGTTTTGAAACCGCAATATCCTACTTGTACCTATAGCCCTATAACATGCAAAAAAAAGCAAAAAAGCACGTAAACACTAGGTATTTTTAAACTCAGGACAAAATTTTGAATCTATTTAGCAGTTTTTTTCATTCGCTTTTGTAGATGAGTAAAAGATTTTTCAAGTAAAAGTCAAAAAACATGTATTTTTTTCAATTTTTCATCAGATTTTTGTATTTTTTTTAAATTAAAATACATGAGATTATATAAATAATGGTATGTAAAGAAAGCCCATTTTGTCCTGAAAAAAACAATATATAATTTGTATGGGAACAGTAAATGAGAAAGCGGAAAATTACAGCCAAACACAAACACCACAAAAGTGTAAAAATATTCCTGGTCGCAAATGTACAACATCGCAAAAACAGTCCAGTCCTTAAGGGGTTAAAAAGAATGGCATTTCAACCTACAATAAAAGGCTTGTGTGAGTTCACAGCTAAGAAGTTGGTTGACTGCGTTACCTCTCCTAAGATATAATCCTGCACTGGTACAGTTAAAGGATTATCCTGATTCTTACAAACATGAACCCAAATACAATTCAGTGAAATGCAGTTTCCTGAACATGCATCTTTTTATGAACTCAGTGAGGGCAGATCACCTAAGAACAGCGACTGTTAAAGGGGCACTATAGTCACTGAAACAACTTAAGCTTAATGAAACCGTTTTGGTGTATAGATCATGCCATTGCTGTCTGACTACTGATTTCCCTGCCATTTAGGAGTGAAATCACTTTGTTTATACAGTCCTAGTCACACCTTCCTGTATGTGGCTTACACAGCCTTCCTAAACACTTCCTGTAAAGAGCGATCTAATGTTTATACTTCCTTTATTACAAATGCTGTTTAATTTAGAATGTCAGCCTGTATGTAATTAAAGTTTCAATTACAGAGCAGGAGATAAAATAACTTTGAAAGTACCGTAAATTACATTTGATTGAAAATAAAACTATTTTGTTGTCATGCAGTCTGTGTCAATCATAGCCAGGGGAGGTGTGGCTAGGGTTGCATAATCAGAAACAAAAGTGATTTAACTCCTAAAACTACAGAGGTGTGATCTATATACCAAAACTGTTTTATTAAGCTAATGTTGTTTTGGTAACTATAGTGTCCCGTTAACCTTTTTAATTCCTGCTCTTGCAGTCCTAATTTCCAAGATGCTCATTCAGCCAAATAGTTTTCTGAGTATCCTGGGAAATGTAGTCCAGAACATTTGGAGTGGTAAAGGTTAACCTTCACTTCCTTACAGAGAATAGTGGTTGGCTGCATAGAATTCTTTCCACTGTGTGTCACATGACCTTACAGTCCACAGGCACCAATACTCCATAGATACATCAAGTGTTGTAAACATTCCCAGTGTTTTATTCATTTCTTGCGTAACAGTTTATTTTCTGCTTCTCCTTTTATATGGAGAGAATGGAAAACCGTTCATTTTGTTTATATCATGCCAGCATATTCTATCATGATGAGCACTAAATAAAAGACAGATCCATGCAAATAGATCATTGTCCAAAAGTTGCAAGAAACAATAGTTGGATAAATCAAATTAAAAACAAAGCACTGGTTTAAAAGTAATACATGTATCTCATTATATGGATTCTAATAGAAAGCAGCATTTTGTTGGATGATTTGTTTTTATGTATCTGTGGTTTTGTAGTTCTATTTGTTTTGCTCTGCTCCTCTGTAATTCTGTACAGTATGTTTCAGTATGGATTAATACTAAATCTTAGTCAAGGATTACCAGAAAGGCAGACTCCTTAATGAAAGTTTACTAGGCTGTTAGGCAAAGGAATGCAGATAATATCGGAGGCTAGAATTAAATTCATCACCCTCCAAGCAGTTTCCAGGTTAAGCCATTGGATTCAAGCCAAACAGCCGTGAGACTTAAAGGACCACTATAGTGCCAAGAAAACATACTCGTTTTCCTGGCACTATAGTGCCCTAAGGGGTTGCCCCCACCCTCAGGGTCCCACTCTCGTGGCGCTGAGGGGGGAGATAGGGGTTAAACTTACCTCTTTCTCCAGCACCAGGCGGGGAGCTCTCCGCATCCTCTTCGGCTGAATGCGCATGTGCGGCAGGAGCTGCACGCGCATTCAGCCAGTCTCATTCAGAATGCTTTCCTATGGACGCTGGCGTCTTCTCACTGTGATTTTCACAGTGAGAAGCACGCAAGCGCCTCTAGTGGCTGTCAAGAGACAGCCACTAGAGGCTGGATTAACCTAACATAAACATAGCAGTTTCTCTGAAACTGCTATGTTTATAAAAAAAAAAGGGTTAACCCTAGCTGGACCTGGCACCCAGACCACTTCATTAAGCTGAAGTGGTCTTGGTGCATATAGTGGTCCTTTAATAATGATTCAGTTGGTCTTTCAGGATACACTACAGGTAGAGTTAAAGGGCTACTCCAATTACCATGACTATGTCTGCTTTTAGAAGTGGTCATGGTGATACAAGTCAGTATGCACAGCATTTCTGCTTCACTTGCAGCACATACTGAAATATTTGCACTTGTGTGCCGGGGGCTAGTTACACCATCGGTACACGTAACTTTGGCTGGAACTCTTTTCTGGACTACCAAATGTAAAGTGTGGACAGTGCCGTCAGTGTAGACAGTGCACCGGTGACAGACATTTTTTGCAGGCAGCACACCTTCAAGGGGAATAATGCTCTTCCCGCCCTCCCACAGAGTAGTAATTCTTTATCACTCTTAATCTCACTGATGCCGTTCCACCTCTGTTAACAGGAAAAAAACAAAACTGGGAGAGGCATTTCTTGATGGGCTGGCAGATGTTCATCACTGAAACCAATAGGCTGGACTTGACAGTCAAAGGAAGTTCAAATTCCTGACAATTCACTAATGTGCACACTGTCTTTTGCACCAGATTTTTGTTGCTGTGCAGAACACAAAATATTATTATATATATAGCACCAGTATATTCACGGTTTTCAATTATAGACAGGGAATATCTGACAAGTAATTGACATTCAAAATATTAACAGAGATGAGATGAAGTTCCTGCTCAAGCGAGCTTAAAATCTTTGAACATTCTTGAACACATGATAATTCACCCTGGTTTTTTCCAACCTACATTTGGGTTTTTAAAAGAACACTGTGAAATATTGCACATCAGTTCCTAATATAAAGCCAGCAATCATTCCTCATCTCACCTTCTAAAAGTGATTTGAAGTGGTCATAGTGCCTGGAGTCTGTATGTGCAGTGTTTCACTATGAATTGCTGCACGCAGAGAGTTTAACCCCATTTATTGCCCAAGGTGTAACTTTCAGCCAATGAATAGCCAGTGGGATTGGCATCAAGCTTCTACAGCCTTGCAGTAGCAGGACAGGACCCTCTGCACCTGGCTGGACCCAGGGAAAAGGGCAAACCATTGCAAAACGGCTCATCCCATTACTGGGGAATGAGGCTAGGGTTATGGCAGCAGGCTGTAGTGGTTATGAGGGTTGAAATTACCCTTTAAGTGTGCTGAGCAAATCCTAAAAATTGAATTGTAATGTCTTTAATGCTACCTCACAGGCCCCAGTCACATTCCCTCCAAGATTCCATCAATATGTTGCTACAAATGTAAACAAGTCCTAGGAATTCAGCCTGGAGTTTCTTGACCACCTCAGATAGACTTATTACTCTATTGTTAAGACCTACACAGATCTGGAGATCAACTGAGGGCCTGTTTACCGCTCCCTTATGCTCAAATCATAGCTGTCGATACTTTTGCTCTTGGATTGGCAGTTTGCCGGCTACTGATGATTAATTCAAACGTTTATCACTAAAATTAATCTGTGTTAGACTCTGTGTGATTTTTATGAAGATGTGTTTTTTTTTTTCTCTTGGGGATTATTATGATTTGTTCTAGCTCATTTTGACTAGAGGTTTTGTAAACCAAAGAGAAAAGATAACTTTTTATAATGTCTTACATTAGTAATTTTATATCTATGCACTGAAAAAAAATGGATTATTAAGCACTGACACACACTGAGCACTCAAGAGAGTTCTTGGGAACATATTTCCCCCATTTTGAAAAATAATAACTCTGGTGTAGAGATCATAGAACTTGGTGAGTGGTCTTACATTTCCAATACAAAGTAAAACACAGTAGGGAAAAGTTAGTGAGGTCCAGTCATCCCGTGAGTTTCAAAAACCCTGCTCTGACTTTCTTTAACCCCTTAATGACCAAACCTCTGGAATAAAAGGGAATCATGACATGTCACACATGTCATGTGTCCTTAAGGGGTTAAAGTTCTAGTCCTCACAATAAATAAATTGGGTGCCTTTTCAAAATTGTTGGTTACCAGTAAAATCTTAAGAATGGGGTTTGTGCAGCACAGATAACAGATGTAGTGGTGTCATAAGCATGTGACATTGCTTATACACCCTGTTCCAAATTATTATGCAAATTATTTTTTTCTCATTTACCTAAATAATTGATGTAAATAACAGTCAGCATAATTCTCATATTATCAACTATTAAGAGTACAATTCAAATTTTATTGAACAAACCTCCTAATGATAACAGTATTTTTTAAACATAAAAAAACTTACAATGCACTGTTCCAAATTATTACGCACAGTAAGTTTCAAAACACTTTATAGGTTGTAAAGAACTGAAAATTGTCATTTGTTGTGTTTTCAGTATATTTACTGAAATCAAAAGCTATTTCAATCAAACTTATAACAACATTTAAACTTTTTAAACATTTTAACAGGTCACGTTACATTTTAACATAGGACCCCTTATTTGATAGCAGCTTCACAAGTCTTGCATCCATTGAACTTGTGAGTTTTTGGACAGTTTCTGCTTGAATTTGTTTGCAAAATGTCAGAATAGCCTCCCAGAGCTGCTGTTTGGATGTAAACTGCCTCCCACCCTCATAGATCTTTTGCTTGAGGATGCTCCAAAGGTTCTCAATAGGATTGAGGTCAGGGGAGGATGGAGGCCACACCATGACTTTCTCTCTTTTATCCCCATAGCCATTGATGCAGAGGTATTCTTTGCAGCACGAGATGGTGCATTGTCATGCATGAAGATGATTTTATTACGGAAAGCATAGTTCTTCCTTCTGTACCAGGGAAGAAAGTGGTCAGTCAGAAACTCCACATACTTTGCAGAGGTCATCTTTACACCTTTGGGACCCTAAAGGGGCAGACCAGCTCTCTTCCCATGAATCCGGCCCAAAACATGACTCCACCACCGCCTTGCTGATGTTGCAGCCTTGTTGGAACAGGGTGGCTGTCCACCAACCATCCACTACTCCATACATCTGGACCATCCAGGGTTGCACGGCACTCATCAGTGAACAGGACTGTTTGAAAATTAGTCTTCATGTATTTTTCTGCCCAATGCAGCCGTTTCTACTTGTGAGCATTGGTTAGTGGTGGCCGAATAGAAGGTTTATGCACAGTTGCAAGACTCTGGAGGACTCTACACCTTGATGTCCGTGGGACTCCAGAGGCACCAACAGCTTCAAATATCTGTTTGCTGCTATTTAATGGTATTTTAGCAGCTGCTCTCTTGATCCGATGCATGGATCTGGCAGAAATCTTCCTCAATGTGCCTTTATCTGCACAAACCTGTCTGTGCTCTAAATCATCCACAAATCACTTAAGTTTTCGTGATATATCTAATGTTTTCATACCTCGTCCAAGACATCGAACTATTTCACTCTTTTCGACAGCAGAGAGATCCTTTTGATATATCTGTTTTCATACCTCGTCCAAGACATCAAACTATTTCACTCTTTTCGGCAGCAGAGAGATCCTTTTTCTTCCCCATATTGCATGAAAATGGTGCTCTGCTTAATAATGTGGAAGACCCTCTTTTAGTAGTTTTTCTTTAAATTGGGCTCACCTGGCAATCTAACTATCACAGGTGTCCGAGATTTGTTTTCAGTGATCAAAAGAGCCCTGAGACACAATGCCATCCATGAGTTAAACTGAAAAACAAAATATTTAATCTTTGTGACACTTAAATAGAATTTGCATAATAATTTGGAACAGGGTGTACATTATTATAGACCCTCAGAGAAACTACCTTCGTTACATGCTAATCACTTGACTACAATGCCACTGCTGGCTGGAAAGAGTAACCTCTGGTTCTTCTAAGTAAACTCCTCTCTAGACAGTTGCTTCTAGATGTTGGCCATAGTCTGACATAAGTTTAGAAAGTTGACATAAAAATGGAAACTAGATTGTTTGCATAATTGGCATAGATATACAATGCAGATAAATAAATGGTAGATTGATCTCAGTGTCCACAGAATATGTCCCTTTAAGATGCTAAAATGTTGCAAGAAGAACAAGGAGGTCGAGCCCAAATTTGGAATTAGACCCGTCTGTTATACTGTCTGTCTTTTCTCTGTACCAAAATCCCCCTAAAGATCTGCAATAAATGTTGGCAATACACGACTGGTAGTCCTAATAGTCACTGTAGTGCTTTTAGACAGTAGCGTCACAACCACCAGTCAGACACCAGATGAAATAAATAATGAATAAATTTTTTTGCACACACAACAAGGAATGCATACAGGATTATGTTTGCTCAAGCAACAAGCTTCCAATTATGCAGTATACGCCCAATGACGCCACAGAGTCCATATTGTGCCACTAGTTATATTTTCGCAGGTATATAGTCTGCCACATGCCCCCTGGAATTTTCCAAAATAAGTGCTCTCGATCTGGTGGTATCCTAAGATAGCTCTTCTCAAGACCCATCTACAACCCTAATTAGAAAGATTACAGATTCACAACTGACAGTCATTTTTATGTTTTCCTGGACCTGCTGACCTTCCTCCGTGAGTCAAGTCAAAGATAAATTGTGTAGGCTTTTTGTAATATGATCAGAACGAGCACTTTGGGTGAAGGAATGATCTCTGGAGAAATTAAAATTTTTACACTGTTTCACAAAAACTCAATTGGGGATTTTTGGTACAAACTGGGACAGGTTTAAAAGGGGGTGGAGTAGTGCTATAACGCAAATGTACTATGCGCCATCCATGAAATACAGAAAGATAGAAACTTGTATATTGTTCCTCCTCCATTTAAAAATGGATCAGAAATATAACATTAGGTTCTTTCCTTTAGACGCATCTTGCATCTTTCTTGATGGAAAAATTTCCTTACCGCCCACCAGTTTTCGCACAAGTGCGGTATATTTTTTAGAAAGGAGGGTGTTTAAAAAAAAAAGAAGAAAAGTACATACATTTATCTTTTCATTTCTACTTTATGCATGTTTATAATGTTTTTAACTTTATAAAGTTTAATGAGAAAACAATAAAGTAAATTGAAATTACCTTTAACTAGTGATTAATTAGATCATTGAGGTTGATGCTGCGAAACTAAATATTTGATATCTGGTTCGATTTTCGTAAGGAACAAACGAAGGTCTCCTCTTTCGGTCATATTCAGACGACTTCTCTGTTTGCTCATAATGTGATTTCTCATCTGTGCATCAGCTCCCCTCCTCTCCCTCCTCAATTCCCCCTCCCCCCACATTTTTTCCCCTTTTTTCTATTTTTTTAACCTTCCTTATTGCAATGCCTAGCAAGAAGGCTGAGCTAGGTAGCCCACTTACTATTATTAGCCAACAACAATTCTCTCCTTTTCCTTTTTATATTTTTTTATTTCCTTTTTTCTCCTTTTTGCAAGTACTCTGCTCCTTCTTTCTCCTATTCTACTAGTACTCTGCTCCTTCTTTCTCCTTTTTACAAGTACTTTGCTCCTTCTTTCTCCTTTTTGCAAGTACTCTGCTCCTTCTTTCTCCTATTCTACAAATACTCTGCTCCTTCTTTCTCATTTTTACAAGTACTTTGCTCCTTTTTTCTCCTATTCTACAAGTACTCTGCTCCTTCTTTCTCCTTTTTACACGTACTCTGCTCCTTCTTTCTCCTATTCTACAAGTACTCTGCTCCTTCTTTCTTCTATTCTACAAATACTCTGCTCCTTCTTTCTTCTATTCTACAAGTACTCTGCTCCTTCTTTCTCCTATTCTACAAATACTCTGCTCCTTCTTTCTTCTATTCTACAAGTACTCTGCTCCTTCCTTCTTTTATTCTACAAATACTCTGCTCCTTCTTTCTTCTATTCTACAAGTACTCTGCTCCTTCTTTCTCCTTTTTACAAGTACTCTGCTCCTTCTTTCTCCTATTCTACAAATATTCTGCTCCTTCTTTCTTCTATTCTACAAGTACTCTGCTCCTTCTTTCTTTTATTCTACAAATACTCTGCTCCTTCTTTCTTCTATTCTACAAGTACTTTGCTCCTTCTTTCTCCTTTTTACAAGTACTCTGCTCCTTCTTTCTCCTATTCTACAAATACTCTGCTCCTTCTTTCTTCTATTCTATAAGTACTCTGCTCCTTCTTTCTTCTATTCTATAAGTACTCTGCTCCTTCTTTCTGCTTTGTAGAAGTACTCTGCTCCTTCTTTCTCATTTTTACAAGTACTCTGCTCCTTCTTTCTCCAATTCTACAAATACTCTGCTCCTTCTTTCTTCTATTCTACAAGTACTCTGCTCCTTCTTTCTTCTATTCTACAAATACTCTGCTCCTTCTTTCTTCTATTCTACAAGTAATCTGCTCATTTTTTCTCCTATTCTAAAAGTAATCTGCTCCTTCTTTCTCCTTTTTTACACGTACCTTTATTTTATCTCCTTTTTTCTATTTTTCTTCCCTTTTTAATTTTTTTTTTTTTTTATCTTTTCCTTTTTATCTCCTTTTTTTAATGCTTTTCTTTTACCTTCCTTATGGCAATGTATAAAAGTAAGGCTGAGCTAGTTAGCCCACTTATTATTATTAGCCAACAACAATTCTCTCCTCCTGCCTATAACTTTTCTTTCTCCTATTTTACAACTGCTCTGCTCTGCTTCTGCCTGTCCCTGCTATCGTGCATCAGCTCCTACTCCTCCCCTTCCTCTTCCCACGTGTTACACGTTTGCACACGCATGCACTTGTTCATGTGCACGCATTGTCGCACGCGTTCGTACTTTCGTGTGTGCACTCGTGCCCGCCCGCTCACTCTCTCAAAAGGAGGATTTAGCATTTTAGCTTGTTGTGCCGCCGAAATCCCTACCGCCCACCTGGAATCTTGAAACGCCCACTAGTGGGCGGTAGGGACCAGGTTGATGACCCCTGCTTTAGAATGAAACATCTTTTCATGTGTATAAAAGAACTAGGTAAGTACTGCATATTTTTACATAAATAACTTAACATTTAACATTAAATTTAATGCCATGAAGAAGAAAAAAGACAATTAGATGAGTCACTTACTGTTATTTTTTCCCCCCTTGTTCTAAACTTAACATGATGTGCGTTGTTCTAAGAAAATAAGCATCAAATTGCACTAATGCTAAATAAACCTGAAGATTATTAGCACAAATACGCCCAAAGGCTGTTTTTGTGTCTAATGAATTCCTGGTTGAAAGTTGTCAGTTCCTCGGCGGTTTTTACGATAATTCATTTTAAATCTGTTTTCACTTCTCAATTCTTCATTTTATTACATTATTATAATAGGCTTGGGTGACTAGATTAATAATCTGTTTCCAGTGTATGCTGCCATTGTTCTCTGCTTATCCTGTGTGTTTACACTAAATTTGATGTAAAGCCGTTTTTAAATCCTAATTATTTTCAATTTTGAAAAGATGGTATGTTTTTCTAAGAATCTTCCCTTTGTATTATAAAAGCTTTTTAAGGGTTGTTTTTGATCTACCCAGTGCTGATGTTGCAGTGACTAGATATGTTTGTCTGTCTGTCTGTCTAATCTTTATCTATCTATCTATCTATTATTATTATTTTATTATTTATATAGTGCCATCAGACTCCGTAGCGCTGTACAATGGGTGGACTAACAGACATGTAATTGTAACCAGACAACTGGACGTACAGGAACAGAGGGGTGGAGGGCCCTGCTCCATGAGCTTACATACTAGAGGATATATCTATCTATCTATCTTCAAAACAACAACAGTAACATAATGTACTGACCTCACAACACACACCCATTCACATCATTTATATAAAAACTATGATGCTCCATATGAAAAATTCTAATCACAGTGACATCACGTGTGACCTCACACTCCACCTACAAGAGCCCTTGTGAGTTCAAGTGTGTGTGGTTGTGTGTGTCCATGTGGAAAGCCATTCACATCTCATAAGAAGGGCTTGCAGCACAATGACAGGGAGAAGATGGTTTATTGGTTATAAAGTCTGTTTTGTGTAATGAGAATATTATGTCCTTTTCATGATAGGAGCTGTATGGCCATTTCCATTTTTTTGTTGTCTATTTTTTATTGAGCTTCAAAATAATGGTGGTTTTGACATCATAGGATATAAAACAAACAGAACACCATCATACTGTAGGAGCATATGTGTGTATATATATTATGATCAGGACTTAAGCTACTAGCCAGGCCTTAAAAGTTACATGGCAGGACAGAAATTTCACTTGCCAATGGCTTGTGTCAAGTGGAGATTTTAGCCCTGTTCGTGATAACTGTACATATATTGTTACGCCATTTGTGGGTCTTTATCTGTCTTTGTACTAAATTATTGGAAATATGTTTGTGCACATTAACAGGGTTGGCCTCAAGTATAAAGATTCCAAAAGTTAAAAGAACATTGTATTAGACGTTTTATTAAACTGGCTAATATATGTTTGTATATATTATATTATGGCCTTGATTTAAAACATTTTTTATATGTTTTCTAAAAGATATTTTATATGTTTTTGATATTTTAATATTTTGAAATTATTTTAAAAATGTCCCCAAAAGTATTAAATTAGGGCCTATATTGGCTTTGTAGTCTGTAATGGGAAATATAGACACATCACATATTTTGGGTGACATCTCTCTATTAATGTTTCAACAACAGTTAGTGATGGCCTTGCCTTTGTCTAGAAGCAATGAGTTAAAGCATTAATGTTTATTAACCTATTTCACACGATCTAAAAGGAAAAGCTGTATTATGCTGCACAAAGTGTGGTATGTGAAATGTAAATAATGTAACATGCATCATTTGAAAATGTTCTGATTTCTTGCAGGAAATGGTGGCTGAATTATGCTGTGGGCCTTGTGTTGCTTTGGAAGTATGCCAGACTGATGCTCCACAACGATTCAGGGAATTCTGTGGCCCAGCAGACCCTGTAAGTATGATATATGAATACAGGATACAGCCCTGTAATTACTGCGTCCATGAATAAAGATTCTTTTACTCTTCCTACATCATCCCTTGAATCACACTGGTTTTCTCTCGGAATATCAGTCCATCGCACCACAGAGGATGTTAAAGCTTTTATGAGTTCACTTGTGGGAAGAAATGCAACCAAAGCTACACAGAATTCTCAATAACCACAACAATCTTGTGGTCTAATGATAAAAGTTGTGCTCTGTTCATTCTTCCAAAATGTTTTAGCTCTCCCCATTCTGACATCTCCCATGTTTAGCTGCAATTAAATGATTTCTTTTCTTCTTTTAGTATTTATTAATATCACATCTTTGACTCCTATTGTGTGTGTGTGTGTGTGTGTTAAATATATATAGATATAAACAGTTTAAGAAACTCTCCAGGTGCCATAGACACTAAAGCATGCTGTAGTGGTTATGATTCCAGCATCCTCCTGCTCCCTTGTAAGTATTCAATCAGTTTTAGAACAGTTAGACATCTAACCTGGGGTCCCTTGGCGACTTTTCCCTGCATCCACTACATCTGACGGAAGTTGATACTACTACGGCTTTCCTGAGCTAAGCCGTGCAGTGTAGGACCTGTTCGTTGATTGAGATAAGCCTTGCATTGCCGTACTTAGCTCAGAGAGCGTCCAGCTCTAAATGTAGTGGAGGCGGGGAGCGGCGCCTGGTGGACTCCAAGTCAAACTGACTGCTTATAATGGGGGAGTGCCATGGCACTCCTGGCATCATACCTATTGCAGTATACTGTAATGTCATCCAGGCTGACAGACTGCTCACAAGAACAGCCAAACAGAGTTGCACATACATTGAGTTCTGCTTAAGTGCTCAGGTATCACTTGTCCCAATAAATACATTTGAAGATACTTGGAGTGCCTGGATCCGCTTTCTACCACTGATAAGTGTTCAGGTATGGCTTGAATGCCAGAATTTCACTCCAGGTGCAGTATTATCTTGCACTGCACTTTACATCAATCTTTCTGACACCAGGTGTCACAACACCTGGTTCTCAGATCCTTACTGCCCTTAACACTGACAACGTCCCAGCATTAATTTTGATGCAGAACGCTACCCTTCTATGAGCCTAAGTAGCATCAATTATATGCTTAATTTTACATGTGCGAGTAGTATCCCTTACATGCGCTGCAATATTTTCCATGCGCCAGTAGCATCACTAGTGTGTGTACTTTCTACGAGCCTATGGCATCATTGGTCCTTTAAGTGCGTTTTATAAATAATTTAGTAAAACTGAAGATCCAGTGGATGTGATCTACTTGGGATTTGCTAAGGAATTTAATATGGTTACAGTTGGTTTAGATGGAAAAATTGTGTTCTTGGATAGATGTAAATGGAAAATATTTCAAATTGGACAAAAGTGGTAAGTGGAGTGTCTCAGGGTTCTTTCCTGGGTCCATGTCTCATTAATCTATTTATAAATGATCTTGTAGGAGTCATTGAAAGTCATTTTCAGTGTGCGCAGATGAAACAAAACTAGGTAAGATAATACAGTCTGAACATGTTATAACTTTCTACAGAGGGATTTCTATAAATTGGGGAATGTGGCAGGCAAGTAAGTCATGTATGTTTGAATAAGTAACCCACGAGCCACTTATATATTAAATGTAGTTGAGTTAGGGATAAGATTAAATGAAAAGGACTTGGGAACTATAGATAACAAACTAGGCAACCGTATGTAATGCCAGTCTGTCATTGCAAAAGCTAGTAAGGTGCTCTCATGTATAAAAAGGGCTATTGAGTCTTGTGATCAAAATAATAAAATCTATTTTCCTCTTTATAAATCAATGCTAAGACCTTACCTTAAATATGCAGTGCAATTTTGGGCACCAGTTTTAAAGAAGGATTTTGCAGAACTAAAAAAAAAAAAAAAAGTTCAGAAGCAAGCTGGAAAATTAATAAGGAGGATAAGGCTAGAAAAACTGTATTTGTTTTCTTTATTTGTTTTCTTTAAAAAAAAAAAAGGCACATTAGAGGGGATACGATAACACTGTACAAATATATACAGGGTGAGTACAAACTGCTATGTGCTAACCTGTTCATTAGTAGGACTCTATAACAGACAAGCAGTAATCCATTAAGAAAGGCGTTTTCGCTTACAGCAGATGAAAGGGTTCTTTACAGTAAGAACAAAAAAGATGTGGAATTCTCTAGAATCTTTTATTAGATTCTATAGATATTTATTTATTTAAGGTCCTGATACTGTTTGCAAAAACAGAATATTAGGATGTAATTGATATGTATGTGAACAGGTTCTTGATCCAAGGAAAAATCTGATGACTCACAGAGTCTATCTCTATGTCTTAGAGATGTTACCGTACTCTCAGGCTTTCACTGTGAATTGCAAGATACTCAAGGTCCCATAGTCTAGAAATGACTCATTCATTTGATGTTCCTGAGCCTCTCAGTCGGCATTTCTCTTACTAGAATATCTCAGGAGAAATCTTTTTTCCTTCTCTGTTAAAGCAGTATTTAATGCCAACTGCAAAAATACCAGAATCAATATATAAACTATACTTCAGATAATCTTAATTTTCAATAAGTGAACAGCAAACGCACAAAAAATTTACACGTTCACATTTTACAAGCATGGCTGCCATCAGAAATATTGGGGTCCCTGACACAGCTCAAGGTCCCGGCCTACCCCATAGTCCTACCACAGTACCCAACACCGAGTCCATCCGCAAGGATGCAGTGCATTTGTGTAGTGGATGATGTGTGTAGTGGCCGGGGGCTAGCAGGAGTTGGAGAGAGCTTCTGGAAGCTGAAGACTGCATGTGCTAGCCCCCTCTTCAGTATACAGGCTGCCTGGGGGTCCGCAGGGGCAGTGGAGAGTGTCCTGATGCAAGAATTGTTTTGGGCCTGGCTCTTGAACAACGCCAAAATGTAGATCCCTATCTGTCGCACAATTCCTAGAATGCTTTGCAAGCTGGGGATCTACAATTTGCCCATCCTTGCAGGGTTGTATTTAGCATTGAGCAGTGTTTCTATGTTTGAATGTAAGCATGCTTTTGTATGAAGTATGTGGGTCAAGGACAAATGGATCATTTGTTACATGTGAGTTTACAGAGGAAGAGGTTCTATTTCCACTGTCAAAAGTAAAGACAAATAAGTTGATGGAGCCTTATGCGATACGCCTAAAGTTATTAAAACAACTTAGGAGTGTACTAACAAAACCATTAACGGATTTATTTAACCAATCATTGTTAACAAGAGTAGTCCCAGAAGATTGGAAATTAGCAAATGTTGCACCCAATCACAAGAAAGGTA
Source organism: Pelobates cultripes (assembly GCA_933207985.1). NCBI lineage: Eukaryota > Metazoa > Chordata > Amphibia > Anura > Pelobatidae > Pelobates > Pelobates cultripes. Next base: position 86,790,911 of record OW240912.1, on the reverse strand, counting down.
GTAGGGAGGAGTCGGGCAACGATAGGCCAGTAAGCCTTACTTCAGTAGTGGGGAAAGTGATGGAAACCATGTTAAAGGAAAGGATTGATGAGCATCTAAAATCACATGGATTTCAAGATCAGAGACAACATAGGTTTACGTCAGGGAGATCATGCCAAACTAATCTTATTGATTTTTTTGATTGGGTAACTAAAATAATAGATCAGGGTGGTGCAGCAGACATTGCTTACCTAAATTTTAGTAAGGTTTTTGACACTGTTCAACATAGAAGGCTCATCAATAAATTGCAATCTTTGTTTGGATTCCAATATTGTTGAATGGGTTAGGCAGTGGCTAAATGACAGGCAACAGAGGGTTGTAGTCAACGGAGTATATTCAAAGCAAGGTCTATTTACCAGTGGGGTACCTCAGGGATCTGTACTTGGACCCATTCTCTAATATTTTTATCAGTGATATTACAGAAGGTCTTGATGGTAAGGTATGTCTTTTTGCTGATGATACTAAAATTTGCAACAGGGTTGATGTTCCAGGAGGGATAAGCCAAATGGCAAATAATTTAGGTAAACTAGAAAAATGGTCAGAGTTGTGGCAACTGACATTTAATGTGGATAAGTGCAAGATAATGCATCTTGGATATATTTTAGCCTGTCAGATAAACAAACATGTTGGCTGCAAAATTTACTGCTTAAACTGCTCAGAGAGAATGTCCTCTCATATTCATTCAGATGTCATTACTTCTAATGGGGCACCCTAATGTAGATGGGTGGGTGCTCAAGCCAATGTATATAGACTGGACTCAAAATATATAAATGGAAAAAGTATTTGCATGGCACATAAAGAATACGCACATTCCATTACCCACCCACAAGTGCCCCATTGGAAATTATCATGTCAGAGTGTAGATTTATAGATTGTTCTTTTGCTGCTTGTATGAATGTAGGCTTACAGCAGTACTATAAAGCACTATTAATAAAATCATAATCTCGATGTTCTCCCCACCATAAACCACAAGCTGAATCATAATAGTTTTTGTGATTTTTATCTGAATCTGTATGACCAACAAATTCAGCTACACTAGATAACATAGATTAAAAGGTACAGCAAATCTTGCTTTGACAAATAGGACTACTCTGATACAGCAAGCTTTATGAGCCGCATCAACAAGCTCACAATCTAAAGACATGAGTATATGAATGTCCAGACGCCAGCATTGCAAGCTATTTGAGTGCTTCCTAGTTTTAAATTGAGATGTATGTTTGTTAATATAACCTAGGACTGAGTAAGAGAATTCCTAGTCATCATGGGAGTTGCCAACCAAATGTTGGCACAGCCAGATGTAGACTATCTTTCAAAAACAAATGTTCACCCTTCCCCCTTAGTCTTCAACCAGATTCTTGCTGTAACTAATTTCATGTGTTTTCCTATGGCGCTTCTGGAAGCAGTCATAAAACATTAGTATTATAAGTACTTTCTTTCCTGCCATTCGTACTGTGGGCACTCCTTTGACCCGCCTACCTGCGTGCATTTCACCATTGTAAAACAGAACACTATGTTCCTCCATTGGGAAACTAGAAGAGATTTAATTTCCCATTGGCTGCATTCATGTCTCTCACTCCACGTAAACAAACACGTTCTTCACTATGCCTCCAGACATGTTTCACGTAGTTTGCAACACTACTTTATCTTTGCCTTTATAAACTCCACAAAAGGGGTTAGGCAGTTGTTTTGATATTGCAACACTCGGTTTACATCATTTGTGCTCACACAGATAACCCCAATCCTGCCTTTAATAGTAACATATAAAGGATTATAATAAACACAGTAAATCTATTTAAAAGGACACCCCAGACACCAACATAGTGGATTTGATAGATTTTGGCCTCATATTTACAATGTGGGTTTTTTTAACATTCAAGTCTCTGCAGCATAAGCCGGTACCTTTGCCACGCTCTGTCTTTTTACAAAGCAGCTTCGTTACTCTATGGATTTTGAGTATAGATGATCCTCACTTACCGATCGGGTTCAGTTCTTACGACTCGGCCAGTAAGTGAGGATGTGCTAGAGAGCAGCTCTGTGTTTGGTGGAATTCCTCAGAGGAATAAAAAGGGGTTAAGAAGCACACAGGCAAAGATGATTTTGGAGCCCCCATCCCCCCCAAAAGCATCTACACCTGTGTGCTTCTTAACCCCTTTTTAAACTGTCTTTCCCCCTTTAGTGTCTTATCCCCTATTTTTTCCCCATTGTGAGTCTTACACCTCCCTTTTTGTATCTCTTGCTAAACCCCATTGTCTACTTCCCCAGTCTTTGTGTGTCTCCTTCTCCCCCAGCCCCTCTGTGTCTCTTTTTCCTCTTCTCCAACCCTTCTGTGTCTCTTTCATCCCCAGCCCCTTTGTATTTCCACTCACAGGCCCTTCTGTGAGGAGCTTTCATCCCCAGCCCCTCTGTGGATTTTCTCACTCCCAGGCCCATCTGTGTGTCTTTCTCCCCACTCAGGCCCCCTTCTGTGCCACTCTCCCCTCCATGCCCCTTAGTGTTCTTCTCTCCTCCCCTCAATGTCCATTATGTCCATTAGTGGTCCTCTCCCCTCCCATCCCCTTAATGGTCCTCCACCCTCCCTGTCCCATAGTGTTCCTCTCCCCTCCATGTCCCTTACTGCTCCTCTCTCCCCCCCATGTCCATTAGTGTGTCCTCTCCCCTCCATGTCCCTTAATTGTCCTCTCCTCCATGTCCATTGTCCCTTAGTGTTCCTCTCCCCTCCCTCCCCTGTCCCTTAGTGTTCCTCTCCCCTGTCCCTTTGTGTTCCTCTCCCCTCCCTTCTCTGTCCGTAAGTGTTACTCTCCCCTCCCTCCCTGTCCCATAGTGTTCATTCCCCCCTCCCATAGTTTTCCTTCTCCCCCCACAGTGTTCCTTCTCATCCCCTCCCATAGTTTTCCTTCTCCCATCCCATAGTGTCCCTTCTTCCCCACCCCATAGTGTTCCTTCTCCGCCTCATAGTTTTCCTTTCCCCCATAGTGTTCCTTCTCCCCCCACCATAGTGTTCCTACCCCCTATAGTTTTCCTCCACCCCACCCCCTTAGTGCCCCTCTCTCTTACCCTCTTTGTCCCCGGTGTGTCTCCTACCTTGTAGCGTGGCCGGGCGGCTCGGACCGCCGTACAGGAGCTTCAGTTTCCTGTACCTGGCCAGATTGACAGGAAGTGCTCTCTCGGTGAGCACTTCCTTTCAGTCCGGCCGGGTACAGGAATCAGAAGTTCCTGTACTGCGGCGTGCACTGCTCCGCTTGGCCACGCTGCACAGATTGCCTGGAGTGCTGTGTGCCCACCTCCTGCCGGTCACTCCATCCCAGCGCCCCTTGGGCAGGTGCGACCTAAGGCGGCTGCTCGTGCCGGCCCTGCCAGTAACACAACTTTGAAATGGGTGGTGGCGGAGTCAAGTCAGCAGCTCACATAGCTTTCTTATTGACTGAGCTGTGTATGTATTCAGAACACATTTAATTTGAAAGTTTGGCAGTTTTCTGCAGTATAACCATGTATCTTTAGATAGATACATGGTTATACTGCAGAAAACTGCCAAACTTTCAAATTAAATGAACTTATGTTGGTGTCTTGGGTGTTCCTTTTATATTATATATCATATATAAATGTACTTCACATATTATTTATAGAAAATATAGTTCTTTTATCTAATGCACATTTCCATTTTGTGTAATTTTATGATTTAATTACCCACACATAGCACTACTGCTTTTCCATGCAGTGTAGATGTAGCTTTAACATCTAACAATGACTGATATGGATTGATTAGTTGGACAACTCAGAGCTCACATTGTCACTTAATCAGAGTAATAAGCATAAGTTATACATGGTCTGAGATATGTACCATGTGATCTTCGGTCCATCTTTATGGAAAGTGGACATTTTCATTTATTATTTTATTCCATTCTTCTTCCATTCTCTATGTGTTTGTGATATGTTGAAAAAGCTAATTTTGAAGAAGACACATATATTTATATTATGTGTGCAATATTTTATCAAGGATAACAGCACTGTGTCCTCTTCTAACATGTACAACACCGTTCCCATTAGACAGAAGAAGTCTGGTCTCCCAGATTTGTGTCTGTACATTTTAAGCCATGTGAGAAAGTAAACTATTCCCCTGCGAATTCCTTCCAAAATGTGCTGAAATCGGATTTGTGTTGTGAGACTCTGACATTTTACTCTTTAACCATAATGACATGCTTGTGTTCTTTCAACAAACATTGCATTTATAAGTTGTGCAGTATACTACCACAAACGCTCAATGCAACACTTGAGTTATTATACAGATATCCTGTAATTTACTTCTATATTGGGTATTCAGTGCTATTCATTAGTACGATTTTTGCATAATCTTGCTAGTTTATACAAAGCAATCAAGCAAAATATAAGCGAGAGATGATAAGAAAAGAGAAGCAGATGGTCACAAACATTAAAGTTTTAAAAACAAGAAAAAAACTGTTTAATGTTTCTACACAAAACAACTTTTAAGACCTCAATTCAATAAGCTTTCCAAATGACTCAATACCGTTAGAAAAACATTCACATTTATTTATCTAGAGTAGCCAGCATTATGATCTATGGGAATTTTTGTAGATGCATCATTTTAAAAGTTTTCGAACAGTATTGAATCATTTGGAAAGCTTACTAAATGTAAATTGGTGTTAATGGGAGGAATGTAATCTCGGAGAAATAATTACATGTGGATCTCACAATGGGGTTTGTTTACTTAACGATATTAAAAAGTGTATTGTGATGAATTGAAAACCAAATTACAACATTTAGTCTAAGATAACCAATTTGTAGTTATAGCTAAAGATAATTGTTAAAATGTATGTTTTTGGATTGTGTTGATCAATTCAGTTCTCTATTCACCAAAATTCTCTGTTAAGTAAATATTGAATTTCAAGGAGTCTTGAATTTATAACAAAAAAAGCTCATCTCACCCACTTTTCTTCTCTTAAAGATAGTTTGCTTTTCTTCATCAATTTTTACTTTATTTACACACCGCTTATTCAAATCATGTATCTTCTCTAATAAACCTATATTGCAGTAATTACATTTTCTGTAACCCATTTGAAAGCACAGCAACAAATTGGATTTAAATATTGATCATGCTGTGAAACAGAATCACAATAAACATAATTGGGCTATATATTTTTATACTCATTAAAAATGTAACAGCGAATTTGATCTTCCACTTATACAGAACTCCGTTAGATAGTGCTAAAAATTAAGGATGGTATCTTTTGGAAAGTGAGATATGTGGTTTAGGGGCACAGATCCCCAAATAATCTCAGTCGGAAAATCTAATATATGCTTAGATTCACTACTGAAAGGATGGAAGGTGGTTAAAAAGAAATGTGACATAACCTAGTTAGTCACCTCACAAGAAAGCACACGAAAAAAGTCGATTTAGCAAAGAGGCAACACTCAGAAACTAACAGAAACAACAATCTATGGCACAAACCAACCAGGTTGGACACCACAGATAATCTCAATAACTCTCTTCCGACCCACCAAGCTAATTACAAACGCATGAGTATCCAACGTATAAGTTTTTGGCAAAAAGTTAATACACACAAATGCGATCCTATATGTATGTTCAAAAAGCAAATCAAGCTAATATAAACGCAACTTTTACTCAACCTTCACTACCCTTTTTCTTCTGTACCCCAACTGCAATAAAACTTGTCAATTTTAAAAAAAATAACACCAGGGACCTGCAAGCCCAAATGATAATTGATCGCATTATCTAAAACCAATTTTCACATTTTCTAAAAACAATTACCACCCATGTTGTACAAGTTGTAACTAATACGACAAGGGACCTGCGAGTCCATCCACAATCTGGGCCTGCAATGATTAGCATTATCTAAAACACATCTTCGCATTTTCTATGATTGATATTCGCACATGTTGTGCATTTGTTATTGCATTTCATATGCCAATAGATACCTGCGAGTATCACTGTTCCCTATTTCCTTTATCTGCAAAACAAATAAAAAATCATAATTACAAACAAAAAAAAAGAAATGTGACATAGAAAATAAATTCCCCATAAATATTTAAATGACACTGATACCACTTTTTTGTAAAAGATCTGAACTTAAACAGGTGAATCCAAAAAGGCATCAGTCGAGTAGAACAACTAATGGAGAATTAAATAATCAAGCCCTTTCCACAGGTGATTCAGGAATTCCATTTATCGAATAACAAACTATTTACATATTTAAGGCTAAATAATTATACCTATTCTTAAAGCCCTGGAGAATGCTATTTTACATTTGAATAGTAAAATACTACAATGCAAAGAAGCCTATATATTTACTAATGTTATGGTAGCAGTCAAAATAATCAGAGCACAAAACTGGAAAGTCTCCACATCCTTTTCTCTAGATATGGTGATAACACAAGTCAACTTTCAATTAAAGATGGAAGCACAACTCTATAAGTCACAGGGAATGGATACAAGGCATAAAGATTCTAGCGAATATTGGCTCAAAATAATGTCAAAGAAAAAACGTTACCTGCGCTCTTTCCACATCCCTATGTATTTTTAAACAAATTGAGGTTTTTCGTTACCTCCAATGGCCATGAGAGGGTATGCCCACCTGCCACGTCAAGGCAGGGATGTGGAAAGAGCGCAGGTAACTTTTTTTCTTTGTTTTTTACTATATGTATTTTGGCTGATGTGTACTATGGTCGTTGCTGCCCCCCAGGAGTAATGGGAGTTTGAGCGCAGGACTTGTTTCTTTGTATCAAAATATTGTCAGTATAGGAAGTAGACAGACCCTGAGTTTAAAATCGGGAAGAAGGTATATATGTATGTATGTATGTATGTATGTGTGCGCATGTATATGTGAAAATGTATGTGTATATAAATAAATATATATATATATATATATATATATATATATATATATATATATATGTGTGTATGTGTGTGTGTGTGTGTGTATGTATGTATAGGTTTCATATTGTCTTTCTTTTTTCTTTTCTACCATGTGGTAGGAGATCCTCCCAAACCCCTCTTTGTCTGTGTGTAATTATGTTTTATTGTATTGTGGAAAGTTTGTTATACGTGCAAGTATTTGCATTATGTTTGTATGTATTTATGGTATATAAAAAAAAAATTTTTTACATTCTTAAAAATGTAACAGCGTATGTCTGTGTTTCGTTGAAGACGGGTCTTTATCATTCTATGATTGTTTCTATCTATTGGTTACAGCAGGAATGATTAATAGAACGAAACAGAAAAGTCACATTGTCTTTCGTCAGGATTATTCAATAGCAACCCTGAGAACAGAGGATGAGTTCACAGAAACTGTGTGGTCGTTTGAACCTTTATGATATGTCAAGTAACGTAATGATTACTTGTGGACTGAGGTTCATACAAACATGACAATTGCAGCTAAGGATCCTGCTAAGCGCCGGAGTATGAAGTTAGGCAGGGATATGGTTATATCAAAACCATCAAGATAAATAATAAACAGAGGAAAAGTCAGAAATCACGTAGAAATCAGAAGGCAGTCACAATAGTCTAAATATTATCAGAATCAAATGGTCAGATGCAATGATTAACGGAATTCTGATAAGATTTTCCATCTTTAACTACACAATGGCAAGAAGTGTGTGGCAAACTCCCCTTTTTACCCGAGTTTGCCACAAGCTCCTGGAGAAGCCTGCTTGCCAGCCTCCTGCCCACAGACTATGGGCCCTGCAGGGAAACCTGTAAAAGACTACCGAACTTGACCGACTGTTAGCACTGATTTCCCTGGAACTGTTTTGGGCATAGGACCATGTGCACGGTCGGTCAAAACTATGACTTCCAGGAAATTCCTGAACCGATCTGGGTGATTTTTGGATATGTTGTTGATCCAGATCGGGGCTATCAGGGGATGTAACTTTATGGGGTTGTATGTGTTTTTAATGTACTTTTGGGGGTTTCATAAAATTGTATGTTTTTCTGTGCTTGGAGATAATTGGGTTATATTAGTACAGTTCCTGATTCAATTATCTCCCAAGCACAGATGAGGGATTCTATTGTTTGTGTATGAGAGTGCCTCACTGTATGACTCTGTTTTTATTGGTTTATTCACTTTGTGTCCCTGTGCCCAACAAGGTCCACCTGGGTGTCACCCTTGTTGGGAAACTTGCATAAAAGGCCAGTGTGCCTCCATTCAAAGGCTATTCCAGCTTACACTGCAAAACTGTGTGTCGTCCTGTTATTGGAGAGAAAGAAGATTTTGTCTGCTGTTCCAGCTTGCAGGGGATTCAGCAGGGAAAGTCCTTGTAAGGACTAGAGCTAAGTCCCCATTTGGCTCCTGGAAGGAGCAGTGGTAAACATTTACCACCAGCAGCTCCAATTCCATCCATAATTGCTTCGGTCTCTACAAGCCATGGCGACTCTGGGCAGAAGTGCTGCGGTTTGTCCCCTGTTCCAGCTAGGAAGCGGTCCTTTGGCGGAGGTAACCAGTCTGGGTACAGGGAGCTCCATTACAAAGTGGTATCAGATTTCTTTTTAATTTGCTGTCCGGTCACTGACTAATAAACTTATCGTTCAAGGCGATCAATAGTCATTTATATATAATGTCACAGTTAAAAAAATGCACATAAAACACTGATATTTTAGTTGATCTGTTATAAAGTATCTATATATATATATCAATGTGTCACACTTTTCTTGAAGAAGACATGGTTGGACCAAAACATAATCCTTCCATTGTCAATGCATGATAAAGGACAGGCACTCTTTTATTGAAAGTGTGCCGTTCCTGTTCTGTTTACCTATTGTATTTGCAGGTAGTTTGCACCAGAGCTGTAGATATGGAACACAAAACCTTTGACTCCTCAATTTTGTAATCTCAAACTTTTCTCTGATTATTTCATAAACGCTCAATATGGCTTAATATTAGTAAACATACTAAATGGACATTTTATCCTTACCATTAATTTTGTTTAGTGCATTTGGGGAAAACATGTATTTAAAGTCAATTAAATTTAATGCCTCTTAAAAAACATTATTTTAGTGAAGGAACACTAAAGGAACCTAGACCACTTAATCTCAGTGATGTGGATTGCCTGCCTTGCCCCTGGGAAGAAAAACACTGCAGTTTCTAAGAAACAGACGTGATTTTTCAGGGCTAATACCACCAGGCTTCCTGGTTACTAACCAAGTGAAACTCGACTATCTGACGTTCAACATCCTCACACTTTGCATTAGAATACGTTTAGCATACTCTATGCTCAATGCAGGTAGCTCTAATATAAGTGCTCCTGTATTGAACACTATTACTGTAGAAGCCCCATAGGAATGTATTGCTTTAATGCTTTCCTATGCAGGGGGGTGGGGAGAGGGACTGAAAAAGTCTAGAGACTTGAACACTACAATGTTAGGCAACAAATTTAATGTATTTCTAATACTCTTTTCAGAATTTATATGGCAGGCAAAATCAGTAAACATTTACCACCAGCAGCTCCAATTCCACCCATAATTGCTTCCGTCTCTACAACTCTCACTTGACATCCCCGGGTTACACTGTTATGCCATGTTTTGGTATTTAGGCAGCTTGCCTGCATTCCACAGGAGTGGCTGCCACACATATTCTTGTATATTTAAAAGACAGCTGTCATATTTTTTCACAAAGGTTTGGAATATTTAAATGATGTATTAAAGAAACACGCTACATCCCTAAAGCAATTCGCCTTGTTGAGGTCCTTAGAGGATAATGGAATGTTCGCTTTCAAGACCGTCTCCCAACTGTCAATCAGAAAGCAGAGAAGGTTCTACTTTTGATATCTTTGTTCCCCAATACAAAATACAAGGCAATGCTTCCTTAAGGTAAGCATTACCAGCACAGAGTAGTAATTGCTGTGCATGCACCCGACCTAGCAATGTTTCTATATGAGAAACTTTCAATTGGTTGGGAAATCATCATCAGATGATTTATTTAAGGAGAAAGAGGGAGCGTAATAATCCAAATTAGGAGTACAACACTCCAGTTGTTAGACATAAATGTATGCTGGAGTGTTCCTTTACCATGTAGTAACTTATCAATATATATATTTTTTTTATAAATCCCTTGCTTACCATACACTTCCACTTGACTATTTCTCCTCCTTTGGTCACATTAAACGGTCATCCAACTTAGGTTAGGTGTCTATGATCTGCTTTGCCTCAGCCTGCGCACAGTGCAGTGACCTCATCTTTCATCGCCTTACGTTGTCTTCACTTCAGGGCTGGCTACTGTATATCATCTCTCTGTCTCTATATCATTTTCCCTAAAAAATTTTGTCCCAATATACCGTTATTTGCTGAATGGGTAGTTTGCATTTGCATAGTGAGAATTTAAGGCCTAGTGTGTTTGCCAAGCATTATGGTGAAATACCTCAACAGGTTGGCAATGTGTGCCGTTCCTAAATTGTGACAACATGCACCACTTTAATGCAATGATCAGAGTGGAACATTCTACGTTTTTTTTTTTTTTTTAGAAACCCAATAAAGCTTTCATGTGATTTACATGTCTTTGTTGCTTTAAGGAGTTTGCTACTCTGTGTAGCCTCAGGAAGCAGTGATTATAGATAGAAGGTATACTGTACCTAATGACCTACCTGTTACATTATTTATTAACTTGAGATAACAAAAACAAAAAAAACACGTGTCCCAATTGATTTTCTACTCGAAAGGGCAGTCCCTCCTGGGGAAAAAGTGTTCACATGTCATTGACATGTCTTGAAGACAATGTATTTGGGCTGATGAATACTACAGCCATTGCTGCTGCCCAAGAGTAATGGGAGTGTGTAAACAGGGCTTATCTTTTTGTGTTTATCCACGCTGGGTTTTTACCATGAAGCAACCCCAAACAAAGATTTTTTTTTTTTTAATTCTGTGTGAAATTTGTGTATCTAGTATTGTAGATCATTTCACTGCAATGTCATACAATAATTGGTTGCAATCAGGCATCTGTAAAATAGCCAAGGAAGGACCTAAGTGGTTTTAAAAGCTTGCAATGTCATTAGTTAGCCAATAAAAATATTGGCCTTATCCAGGGCCAGACTGGGACAAAAATTCAGCCTGGGCATTTAAAGGCAGAGCAGCCTTAGGAGTGGCATGGCCCAAGAGGGTGCATGTTGTTTCATTACCAATGACATTCATGCCTCTCCAAAGTGGGCATATTTGTTTAATACCCCTCAGGGCAGTCCACGTGTAGCGTGGGGGTGAGAGGCGATGTGTGTGTGGGGGAAGCAATAGGGGATGTTGTGTGAGTGCGGAATAAGAGATCTAGAGTGTGGAAGGTGGACATGGGGCTGCAGGGTGTGAGAAGGGGACATAGGGTTGCAATGTGTGGGAGGGGCAGGGGCTGCTGGGGGAGAGGGCGAGGGCTGCTGTGTGAGAAGTGGGGGCTGCTGGGTGGGGGGGCATGGGGCTGCTGGGTGAGATGGGGCATGGGGCTGCTGAGTGAGATGGAGCTGCTGTGTAAGGGGGCATGGGCTGCTGGTTGAGATGGGGGTTATAGGGCTGCTGGGTGAGAGGGGCATGGGGTTGCTGGGTGAGATGGGGACATTGAGCTGCTGGGTGAGAGGGGGCATGGGGCTGCTGGGTGTGGGGGCATGGGGCTGCTGGGTGTGGGGGCATGGGGCTGCTGTGTGAGATAGGGGCATGGGGCTGCTGGGTGAGATGGGGTACATGGAGCTGCTGGGTGAGAGGGGTCATGGAGCTGCTGGGTGAGGGGCATGGGGCTGCAGTGTGAGAAGGGGCTGCTGGGTGATATGGGGGCATGGGGCTGCTGTGTAAAGGAGGCATGGGCTGCTGGGTGAGATGGATGGGTTATAGGGCTGCTGGGTGAGATGGGGCTGCTACGTAAGGGGGGCCATGGGCCTGCTGTGTGAGATGGGGGGTTATAGGGCTGCTGAATGAGATGGGGGGCATGGGCCTGCTGAGTGAGATGGGGGGGTTATAGGGCTGCTGGGTGAGATGGGGGCATGGGGCTGCTGGGTGGGAGGGACATGGGGCTGCTGGGTTAGATGGGGGTATGGGGCTTCTGGGTGTGAGAGGGAGGGGCAGGGTGTGAGAGGGAGGGACAGGGCTGCAGGGTGTGAGAGGGAGGGACAGGGCTGCAGGGTGTAAGAGGGAGGAACATGGGGCTGCAGGGTGTAAGAGGGAGGAACAGGGGCTGCTGGGTAAGAGGGGGGTAGGGGCTGCAGGGTGTGAGAGGGAGGGACAGGGGATGCTGGGTTGAGGGGGCAGGGGGCAAAAAAACAACTTACATTTCTAATTCTTTTTTTTATTATTTTAAACTGCACGGTTTACTCCCCCATCCCTCTTCCTCACCTTGATCCTTGGCAGGAGAGGATGCTGGGGAATAATTATATTCCATGGTGGTCCCATGGAAGAAGTGTCTGGTTAACACCCCTTGACAGGTGTAGACCATGTGCACAGCGCCTGCACTGTGCATCAGGGTTCAGGCTGGTGAGAGAGATCTTTGATCTCCACCCCACAGAGCTCCCTCTATAGGCCGGAGGTCAGGCAGCACCAGCCCTAAAGGGGCCAGTCGGGGAGATCCCTTGATCTCCCCTGTCAGCCTTGGCCGATGGCAATCGCTGCCCACCAGGCACTTGCCCTCACCCAGTCCATGCCTGCCCTCACCCAGTTATCACTGCCCCTTATTCATATATATTTAACATGTGGCATCTATTTGTTTTTTTTCACTCTGTGATTGGAATAACTCTTTCACAACAGCATATAGTTGCATAGATACTGTTTGGAATGTTTGGTTTTGTCCACTGCCATTTGTTTTTTTGAATCCCTCTTTTGTATTATTTGAATTTATTAATTGAACATGATAAAATTATCCCACTTTCTCCTTAAATAAAATTACACATGTTGAGGTTCTGAGGACAGGATAGGATGAGCCATTAGTGGATTGAATGTTGGGCCTGGTTCTTTTCCAATCTGATGCATTGGTGAGTGAGTACTATTACGCATTATTCAATTCTATAACTCTTCTCCCTATTGCCCAAAACTCATCCCTCAGTGCTAACTGTAGCTTTCACTAACCTCAACCATTAATCCAAAAATGTTCGGTTCACTTACCTAGTCATAATACCTTGACCTGACCCCAACTGCTCAACCTAATTTTAAACTGCAATCCTGTTTCATTACCTATTTCATGTTTGCCCAAAGATGGCAATCTCTTTGATTACTGTTATATTGGCAACTACCATTTTGGCATTGTGTAGGTTTGCATTGACCCCAGTGAGATAGCTAACAAAATGGCAGCCTCTACAGGTATATAAAGAAAGTTTTACCAGTAAAAGAACACTTCGGGCTGTAGTTAAACTTCTTTTTGATACATTATGGAGGTAATACTTTAAAATCTAATTATTTTGGCTTAAGGTGTCCATTTCTCTTGTAAAATCATGTTTCTTTTATGATGCTCAATAAATACATATCTAAAGTGTTAAAACATATGTATTTCCATTTTGTGTTCAGGTCTTTTGTTGTTACTGTATATTTTACGTTTTGTAATAATGTTTAGGCACCAGCAGCTGTTTTTCAAGTAGCTGAACGTGTATCCCTTGAGATTTTTAAAGATTTGGGAATTTTAAAGATTTGTTTAATCTCTGACATTAATTTCAGAAAAAGAAGCATTGAAGTACAAAGCATGAAATTACACAGTATCTGTATAATCATTTATGTATGAAATTATTTATGTGCTGCTTCATTTTCCCATGATGCAGCTTTTTATTTACCCTAACATTATTTATGAGGCATGCAAGTAAAATCTTTTGTTTATAACATTTTTAGACTTATGAAAGGCTAAAAAAAAAAGATCTTGTGCCTAGCTAACACTGTGATGAAGTAGGAAATGTCTTGTCATAATTGATTGATATTGACGTTATTAAAACATAATGGGGGATGTTTTTATAAGTGTTGTGAAAAGCAATGGTTAAATTCTTAGTTAAAGGAACACTATAGTCACCTGAACAATTTCAGCTTAATGAGGTTGTTCAGTTGAGAACTATAGCTCCTGCAGCCTTTCTCATGTAAACACTGTATTTTCTGAGAAAATACAGAGTTTACATTCAAAGCTAGGGACACCTCCAGTTGCAGTCACTCAGACTGCCACCAGAGGGACTTCCGAGTTGATTGAGGCATAAAACGCCTCAATCTACTCAGATCTGCTGTCAGCAGATAGAGGGCAGCTCTGTGCAGCACTGTGCACGAGCGTCCTGTCTGCATGGGAGTGGCTTGAGCGGACAAGCTGAAGACCGGAGACCGAGGAGGAGGGGAGGATTCAAACTGTAAGTAAACTTATTTAGTGAGTGTGGGTGGGTGACTGAGGGTGAGTGGATGACTGAGTGTGGGTGGGTGACTGGATGGATATGGATGATGGGCATGGATATGGATGATGGGGATGGATAATGGGAATGGATGGATGATTGGGATGGATGGATATGGATGGATATGGATGGGGATGGATGGAGAAAGAGTGTGTGTGTGCGTATGTCTAATTTTTTACTACTTGTGTGTTTGCATAGAAACACTATATATATATAGAGAGAGAGAGAGAGAGAGAGAGAGAGATCTATATATAGTGTTTCTATGCAAACACAGTTTGGCTGAGGAGGGGGGCGGGTATAGAAAGCGAGCTGAGCTGTCAGTCAGACAGCTCAGCTCGCGAACGCGCATTCTGTGCACATGTGCGGTTGAACGCTGAGTTTCTTCATAGGGTGGTATTCAATGCCGCTCTATGAAGAATGCGATTGGTGTAGCGCGAAACCGTGCATGCACACCACATCACGATTACACTTCTCAAGGAGAAGCATCCTACTGGGCCCTGCGATTTTGTCATTTTGACGAAAAAGGGGGCATGGCCTAGCGGAGAGCTCGGCGCTGGAACGGAGATAAGTTTTATTATTAAAACTTACTCTGATTTATTTATTTTTTATGGCAAGTTCATATAAAAGCAAGAAAGGAGGCTGGGGGACCTGTCTTTCTTGCTTTTATATGTTGACTATAGTGTCCCTTTAATTCAACCAGTTTGGGACTGGTTATCAATTTTAGAAGACTGACAATTTTAAAGTGGTGGAAAAAAAGAGAAGTGGAACAGAAAAAATTTCCGTCAGAAAGTGTCAGAAAGATTGATAAATCCATTAAGTCATAAATGATGGTTAGGACACAAAAGAAGCGACAGGTGGGAAAAAAACTGACAAATTTAATGACTTGTTCCAAATATTTGTAAAAGTGTAGGTGACACTTTAAAAACTCTCTAACTATGTCTTTGGTCAGATTCTAGCCTTTCTAGAATTATCTACCACAGGTGTGTGTTGCTTATGAAAGGAGCTTTGATCTGTTCGTTTTTTTGCAGAAGAAGTTCATTCCCTCAACAGCCCTGATTTCGGTGGAACAGTCACAATTTCAGGGTACTGTTCCACCGTCCCGATTTAGTTTTCTGATGTTCCAAATCCAGGGATATCAGGGAACTATCCACGGGCAGCACAGCTACTATATTATTAGGTATGGTCACACTATGCAAAGGCACTAGGACCCTGCAGAGAGCTCTATCTGCAAGAGGGGCTGGCATGCCACTTTTCTGGCAGACATCATGGGCATCGCTAGTAACATGAGTCATGTCACTGGCGACGTCCCCTCTCAGGTCCGCCTACCCATCTTGATCTCATAGTTCCCAATATTGGGAGGCATAGAAGTTGAAACTTGTTGCTGAGTATCCTGGACTGTACTGCTATCCTGTTGAAAGATATAGAGGATTATAAACGTATAAAGGTTATCCATTCTTAAATTGTTCTTGCAACCTTTTTGACACTACTTCTTCCTTAGCAGCCAAGCAGCCTGCACTCTGCCTAAAAAATGTCTACAAGACATATTGCTCATCATAGTTGTGATCAGACTTATAGAAATGTGCAGCCTTCCTGAGATTTTATATACCACCATAATGTGGCAAATGCAGTTCATTTTTACACCTGAAAGTTATAACCAAGTGATATAAAGTAACTTTATTGCTTCATAAGTCATATAGTAAAGTTAGTTCATTCACTCTCTGGACTTTGGTATAATAAAGAATGATAGTGAAACATTTATCTTACTTTAACTCTTTGACTAGTGGTGCTATAATTAGACACTTTGAATTGAAAGATTCAATGCTAGTTTTAATTATTCTGTGTATATAGGGTCAGAAGATCTCCGTAGAGCAGCTGATACTTATTTAGGGTCATAAGGTCTGTGCAAAGCATCTGATACTAAATAAACAGGACATTCCATGCTGACATTGGGTCTTGTTGAGGAAGGTTGAAGCATGTAATGAAGGTCAGAGGTTATTCAGCTTTGTCCTTTATGTTGGGTTTTGTGTCTGTCAACTCATACTTCTATATGAACAAGAATTACACGGGGACTCTGAAATACAAATTAGTGGGATGTATGTTGTACGCTGTTTAATGTTTATTTTTAAATGTTCTGCGGTTTCTAGGACATTTTATTAATACACTAGCACTTTGATGTCTTGTCTCTTGGGCTTAGAACGTAATATTTACCGCTGTGAGGAAGGCTGACATTGATGGACGCAAGTCTCTTTTCAGCATTTTAACAATGTAACTATAATTTTTCCAGATTATTGAGCGCAACATATTCTGTAAATATATTTATTATTATTATATATAATACACCAAGATATTCTCTAGCACTGTATTATTGGTGGTGATGACATACCAAAAGTGAATTCAGCTGGGCAGTGTTGACTTACATGAACATTAGGTGGTGAGGGTCCTGCTCAAACGAGACTCCTATTGAAGGAAGATACCGATACAGTGATAGAAGAGGACCTTGCCTGTGAACCTACAATCTAGCATGGTGGCACTCTTATAGCAACTCTTCATCATAGAGGACCTATAGAGTATTTTCCTGTGAGCTTACATGCTAAAGGATTAATTGAGATAGATAAGATTCAATGTTGGAAAAGGATATCATAGTAGTTTTTAAAATGATCATAGGGTGGGATTTTGACATTATCTGTGGATGAATTGAGGTATGTTGTACCCTGCTCTGTAACAATAAAGAAACAATGATAACATGAAACAGCTTTAATTCAGCTAAGCTGTGTTTGGTATCAATTTTTAAGGTACTTTGTATAGTGAGGTTTAGCTGTATATTTGCATGTTTGTAATATTTGGATCCATTCAGTGATCTATGGTCTGCTGGGCCTCTGCTACCGTCTCCTCTGCTCCTGGAAGCTTTTGCACTGAGCTAAGTCTGGCAGAGTAGGGAGGCACTCCTTGGCTGAGAGTGCTCACCTGATGCGTTTTGCCAATGAGCCAACCCTGAAGCTTAGCTCAGTGGAGATTGCTGTAGCTGGGGACTGTTGGATCCCTGGGATGGAGGTCCGAAGTGGTGAGTGAACGACCTGTAGAGGATTCTGCAGTCCAAATGGCCTCTTATTTAGCCAGATAGTTTTAGCACATTGGGACTTTAGTGACTTATCCCAACAGATTGTGTTGATGATACATACAGATAGGTATAGATTCATTGTGTGTATGCTGATAGTGAAACCATCATCAAATGCATGATAAGAAATTGGATCTAGTGTAGTGTGTTTATGAATACTGTCTGGAATAAGTTGGTTTTTTTTTTATTTCAGTTGTCATTATTATTATTATATCTCTACTCCCTCCAAACACAGTACCACTGTCATATGGGGACTAGTTAATTTAGACATGGAGAGAATAGAAGCAGTCAATTAGTGAAATTAATGGAGAAACACGAGTTGTGATTAGGTTAGAGGTTGAGTCACAGGTAAGCATCAGACAGAGGGGGAAACTCAAATGGGTATAGGAAGGTGTGAGAGACACGACGGCTATAGATAGGGAGAGACACAAATGGACACAGGAGAGAGAGACACATGAAGACGCAGGACAGAAGGAGCGACACAAGTGGGCACATAAAACAATGCATTGATATGCCATGAAAACACCCAAGCAGTCACACACTGCTCAGGCACTTGCAGAAATAAATGCATGCATTCAAACACCTTTTTTTTTTGTCAATCTTTCTTTTATTGAGGCAAATGAGTTGGGATACAGAAAAAGAGAGAAGGGAAATGTGCAATTTTAGGTACATGTTAGGGAAATCACAGCTGTAAATAAAATTTCCTAGATAACGGTGCCTTGTTTTTATGGGTTAGTAAAACTTGAACATGCTGAACTGTTACGCTTAATACGTATGGCATAGTTATTTGTACATGCTTATCACAATAGAAGGTATGCTATAGGTAGTTGTTGTTAGTGAGCACCGGACGTAGGGCAGGAGCCCATGTCTAGCTGAGATAAAAGCTTTTCTAGATTGGCATGTCTCACCATGTGGCTGTTTTTTCGCTAGGTACAGTGCTATGGGTTCTCTTGCTACAATAGTTATGGCTCTACCTAGTCTTGTCCGCTCACCTGGACCTAGGGATCTATCCCTTTAGACATTCTGTTAACAGGCTTAGATATAGGCTTATCAAGTTATACGGTATAGTAAGGCTGAGCTGAGGTCAGTTACTACAGCACAGGTGACACAATTTAGATTTAGTGGACACAATGGCTATGTAATTGCATTCTACTAACGTCAGGCTTATTTTACATTATGAGAGACCTACATAGCAGTAGACAATAATGGGCTATTAAGTAACTTATGGAGGCCCCTAGTCCAACAGGGTACAGCCAGTATATGCTGGGCTTGTGACTGGCAGTGTGTACAGTTTGAGTGGGGTTCCCGATGAGCAGTGAGGACCACAGCTGGAAGCGTCTACGTGTAGGTACCCCAGAGCCTTGAGTCCTCGATCAGCCAATGCCCAAGCGGGGTGTGGGGATATTGTGCGTTTGGGGTGTCCCCCGGGGGATGGTGAGATGCGGGTGTTGGAGGGCCGCCTTCATGCCCCAGGCCGTAAAGAGGGCCAGTACCTGCGGCCCGTAGACTCGGGAGCTACTCGAGGCTGGGTCTTCCCTTTTTCGGGTGCCCAGGTGTGCCCGGTTGTTCTGCCGGCGCCAGCGGCGGTCGGGCTGTGTGGCTGGTGCCTTGGAAACATTCTCCGGTTGGCCCTCGGCCTAGGATGGCTTGTAAAAAGCGGGATAGTTGCGGTTCCGTATGGTGTGCCTGAGTGCGTCCCCCTCTGATTCCGCCTCACTTTCACCTCAGCGTAGGTGTGGGGCCTAGATTTCTCCCCCCTCCAGAGTTCCCTCCGGGTGGGAGTCTTGACCGCCAGATGCTTCTCAGAGTGGGTCCCCTGTTTGGTAGGTAAGCAGGTTGTCGTGGCTGCTCTTCGGTTGATGCGTTGCCAGAATTTACGGCAGATGGCTTCAAACCTGGCTTCATATAGGGCCCTCCATTGAGTGTGTGGGCTACTATGCCGGGCTTCCCGCGTGGCGGCCATCTTGGTCTTGCCACGAGGTCCGTGCCACACAGTACCCCTGCTCTCCAGTTCTCCGTGCTTGTGTCCCCTTCCGTGTCTAGTTGGTGGACCGGGATGACCCCCACCGGTCCGGGGAGTATAGCGGATCCACGAGCAGGGCCCGAGCTCCGGGAGATCGGCCGCCTCTCCCTCGTCCAGGCCCCAGCAGGTCGCCTTCGAGGTTCCGGGCTGTCATCGATGGTGGATTCAGGGTAAGTATAGTGTCATGTGCCCGGAGCCCCCTGTGTGTAAATTCTGCCAAGTCTTTGCTTTTGAGCCCAGCATTTAGGCTCAAAATTGCTGTTTTCTTCGTTTTCATGCAGGAGCTCAAGCTGAACATGTCTGCTCGGCTTGGCAGTCAGGCTCCGCCCCCTAACACCTTGACACTTCATTAAAATGCATCCCATTACTCACAGTGACTCTTCATAAACAACACCCCTGTATCTACACACATACTCCATACACTACATGTAAGGATGTTTAATTGTAGATCTCCAGCTGGCAGAGCATTATTGGTGGTGTAAAACAGCTGTGGACCTTTGTCCACCACTGCTCTATGAGGGGGGCTAAAAAGTCTTCCTCCAGGGACCTTTGTTCATTAGTTCCACAACTGCCATTTATGTCTGCACCTCAAGCAAAGTGCTTTCATATGATCTTTTGAAGAGCAGGATCGGAAAGCTTACAAGATTATTTGTAGTGAAGGAACATATATCATGCCATGCTACAGAATCTGTTGTGTAGGGGAAGTTGAGGAGGAAATGTACAAAATCACATCACAGTCGTATATCGTTCTGAATTCCTGTTGTCATCTGCATGCTAAATTGTCTATTATCTCGGTGATGAGCAACTCTCCTCCAGATAGTATACAAATAGTTGTGACTTAAGGTAATCATGAGCTGTGCTTGAGACATACACTCAATCTTCTGAATGTCTATCTGAAATGCCAAGCTGGATGAAAATAGAAATTTCTGATTCATTCTAGAGAGCTTTTTCAAGTTCTTATGAACCATGAAACACTCTAAGGATTCAGCATGAAATGTTTTACTAGATTAAATAATTATGCAGTGTTTTAAAATCTTTGACGTTTGGAATATAGTGCAGTAAGTTTTCTTTGTAATCAGTGTGTGTCTATGTTTCAATTTAAGCTTTAATACTCTAAACATGTTTAAAGTAATAATTATTAAAGGTACACTGTAGACACTATAACCATTTCATCTTATTGAATTAGTTATATTTTCTGGAGTCCTCTGGTACTGTCCCAGCATTCAGTGTTAAACCATTTTCAAGCAGGGTCACTAGCTACCCACCCACAAACTGTACTGTTTCTTGTCATTGCTGCTCTTGTCCCTGTTTACACATTTACATTTTTTGTTTCCTTTATGATTGAGTTGTGAAGAGCCTTTAAGACTCTTTCCTCCTCATTACATTTATTCTATAATTTATAGGTACACTCCTCGCTCACACTATTTCACCAGCGACCGTCTCCTATCTCCTGTCCCCTCGTCATGCCAATGCTGATAATTGTTGCCAGCGGAATTTTTCAAGGGCAGCTCCATTTCTTTGGAGCTCCATTCTTCCCATCACACATTCTCCCTCAGTCTTCAGTCCTTTAAGAAGTTGACATCCCTCTTTCCACTTCCAAGCATCCTGCTTTCCCACACACTCACCTGATCTCATCCCTCATGTTCGTCTTCCTCTTGTGCTTTTATGCGTTGCCTCCTCGAGATTGTTTTAGTTTGAGCAGGCTCCTCAATAACCTCTTCTGTCCATTTAACATATTTCATAGAGTGTTTCTGATTTGCTGTTATAACCCAACATTAAAATTGTGAAAAAAGAGCCACAAAATATGTTCATGCTATATAAATGCCAATAAGAAGACGAACAAATGGGAGTATCAGGCTAAACACCCCTAGAAGGCAGGCAAACTGTAAGCAGTTGCCCTCTGGCAAACCCAGAGTTGACAGCCTTCAACAGGGGTCACTTTCCATACACATACCTCCCAACATTGGCAGTGCCAGAATCAGAATGCTGGTGGGAGGTAGGTAAAGTGGACAGGCCAGTGACGTGACTGTTTCAGTGATCCCTTCCAGATTCTTGTGCCAGGAACGTAGCACAAGTGCGTCTTATGGTGTGCTTGCGATATGATTTGTCAGGGACAGTTCCCTGGTGTCCTTAATAGCAGTACACCAGGGAACTAAAGTGGGATGGCGGCACAGGACCTAAAAATCTGGACTGTCCAACCAATATCGTCACTATTGGGAGGCATGCCATACAGCTCTCAGCCTTTTCCGCACGAACAACAGTTAGCCACTACGCGCACATTCTAAAACACAATACTAATGCCTCATTTCCACTGAGCGGTATAGTTCGGGTCGGTACAGTTTGGAAGGGTTAGAATGGTCCAGCCTATTCAGGTGAGTGTTTCCACGGCAAGTTGGACCACCAGGGGGCATGCAGGGTTTAGACCCCTGGTGGTCATTTGTCGTGAGTATTCATGTTTTTCTGTCCGCCAATCAATGGATTGTATAGTGTGACGCCAGTAGCTCCGCCCTAACCGTACCGTACCATTTCCTATGGCCCTACATCTGAAGAGGGCCCAGGAATGGCGCGGTTTGGTTCGGTTGTATGAGCCACTTTCATAATGGAAACACTCAAAATAGCGTACCAGACCGAACCGTGAAAACAAGGCATTAGTCTCCCCAACAACACACATAGATTACTTACAGAAAAGAACCCTGGGCTCTATAAGTGGGCCTCCATCCTGTCTTCAGCCCTCAACGGTCTTAATCTGGCTCTCTTGTTACCTCTAATTATAGGACATGGGTTTGATCCAGCCTTTCATGTGTGCCTCCCAGATAATTATGGATCACATACAGCAATTTAAATGTTGATTTGTTTACACTTTGGAAGATAAATTTAAACTGATTATTAAGTGCATTCTAATAAGTTTGAAAAAGAAAATAAAAGTATCCCTATCTCCCTGCCCTGGTAGGCCTAAAATCAGTCTTTTATTTCATTTTTTTAAATACAGTAGAAAAATAATTCACACAAATTGCAAACTAGAACCGCCAAAGTCTTATACTTTTCTCTGAAAAGACTAAGTCATGACTACTGGTTTTAAAGAAAATGGATTAAAAGGCTGCTTTTAAGCCTACTTGTGAGTATGTTCCATTGCTCAGAGGGCTGGGAGGACAAGATAATTTCTCTTCTGTACCCAAGTGTTTTTTTCCAAATTAATAGTGGCTTGAAATACTGCCTGGTTCCCGTTGCACTTGTCCTGTATATTTTTATTGCTTATGTTATTGTTCCTTGAGTGAGTCCAGGTTTTTAAATTTCTATGTTTTTTGTTTTTTTACATGTGGACAATAAATGCACGCCATTGATTATTTTTTAAGCAACTTGAAGGACCACTCCAGTGTTAAAAATGAATACATTTATTTCTAATGCTGCAGTGTTGAACTGATGATTTAGGTTTGGAGCTCCCCCCACTGTGTCGTAACATCGGCAGATCCCTCCCAGGATATGCTTGTAATGAAGATCTCCCATGCTGATCCAAGTGCTTTCCATGAAGTAATCTGCTCCAACAGCATGATTGTCGCAGAGAAGCATTAAACCTGGTGCTTTTCTATGATAAGCATTGCCTTTTAAAAGGGACAATTTCTCTTAAAATCTGTACTTTTATAAAAATAAAAAAAAGGGACAGCCACTACAAGCTGCAAGCACGTGAATTAAATTCTGGACACCAATAAAGGGTATAATTAAGTTGGAGCTCTGACCGTCAGTAACTTGACACCATTACCACAACATGTGACTTGCTTTTCATTCATAATTCAGAGCTGACCTTTACTTCACTATGTTACATACATATAAGTATGGAATGAGTGTCATATTCACAAGGATTCTCTGTAGTAAATAAAGAATGTTGGTTTTCTTCCAGATACTGCCTGGATATCTGTTCAATTATCCAATTTGTGGTACTAGTGCTTAAACACTGTCCAATTTTCTGAAATTGTCTCTTTAATCTTGTAAGAAATACATTCCTGACAGTAATAGGAGACAGCCTTTAGGTCATTTGAAAACTCTACATATGTTAAAGGGATAGTGCTTAGGTTGCTTCTCTAGTTCATAATTTATCGCTGTCTTTTTCTCTTCTGTTTGTAATAATTATGATCTAATTAGCTTTTTCCCTAGATGTTGGATCAACATAGGGGCTAATTGAGCTGAAGCTCCAAGCCCTTTCCATAGGCAATAGGATAATTGCTAAGTTTTTTGTTGTATTTTTTTTTTTTTTTAAACTAGTTTTCACTTGCTCTTGCTTTGTGCAGAGGGAATTAAGTATGGGAACTTAGGAACAAAACATGTGTGGACTGACTGACCATACATTAGTTAAAGGGACACTATAGTCACTAGAAACAACTACAGCTTATTGTATTTGTTCTATTAAGTGTAATCATTCCCTTCAAGATTTTTGCAGTAAACATGGTCTTTTCAGAGAAAATGCAATGTTTACATCACAGCCTAGGAATGCCTCTACTGGCAACTTGCATAGAAAGCATAGAGCATGCACATCCCTAGAAGTGTTCACGCTGATCTAAGGGGGTTGAACTACACACCCTAATCCCTGCGGCACACCTATGGATTGAGACCTGCAGGGGAGAACGGCTATCCGAGCGCCGGTGGGGAGATCAAAGATCTACCTCACTGGCACATAGACAGGGAGGGAGGCATGAGAGGACCCAGGGAGCTCAAGTCAGCAGCTCCGCTGGGTTCCTCTTGTGAGATCTTAGCATTTCCGCGGCAACGTTTAGATCTCACAAGACCACCAGCAAGGATCCCCCCTCCCTACATAAGGTAAGAAGGGAGAGGGAATATTTACTAATCTGCCCACACCTCCACCCCCACAATCCCTCTAAACATACAGCACACACACACACACACACATACAGCACCCTCACACATACAGTACACAAACGGCACCCTCACACATATAGTACACTAACAGCACCCTTACAAACAACTTCACCCACATAGCACACTACCAGCACCCTTACACACACATCACACTAACAGCACCCTCACACACAGCACCCTTACACACACACACACACACACACACAAACACAGCACCCTTACACAGCAAACTAACCGCACACACACACACACAGCAGTGTATGTATGTATGTGTGTGTGTGTGTGTATATATATATATATATATATGTGGCAAACCTAGCCACTAAGGACTGCAAAAGTACTTTCATTACTTTGGACTGTGTTCGGGACTATTAAAATGGCCGTATCGCCGATTGTTAGGCTATGACAACAAGGCAATCGTTTCACGAACAATATCCACAGTCCTGTTCAGGGAACTGACTAAATACCGAATGAGAGACCACACCGATGAGGTCGTGTGTCTTATTAACAAGGTGCAACAATGTTAATGGGTGGCCGCCGTTCGTATACCGAACACGTGGCGGTGGCCATCTTTGTTCAGTAAAAATTCAGCGGTGTTTGGTCGTCGAGTGTGTGAAACTGAAATCGGCTACTTGATTTCCAAACATCGCTGGAATTCCAGAGCGTTCGGGAGATCCGCTCCTTCGGTAGATTGGAGCCCTTCGTGAGTTCTCCTTTTTCAGTATCAGTATACCCAAAAGAGTAATTCATGTGGCATTCGGTTATTTCTGCAGGGATCTGAACGGTAATTCGTGAGCTTGTACCCTCAGATCCCTGCAGACTAATGAGGGGTCAATTGTGTAAATCTGTAAGAAATTGCATAAATTACAGATTTTTATGTAAAATACTGTATTTTCCTGTAACCACTGTTAATCCAATTATCTGTACTTGCTGATGTCATCATTGTCCCTGTACAGCAGGGGATGCTGTGAAATGACCCTGCATGGTCAGTTTACCACACAATCCACCTGATTAAAACCCCTGCTGTCCCAGTCTGGAAACCCCGTACAGTGAAAACCATATAAATTTGGTTATGTTTCAACAAAGCCCTCAGTTGACTCCCAGACTGTGTCGTCTAGTCATTGGGAAAGGGGATTATACTACGCTACCTGTGTTTTGTATGCTGAATCCTGGTTACCAGCAGACAGATCGTGCATTAACCCTTGCTGCTCCACTACAAAATATATATACATACATACATATACACGCGGCGTGTGTTTGTGCTTTAGGGTGCACACCCTAATGCAATAGGCTGCGCACGCCTATGCTGCATAGTCTGCCCTTTGTTAGCTGGCCTGACCTTCCAATTCTTAGGGCAAACCTGCTCCCCTCTCCAAGCAGGTCCACCCCTTTGGGTGGTGCTAGCGACATGATTTACGTCACTGGCCCACATCGTTTTACCTTGCCCACCTACGTCCTGCTATACACTCCCACATACTACAGCTCCAATACACACACAACAGTCTCTAGCCAGAAACAGACCTATTTACACATAACAACAGAAACAGATCTAATTGCACACCACAAACCACATCGTCCACATACACACAACTACACAAGCAGCCATTTTTTCCTCTAGTATCCCACTTATGGAGACACTAGAGATAAGTCACCAGCAAATGCAGAGCACGTGTCATTAAATGAGTGTGCACTGCACAAAACAAACACATGACCTCTTCCCTTTTGAGCGCTCTACACATGGGATGTTCTCAAATGATCTAATTTTGGGGAGTGTGTACTTCGCATTAAGAATGACACAACATGCCCCCTCACTGGCCCATACTGATTCTAAATTGCCCGAGCCTAAGGTTTGTCCTAGTACGGCCCTTATAAGGCGGTAGTTGAGGTATGAAAAGACAGATAGGAGACATCTAAAATTAAAAATCTTAGCTAGGGATGCTATATAACAGGGATAGGCAACCTTCAGCACTGCAGATGTTTTGGACTACACCTCCCATGATGCTTTGCCAACATTATGGCTGTTAGAGCATTGTGGGAAATGTAATCCGCAACATCTTGAGTGCTGAAGGTTGCCTACCCCTGAACTATATAACAACGATTGTTATCAGGAGTGGGAAGAAGAAGGAAGAGTAGATGTATTCAAATGATGAGAAGAGAAGAGAAAGGACATTGGGTTTAGGTATCCAGAAGAAAGAAGACCATCGCCACTTCCCTTTAGATGAAGGATGAATCTGGTGTGATGGTAGCAGGTGTTTCAGTACTTGTAGAGAGGATGTGGTGTTAAGAGTAACCCTTTAAGCACACAAGGCCTCCAGTTATTCCTGCAAAACTGTGTGAAGGGCGCACTGGTGAACATAGATATACTGTCCACATACAGCCTCTCTAGCAAAATAAAGGTAATTTCACAAATACTGGGGAGGTGGAATGGTAGGCAAAAAAATAAATAAATAAGGAATACACCAGTTGGACCTACCAGGTGTATTCGTCCAGGACTTAACCCTTATGTCAACTATAGAAATAATTTGCAGTTCCCAAAAGAAAACAGGTGGGAAATGCTACCTGGTATAGAAAGTAGAACAGAAAATAACCTTATCATGCGTAACTAGTACCAGTAAAATACATGGTGAGTGAAAAACTGGAATTACTGATCTGTCTAGTGATCACTCCCAGATATTAATGAAATAGGAGGAATAGAAAACGGGTATATTAAAATATTTACCAACCAGCCCCTCCTATATTATTATTATTGTTATTATATACTGGTTTGCATATATAAGGGAGTCTGCATACGTGCCTGCTATCTCCCTTTTGCTGACTCACTTATTTCTGCTAACCAGTATATAATATTAATAATAATAATAATAATAAAATAGGAGGGGTGAGTTGGTAAACACTTTGATCACTAGACAGATCAGTAATGCCTTTTTAAAAATTATAATTTTCACTCACCATGTATTTTACTGGTACTAGTTACGCATTATAAGGTTACTTTCTGTTCTACTTTCTATACCAGGTAGCATTTCCCATCTGTTTTCTTCTGTGAACTGCAAATTATTATTTTTTTAAATAAATAAAAGAAATATTTTCTCCACCTCCTTTTACTTATTTACCAGCACAGAAGGAACCTTGGGTTCTAATTCCAAGGTTCTCTGCACTTTTCAAGTTCGTAAATGTAATGTTAGGAATAGCTCTTGTTGAAAAGTTACTTGTATCTGATCTATGTCATTTAAATAGGACCTAAGCACAAGAATCTCTACAATAAATAGAACATATTTTGCAATACAATTTCATACACAGGATAGCTTTTGCCATAACCTGCTTCTCATAGCTGAATACATGTGGATTAGAGTGTACGTCAGTTCAACTTCAACTCAAGTTAATGAATTGGATATTAACTTGAAGGAATGTGTTGAATGGAACATGCACTGCCAAAATGTGTCAGCACAGAGTTATGGCCACTTCCCTACTATACAGCTAATTGTGGATTGGCCATGGTGTTTTAAATGTTTTGGGGGTTTTGTTTTGGTATCGTTGATACACTGATTTTATGTGTATAATAATCATTTTGATATATCTGAAGATCTGTAATTACATTTTAGTAGCTCTTAAAGGGACACTCACAGCACTAAAGCTACTTATGTTTCTTGCAGATTTTTGGTGCATTTTCTGATCCCATTTTTCCTGTTTTAACTGTACCTATTTATTAGGGGTTTATGCTGTTTGCACAATGCACTTTGCAGCAAACTGTGGATATTGGTGATTGAAGGGGACTTATTTTTGTTAATCTATTTTCTTTCTTTTTGCTTTTTTGTTTTTGTTTTTAAATAATGCATTAATAGGTTTGTTTGGGTGGTGGTGTGGGGGGGGGATCCATCTTTATGTCTTACTTTTATTATTTAAGTAAAACATTTCAAAATCTTGTTTTACTCAGTTTATCCAGTTGTTGGTTGTAGAATGGGCATATGGCTTTGGGTATCTTATCTGAAATGGAAAGCAGGATCATTCAAGGACACATAGACAAATGTTCTGTGCCAGAGAAGGTTGGAAAGGATTTAAAACTAGCCAAGGAAGCAAAATGTATTTAACATTATATTAAATACTTACTTGCCCTGTATAATGAAAATGTGCAGATATCACAAATGTGTTTATCAGTGGATTCCAGCCCAATTCTCAAGGCACACTAACAGTTGAAAATGTAATAATTTCCCTCTTCTGTTCCTATGGACTTTGGATACTGACAAAACCTGGACTGTTGGTGTGACTGGTACTGAGTTGGGTATCACTGGACTACATTATGATCATTAGTGTGGCCAGTCAAAGTTGATCCTTTCATCTGGACTTGTTGCTTCTTGGGGATCTATAGCCTTTATAGATATAGATAAATGGGAATTATTTATTATACTTTTTTTTTTTTTATCTCCTTTTCCATTTGAAAACTTACTGTAGCACATAAATGCTGTACCCATACATTGCTTTGAGTTTTATTGATATGGAGCAATGTGATATTTTCAAACATACCACACATCACTGAGCTTTCTTGATATGGAGCTCTGTGATACAACTAAACACACACCGCATTGCTGACTTTTATTGATATGACGCTTATACAGTCGAGCATACAACCAGTGGTGTATCCTGGTTTTGTGCTGCCCTAGGCATCACAAAACTCAGGCACCCCTCCCCGCCTTCTAAATACACATACACACTCACTGATATACACTAGCTAACAGACATACATACTCACTGACAAACACACATACACACACACTAACACACACATTAACAGACATACACAGTCACTAACAGACATGCATGCACACTCACTAACAGACACACACACTAACACACTATCTAACAGACACACACTAACAGACACACACACTAACACTATCTAACAGACACACACACTAACAGACAAACACATAGACACACACACACACTAACACACGCTCACTAACTGACACACACTAACTGACACACACTAACTGACACACACTAACAGACACACACTAACAGACACACACATAGTAACACACTCACTAACAGACACAGACACACACACACACACTTACATTTAAAAAAAAAAAAATTCAATTCAATCCCCCCAGTCTCCTTATCTTTGAAAGTGCTGGGGTGGATTCTCCCTTTCCCTGGGGTCCAGTTGGGCTGCTGGGCGGCCAGCCGGTCACTGCACCGCATAGTGATGCCGGCACCGGAGTGACGTCATATTCCGGCTCCGGCATCACTGCGGTGCGCGCGAGGGAGCTGAACAGGAGGATCAGTGCTCCTTTGCCGCCCGCCCGGAAAGTGCCACCGCTGCTAGCCTGGGGGGTCCTGAGGTGGCAAGGCATTTGCCAGGGCCATTGGGGGCGGCTTTTTTTTTCTGCCCCCGGGAAAGTGCAGCCCATGGCAAATGCCTTGTCAGCCTCGCAGGAAAAACACCCCTGCATACAACGCATTCCATGGTATTTATTTGACCAATGTGGAGCTCTGTAATAAACCTATTGTGCGGTAATGTGAGTGCTGTGGAGGGTACTATGATTCAAGCTCTACTGTGGCTGTTAAATTTCCAGGTTCGTATGTTTTCACAATTTAAACTATTTGAGACCACTACTTTAATATCCCATAAAGTCTTTATTGAGCAGTTTCCATGATACAACACAGCAATTGACAGCAGTGAGAGAGTCAGGATTGTTGGGAATTCAAAGCCAATAAATCAGGGGAGTTGTAGTTAAGCAACATCTATAAGGCCACAGTTTTAGGACCCCTGCAATAACTTTTTCCTGCGGAGGTTGCAGATTTGAAGCAAAAATGAACGGCCCCCTTATTTATTTGTTGTTTATCTGTTTCTAAATGTTGAAGAAAACATTAATCGGTAGGCATCAAGCAGTACTAAAAACATTAAAAATGTTACAAATAGTGTGAATAGTTAAATAGCATAGCTGTAAAAATCAATGTTTTTAGATTAGTATTTTTTAGTATTAATAAAAATAAATTTAATACAAACTTGGAAGAGAAAAAACACATATCTGCTATTTTTTATTTGTTATAATTCTTTATTTTTGCAGTGCATAGTGTATCAAACAAGCTTATTTAGACATTGCACCAAAATATTAAAAAAGCATACATAATATTGAAGGCGTCACATGAAACGTCAAAGAAAGACTGCACCTTTTTTTTTTTTTTCTTTTTTCTATGAGGGGATAGAACTAGTAGATAACATGAATTATAGAACAGAGCTATGGAATATATTGATAAAAGTACCACTGGGTAGGTAGAGTAGCAGCGTAGTGTAGCTGAAATGGTAATGCACTTATGGAAGATCAAAACTGGATTGTAACTAGCATTAATAAAAAGAAAAACAATACTAGAGCTACTGGGCTACAGGTTATGTGCGTCAGCCCCTCAGCCAATACTGAGAGATGGTGAGGCCTGAATATTAATGTTATCTGCTGATCCAAAGAAGCACCGACCAAGCCAGGGCATCAGAGAGTCTGGTGTGCTTTGATCCGGGGTAGTATTTGAGGTTTGGTGCCACTGCACATCGGCAATGCATACCCTGTGGTCAGTTGTGCACATGTGTGGTTCAAGCAGGCTGTGCTGAGAGTGGAGAGACTTGTTTCTCCTCAGTGGGCACGGGTCGTGGGTAACGTTAGGGCTACAGCCTTAAAAGTAGGACAACTTCCATGCTTGCATTCTGGGTCGTCTTTTCCACAATGTTCCCCTGGGGAGATGCTGGAAGCAGTGGGGAAGTCTGCAACAGTAGCGTGGTTCTGGGGATTTGCAACTTTGCCAGCAGGAGTGGAGGTAGATCTACGTTTCTGAAGCTTTGCCCAAAACAGCTTGTAAGTGCGGTTGAATTCCAGGAGGAACTGTTCCACGCGTGGAAGCGAGCTTGGTAGGGTGTCCATGACTGTTGGCCTTAGCGGGATGGCCATGTTGATTGCTAGGCCTTGGCCTTCCATATCACCAGGTAGCTTGAGGTTAGGTCCGGCTGGCCATTACAATACGCCAGTGAGGACTGGGATATCCCCCACCGGTCCAAAGGGGGGAGGGACAGGGCTCAGTATTAGTCAGCTCCAAATCAAGGCCGTAGATCGGCCGCCTCTCCACCCTCAATTGTAGCCGTAGGCTGCAGAGGAGTCTCCCACAGGGTGTTTCTGCAGGATTCAGGATGATGTGACATAGATAGCTAGCAGTGTGCTCCCTGGGAGTAAGAGCAGGATTCTAGCCAACAATAGCGCAATGTAGCCCACTATAAATGCTTTTAAATGGATTTCCCAGAGGAGCTACAGCACATGCGACTGACTCGGTCTGCAGTCAGGCCCCGCCCCCTATATCTGCTATTTTTATATCTTTTTGTTGTTGTTTATGTTTATAAAGAAACAGAATAAATACACTTAGGTAGCACACATGGTTGTACTAATGAGGTTAATTATAGTCAATCTCTATCTCCCAACTATAATTACTGGAGTTTATATAGAATGTGTGTAACAGTATACATGGTTTTTATGTGCATTGATGATTTCATGGTCGAGTTTGGGCTTCCTTTTCGTTTTTGAACCGTTTACATATAGATGGCAAAACTATGGCATTTTCCACCCTTATTTGTACATTGTTTGGTTGTTGTTTTTAAAACAGAAATGAGACATTGACCTACCTCGCTGATTTTTGATAGATGTAATGCTTTGCTGTTGAACCGCTGGCATTCGAAATGACGTGTAGTGTTAACATTGACTGCTAAATGTCTTGCAAATTGTTTTCTTAATCTGTTTCAGAGCAATGCCAGAATACAATAAATGATGAAATACTCTTTATTGATGAAGTATTTAATCAACACAGTAGTGAAACTGGATATGAATGGAAATGTTGGCTACCAAATCCATGTGTCAATAGGTTTATGGTGTTTAACAGGCAATGCTTGTCATTTGATCAGGGGTTGAGTAAATGAGGTTAAATGGACCCTCTGGACAGCAGAATTGCTTGTAGCCTTCTAAAGCATATCTCTCAATGTTTTAGGAAATAGCACGTCACCTACGACCCAAGACCCTCAGAGCTGAATTTGGGAAAACCAAAATTAAAAATGCGGTTCACTGTACAGACCTTCCAGAAGATGCAGCTTTAGAGGTAATATTTCTCCATACTTTTTATACATGTATTACTGGTTGATTTCTGTATTTCTTGAATATGAAATGTGCCTATTTTGTACAAAGATAATTTAGCCGCCAAAGTACCAAAGCATTAGCTTTATGTATGTTGAATAACAATAACTTAACCTTGAATATTTTTTTTCCCTTTCATGAACGCTTAGACTTTTAAAATCCTGTACATATTTTATTTTTTTCACAAATTGCTTATGGGAAAACATTTGGTGTTGATATACAAGACATAATGTGGCATCCTAGCCAAATGGTATATAGGGCCTGGGGGGGAGAGTTGGTCATCCCTCTGTTCTTTAGCATGTGGCCCATTCGGCTTGTGAATGCCTGACCCACCATTATAAATTACCCGCTCATTTTCGGCTTTTCTGTTAGAGCATAGGAGGACAGGAAATAAGCACTCACTGAAAAGTTGGAATGCAGGAAGAATAGCTACTCTGTCAAACCCTCCTTAATCATTTCAGATTTTGTGGGCAGAACTTTATCTCACACAATCCCAGACATGCTCAGTTGTGCACACACAGATGCATCCATCTCATCCTTCTGCCACACATTACATATCACTCCCATCCATCCACTCCTTAAACAACATACCTTACCATCACAATCATCCATTACATCTATACACCCCTTCAGCCAACCTCTCATCCCCCACATTCCATTCCCTGAAATGCAATATACATACAGAGGGACTGTTTTGCTTACATTTCCTATCTTACAAAGGATCATTTAGTGGTGCAGATAACTGAGTATGATAATCAAGGACCCCCCAAAACCAATTTGACAGTCATGTCAACATGTAAATGGTGGGTAGAATCCAGCGGAATTTAAAGGAACACAGAAATAAATAGCAATCTGAAGAAGATATGAGGATTAAGTGAAATTCCATAGCAGGTCTGCTTTTTGTCCCCAAGCTATAACACACCACTGCTATAATGAATAACTATGCAAGAATTACTAACCAGTCCTCCTGTTTTCGATTTTATCTTTTTAATAAGAATGCTGTGTTGGAGTTGTACTGCAACACCCACATAAACACATTTTTTGTAGTGAAAAATAAAGCCACCTAAATATTTAGCTGACTTTGATATAAGTTTGATTATTGGGGCATACTAAGCACTCTGTAGTGGTTATGTTGCCTGGAAGACCATGGCATCGTGCACCGGTTTAATATCAAACAATTGATATTGAATATATACTTGTGAAACAGGTAGATTATTTTGCTTTCTGTGAAATGTATCCTATACATCTCCCTATGCCGTGTAACACCCACCTCTTTGATTGAAATATTGATATTGGCGTATTAAAACATTTTTATGCCTTACTGTAGAGTACTCTCAAACCTGTAAGTCCCTTCCCAGAGTGTTTATTAGGCTTACATATTTGTTAAACATAGGAAAGTATTTGTGAGCTGTGAAAAATAAAATACCATTTAGAAATCCACACCTCTTTATGCTACTTGTGTGCCTCCATCTCAGCTCCCGAGACATTGTTATAAACTCTTCTTTGCACCTGACAGTCAGCATAGAGAAAAGGAAAAATGTTTTTACCTTCTTAATAATTTAAAAGAAAAAAAAGTATCTCTTAGTAAGTTGTAATGTTTTATTCAGTGGTGTAATTTCAAAAAGTGACAGTTCCTCTTTAGGATAGTATATAAATGAAGGTGGATCATTCTCCTTTTTAGACCTTAGTCCTGTAACTTGCACATGTCTAATGTAACTGTTACATTTTTTTTTATTTCTCCCTTCTCAATCTCAGGTGCAATATTTTTTCAAAATTCTGGACAGCTAACTTTTCTCGGAAGAAATAAAACAGACAGGTATCGGTTTATTCTTTTTATTGTCTGATGTTTCAACTCGACAACAAGAGCACCGTACTCCTGGCAAATATAACAGATGTTTGAACAATGTGCGCACAGTAGACATTTAATACATCCTATGGGATACTGCATTGCCTTTTTCAAAAGTTGTTTAAAATAAAGATTTATTTTTCAACACGTGACTTTGGTTTATTTCATACATTACTTTTTTCTCGAAGAAAAATAAAAATTGTACAACTGCATAAATATAAAATTCTTCCACCATGAAAATGGCTAAAACATTTGAAAAGACACAGCATCAAACTGTGATGCTTCCTGAACAAAAAAATATATATAACTCTCTCTATATATATAACGAAAAACAATAGCCCTATTCTCTGCAAAAGTGACAGTCTGACCCCAAGCCTTACACACCTCTATAACATACTTAAGGTTTATAGGGGAGGGAAGAATTATTTTTTTGTTTATTAAACATTAAATAAAAAGCACAGCAAAACCCATCACCAATGTTTTTAAGGAATATTAAAAAAAGCCCTAACAAATGTCTCCCCTTCAACCAAACAGAATTACCAAAAACCCAAGCAAAAAAAAACAAAAAACACATGAAATAGGGCCTTGCGGAGTGCTATTAACACCTTTGTGCACCATGGGGTGTGGAATTGAGTTTCCGTATGGAACACAAAAGGGTTATATATTTGGGTTGGTTGGCTGTTTTTTCCTTCTTTCAACAAAGCAAAACAAAAAATATATATGTATATATATTACTGAGCCAGTTTTATTCCCGTTACAGAGTATTTACACCTTGAACTGCAATGCTGGTCACAAAGTAAAAACATAACAAAACATGGCTTGGCAGAAATAGCTAAAAAGTTGTACATATGCTACTTTAACAAACTACATGAACAACAACAAAAAAAATAATACAAGAAAGTAGCAATAGTTTGGGGCTAGACACGTTGCTTAACTACATTTTGATTATGGAATCATAAATTTACAGCAGAATGGGCATGTCCCAAGGTTCAAGTCATTCTTCTTTTTTTTTATCATTTACAGTAGAATAAATATTTGTTGCTATTGCTACACTTAATTTACATTCTAACCTAGTAAATGCAGAAAGCTAGTGTAAAGCGTATATATTTAGTGTAGGTCCCATACATGACAGTTTGTTCAAGACTAGAATTTTTTTTTTTTCTCTTTAATATTTTAATGGGCGGTTTACACAAGATGTGCTTATGATCAGCTACTTTTTATTAAAAACTTTACATCGAAACGTCCCCGGAAACGGTCTTTATCACTGTATTGTATATTTTCACCGTATGCCTTGCACTCAATGCGAACCTCTTCGTCCGTGGTAATATTGGTAAATTGTACAGCAACAAGAGGCTGGCGAT
Source organism: Pelobates cultripes (assembly GCA_933207985.1). Taxonomy (NCBI): domain Eukaryota; kingdom Metazoa; phylum Chordata; class Amphibia; order Anura; family Pelobatidae; genus Pelobates; species Pelobates cultripes. The sequence continues at coordinate 86,755,156 of OW240912.1, read as the reverse complement.
AATATGGTTGCAGCAGCTTTCCATAGTAAGGATAATAATTTAAAGGGAATCCTGGTTTTCCGTCCATTCCAAAATACATTATTGATCGAATATTAGAAATATCCTCCGCTTTCTGCAATGCAAAAACAAATGTTAATACTGCTAAACGGCACAGTGGATTCTTAATCCAGAATAATGGTCATGAGAACAGTAGTTCAGATTTGGATTCCCTTGTGTTTGGAACCAGTACATAATATTTGTCCTTCCCTCAACAACTTCCCTCAAATATATTCTTTTGTCAGGATAATAAAGGTCTTTTGCAAAATATATTCTAAAGAATGATCACTAAACAAATTGTACAACTGGGTCAACACCCAATGAATGTCATTTAAGTACCAGTCAGAAACGTTCTAAACCACTGTGTTAGCAAGTCATATTTGTTCCACATATGCAAAGTGTATGTTAAATTTAGATGTTTAACTGCTAAACTGTAAGTTGGCAAACCTTGTTATTCATTAAAAAGAGAGTTGTGATATGACAAATTCATAGGTTTTGATCCCGAATCCTTATGAAAGCTACACTCTACAAATGTCTGTGGAATCAGTTGTGGTCCAAAATATTTCATATAACTTTTATAATCTATCACGGGGCTCTTGCAGGTCAGTGACTGGCTAGAACCAAACCCAACCAATCACACTGCAGGGGTGCAGGTGATTTAAACACTTTTATATGGCCTCTCTCTTTCATTAAAATGGTTTCTTCCATTTCAAACCTCCAGAATACAAACATATTATTTTCTATGCAGGCTATTTACTGGGTTTTTGTCATGGTCATAATGTTTTATTTTTGGGGAAAAAAAAATAGGATTCTAGAGTGTAATCCTTGGTCAAGGCATGTATATGAAATAGTTTTAATTTTACAGGGGAGAACTAGACATTCCCTTTTGGGTCAGAGTGTTGGTCAAGCTATATTAGGGTCCCTCCTGTCAAATTCTATTAGTCCATATACAATCCTACCAATGTGGTGGGGAAGGCCACTCATATCCCCTGCTGTAAACCCCTACAAAAACAGTGGATAAAGAAGAAGAGGTGGGTATTTGTCCCTAAAATATTTACATATGGTGTCATGGAGACCCATCTTTTCTCAACCGCCTCCCATCATGTTTTGCTTAACGGTTTAATTTTTACTTTGTTGAACACTCAATGCTGGGGTTTTTTGTGTGGAGGGGGGGGGGCGAGACTGAAAATATTGCTATAAACTAGTGTTCATCTCTTTGAAATGAGACAGAACCAAACAAAAAGTTAACTGGGTGTTGATGGGCAATTATTCCAATCTTTTTGGGGTCTTACCTCTGTCAATACCAGAGCCTGGAACCTCATCTATTCCATGAGTGCATCTATACACAACAGGGTATTCTTACTTAACCTCCATTAAATGAAAGCAGCAGGAGATTGGAGATCAGCAGGATGGGTAGTTGTTATGTACAGAATTCATTTACATTGTGCTGAACATTTTCCTAAATTATGTATTTCTGTGTGTCACAGAAAGGTCTTCAAAATGTTTATGAGAGAGATCCTGCCTTTGAAATTGTTAATGTATCAATGACTAGGAGTTGGAAAACCCAGCCGTACTTGGACCAGGCCATACATAAAAATACACTGCTTTCAAATAAATCAGATGTTTTTACATTTATTGAATTTAGTAGATTAATCCTAGAATAGCAATATAGACCTGGAACATTATCTTTACTCTACACCACTAAATAACAATGATAAAGCTTACCTTGCCCTGGCAGTGAATTGGAATGATGTATGGACTGTAAGAAGAGGCCATATCAGCTGGTAGACTGGTGTTATCAGTAAGCGGCTAAAAAAAATAAAAGTATGTTATTAGTTGTGTGCAAATGAACAACAGGGCCCATATTTCACATATTTTGCAGCACTGAATACAAAATGTCAATGACCACCATTATAGCCGTATCTGAACAGAATTAAGGATGCCATAAGTTCCTGATTATTGGTTTGAGAGGTACTGTGCTTTTTCTTCAAATATCTTGCCTGCCTCACATACAGTATGAAGTAATAATAGTTCAGAATTTGTGTCTGATTTCTTAAACCCAATGTTTTTTTTCAATATATCTATATATCATATATATGTTGTGCAGTGTTTTACCTTTGGTTTAAAGCCCACAATCCTGTTAAGTTTAACAATTACACAGGGATTTCCGTCTTTGAAACCGTAGGTAGGATCAGTCAGGCCAGAGCAATTCCCAAGCCACTCACGGAAGAACGTACAAGATTTTCTCTGTTCATGTGATTTCAGTGTTCCTCTGTCATAATAGTCCGAAGGTTTCGCTAAAATTAGAGGAAGAAAATAGGTTTATAAAACTCTCAATTAGCCACAATTTGCATATTATAGTCATGTGCTTCGTTTTTCACATTTGTCACAAACCCCCTAAGCAGAGCGGTGTGTAAAATTAACTGCCCATACAACCTTGTAAAATTCAAGCACAAAATATGATCGCTCTCTGCCAGCAGTCTAAAATACTCCGAATAAAATAAGAAAGCATCTTAGATAAAAATGGGGAAAAACTCAACACTGTGAAAAAATATATTTAAATCCACTTTTTGTTTGAATTAGATATCCAGAGAATAACAGTGTATAGTTAGGAATTGTGGGTGGTAAGTGGTGAATAATTATTTATATTGTACAATTCAGGCCAAGACCTATTTTAAAGTGCAATTTATTTTGTTTGTTTTTATTTATTTTTATATGTTTGTATTTTGAAATGTGTAGGAAATACGATGGCAATGTCAACCTACACTTCTAAATGAAGTGAATTGTGAATTGAACGAAAAGTTTGGAATAAAATATGGTGTTTTAGTTGTCATCATTTAAAACTTGTAAATGTGTTTAGTTTAAGTACATGAAAGGAAACGCTTGCACTTACTTGAGCAATCTTCAAAATATTCTGCGTTTTTTTGCAGACTTTCATTGTACGCTCCTAGAAATGAGTCGATACTTTTCACGTAATCCTGATAGGTTGTAGCATCTTTCAATGAGTAGGAGATCTCGGTCTTTAATGCCTTTGGTACCTGTGTTAGTCCTTTAAAAAAAAGACAAAACAAATCTCAATATCTGCATTAATAGCTTTCACTATCAAATTTAAAAAAAAATGTCTACCTAAGCCACGAGGCTTTAAACATAAGAGTCAGAAACAATACTATCTGAATAGGCATCTGAAATAGCCTTGCAGCAGAAATGGCAAGGTAAGCAGATAATTAACTTAATATGCATCCGTTATATTTCTTTGGGTCTTCTTAAGATACATGAGCTGTGGTTCCACTCCAAAATCTAGTTAACAGTCTACCAAACCAGGTAATCCTCCCTTTCTCACTCTTTTCAAAAATGCACCAAAACTGACAGCTCTTTTGAGTTGCCAAATTGTTTTGGTCGTTTTTTTGGGGGGGGGAGGGTGACCTTTTCTCCTACCTAATGACCCATGATTACTCAGTGGCTGATTTAGGCAAGCTGCAAACCATAAACACATTGTACCAAAAATGGTTGTCTGCTTTCCATCCTACCTTTTAATTACATCACTATATGAAGATATTAAGCAGCAGGTATAATCGTGACAAGCAATTACTCTGACTCATTGCAGACTGTGGAACTGAATGCTATATATGAAAGTGGCCTCCTCCATCAAACATTAGTTATGCAGAATGCCGCTACATTCCTCTTGAAGAGTATGCAAGTGGGACATACATTTTTTTTATTATTACAATGTGGAATCATAGGGGATATAAAATTCTAAAAGAAGAAAAAGAAGTTGGAGCAAGTGATTTAGATCAGCGCAGTGTGGATGGGGGCAGACTGTGCAATAAGTCCATCTTTGAAATATTGAATGTTTACTGGAAGGAAAGTAAGTTATAAATAAGGTAATCAATATTATTTTACCTACAATAGTCTCTGATTCTAGAAGCATGTCTTACATAATTTTAAAGGAAGATGGCTGTTCACCTTATCCCTTTTGTACCATAAAATGCCCATTTTTGTATTTTGTTACGAAATTCAGATATGTAGACATGCATTTTTTATATTTTATTTCTTAAAATTTACTATGGATATTTACTATAGAAATTCACGAATAACTGCAAATCAGACCCGTAGGAGTAGCTTTTTAACAGAGGATTACATAGTAATTGGTTTACCTTTATTAGATACCGTTAAACCAATTAACAGACATACTAATGCACTGGAGTGATTTTTCACTGAACACACTTTTTATTTTAAGGAACTGCAATAAGACCAAAAAAAAAAAAAAATCCCCTAAGAGTGAATCATTAACCATGTGAGTTATTCAAGGTCATTTGAGTTGTAGGGGGAAGTAGCAGGCCTCAATACTTCGAACATCCGTTGGTATAGTGAACATGCATTGAATGCAAAAAACAACTTCCCTTTCTTTCAGCAAACTGATTTACATTAGTTTGTGGGCCCTCGGTTTAGATAAGGACTAAGTTATTCAGATGCTTTACGGGAAAATATAGAACCTCATAACAATGTATTAACATCAAATAAAAGAGAGCCTTGTGTAATAAATCTAACACAAAAATGTAAAGAAAACTAGTAACTAATTGCAGGAGCATTTGTGATAAATGTTTGTTGGTTTATCACCTGCAAGCTCATGATATCTTTTAAAAGGACACTATAATCACCAGAACCACTGCAACTTAATGGAGTGGTTCTGGTGTCCCTAGTTTGTCCCTGCAAGCTTTTTAATGTAAATGCTGCCTAGTAACATCTCTAGGTGCAGTCACCCAGACAGCCGCTAGAGGCGCTTCCTAGTTCAGTGTTGCTCTGTGTGCAGCAACTACGTTCAGCATCTCTACGCTCTGTATGGAGACGCTAAATGCTTCCCATAGAGATTCATTGATTCAATGCATCTGTATTAGGAGATACTGGTTGACACAGCGCCAATGGAAAAGCATTGGATTGGCCGAGATCATCAAAACTGATTATCTCAGCCGTGTAGGCTGGACCAGCCACTATAAGACCGGAACAGCGAGGTAGAAAAGGTAAGTAAACTCACTTTTAAACTCCACAGAGAGGGGGCCAAACACCAAAACAGGCACTCCAGCACAGTAGGAATACATTGAATTGCTTGAATTCCTAACAATATAGCGCTCATTTAAGCTTGTGTTATATTCACTGTAGAACCTGTTTGTAATGTGCTAATGTAGGAGTTACACAATCATACTAGTGATTATTTTACAAACACACACACACACACACACACTGGGGATTGAGCTAGCATGCACTGCATCATCATTAAAATACACAGTTATTATAAACATCAGGGATGAAAAAACAGAAGTATTAAAGATATATGAATGTCTCCATTCCTTTGCCAGACCATTCCGAAACTCAGCAGTTAATATCCAAGGCTAGTAATGACAAGTGGTAAAGCTTTTAGAGAAAGCAGAGTACACAGATGCCACGTGAATTTACAATTATTTCTCTCCTATTGTTTCTACACTGAACAGATTTTCAAGTATGAATTAGGAACATCGGCACAACAAGTTATGCTCCCCCTGCCTTCTTGTGTTTGTGCCAATAGACTACAACAGAAGACATTGTGGAGTATATTGTTTGTTGAAGCCATAGATGAGTGGTTCTTCCCTGGTTGGTGGGCAAAATTAGGTCTTCATGATATTTCAGTATGTGACATTTGTAACAGGGACATCATATTCATCATGCCCCAGATGATTGCCACAATATTTGTCTTATTGTAGCAACACTGCATTTTTGGGTGTAATCTAGAACCCCTTTTGACACGAGAAAAGTGCAGGTGGTTTACAAGATGAATTCAGTTATATCTTACAACACAGACTAAGAATGGGTCACTGATACTAGATTTAACCATGGTTGATTTTCTGGATCTTTGCCCCAATTAGGAATGATGTTCCTATAGAGACATAGTCCATGGGCATGGTGACCTCAAATATGTTATTTTCAAAAAATATTGCATAATTTACTAAAAATACTATTTTAAGACATAACTGGTTAAATGTTCAAAATGATAAATAGTTCAGTCAGTGGTAACAAAACTAGGACTCGATACCATAATTTCAAGGCATTTTATAGGTATTTGCATACATGGGCATAGCGTTAAGAACCTGTCTACAATTATATTAGGTCAAATCAATAAAATGTAACTGTAAAAATATGATAACATTTGAAAAGTATTATGCACATTGCTGCAAGATACAAAATACACTGTAAAACAACAGCTATCCTATCTCTGCACTAAAGTCACCAAAACACCACATAAAGGAATACTTCAAGCACCATAACCACTACAGTCCCCTGGCACCCTCCCACAGTAAAATGTAAAAACATTTAAGCACGGTTTAACAACTTGCTTGAGTTCCACTGACACTGCATCTGGTACTCTAAAGCTGGATGGCTCTGCAGAACAGGACCGTGCCCATTGGATAAAAGCATCAGCAGACACTCTCAGCCATTGAGCACAGATCCAGTAATTTGCTCTACAGAGACATCTATATTCTCCTGCATATGTGGTGGGGCTGCTCGATAGGAGGAAAGTGTAATTTATTAATTTCTGGTAAAACTGTTTGACATCTTAGAGTGAGATAGTGCCAGGGCACATTGAGAAACCACTACATACAAAGAGTTGTGTTCCTCAGTACTCAGTAAATTGGCTCTATTTTAATTAAAATAAAGAGAGGCTAGGGTATTTGTATGACCCTGTGGCTTCCTGAAGACTTTTCCTACATTATGATTTAGTCTCTAGTCAGTTACATACTAACAAAGCTGTATAGAACCTCTGCATTATGTGTTATCAGTGTGTTTCCCACCGACTCTGTGCATTTGTGGATGGTTTTGTGTTTTTTTTTAAAGAGTAAACCAGTTGCAATGTCTTTTAGTATTATGGCGGATGGGGGAATAACTAATATGACCTTTTTCTGCATGTGGGAAAATTTCTGTCAAAGCTTGCTACTTTTATCTCTTAGTCATTTGTCTGTTTTGTACAGTTGTTTTTTTTTTTTTTTTGCACATAACAGAACTGGGATAAAGTCTAATTCTTCGTAACGACTTTTTCTATACGTTTGCGACCTCAGCACTTGACATGCAAATTATGAAATTGATTCCCAAGTATAAAATGTCAGTTGACAGCAAAAATTGTGTTACCGCTAGTTTTTTAACAGCACACACTTAATCTGGCCCTAGGTCTTTTGAATATGTTGGGAATAATGTAGGCATGTTAAAACAACTTAATAAAATGAATCGTTCAATATTCTGAAACAGAGTCAACACAAGATTTTGATTTGTCAACGCTCATTACTGCTGTGGGGGAGTGGGTAGTGGTAGGTGTCAGGTCAGTTTTAGAAATTTTATGATGCCCAATGAAGAGCTGGTATAATAATTTAAGTTTATTACTTTTCCCCATAGAAGGCTCATATCACAGAATTCCAAGTTGCCACCCGCTAGAGTATTAGAGGAGAGGAATTTCACAGAAGTTAAATTTGATCAAGGGGGTTTAGTTTCGGGCGTTATTAAAGTGTCAGTCAAGTCCATTTTTTATCCTAGGATCAATTAAACAAATCAGAATTTTCTCCACCACCGGTGTGTGCTGCAGTCTGAGCCATGCTTGTCACAAACACTGGCAGAACAATTGGTGTCCTTCAGGAAGTGGCAATGACTAATCTCATTTCGCAACACAGACGAAAGGGTAAGGTAACCATGGACAGGAGGCAGACTTAAGTACTATAGTGTGCTTCTTTCAGAAACATACCCTGAACATAATGGACATAAATCAATAGTCAATTTACATTTCATTAAATCGAGGTTTTAGTTTTGATGTTTTGTTTCCTTTAGGAGAGGATTTATGAATGGCATAATTACATTAATAATACTATGAGGACATTTCTTACAGCTAAACATACAAATAACTCACGCAGGGCTTGATAAGGTTCTGTAGCATTCAGAATTAAGGTGTGTATACACAGATTACATACACACACACACACACACACAAAAATAACAAATAAAAGGATCTTCAACAAATATCTATTCTATATGTAATTTAGATGTTAATTCTTTATACCTGGTGGTGCTACACGGTCTTGATACGTTGGTTCATAGTCACTGATGGTTAAAAGTAGTACTTGAATGGTCCCAATAAATATACCAGCAAGGCAGCCATAGAAGACCAGATAGAATAAAAGGATTTTGACTGCAAAAAGATAAATATTACAGAAAATGTGTTACAAACAACGTCTAAAATTTTAACACTTTGAATCACCATAGAGTATTCTTTAAACAAATTTACTAATAAACGCCCCGTGATCTCATATACCCTATACAGAAAACTACTGCATAACAAACTGTTACTGGTGAGAGGGTCACAGTCTCGTGATAACAAGGACAATTTTTACATTAGTCAGCCCATCTCATACGTATTAAGTGGAAAAACAGTGCGTTCCAATTACAGTTTGAGTTTGGATGCTGAACACTGCTAATAGCTTGTTAATTAAAAGATCAGAGAGCAATGTAAAGCTAACACAAACTACGGCCTACTAACACTGCATTCATAACTGCAGGAAAGAGGCATGTTTACAGTTAAAGTTGGTATCTAGGCAGCAATGAGCAAGTGTCAGGTGACGTCAAGAGAGATTTGGAAATTTTTTCCACAGCCGACCATAGGAGAGAAAAAAAAAAATCAGCACTGGTGTTAAGCAAACGTGTCGCCTCTAACTTGTGCCAGACATTAAGAACTTACTATACAATCAACCAACAAACATTGCATTATGGGCGAGTCCTGCACTTTATATAGAATGCATACTGTGTTATGTATTTATTAACAAGCCTTCTTATTCAATATCGAACGTACACATTTACCCAAACATGCAAGTCGATACAGAGTAACATTTGTTAATTGTTAGATTATCTTCCTTTTGACAACAAGGCAGTATTCACAGGTAATCCTGGCACAATGTGCCCATTTGTATTCTTTGTCAGTTACAATACCTGCAATTGTAGCTTTTGCTGGTATAGCGCCCCTCCAGTTTAAACAGAAGGACAGTATTATAATTATATTTGCATTAAAGCCACCCATACGCATTAAATGCTGAACACCACTCTAACACTTACAAGGTTAACCTTTTGAAAGAGTTTAAACAGAACTGAAAGGTTAATCATGGTAAAAATGCGATCTAGCCAGTTTATTGACTATGCAAATTTAACTTGGGTACAAAAATAATACTATGCAAATTACACAGTGACCAGTATTTTAGTAAACATATTATTATTAAAAGGGACATCATGTCTACACACAGAATGAAAAAAGTGAGATGTGTAGAGCAAAACCTGGTTTCAAATGTAATTAAGAGAGTTCTAGAGTGGAAGAAGTCTTAATATGTTGTTTGTCAAACCAAAAATCTAAATGTCTCATTCAATGTCAATCAGGAGATACATAAAATTCTAAATATGTACATAATCTGTAAAAGTGCTGCAGACAAATTATATTTTATGATGACCAAAGTATGCCCAAATAAACACTTATACATTTTGCAGAAATGAACAAAACCACATAGCTAAGCAGACAAGTGCCATTTGAAAAGTAAAACATATCCCATGAAGAAAAAACAATGTATATTAATATTGCAAATATATGTTTATTTATAATCACAAATAACTTGGAATGTGATTGTTCAATTCTAAAAAAAATTTTATTTTTTTTAAAAAGACCAAATACGTAATTTGAATAATGTTCCTATAACATCCATAATTGTATTCTAAAAAGCAAATGGGATTGAGTTTTCTCTTGCACTTTGATGAAATGGCTGATCTACCGTGCACCTTTGAGGCCTACTCAAATTACAAACCGTTGCTAGGATACGACCTTTACAAGGACCTGCTCATTCCTGACTATTCTTTCCCCCTCCAGCCACATTAAACTGTAAAACAGCATCGAATTCTACCAGAACGCATGTTTCCTGTTAATGTGGGTGTACAGTGTAACATACAAGTACCCAAGTCATAGAGGCAGCCATGGCCATAACCTGTCACCTTGACTAACCTTGAGAAGTGATGCATTATTAACTCTATAGCCACTTGCTCTGCCAACCCTAGCCACACAAAGCCTGCCAGCCTTGCCAGGCATTACACCCAGTTACCCAGACAGATATTTTAAAGCCTGTAATAAATGATCCCTGTTCACCCACCCCCTGTATCCCCTCACACTGTAAAACACTAGCCTGCTTCTGCGTATTTTACATTGCAAGGCAACAACTGCAATGAGCCGCCCCCTCTTGTTACATGTGTAGTGGGTGATGATGACAGAGACAGGGTTTTTCCCTCCCTCTAGTCTCAGCTCATATAGATTGGCTACATGGCGTCCTTCAAAATGACCTTTTCCAAAAAAGAGCCCCCAAAAAAGGCACAAGTGAAAGAGGATGATGTGACACACACAGACACACACACACACACACACACACACACACACACACAATTATGCAAAAAGGGAAAGAAGGGGGGTGATGGGGGAAGGTTAGAAAAAAAATTGCAGTGACAATGAGTGCCTGTAACCCAATACCCATCAAATCATAATTTACTTAAACAGGCTGCAGCGTATTAACCATTTCAGCAATACAACCATGAGATAGAACATTCAGCTTGCTCTCAAACAGTTAAAAACATGAGATCCCCCCCGCCCCCCCAAATTGAAAAAAACAAATGGATGTTTGTAACAGCCCACATGTAACATTAGCAAGTAGAAAGTATCAGGCATTAAAATAAGACATTGTAATAAGATCTGAATCAGCAACTACAGGTCAACACGTATTACCCCTTCTATGTGTCACTGCTGCCTTGGGGGTTCATGTTTTAACTAACCAGACTTAGACAGAAACATGTCAGATACTTACACCAGCTGCCACCTGTTCTTCCTAAAAACTCCTTCTTCTCGGAATTCCACACGAATTTCTTCCAGCCTCCATCAGTTTCTTTTGTTTTCTCTCTTGCCATTGTTTTTCTTCTTTAAAAAAAAAATATCTGATTGGGGTTTTTAAGTCTTCGTTGTGTGTTGTTTTCTATATATATTATAGCTGGCTTTCAGGAAGCAATGTTTCTAGCTGTAGATCACCGTTTCTCTTACTGTTTGGCTGCACTGGGTTTTCTAAAAATGTATCTTTTGTACAAAAAAAGGGAATCGATCAGTAGAATACTGTGGGTGAGTAGAAGAAAAAAAAATGTGTAAAAATTCTGCTTCCTCCCTTTGTTCTAAGCGTAGTTTGTGCTGTTTCAAGGCTTGGAGTGGGTTGATCTGCCTTTTTTTGTAGTAGAGGAGGAGGAGGGTCCCAGGAAAAGACAGTACAGTAATGGAATTGATCAAATAAAAAAACAGAAGAGCAGCGGTGTATGTGGGGAGAATTCAATGCCAATCGCTGCCGGTGAGATCACGGGAGAAATTTGGACCCGGCGAGGACCAACTACTCGCCCAAGCTGTGAATTTATACACCTTCCTACCAGACTGGGCCTCTCCCCTTCCAAGATCAGCACCAATGGCTGAGGACGCATGGGGTGGGAGGCAAGGCGGAGCAAGGACTGAGAGCCCCAAGGACGAGGTGGCTTGCTGCTGTGATCAGAAGGTTGCTGGGGGCTTAGTAACTACCTCCGCTGGGATGATACCTCCTCTAAAGCATAAGGGTGGTGCAAAGTACAGATGGGGGAGGTAGAGGAGGGGGGGAGGTATTCCAGTGTACATTGTGTAATAAAAGCACTGGTGCAGAACAGCTCATTTTAAGGGACACCTTGGCCTTCTCTCAGTTCCAAGGTACACTCTACTATTCCTGATCACTTGTTACAAGTGTATCCGCTGACAAAGACAAAATGTCACTGATTATCTGGGGCCCAGCCTTCAACCTCAGGCAACATCTATTTTGTTTTCGGAAGGCGTCTGTTTTCAAGTCTCCCTCATCTCCCTCCCCCCATATATTTCACATGGCAGACATTGCAATCCACACGCTGCAGTACCGAATGCATTGTAGAATAATAAAGATGGGTTAATTTCAGAGTTATAGGTGGGCTGCAAGACCGCAGACCTTTGTGTCTGGAAACGAAATTGTCCTGTGTCTAGTGTAAGTCCTTATGTGCCTTGGGGGATTTGTTTTTTTTTTCACACAAGCATCTCATCTTCCTATTCCCTGTGGCAATTAATGTAGGAGTTTACATCATGCTCCCAGCAATCTGTGTCTTCCTGCTTGTTAGGATATTGATTCCTAGCTAAGGGTGGCTCCATGTGTACCCAGAGGATGACCTGATGCACTCCTCTCTGTGTGTCCTGTAAAGACAAATACCAGTATCCATTCAGTGTGTCTCTCCCCTTGCAAACTGCTTGTACATACTGATCACCTACTCACTGTACAAATACAGGCAGCAGAGTACAGACAGGTACATTTCCATGAGACAACACCCATAATAACCACTATAGCAAGGAGTTTGCCTGAGGCAAACAATGTGCAAGCTGCATATTTCATCACACTAAACATAATCCCTTGCAGGTGTACGGTTTGGAAAGGGTAAAAGAAAAGGGCAAGGTGCTTAATTACCAAAAAGAAAAAAAAAATTATAATAATTTCAGATTACTGGGTCACATTTCACTACCCAAACCGCTGTGCATCCATTGCAAGCTGGGACTGGTACCGGGTTGGTTTCTTCACCTTTTTGTCCTTCAAGAAGTTTTTTCCAAGCATTTCTCCTCCCTCTCATGGATTAGGTGACCCTAGGAGAATGAACTGAATTTTAACTTTAATACAGAGAACCGCCCCTACCTGCATATTGCTTTTCCTTTGATTTAAATAGTGTCAGAGAGTGACAGTGCTTACTCAGACAATGGCCTGGGATCTTTAATACAGTGCTCATTGTGGACTCTGCAGAAGGGTTAATCTACAGAAACTGGCTGCTCTGGTCAATGACTGACCGCTTTTTCACATGGGAGAGGACTGGGAAGGTGTTTATAAAATACCCAGCCCGGTCAATCTTTAGCATCGTTTATGCACAGATAATAATTTTTTTATTAACTCCTAAACTGCTGTAGAACCTGCTTCATGAACTAGACTCATTCGATATGTTGCAATAAAACCAAGTAAAAAAGGACTCCCATTTGAGGACTGATTTGAGGCAGGGAAGAGCCAAAAGAACACAGGTTTATCACATTCTTATAGCACTACTTACTATAATGTAATTTTAAAACAATTATATTAATACTACATTTATTTGAAGTACATACAAGGGAAAATCAGCTCTTCCCCAAATTATTTTGCCTTGCACCTCTAAAAATGCTAAAACTGCCCCTTGGTAGGATTATCGAGTAGACATGTACGTTTAAATAACCTCTTATCTCAGTAACTTCCATGAAACTTGGCCGGGAAAAAATAGACTGGCACTGATTAATTGGATCTATGCTTTTCTGACAGCTCTGGAGTTGGTGATTGAATGAATCCTGCCAAAGGTTATACAAGGATAATAGGCCTCAGAGTCAAAGCTAATATAAGAAGATCACATTAGACTTATAACAAAACCAGCATTCAAGTAAGTGTATGGTCTAGGCTAGGGCATATTACCAAGACCCTTAGAATGTATGATGGCTGTGAGCATTATAAAACATGCTGTATCTGAGATTCCGGTATAATTGTATCCCTCATCCGAACAGGTTTACCCTTCAACATTCTCTACGCTTCCTTTCACAGGACCCTTAGCAATGGTCCCTACCCTACAGCAGTTGGAGGAGAGAGGGGAGGAGTAAAAGATTTATCATTAACCACTTGTACAAGGTCAAAACACATTCAGCGTGGTTCAAAGGCATCTATTCCAGTGCCCTAGGTGGTTCATTTATCCAGTTTATTGCTAGGCAAGGGGTTTGCTTCCTTGCAGCTGTGATAAAAATACAGATTGTTCTGGTTAGTTGCATAAAAGGACAGTAAATGAGTACATCTGATACGACAGTGAAAAACGAGACTTGTGTGTGTGTGCACAGCTCCTACAGGGATGCTTTAATCGTTACACTGAACCTACCACCAAGTGTTATTTTTGTACATAACCGTCATCTGAGTGAATTCCCATAGTGTGGAAAACATATATGCCTACTGTATCAGATTTCTCATAGAAATCCATAGATTGCATCTTTTCCACAGTATATTCATGTGTAAACATTTTAACTCCTTCAGTGATGGAACAGACTGGTGTTTGATCATCAAACCATGTACTGCTTGAATTAATGAAGGAGTAGCACATTTGAGGCCAAATTCACCGGGTAGGAAAAAAGAGAAAAGTTTTTTTTTAAATGTCCAATTCATCTATTTTTGGGTAAAATAGCAGATCCCTGTCAATTCTCTACAGTCCTTGGTGAAGTGAATAAAACCCTCTGTACGTCTTGTCTGCAGTGGGAGCAGGGAGGGAGGGATAGGGGCTGTAGTGGGTGCAGGGGAGGGATGGGTGCTGGAGTGGTTCAGGGTGGGGCATTGAGTCTGGCGGATCATGGGGAGCATAGGTCGGGGTGGAAGCAGGAGAGGCTGGGGTGGGAGCATGGTGCATTTGAGCTGTAGTGGGTGCAGGCGGCATATGGGCTGTAATGGGTGCAGGGGAGGGTTGGGTGCTGTTTTGGTGCACAGAGTGATAGGGTGCTGTAGTGGGGACGGGAGATAGGGGTGCATAAATTCTATAGTTGATGCAGTGGGGCATTATTGCTGTAATAGGTGCAAATTGGATATAGGGCCTGTGGTGGGTGCACGGAGTCCATAGGGGCTACAGTGGGTCAAGGAGGCATAGGAGTTGTAGCGGGTGCTGGGGAGCGACTGGGTGCTGTAGCTGGTGCAGGAAGACCAGAGGGGCTGTAGGCGCAGAGGGGTTATAGGGTGGAACTGGGGGTATAGTGTGTGGGTTGGGAGTACTGGGGGTATATGGGTCAAGGTGGGTGCAGAGAGGATAGGAGTCCCAACTAACCCCTCTCCCCCTTACTCCCTGCCTCTACAGCAGCACTCTTTTCCCTTTCTAAAAAGGAGCATACCTGGTATGTGCTGTCTCTGATAGCAGGCTGATCCTTATCTTGAGCACTCTGCAGGAGAGGAGAGCACAGGATGTGATGTCACTTCCCATCCCACACCCCATCTCTTCTCACCCAGAGCACCACAGAGGAGATCATGGAGGAGACCTGGTATTGAGAGCGCAGGATCGCGGCCGGATCTCACTCAGAACGTGTGTGGGGAGGTGTGTGTCACTTACAGTGCGACAGGTTGCAGGGCCCTGAAACCTATCGCTGGAATGTTGCCTCTCAAGCACGTTTGTTCAGCCGGGCCCATGACTGCCTTGGGTCCTTGGTCCATGACCGATGTGGCCGAGTGGTCAGTCTGCCCTTTCCCTCCTGCAGTCACTGGTGATGGCTGGGGGGATTGGTACTTAATGACGGCAGCAGCTCCGCCCAGTGTCACGAAGTATCAGACGTAGGATAAATACTGAGGCAAAGAAATCCCTACTGTGTCTCAGTACATCACTTAATTGGGTTAGAATTCCAGTGAAATTCCAACACATTTTAGAAAGATTTTATCTTTATGAAATTCTTTAAGCAAGCACTGCAGGGCTTAAATTGCACATGGAGGAGATGATTCAAAGATTTCAAAGCCCTGTGCACAAAGCTTCCATTCTGGTTTATAGGACGTATAATTTTGCTTTCCTATGAAAGCTGTTAGCTGGAATATTACTTTCACAAAAAAATCTGGTTTACTTCCAGGTGATGCTTAAGAGAGAGGAACAGAGAAAGCGCTGAATCCAGGTATAGCAAATAGTAGTCTAAAACAGAGGATGCAGAATGTTCAAATCTCCCCCACCCCCAAACAAAAAGTTTACTTTACTTTAAAGTAAGTCAGTTGTAGCACTGTATTTTCAAAGGGACACTGTAGGCACTCAGACCACATCAACTCATTGAGTTGGTCTGGGTGCAGTGTCTCTATTGCCCTTAGTCCAGAGAAACTGCAATGTTTACTTTGCAGCATTAAGAGAACCTCTAGGGGCTGTCTACCAGACAGCCACTAGAGGGCTTCCTGAATCGAAATAGATCTTTGGTCCGGTATCTGACGCTGGACATCCTCACGCTCTGCATGAAGACCTCCAGGGTCAGATTTTTCCCCATAGGATGCCTTCCTATGGGGAGGTGCAATGCGTGTGGCGTTAGAGCCCGCTTGTTGCGGGTTGGAGAAGGAGCTTTGACCCACCACCAAGGGACATCTGTACTGGGATCAGATAAGTAAATAAAGGGGTTTTAACCCTTTATTTACTGGGCAGAGATGATGTAGTACAGAGATGAGAGATGTAGTACACAACATCTGGAGTGCTGAAGGTTGCCTACCCCTGCCGTAGCACATGGCGTGCCTGTTTGTACACAATGTTTAAAAAGCAAACCCCTTTAGAATCACCATTATTCATGGGCAAGTGGGAGACTTTGACCGGAGAGAAATTTATCGATAAGGAATGAGACAAGATATGCTATCTGACACATCAATGCTCAGTATCAAACAGGGCACAGGAGACAGCATACAAACTGTTAACATACTGGTACCATGTGCCTCGACACATGCTGATTATTGACCCTACTCACACAGGCCGGAGATGAAGGAATAAGGTTAAGGACACCAATCTATTTATGGTGGGAATGCCCGATGATTCTGACATAGTGGACAAGGATACATAACATGTTAGGGATATTCTCAGATGCACCATCTCCCTTTAGAACAGCTTTAAACATGTTACCTTACCATTCTACAACTCCATGAGCATGATACAATAAATCAATAACGATTTGCATCTTAAACATGGCCAAGCAAGTCATTCCTCAGTTTTGGAGGCAATTTGTTAGCCCTCTGCTGACAGTGTGGTTCACGCAGATGGAGGATCTCCGCATGACGAAAAAGCTTCACTTTAAAGGACCACTATAGTGCCAGGAAAACAAACTTGTTTTCCTGGCACTATAGGGTCTTTAAGTCCCACCCCCCTACCTTCAGGGTCCCACTCCTGCTGGGCTGAAGGGGGAGGAAGGGTTTAATCACTGGGGAAATCTCCCTCTTCCGATATCAGCGCTGAATGCTTTTCTCAATGCTTTCCTATGGACGTCAGCGTCTTCTCACTGTGGTTTTCACAGTGAGAAGCGCGGAAGCGCCTCTAGCGACTGTCAATGAGACAGCAACTAGAGGCTGGATTAACCCTACTGTAAACATAGCAGTTTCTTTGAAACTGCTATGTTTACAGCTGCAGGGTTAACCCTAGATTATTAGGGTTAACCCTAGATTCATTGAGATGAAGTGGTCTGGTTGCCTATAGTGGTCCTTTAAGGGCAAGTATTGCAATGACCGTGCATTCAGAAATCTGGTTACACTGGATGCTGACCACCTCCAAGGAGGACTTCCAGGCTCAGCTAAAGGGTGACGGAGACGCTTAGATGCAACAAAGTATGTTTGTATCTTATTATTTTTTTATTTGCCTATCTTTAAAGTTTGCTTTTCATAAGTCACATGCTTATTATGGTGAGACCTGTGTGTCTGTATTTTTACGTGTCACCTGTCCAGATATAATATCTTGTGCACCTGCCAGAACCATGATCATGTTGCTATGAGACCTGCATGCCTGCTTTTCATATTTCAGTTATGTAACGTTGGGGCCTGCGAATTCCTTGTTGTATCATTTTTTTTATACTCAAAAATGTCAAATAAAAAGGTATCTACAAAAAAAAAAGCATAATGCGCCAGCCACCTACTCTTTATTAACCCTCACACTGCTGCCTGTGGCATGCGGGATTAAAGAAGACTGGATCTATGGTTCCCTCCTGTGTCCTGTTTAATAGGGTTATTCAAGGACCCCGATTTGTATCAATTTATTTATTAACTATTTGGCTACTAAATGCTTGTGATGCCGGTGGGTGTATATTGAGGATTTCTGTACCTTCAGCTGCAAAAAGCAGGAAAATGCTTTTGTGAATGTGCAAAATACATTTGACCTACTAGAGCAGATCACAGAGAATCCAATACATGTTTAGAATTGATAAACATGTGATTCACTCCTATGAAGGCAACACATTATTATGAATCCGATGTGTTCATTTGATGAAAACCACCAGAGACACCTCTGACTTGCCTTTAATATATATCTGAATTACAAATTGGGGAAAACTGTTGTAATTTTCAAAGAAATTTGCTAATCAGGGACTTTAGTAATTAACCCCATAAAAAAATATTTATCTATCACAACTATGTGGGTTGAATATCAGATTAAAATTTTAAGCATCAACTCTGCCTTCACAAAAAATCTCTAATTCATCTGTAATAAGAGCTGTTATATTTGAAACTGAATTGTATCATTTGGATTTCATGTTTACTACAATTCGGAATTTTGGGCGATTGTTCATTCGCCCGTCATCGTGAAATACGAATGACCGTATGGACGTATGACAAAGCAAACTAAAAGTCCAATAGACGAATTTCATTTGTCTTGTGTTTCTGTTTGTTGCGCATGAAACAGGGCAAGGGACTGGGTATGAAGCAGGTGGGTGAACGGGTTAAATAAGCAGTTATTGTGTGTAGACGTGTACGTTCGGTTTCAAATGAATCACAATTTGTCTGAATTTTGGGCCCAAAATGCCTCATGGACAAAATCCAAGTCACTGAAAGCCAAATTATTATTTTTTTTTATTGTAGTCTACATTTTGCCATTGTTTTCTTAATTTGTTTAGTGAATAACCCACTTGGTGTTTGGAGAATAAATCCCTGCATATTTATATTTAAATGAGGGCTGTAAAATTTTTTTAGTCTGTCGATCAATGGTTCATTTATTTTTATTGACATTCTTGTGCTCAAATAGGTATGTCCATAAGTAAAGAGACAAGTCACAAAAACTGCTTTTTTCCAGCAGAGCATTGTTTTTATTGCTGCAGTTTCACAAAGGGAGGATGGAGCTTTTATGTCTTCAATTACAATAATTAACTTTCTTTATGCCCTAATGTTATTCTTTAAAGGGGGAATGAAGT
The DNA here is from genome assembly GCA_933207985.1 of Pelobates cultripes. Lineage (NCBI taxonomy): Eukaryota > Metazoa > Chordata > Amphibia > Anura > Pelobatidae > Pelobates > Pelobates cultripes. Next base: position 86,736,087 of record OW240912.1, on the reverse strand, counting down.
CCATTTTCTGATCCTTTTTTCCTTATGTTGGTATTATTTATTTTGTTGAGAAAACTTAACCAATTTTATTGTTTAAAACAAGTGTCTTTTAGGGGTTTTAAGTTGATTTGCATCATGCTTTTATCTCTCCTTATCTGTTTAATAGCAAGTAAATAGTTTATCTTGGGGTATTGTAGAATATTTGGTTTCAGTTCAGAATTAAACAATAGGCCATTTAAATATACAGAATTGGAACTGAACAAACCCCTTCCTACAAACAGCTATCAAAGAATGGTTTGTGATCCTGGGGGATGCTAATCTTAATCTACAATTGGGGGTTTCAGCTCAGCAAATATGTCATCATGAAACAAGTGCAAAACAAATGTAATTTCAATTAACATCATACTACTTCTTTAGAGTTTGTCACAAGCTCTAATTTCCAAAAGAAAAGGTTTTGTCCCAGGAGACTGTCTCTTTATTTACTGTCACATCATTGTCCGTGGATAAAGGATAGTTGTTGATGTGTTGTGTCATCGAAAAAGACATGGGGTATGCAATATGGTATCAGTTCACAGCCAAAACAATACATGTCATATTGTCTTTGTCACAGATATGAGTATCACGATGGAACGTACGCTTTTTTTTTTTTTTTAAATCTATGTGTGCTTGTAGACAATAAAAAAAAAAATCATACACCAAATAAATTAAATTGCTGCACCAATTGTTTTGCAGTTCAAGAAATATTTTGTGATATGCCCCACTCACATTTTTTATATCTCCACAAAACCAATAAGTGCCAATCGAATGTCTGTATATGCATCCAGAGTGTTTGTGGGATATAATGTTGCTTTACACCAATCGAAAAAGATTGGAGGAGAGTAAAAATGTATCAACAAAATATCAATTACACAGGTCAACACTGATTTTATTGGCATTGATATTCGATCGATTGTAGGGTAACTTTGTGTGACTGATTCAAAATACGCCATAGGCTTTTCTAGATTGACTTTTTTTTAAATACTGGATTCCTCCACTGAAAAAAACATAAAGAATATTAAAAAAAAATGAATGATCTACAATACCCTACCCACAAATCACAACTGTCTCAAATCATACAAATAATTAACGGTATTGTATTCAGTACAATAACATAAAAACAATGTAAGCTGATTCAGATAGTAACACTTAATGCATAGAAAAACATCTGTACGTTTTTCTTTAATGTGGGTCATTAGGACAATCATGTTGGAGGCCCCAGCAGTAGTCTGCCATCATGTATCTATCCCACCTGCCCTTTAAAAACAAGTTTCAACTTTTTCTTTGTCCGGTCTTCCACTATTGTAGGCACTTTACAAAGGTTGCAAACATTATGGGGAGTCAAAGTCTTATATTACTGTCCAAGTTTTGCTGTAAAATAAACCAGGGATATGCTTGTCTTATGTGATATTTTTGTTTTGTTTTGGCAGGGTGCATACACCACACATGTAGTATAATACATTAGGATTGTTTGAGCAGCCTCATATTTCTATGCAAAAAAAACTAAAACTTAAAAACCAAAACGAATCAATTTAAATTATGTGCAATGGCTAAACTTGCAAAACAATGTTAAACGAACACTATAGTGTCAGGGATACAAACATGTATTCCAGCCACTATAGTGTTCAACTATTTAGGTCACCAGCCCCCCTGAGATCACATAGGAAAGGTATTTAAACAAACCTTTTTTCCCCCACAATGTGGGCCCCATCTGGGTCTTCCTCCATGGCTGAGATCATCAATCTTGATGATATTAGCCAATCCAAATCATTCCCATAGTTAAGTATTGGGAGGCTATTGAACATTTGCGTCAGAACACCACGTAGAGCCAATCAGCATCTCCTTATAGTGATGGATAAAATCTTTGCATCTCCAGGGAGGATAGGGGGGACGGGGGGACGTTCAGCCCCAACATGCAGAGCGTAGAGATGCTAAATGCCAGTGTTCCACATTGTGCAGCAGTGAACTAGGAAGCATCTCTAGTGGCTGTCTGAGTGACCAACTAAGCAATGCTTAAAGGGCCACTCTGTGCACCAGAATCACTACAGCCCAATGTAGTAGTTCTGGTGCATAGAGACTGTTCCTTCAGGCTCAGCGATGCAAACACTAAGTTTTCTGAGAAAAGTCAATATTTACATTGCTTCCTAAATCTACCACTAGTGGCTGTAATTCACATAGCCACTAGGAGGACTTCTTGGCGTGGCCCTACAATCTTAGCAGTCCCTACGTTCAAGGTCTTCACTATTAGCATGAATATGAGTAACACTGCCAATGCCTCCATGAGGAGATGCTGACTGGCACACTGTGGTGATCGGTCCTAGGGGGAAGCATTGGATTGGATCATTAATGATAATCTTAACCAGGGGAGGAGCAGCTGTTAGAGACAGACCAATGTGCCAGGGAGACTGTAAAAATACAAGTGTTTTATTACTCCTGAGGGGCCATAAATTGAACTAGTTAGTATAAAACTAACATTAAGAATACACTGAACTTGTCAATGAAGTGACATTGAAGTGCTCCTTTAATTGGCACAGCAATGGTTTCTGGGTGTTGTAGTTTGCCACAGCTAAACTGTAACAGCAGTACTACAGTTCCTGCTAAATTTAAGTCATAACATGCACTGCAGTATTTTTGATGCAAAAATGTTTTGAGGGTGGGACAGAAAAGGCGTGCTTATGGAGCAAATCTTTGGTTCGGTTCGGCACTTCCGAAATGCGACACTTCGACAATTACGGACTTTGTTTTTTTTTCCGGCACTTCCAAAATTCGGCAATTCGGTTCGGCACTTCCGAAATTCAGGACTTTGGCAAATCGGGAATTCTCCACTTAGGGATTTCGTGTTGACTTAGCTAATTCTGCAATTCCCTAACTCTAACCCTACCCGATACCCCTAACCCTACCCCTAAACTAACCCTACCCCTAACCCTACTAGGGGGAGGGTTAGAGTTGGGGTTAGAGGTAGGGTTGGGGTTATATTAGGAGCAGGGTTAGGGTTATGATAGGAGTAGGGTTAGGTTATGGTTAGGAGTAGGGGTAGGGTTGGGGTTAGGGGTAGGGTTAGATTCCTGTCATCATTCCCTTAATTTTCCCTCCCTCTCCTGTTTTGCCACTTTTCAGAAATCCGAAGCACTTCGACACTTCCGAAATTCGTCACTTTGGTTCGGTTCGCCACTTCCAAAATTCGGCACTTCGGAATTCGGCACTACGTAAATTCGGCAATTCGAACATTCAGAAGCATCCGAATGTCCGAATTGCCGAAATGCGTCCGAATTTAAACCAAAACGAACTGCACATGTCTACTTTTTGTTAAATTTTAAATCCTGCATAATGAACTGTATTGTAACCTACATATTTCATCCAATGTGTGGGTATATTGAATGCCACTCCAATACTTTATGTTGAAGCATCTGCTGGGGGTTAATACACAAGGTCATATTTATCAAGGAAAAATATGTGCTATTCTGAGCAAAGTGCTATATAAAGAGAAATCACAACGGAAAACAATATAATGTCTCCTTATATTTGTGAATGTTGCTCTGATCAGTTTCTGTTTTTCCTTGAGAAATATGGAATGTAATATCAAAATTAAATTATAACTCATACATGAATATCACCACAATCTACTAAACAGGTGATACTAATGTAGGATTAATGGAGGGCAATTGATTAAAACACGCTGTAGGGGTGTCTAAAGAAAAATAGACTTTTAAAAATAAAATTATTTAAAGCATTTTATATGATTAGGTAAAAATGACCTTGCATAAAATAAGGCAGTGTTTAGCAGCAACAGCAGAGATAAAATAGAATCCCAGTTTGTACTATCCTTCCATCTTGGCTATTTGGTTTCCATATTTTGTATGCATTGTTATTAATTTACTAGGCCTCGTAATTTACTGAATAGGTCCTAGAGGTAAAGTTACTAGTTAGGACACGTCACTAGATACGTGAAAGGCAGGCCAACAAAGAAGGATTAAGATCACACAGAGCCCTAAGCAGGATACTGGATTGCCCACCTTACCTTTATTCTTTATGTAGAGGTATTGGTGAATGAGACCAAGAAAATTCAAGCTTCCAGGGCCCCTGACAAACTCCAAATCCACCATTATTATCCTTATTGTCAGCAGTCAGTGTTCTATTGTGCTGTGTATTTGTCAGCTAGAGTTAAGATTTATTGAATAATAGTCAAACATTCTTTAGATTAGTTATAGAATCATATCGCACCTTTTGTTGTTCAGTGAGCCACAGGCACTCTCCAGTTTTCTGAGCAACTCAAGGGACTTGGTGTATTGACCCATCTGTGGAACTACCTGCTTGTTATCCTTAGATACTTAAGGGTGTGCCAGATGTGCCCAGAGACAAACTAATTCAGGGCTTAATTGTCCATCGACCCTCATTTTGGTCCCTAATCTGAATTTATATGCTCATTACTTGGTTGAAGATTATAAATTATTTTAGTAAATTATCTTTTATAGCAGCTCAAAAATTTATTCTATATATATTTTGCCCTTGTTTTATTTTTGAAGTTTGTATTATTAATATGTATACAGTTGATGAGTTTAAAAATTGTATAGCTATATTTAGCTTGCTTGGTGAATAAAAATGATCTGCTGCTGGTTGAGTTTCATGAAATATTCCACTTTTATAAAAAGAAATAAAGAAATTGAAAGGGTGTAAATGCTAATGAATTGTGCTGGATGCACCTATGATCAGATACACAAGATTTTAGGGTATTCGGCAAGTCAAAGTGCTTTAGGTGATGGGAGTGTTTTGTTTAAAGGACATTGTAGATAGTGAAACTGCATCTTCTCAATTTTTAGTATTTGGAGTACTCTTCTTTTGTCCTTCCGTTTAATGTTAAACTGTTTTCAATGATGATTCATTTATAAGTAAATGAGAGCCCCCAACACTGTGATGGGTTGCTGTGATTTGTTGACGGTTAGAGTCAGTTGACCACTTTCAACCTAACACAGTCACCCATTGCCGGTATGAATTGGTATGACTGCAGAAGTGTGCAATTTCTGCCCTAGACATACCTTCAGTGGTTGGCCAGGGACCCTTATTCACATTTAAAATGGTTTAAATTGAATGGATGGACAGCACCAGGGGACTCCAGGCACTACAACTAATTAAATGCGATGAAATTCTTGTAGTGCAATAAGAACCTTTAATTCTGGAACCTGGTTTATGTGCTGGGCCATTATGGAGAAATTTAGGGGAGAGCACAGAGCAGCTGACCTACCCGTCCAGAAGAGTGCAATTCCAGGAGCAGTTAAGAGGGCTGCACCTGAACATATATATAAAATCTCCATAGGTGGTGCCTTGAAGAAATTGGCCTTGGGGCAGCAAGGAGGATACATCTGACTGTGCATCTTTTCTCCCTGCAGGAGGTGGCTTTTGACTACAGTGATTTGTAAAAAAAAAAAAAACTGCAGATAAACCATTGCAAAAGGGAACAAGTGAACGATATCAGGAGAAGAAGGATTAGGAACACATACTTTTAGGATTAGGTCCTGGACTGAATGTTCGATCCATAATGTGTGCAATCTGGCAGAGATGTGCTGGAAAGGAAACTAGGCATACTATTGCAAGTTTCTCAGGAGTCCCTAACTTCAGCCTTTGATCATGCTACCCCTGGCAATGTAACAGGTGGTCAGGACAAGTTTTGGCAAGAGCAGCCAAGATTATTTCACCTTTAGAATTTTTCATAGGGTCAGGACTCCCAGTCATTACGATTGTAGTTTGTTCAGCCACTACACGTGGATCATGCGAGTAAAAAAACATGCAGACCAAAACACATCGACAGGAACATTTGCCCTACTCTTGATAGACTCAGGATATTGCACTCGATATACAGCTTGCCATTTTCTGCTCTATATGGAGGTGGAAAATCAGTTGGCTCTTGAGTAGAAGACATTTTCCTGTACTAGGTGCCCGGGCTGATTTCTGCAGCGAGGAATCTGACTGTGGAATAATTTGTGGCCACAGGTGAATTTCAAAAACGTTTTTACATTTTGGTCATTTATGTACATATAACAGTTTCATTGTACACATGCAGAGCTAGAATGTGTTAGGAGTCTTCCATTACCAGTCTAATTCAGAACTGCCAGATTTGTCTCAATAAATCTCTCCATTTGGTAAACATAGTTCTCCATCCTTTTTTACTTAATGACACAGCCCCAAGACGGCTATCTCTTCTAGCTGACTTTTAGATGTGTCACCTTTCAGTTAATTTTATCCTGTTGGTGGAGAGTCAAAAATGGCCTTGCTTGTTTGAATGCTATATGTTTCCTTTACTTATGTTTATATTATATTGAATGAATAGAAACAACTTAAAGGACCACTATAGCTTGGCACTATAGGGTCTATAGGTCCCCCCCACCCTCAGGGCCCCCCTCCCGCCAGGGCTCTAGGGGGTGGAAGGGGTTAATCTTACCTGTTTTCCCCCGCTGGGCTCCCTCGGCGCAGGGAACTCTCCTCTTCCTTTTCGCCGTCATCGGCTGAATACGCGGCAAGAGCCGCGCACGCATTCAGCCAGTCCATAGGAAAGCATTCTCAATGCTTTCCTATGGACGCTGGCGTCTTCTCACTGTGAAAATCACAGTGAGAAGCGCGGAAGCGCCTCTAGCGGCTGTCAATGAGAAGTGTATTCTGCTTTGGGCTGGATTACACGATAGACAGACAAATTACAGAGGGCATCCAGTGTGCTCACTGTGCCTCGAGAGCTATCAGCTACACCACACTGACGAGGCCCAAAGAAGGCTGAAACAATCGTCTGGGGTTGCTGTATCTCTCGTGCAGAGAGAACTTGCTGGCATTTCGGTTTTGGACTGCCTTTATGGTTGGGATCAGTCTGGTATGCAAATTGTATATGTTCACTTTGTAATGGCACAGTAAGCCAAAACTTGTTTGAGACCTGAGTGTGGATTTACTGAAGGGCAAGCTACTGAGTTTCTCTATGCTTTTGTCTGTAATCAGAGTTCTCATACTCTCTGTTTTTGTTAGTAGGGTAGTAGTCAACATTTGAGAAAATATCAAGGAATGCTTTGCTGCAGAGCAATCAAGCAAGCAGTTTACAGAAATGTTGGCCGTGCCCATCATTTTCCATAAATCCACCTATCATTCCTCCACCATATGACACGTGTCATATACTTTCTCCTCCGGAGCACATCTTTAGAAAAGGAAGGTGATCTTTGCAGCACATCACCAGCATTAGACCAAGAAACCATATTTTACCCCATTAAAAAAAAACTACAGATTAAGCAAACTGTATAATAGTAGTGGGTCTGTTAAAAAGGCACTTTCTGCATGTGCAATTGCAGTTTTGTGGGGGGCATTTTTATAATACAGGACAGAGTTGCGGGACAATTGTATAGTGGGACAGGAAGTCAAAAACTGAGACATATTTGCCAACTATCCTGATAGTGATGATACAGTCCAAGTGGCTCTAAAGATAAACAAATTGTGAATAGAAATACAACCATTAGAGGACCACTCCCGGCACCATATCAATGTCATCACTTCATCTTACCTCCGGAAGTGCAGGAGCATAACATTCAGGCACTGGCGTCTAGTAGACTTAGGGGTTAAACTGTTCATTGATTGTTTAACCATCTCTGGTTAGACATATGAAGTTGTTATTATTCCTAGTGTCCCTTTAATTTATGAACTAGATGAATTTTCTTCATCTAACTTCATTTTGTGAAGAACAGGGTGACAGAAAACCACCCGTTCCATTAAATTCTTGAATATTATAAGTTACGTCATGAAGACAAGAGACATTCTATAGGCAAGATGCCATTGTCCACCTCCAATGTTTCGGCACAGCTACTAGTGCCTTGAGATCCCTTGAGAATGGCACTAGTAGCTTTGCCAAAACGTTGGGGTTTTGTTCTGTACACATGTCCAGCCCTTTGAGGTAATATGCAAGTTTTATATCCTCTGTCACTGGCTGTTATAGTCTTGTAACATTGTTTGTTTTGTATTTCTGTTTGATTTACTTTATTTGTATAATAAAGAGATTGGGATTATTAACTAAAGTGTGCATCTTTTTGTATATAGTATTTCCACATTTAACCAATACATATACTATATGAAAGATTAACCACACAACAAACATTTATTAAGTGTTGTGTATATGTCTTTAATAACATACAGCAATAAAGTTTTCTGATGTTACTAACAATAGCACTTTCATGTAATTGATATTGGATGAGATTAAATGAAGAGGCTGATTAAATATGTATGTTTCTAATGGAAAGTGGAACAATATTGATCCATTAATATTGCAACATTTCCTACTTTTACAATAAGCAATTCAAAATGAAGGCAATTCAAACATTTATGAATGTCTATTTTTAAAATTATTTAAAGTGACACACCGGGTACTATTATAAGTTACTTTGGCAGGTTATGGTTTTATAGGTCCCTGTCTCCCTTTACGAATTTAGTTTGAAATTCAGTGACTTGCAAAAACATGTTTAGAATCACCACTAGTTGAGCATCCAACAGTGCAGTGGAGAGAACTTACAGTAAGCTACCGAAGCAGTATTGGTTATGGTCCTTTACAGTTTTTGAAATGCTTGAAAGTCTTACCAACTCTGCCTTTAAGTAGTCTTACTTTGTAATTCTAAAATTGTCATTCAGCTATAGCATGATCCCAAGGGATTAGTTTGTGTATGTGGTAATAGGTTAATGTCTGTATGTGAGTTAAGAAGACACTGGAGTGTATAAGTATAGAGACCCCATTTTTTTTGGGGGGGCTACATGTAGGGTATAATGAATAACTCCCAAGTGTCCCCATTTAGGAGGGGCAGTCCCTATGCAGGCCCAAACCCCTCTGTTGGTCTTTACTATCCTAATGTCCCTAATGTCAAGGAAATTGTTCTTGTTCTAAATGACGTTTTAGTTGCATATTTTGTTATTAGCAAGTTGCCTAGAATATTACAGCCCTGCCATGATCACACCCCTAGAAGTAAAATGTCCCTCTTTGTCCATTGCAAATGTTGGGAGATATGATTAGAGATGAGAAAACAAATAAAATAAAATGAAGGACGTCTAATCTAGAGAAATGAATCTTCTGAAGGAGCACAGCTCCTCTCATTAGTTTCTTTTTTTTTCTCAGATGAAATTTGAGCATTTAACCGGCACATATATCTGTGCAGGGGGGATATATATAGGGATAGATTGCTATTTTACTAAATAATTAGATTGCTAGGCTGAAAACCGATGCTTCAACAAATGTAAAACAAAAGTTAGGTCAGCTTATAAATATTGATGTTTAGGAAGGAGTTAATCCGCAGAAATGGACAATCAAACCGCATACTTTCACAGGTATAAAGCAAGTAAGAAGTATGCTTATTTTGTAATATCTTCTTTTTATCACTAAACTGTGAGCTTTTTTTTTTTTTTTTCTAGAGTTCATAGATTTCCGAGATCTGATTAGCAAATTTTAAACTTTAACTCCAGCTGAGCAAAATCGGAAATGTTTTCCTACTCCATTTAATTGAAACATTTATGAACTCATCTTAACGCCCTGCTTAGTGAAAATCTGCAGGTGTTCTATTCTGAAACAAAGCTCTATATCAAGCTTGATGGTTTCCCCATAGGTAAACTGATATCAGTGAGATAATGTTGACTTGTTGGGTGCCGCTTCCCGCGGTGTTCTTTTCCTGAACTGGCAGGGTGAAGTATAAAGGACATACAAATCTATTTTCCTTCTAGGTTCAGTACGTTCATCGACATTGCAATGGTGGTAGGAGAAAAGTACTGGAACAATTGTTTTTCAGAGAAAGTCAGAATAGCACTTCAGATTATTGGGAATATATGAAGCAGTTATTTGTTTTTTCTACAGTAAAAAAAAAGAATTAAAGGGAACTGAATTGAATACTCTTGCATTTAAGGAAAGATAGTCAATTTCTTTGACAAAGGATGTAAGGGTTATTAGAATAAAAGGCCATGTTTTGCAGAGTGGAAGAAAGGAGAGGACCATATGCAAAAACTACGACAGTAGTTTTTCAGTATAATTGGTAGAGACAAAGTTAAGGATTTCAAGAAATACTTAAATAACTAGAAGGCTATGATCAGCGCTGGTGCTAGACTATTTTGAGTCCTAGGCAACACAAGCTAGTAGCACCCCCCCCTTCAAAAAAAATAGAATAGAAATTAAAAAAAAAAACATTAAAATTGTTGAGCAAATTAAAAGCATAAAACTTGAAGCTACTATGTCCTCAGAGCTTGTCTACGTGTCTCTTTGTCCCCCCAACCCCTCTGTGTGTCTCTTTGTACCCCTCCAGCCCCTCTGTGTGTCTCTTTGTACCCCTCCAGCACCTCTGTGTGTCTCTTTGTACCCCTTGCATACTGGGGTTCTGGGCTGCAGTCTCACACCATTCTTCATGCATTTTAAAATTCCAAGTGTATTGGGATGTCTATTGGCACAGCTGAATTTGAAAATAGACAGAATTTGTGCAGGGACTTTGCTATCTCAACACTGTGTGGGCTTTATGTATGTATATTTACATTAAATACATACATTTTCATTTACACATACATTCTTCATTCACAACTCATACATATTCATTTAGACATGCATTCATTCATAACTCATACATATTCATTTACACATGCATTCATTCACAACTTACATATTCATGAGGGGCATGTTTACTATATATTATTATCAGTTATATTATAAGTATAGTATATATAAGTACTTGCCTGAGAACAGTACATGATTAAAAGAACACTCCAAGCACCATAACCACTTTTTGTAGTGGTTATGGTACCAGCAGTACCATGATGCCCACCACTTGCATTGTAAGTAGTTAAACCATTATTGAATGGTCTGAATTCTAACCTGTGCTTTGACAGTTGCTGCTTCCCACCTTGACTATTACTGCTACTGCTTAGGAACTCTGGTGCTAGCAGTGGACACGGGGAGCAGTCCCTGGTAAAACTTAAAAGGGTTTGACTATTTAAAATGGAAGGTGGGGGCACGTGGTCACTACTAACATAAACACGACATTGAGCTGTAGTGGTTATGGTGCTTGGAGTGTTCCTTTAAGTAAATTCATACACTGATTATATCTGACATGAGAGAGAAAATGCAATGAAGATACATGTCTGCACGGGGTACATAGTCGAGGAATTACAGTAATGCAGAATGCTCAATAAGTTAAAATCCTGAAAATTATCTCTGAATTTCAGCATTAGTTTAAGTGTGTACCTTACAGGGGACAAGAGATATTTAATACTGCTTCGAGAGCTGAGTCCTGCTTTGTAATCTTACCCTGCGTCTTCCTAATAAACCCATGAAGGAGATTCTTCCAGTGAAATACAATTCCAAATATAAACTTAGTTCTTGTCATGAGCAGCGACACACAAGACCTTTCATTCCAAGTGATTGTAGCAGCTCATTATTATGACATTCTAATATGTAAATGTTTATATTAACCAGCAGTTAATATGAATGTAATGTATAAAATAAATGGTGTTTATATTGCCAAGTATTTTCTTTCTATAATGACATTTTTGTTTAACCAATGCAATGTGGTTTTTTGGCTTAATACTGTCTATAAGCATTTATAAGGTTCTGCTTACATAAAAACATAGGCATCTCACATTGTATAGTGGACTTCCTGCCGTGATCTGCTGTTTGGAACAGGCTCATAGACTTTATTATGTGGATATGAGTGCTGGTATGTCCTAGTGAGGTGTGAATAATAACGTATTAAAGGGACACTATAGTCACCAAAACAAGTTTAACATAATGAAGCAGTTTTAGTGTATAAATCGTGCCCCTGCAGACTCACTGCTCAATTATCTGCCATTTAGGGGTTAAATCACTTTGTTTATACAGCCATAGTCACACCTCCCTGCATGTGACTTAAACAGCCTTCCAAAACACTTCCTGTAAAGCCTCTGGAGGCTGTGTCAGTCACAGCTAGGGGAGGTGTGGCTAGGGCTGCATACTTGGAAACAAAAGTGATTTAACTCTGAAATGACAGAGAACTGAACAGTGAAACTTCAGTGGCATGATCTTTATACCAAAACTAAAAAAAGTTGTTTTGGTGACTATAGGGTTCCTTTAATTAAGGAAACTTTATACTGGATGTATTTGACAGTTTTGCAGGGGGTTAGTGGTAGTGGTTAGCTGCAAGGGGGATATAATAGCAGGAATAACAAGCAATGCTTTCATTCCATTTGCAGGGAGGCCTGCAAATGGAATGAAAACCCAACATTCTCTGGATATCCCTGCTTACAGATATACATACTCCGGAGGCTTACCATTGTTTGCATTCTGCATGTTTCAGGATCACACTAATGGCCTTCTCTGTCTTGTTTTCATTGGACACAGGATGGTATAAATGACATGATACTTGAAAGTGAAAAGGGCAACCTTCGAGGTAGAAAAAGGGGATTTTAAATATATATTTCAGAGTCTACACATGCTTGGTACCAAAACAATTAGGCCAATATATTTTTAATTAGAGCCCCTGTTGAGGAGGTGGGATCAGAGAGGGGGTGTGTTGTGATATGGCAAGCATGCCCCCCCATCAAAGTGAGCATATTCGTTCAGTACTCTTCCAGTTTGTGAATTGTCTCTGGTGTCTTAAGTGGGATTCCACAAGACAAAAGGCTGCTTGTGAGATTGGCTGTGGCTGACATTTATAAAGGGGCCCGGTCGCACTATTAAAGGGGTGCATCAGTGAATGGGCCCCTGAAGACATATGCCCTTTGGGTGGCCCTAAGTGCATGGCTCTTGCCTAAACAGAACCAGTTAGCAAACTCCTAATGGCAGACATCCCAAGTCTCCCAGTAGGTCCGGGAGACTCCCGCATAAATAATGAGTCTCCCTGACACCCACACACCATGTGTAATATCCCGGAAATCACACACAATCTGACATACAATATGTGTCAGATTGTGTGTGTTTAATTTCCAGGATATAACACATGGTAAAATGCCCCCAATAACTGCCCCCCCCCCCACCTCCATACTGATTGCTAACCCGGTGGGTGTTATTTCTGAGTAGGTGTCAGGTCGGGTGCCCAGCCCTTTATTAGCCTGACCAGGCCCAATTTCTGCTGGCTGAGAGGAAGTGGTAAACACCCTGTCACTTCCTCTCAGCTAAAGAGACAGCCGCATGGGAGGGAGGAGGAGGCAGCACCACCACCACCACCACCACCACCACTACCACTACTACTACAGGCAGCATGGAGAGGCTGGAGTGAGCAGTATATGCCAGTGTGTATCTATGTGTATGTGCCAGTGTGTGTATTTGTGTGTTTGTGCCAGTGTGTATCTGTGTGTATATGCCAGTGTGTGTATTTGTGTGTTTGTGCCAGTGTGTATCTGTGTGTATATGCCAGTGTGTGTATTTGTGTGTTTGTGCCAGTGTGTATCTGTGTGTATATGCCAGTGTGTGTATTTGTGTGTTTGTGCCAGTGTGTATCTGTGTGTATATGCCATTGTGTGTATTTGTGTGTATGTGTGCATATATATCATCATGCCACCTTATGACTTTACTGAACTCATTTATTTTATGTAATTATATGTGTCTCAAAAGAGGACCAATAAATCCATTTCCTTCACATAATCCTGTAGTGGTATGCTTGCTTGTTTAAGCAATCACAGAAAAAAATAAATAAAGGGATTTCAGAGACTTACCAGGAGGGATAGAAGTCAGCAGATCCTGATAGTGGGACAGCGATCACTGTCAGTAACCCTATACTGGCTAATGTAACAATAACAAATGCTTTTACCGCAACTTAGAAATACGTATTAACAGTTTTATCCTGGAAGAGTCCATATTTTATTTTATTATGTGGACGAATTAAATGTTTTTACATTGTCTTTTTTTTTAGTGTTTACCTAACTCTTGTGAGCCCCAGTTACCATGGCAATGCTCCACGCTGCACACAGACAGGTCTCACGAGAGTTGGAGACCGAGGATCAGCCAGAAAATGAAGACGCCAGAGTGTGCTGGGCCCCCCTGTGGCCACCACCATGCCGTCAGGGAATACAATCTTCCCATCTCTGGCCAGGTAAAAAGCAGAGAGGGGGGAATAACATAACATGTGCGCAAGTAAATAAAAAAACAGCCCAAAAATGCTTTTCCCCCAGAGATTCAGCCCTTATTTACACACAAGACATGCTCATACAAACACACTCTACACACTGTATCCACTTCACAAATACACACTCTGCATCTAATACACACAAACACTACATACATGACGCAAATGTACAATCTGCATCTACTATACACACTGCACCCATGGCACACACCACATTCAGAACACACACACTCCATCCTTGTGGGTGCGCCCTTGTGCGGTCTTGGGGGCAGACCCTGTGGGCGGACTGGGGGCCCAGACCTTGAGCTGTGTCAGGGGCACCAACATTTCTGATGGCAGCCCTGAAGCCCATCCAAGTACTCTGACAAATGTATGCATTGCTGTTTGTGACAAATGGTAATGAGTATATTTGTCACTAAGGATGTAACTAATGGCTGTCAACAAATATGGTCATTCAGTTATGTTACACTATTACGTCACAGCACCCCAGTATTGGTGGATCCTACACTAATGTTACCATGGGAGATAACTATGCTAACTGCAGTAATTACTGCTTAAACTGCTACCAAAGACTCTCCTCAATTTATGCTTTCATGTGGTCACATCCAAAGGAACACTTATTGAGGATGGGTGGGGTGCTCAGCCCAATAGGAACCTGGTCTGGATTCCAAATCCACACAGACAAAATGGGAATTGGGGGCACATGCATTTCTGAGGAGTGCTGCTATCGTAAAGACCAAAATATATGCAAAATACAGATTAGGGAACATAAAACATCCCTGGCAGGACCCCTACTATCCCACCATCATCCAGCATTATATCAGTAAATATTCTAGTGCTTTCACATATGGAACTGATGCATTTTAATTTAAAGGGTTACACCAGCCATGAGAACCACCACAGCCCAATATAGTGGTTATGATATGAGGAGGACCCTGATCCCATTTTGCAATGGTTTTTCCTCTTATCTGGGTCTTCCCAGGGGCCAGGGTTACTTGCATCTCTGGTGATATGCATCCAGTTTCTGTAGACTTGCAAAAGCCAGATAGCAATCCCCTCACCATTCATTGCACATAATTTATATTAGCTAGCCAGGAACTCTTATCCTGGGCAGGCTAATGCCCCCAAAAGACGCTGCCAGAGGTGTATTCTCTATATCCAACTGTGATATCTATAAAGGTTTGTCTGAAAGCCTTTTGTCTAGAGGATATGGGCTATTTTTGGTATGGACTTGACCTGACCTCAGCAAAACTGGTCAAAATTTGATCAGATTGATGTTCAGTAAATGTACAGCCAGAACAGCATTCTATTGAAAGAGAGCAGTCTGTTGCAGGCTTTGCAATGGGCTAGTTGGGGAGACCTCCATTAACCACTTTAGAATGCCTCTGATATATGCTAGCCATACTGACAATGAAAGCAACAATAGACACGAGACTACCAAGATATTGCACTGTAACTTTTGACTACTCCTACATACAGTGTATACACTTACGGAATAGAATGCATTTTCTGTGCTCCCTCTGTCCATTTTAATAACTATTTTCAACATTTATAATTATATATGTGATTCAGGTAATAGCAAATTACAAACCCCAGGACTCCTGCTTTTTTGTCAGCATTAGCCTTGTTCCTTGTTTTCTTCTGTAGTACAGAGTATTATTTACACCGTGGGCTCACTTTCTACATGCAGACAGCTTGAAGTTCCATCCTTACAGACAGCTTTAGGCTTTACACAGCAGAATGGTTAAGAACGCAGATGATTTCGGCCTAGCAATGGCAGGTGCTCGTACCTCACTAGGGAAATCAGCAAGAATAGATTAAATCAACTTGCATTCTGTAATCTGAAGCGGTAACAGCAAATGGCCAGAGATTTTTTAAAAACAACCATGCACGTGGGGCTGGGGCGTGTTGTTTTTTTTTTCCGTAAAAAAATGAATGTGTTTTATTCTAGATTCTTCCAAAGTACACATAAAAAGAAGTGAGCCACATCATGCAATGGTTGCCTCGAAATGAGTATAATTTGTCCAATTGCTGAACAATAACTCCCAGAAGCTTCAGGAGGTTGTCTGAGGTTGTAACAATTGTAATACAAATATATGGGGTCAGAGAAGATCCAATGTGGCCCTTAGGCAAGATACTGATAACCCCTCTAGGCAGGTTACTGATAACCCCCTCTCCTTTTCCTCACCCCCTTCATTCTTTTCATTATGATGGTTAATGGGGCCAAGGAAATTCAATCAATAGATGCTTGCAGTAGGTCCTGACCACATTTAACTTTGAATAATTTGCACAGTCTATTCCATGTTAAAAAATGAATTCTTTTTGTTAATTAGGTTTAGGTCTGTGACCCAACTTGCACTTTCTTACCCAGCTTCCCTTTTCCTAGGGTGTGCCTGCCGTGGGCACTGTTACAGTCCAATGAGAGGTGCATTTTAAGGATATCTGTTTATAGTAGAGAGGGTAATAATTGGATGCCTCTACAAACGTGCTAGTCTCATGGCAGAATGAGTCATCCTGGGAGGCTCAGAGGAGCTATGAGCACGACCGATATAAGCGAGTGGAAAAAGCAGGCATCAAGATTTAAAATTAGTTTTTTTTCCTGCTGGAAAAAAAAAACTGACTCCATTGGTAATCGTGCCTTTCAGACAGAGGAGTAAGAGTTATTTTTATTTCATCGGTTCTGCTTATTCGATTGCCACTGCACCAGGAATCTCTTGTTTTCAATTATTTCTAATAATGTTGTGTGAGCAAAGTATTTGACGTATATTTCTCAGCTTAAAATTCAGCTATTCTCTCTAGGCAGTGTGGAAATGGCATAAAGTGAATGTATGTAAACCGTTATTGGCTTACCGTCTGTGCTTCAGTGCCGAATCTTATTGCCCTCTGTCCTTCCACATTCTGAAATTCTAGATAACAGTCGGCTCGGGAAGCATTGTCCCGGTGTGCTGCGTGTATGTATGTACAATTTTTATGTATGTACATTTTCGGTTGAATTTAGGGAATCCACTTGAAGCATTTGTTGTGTTAAACTATTTAAATTACTTTTGTTTGTTTTGTTCATTGCAAACAGCCAAAGGTCTTTACATTTTGACAATAAACCTGATTTTCAATGGGGGTTGCTTAATTTTGATTACAACTGTATTTTGTATTTTCTCTGCTACATAAAACACTACACATCCTGTCTATAGACAAAAGACTTAGTACTGTCTAACCAATATCTAATCCAGATTTATTACATACCATTATGAAATAACGGTCAGTATGTAACTCATAAGTGCAAGATTTGGGAAGAATCCCTCTTTGTTAACTGACATTGCCATTTATATTGAACTCAATATGTTCATGCAGATCTAAAAGAAGGCAAAAAAACATGTTTTTTAAATGATTTCCAGTTGTGCACAAGAAGATGAAACAAACTTCCAAACTCCATAATGCCAGTCAGATTTCATCTTGGATCAATAAGCCATTGCCAAGCATATTACTGTTATCCTCACAAATTCTCTTTTTTTGAAATAAATTGAAAAAAAGTTAAATCCCAGACCATTTCTAAAAATATTTACAGAGTCCAATAAATCTTTATTGTTGTCGCTGTAAAGAACCCTTTTTTTCATCTGATGTAGGTGAAATTGCCTTTCTTTAAGTCTTGCCAATATATTCTTTTTTAATTTTGAATGTGCGGACATAATAGAAAACAATCATGATAATATTACTAGCATTAACAAGCATCAAGTGGTTATTGACGACCATGCTCAATCAAGCTTACTTTCTTTGTATATATTTGTATTGTGCTATCATATTACCTCTGATAAGCCTTTTTTTCAAAAGAAAAATGTAGTTAATCTGGCATTGCTAATAACTAAAATCTTCAATTTTTGTTCTTTAATTTGTAGCCCACCACCGTATATTATAAATTCTATGATATCCTTAAAGAAATATTACAAGGTCAGGAAACATGTATTCCTGACCCTATAGTGTTAAAACCCCCATTTAGGTGGCTTGCCCATCTTAGAAGGGTTTAAAACGCACCTTATTTCCAGCGCCCCACGGGTCCTCCTACGCTGGCCCTGTCCCCCACCTTGGTAACTTCATAAAAATTTCTTTCCCATAGAGAAATCATTGGATAGGCTGAATTTGGCAAGGAAGCGGAATGGGGGCAGGGCCAAATGCTGTTTTGGATGATCAGCACCTCCTCATAGAGATGCATTGAGTCAATGCATCTCTATAAAGGAGAATTCAGCGTCTTCACGCAGAGCGTGGACAGGCTGAACGGCAGTGCTGCCTACTATGCAGCACTGCTCCAGGAAGCACCTCCAGTGGCCAACTGAGATGAGGCGATATAAACACTGCCTTTTCTCTGAAAAGGTAGTGTTTGCATTAAAATACCTGAAGGGAATGATTATACTCACATTAAGCTGTTGTTGTTCTGGTGACTATAGTGTCCCTTTAAAGTGGATGGAATAGCGATCATAGCTAAAACCTAGTATGTTAATAACATCTGTGTTGTCTATTTCTTGGTAATCTAGCTAGCGAAATGTATAGATAAATTCTGATACTAGGTAATTGGATTAATTATTGTGTTATATTATAGTGTTATTCATATTGTACATTAGAGCACACAGTTCTTTTCGCATTTCTTTTACTGTTGAGCTATGACACATTTTTACAAGTCATCCACTGTTTTACTTCCATCACCTGCTATGACAGAAGGCAGAGAACAGCATTTATTGAGCCAAAACAACAACACAGAATGTAAATATCGGTTTGGATGGAAAACACATTTTAAATAGCTAAATATAGTTATTGATCTGGAAACGTTTAATAGCTATCCTTTTAGGCATTGCATCAAACAAGAGATTGGGCTGGCACAGCCTGGCAAAACTCATCAAAAGCCAAATTTACTGGGAATCAGCTAAACTTTGCCCATGAATGGAATCATGGATATATGATTCCTGGGACAAACGCACTCGCAAAAGTATGTTTTGTATGTGGTGACGCAAATAACCGAAAACTATTTTGTTTCTGCTTATTTCTGCAACAAATCCCACCCTAAAATGGTATTTACTGACCATATCTAAAGGAGTCATACCTATTGCCAGTTTTTTTATCCCAAATGAATTTTTTATGTATTATAATAACAAGTTCTTCCAACTTAAAAGGTAGCCCAGCACATTTCTAGACAGTTTAGTTTTCATATATAATATGGTGAATTACGAAAAGAGAAAAATATTTTTTCTTCTTCTATTGATATGAAAAATAGTGATCATATTGATGCTATATCCAAGTATGCGTCATTGGTAAAGATAATAATATTTCTTGACTCCAACATTAAAATGGATATCGCACCAGAGCAGCATTTTATACATGTTGGAACATGTTTTTGTAATTTTGTAAATCCTGAATTTCTCAGTAGCTTCCCAGGCCGTTTCTGGGAAGGATCTACAATATCTGGCAATGCCATTGCTCTCGGTAGTAAATTAAATTTCCTTAACGGATAGGTATTTTTGTGCTGTTGCTTAATGAAAAATAAACAAGTGAAAATATGTCCAAAAATTGCAAAAAATAGATAACCCCATACATCATGGCAAATCACCAACAACTCAGGGCTCCAGCTGAGCAAAAACATATACACACAAAAAAATTACTGGTGAAAACCATACAGTCAATAAAGCCAATACCCTTAATAATATTTATTGATAATTTTCAGAGATTTAAAAATTCTGCAAAAACACCCTTTCTTGAGGGACAGAATGATATTTTTGTGTCCTGTTGGTCATAAGGTCCATAAGGTCCATTTTTCTACTGGACTTCTCTCCTTTTGTTTAAACTGGCACAGAATAATCTGACTTGTAAACTATTAGATCATTAATAGCATTTAGCTTTCAGCCAATCTCACTTTGAAGTAACACTACAGTGTTGGGAATAAAAAGCTATATTCCTAATACTATAAGAACCCTCTGCCCCCTCTCTTGCCCCCTTCCCACATGATGTAGGTAAGGGCTGATAAAATGTTTTTCCACTTACCTGATTCCAGCACCAAAGTCCCTTGGGTTGGGCTCCTCCTCAACCAATGGTGGAACCTACTGTGCATGAGCATTGACTCAATGCTTTCCTTATGGGTTCTTCAACGCAGAGCAAAGCATGAAGACATCCAGTGTCGTTTCATGGAGTCAAACTCTGTGAAATTGTAGAAAGTGTCTCACTGCAATGTAAACATGTTTATATTGCAGGGTTATGGAAACAGGAACACTGTATCAAGAACACCTTGATGAGATAAAATAGTCTTGGTGCCTATAGTGTCGCTTTAAAGAATGAAATATACAACATGAACATGTAGATGCCTGCATTTGATTACATTTTTCAGTTCCATGATATCCTTAAAGTTGATGGAATAGATATAATAGTTAAAACAAAGCATGTTAATAGCATTTGTCTTGACTATATCTTGGTAATTAGTGATATTATAAATATAGCTGTCGGCTCAGTAGGATTATGTTTAATAGAGCTTTACCTTGGACATTTGTGGAGCATATAAGATGCTGCTAGGTGATCTACAGGTCGTATGTTGTAACTTCTTATTAAATGATTATGATCGTATCAAAAAGACAGGTGTAAAATGCATTTAACAGAAATTGTATCCATCTAAAATTAAATTCATTCATGTATATTAATAAAATACTCTTCCAATGAATGGATTACAGTTTATAGTGAATATAATGATTCAATAATTCCATAAGTGGATGCTTTATTTTTGTTAAATAAATCATGACACGGTGTCATATGTCACATGTTGTTGTTCATCTGAGGTTGTATCTACCTAATTTTAAGACCTACTAAGGAACAGATGATAATTATTATGTCCTGATATGTAAAACCAAAGAATTCACAGAGGATGTACTTTCTTTTTCACATAACTGTATATAAACTAGTAGTCTTGAGGGTGTTCCAGTTTTCTCTCCCCCTAACTACACACACGCTACCCCCACTGCCCCACCATATATACACTGCATCTCTATGCACACAGTGATCCCACTGCACCCCCATACACATACTACACTCCTCACACAAACATACACTGTCCCACATACACACAGTGCTCACATTGCACCCCCATACACACACTGCCCCCTCACACACACATTGCACCTCTCACACACATTACTATAGGCCCTATCATCTACTACATCCCCAATCACGGCAGACCCCAGGTAAGTTGTCAAACTGTTCTTCACTGGTTTGACTACTTACTCTGGGAGGGTGCCACAGCATTCCTGGCACCGTAACGACTACAGAGAGCTGTAGTGGTTATTGTGCCTGGATTGTTTCTTTAAATAATCTATCAGTGCCCCTCACGAGATTAGGTTCTGGATCCGCCCCTGGGCAGAGGAAGAACCTGGGGAAGAAGAGGAACAGAGAGAGCCTGGGCGAGAAGAAGAACAGAGAGAGCCTAGGGGAGAAGAGGAACACAGAGTGCCTAGGGGAGAAGAGGAACATAATGCCTAGGGGAGAAGAGGAGCAGAGAGAGCCTGGGGGAGAAGAGAAGAGAGATCCTTGAGCAGAGGAGGAGCAGGGAGAGCCTGGGGCAGAGGAGGAGCAGGGAGAGCCTAGGGCAGAGGAGGAGCAGGGAGAGCCTGGGGCAGAGGAGGAGCAGGGAGAGCTTGGGGCAGAGGAGGAGCAGGGAGAGCCTGGGGCAGAGGAGGAGCAGGGAGACTGGGGCAGAGGAGGAGCAGGGAGAGCCTAGGGCAGAGGAGGAGCAGGGAGAGCCTGGGGCAGAGGAGGAGCAGGGAGAGCCTGGGGCAGAGGAGGAGCAGGGAGAGCCTAGGAGCAGGGAGAGAGGAGGAGCAGGGAGAGCCTAGGGCAGAGGAGGAGCAGGGAGAGCCTGGGGCAGAGGAGGAGCAGGGAGAGCTTGGGGCAGAGGAGGAGCAGGGAGACTGGGGCAGAGGAGGAGCAGGGAGAGCCTAGGGCAGAGGAGGAGCAGGGAGAGCCTGGGGCAGAGGAGGAGCAGGGAGAGCCTGGGGCAGAGGAGGAGCAGGGAGAGCTTGGGGCAGAGGAGGAGCAGGGAGAGCCTAGGGCAGAGGAGGAGCAGGGAGAGCCTGGGGCAGAGGAGGAGCAGGGAGAGCCTAGGGCAGAGGAGGAGCAGGGAGAGCCTGGGGCAGAGGAGGAGCAGGGAGAGCCTGGGGCAGAGGAGGAGCAGGGAGAGCCTAGGGCAGAGGAGGAGCAGGGAGAGCCTAGGGCAGAGGAGGAGCAGGGAGAGCCTGGGGCAGAGGAGGAGCAGGGAGAGCTTGGGGCAGAGGAGGAGCAGGGAGAGCCTAGGGCAGAGGAGGAGCAGGGAGAGCTTGGGGCAGAGGAGGAGCAGGGAGAGCCTAGGGCATAGGAGGAGCAGGGAGAGCCTAGGGCCGAGGAGGAGCAGGGAGAGCCTGGGGCAAAGGAGGAGCAGGGAGAGCCTAGGGCCGAGGAGGAGCAGGGAGAGCCTGGGGCAAAGGAGGAGCAGGGAGAGCTTTGGGCAGAGGAGGAGCAGGGAGAGCTTTGGGCAGAAAGGGAGCAGGGGAGCCTGGGGCAAAATAAAAGCAGGGATGCTATGGGCAGATGAGAAGCAGGGGAGCCTGGGGCAAAGGAAGAACAGTGGAGCCATGGGCACAGAAGGAGCAGGGGAGCCTGGGGCTGAGAAAGTACATAGGAGCCTGGGCAAATGAAAAGCAGGGTAGGCATGTGCAGAGGAGGAACAGGGAGATCCTGTGGAAGAAGAGGAGAATGGGAGTCATGGGCAGAAGAAAAGCAGGAAGATCTTTAGGCAGGTGAGGAGCAAGGAAGCCTTGGGCAGAGGAGAAGAAGTGGAGCCTTGGACAGAAGAGAAGCAGATGAGTCTAGGCGAGAGAAGGAGCAGAAAGAGCCTGAGGTAGAAGAGGAGAAGCAGGGGAGCCTGGGGCAGAAGAATAGTAGGTGAGCCTGGGGCAGGATAAAAACAGGGAGAGCCTTAGGCAGAGGAGGAGCAAGAGGAGGAACAGTGGTGCCATGGGCAGAAGAAAACCAGGAAGAGCCTGGGGCTGAGAAAGTACATGGGAGCCTAGGGCAAACAAAAAGCAGGGGAGGCATGGACAGAGGAGGAGCAGGGAGAGCAAGTGGCAGAAGAGGAGCAGGGGAGTTATGGGAAAAAGAGAAGCAGGGGAGCCACGGGCAAAAGAAAAGCAGGGGAGAGCCTGGGGCGGAGCAGGAGCAAGGGAGCCTTGGGCAGGGGAGGCTAGGGCAAAGAAGGAGCAGGGGAGCCTGAGGCAAAAAAAGAAAAGTAGGGGTGCCATGTGCAGAGGAGGAGCAGGGATGTAATGTCAGAAGAAAAATAGGGGAGCCTGGGGCAGGAGAAAAGCAGGGAGAGCCTGGGGCAGAGGACAAGTAGGGGAACATAGAGCACATGAAAAGTAGGGGAGCCTGGGACAGAAGAAATGTAGGGAAGCCTGGGACAAAAGAAAAGTATGGGAGCCTGGGGCAGGAGACCAGCAGGGGAGCCGAGGGCATCAAAGAAGCATGGGAGCCTGGGGCAAAGAAAAGCAGGGGAGGTGTGGGCAGAGGAGGAGCAGGGACAGCCGGTGGAAGAAGAGGAGCAGGGGAGCCATGGGCAATAGAAAAGTAGGGGAGCCATGGGCAGAGAAGAAGCAGTGATGCAATGGCAGAAGAAAAGCATGGGGAGCCATGGGCAGGAGAAAAGCATGGGGAGCCTGGGGTACAAGAAAAGTATGGGAGCCTGGGGCACAAGAAAAGTAGGGGAGTCTGGGGCAGACGATAAGCTGGGAGAGCCTGGGGCAGAAGATAAGAAGGGAGAGCCTGTGGCAAAAGAAACCAGGGAGAGCCTTGGACAGAGATGGAGCAGTGGAACCATGGGGGCAAACGAAAAGCAGGGGAGTCCAGTTTACATTTATCATGGGCAGAAGAGGAGCAGGAGAGCCATGGGAAGAGGAAAAACAGGAGAGCCATGGGCAGAGAAGAAACAGGGGAGCCTGGGGCAGATGAGGAGCAGGGGAGCTTGGGGCAGAAGAAAGGTAGGGGAGCCTTGGTCAAGAGAAAAAATGGGAGAGCCTGGGGCTGAGGAGCAGGGAGATCATTGGGCAGAGGAGAAGCAGGGGAGCCTGGGGCAAAATAAAAGTAGGGAGAGCCTGGGGCAGAGGAAGTGTAGGTGAGCATTGGGCAGAGGAGAAGCAGGGGAGCCTGGGGCAAAATAAAAGTAGGGAGAGCCTGGGGCTGAGGAAGTGTAGGGGAGGCTTGGGCAGAGGAGGCTTGGGCAAAAAAAAAAAAAAAAGGAAACAATTGCAATAACGGCAATTATATTACAAACATTTTGCTAATATGAGGGGTACAATTTATGGAAATGGACTGCCAAGGGATACTCAAGTGAAACAAGGTTGGGAACCACTGCTCTAAGGCATAGTGAGGATTTAGAAATATGTTTCTGTTTTATGCAGCCTATGGGCAGGGCCGCCATCAGGGGGTGACAACCATAACCGTTGTCACGGGCCCGGCGGTCCTGGGGGGCCCGGACTGCTTTGGCAGTCCAGGGCCCCACAATTACTCTCTGCACCTATATATAGCATTGATTGCTATATATAGGTGCAGCCGCGGGCCCCACGTGGCTCCCTATACTTGCAGAGGGGGCCCAGCAGACTGCAGCTGTACTTTACAGCATCTCCCTCACTCTAACTCCCGCGAGACGTGCGGCCGTTAGAGCGTTGCCATGGGTTACCATGGCAATGCTCCGCGTGGCCTGCACACCACATCTCGCGGGAGTTAGAGCGAGGGAAATGCTGTAAAGTACAGCTATAGTCCGCTGGGCCCCCTCTGCAAGTATAGGGAGCGGAGGGGGGGGGGGGCACCATGCCACCAGACCACCAGGGATCAAAGAATCTTCCCCCCTCCCTGAACCAGGTAAGAAACAGGGAGGGTGGAATAGTAGTTATTACACTACATGCATACACTACTAAACACACACACACACTGCATTCATTACACTAACACACACACTGCATCCACAACACTAACACACACTGTATTCATTACACTAACACACACTGCATTCACTGCACTAACACACACACTGCATCCACTACACTAACACACACACTACATTCACTACACTGACACACACTCTGCATTCACTACACTAACACACACACTGCATCCACAACACTAACACACATACTGCATCCACTACACTATCACACACTGCATCCACTACACTAACACACACTGTATCCACAACACTAACACACACACTGCATCCACTACACTAACACACACTCTGCATTCACTACACTGACACACACTCTGCATTCACTACACTAACACACACACTGCATTCACTACACTGACACACACACTGCATTCATTACACTAACACACACACTGCATTAACTACACTAACACACACACTGCATTCACTACACTGACACACACACTGCATCCACTACACTAACACACACTCTGCATGCATTACACTGACACACACTGCATTCATTACACTAACACACACACTGCATTCATTGCACTAACACACACTCTGCATTCATTACACTGACACACACTCTGCATTCATTACACTAACACACACTGCATTCACTGCACTAACACACACACTGCATCCACAACACTAACACACACACTGCATCCACTACACTATCACACACTGCATCCACTACACTGACAAACACACTGCATCCACTACACCAACACACACTACATTCATTACACTAACACACACACTGCATCCACAACACTAACACACACTGCATTCATTACACTAACACACACTGCATTCACTGCACTAACACACACACTGCATCCACAACACTAACACACATACTGCATCCACTACACTATCACACACTGCATCCACTACACTAACACACACTGTATCCACAACACTAACACACACACTGCATCCACTACACTAACACACACTCTGCATTCACTACACTGACACACACTCTGCATTCACTACACTAACACACACACTGCATTCACTACACTGACACACACACTGCATTCATTACACTAACACACACACTGCATTCACTACACTAACACACACACTGCATTCACTACACTGACACACACACTGCATCCACTACACTAACACACACTCTGCATGCATTACACTGACACACACACTGCATTCACTACACTGACACACACACTGCATCCACTACACTAACACACACTCTGCATTCATTACACTGACACACACACTATTGGTCTTATCCTAGCCTATGATATTAATGAATGTTCTATTTTCATTTGTTTCTTTTTTCCCAGCCTGATGCTACAAAGTACTTCTGAGTCTAATGTATCCGACTGGGAATTACTTTAGTCTGAACCTCTATTCATGTAGCCGCGGTTTAAAGCAGCACCATGCACAGACATCTAGATTGTCCAATGATTTTATTATTTATGTAAATTTAATTCTGATGTGCATGTTAGCTTCTCAATTTAATTTTATTTCTTAAAGTGTAGCTGTCTCCAAAATGGCAATTTCTTTAGACAAGCAGCAAGAATATATAGCATCCTTAAGCAGTCTGGGTTTGCCTCAAGTGTTGCCCACCTAAAAGTATCGTCATACACATTGGTTTGAAATCAGTTCTCTAAAAAGTACATTGTGTTAAGTTGCCAAGCAACTGACCAAATGAGGATCTCTGTATTGGGAAAGCTCTGAAATGTTAGATCACCTAGCTTAGCTCCCAACATTTCAGATGAAAAAAGAGGGACACTTTTAGATTTTAGGGGTCATAGTGGGGGTTATTTCTAAACACATTTATTTTAGCTTAAAGGCACATTACTGTATGTATTACAGACACTCCTCACTTACCGACCAGATTCCGTTAAAATAAATTGGTCGGTAAGTGAGGATGCGCTACACAGCATGCGCACCAGTCCAAAACATACACAAGCGCACCAGAGCAGAGAATCCCTCAAATCTATGTTCGGGGAAAATTTCCTCGATTTCCTGCACTAGAGAGCATGTCGTAAATCATTAAACAGGTCAGTTATAAAGTGAGGATAACCTATATAACTTTCACTGGCGAACATATAGCGGTCGCAGGTGTCGCAGTTGCGACTGGGCCCGTCACTCTAGGGTGCCGCATGTTAAGGTACCCATTGGTTGGCCCATGCTGTCAGGGCCACCCGATTGGTATGGATTTTTAATGGACCCAGTCAGCGCGACCAGGCCCCCTGTGATGAGATCATCACACACTGGGAGGAAGTGACTCCCCGTTACTCCCCCCAGCTATCACTGAGAGCCCGCGCAGGAAGAAGCAGAGGGAGTCAGAGTGGGAACGCTGACTCCCATCGACCTGAGCCACTACTGGACCCCAGGGAAAGTCACCCTCCTGCACTTAAAAGGTAGGAAACAGGAGGGTGGCTTAAATATTATGTGTGTGTGTTTGTTTCTTTGTATGTATGTGTCTATCTGTCTGTATGTATGTGTGCCTGTCTGTTTTTATGTATGTATGTATGTATGTATGTGTCAGTATGTGTGTGTGTGTCTGTCTGTATGTATGTATGTGTCTGTGCCTGTCTGTTTTTATGTATGTATGTGTATGTGTGTGTCTGTCTGTATGTATGTGTCATGTGTGTATGCGTGTGTCTGTCTGTATGTATGTGTGCCTGTCTGTCTGTATGTGTGTCTTGTCTGTATGTATGTGTACCTGTCTGTCTGTTTGTATGTATGTTTGTCGTGTGTGTGTGTGTCTGTCCGTCTGTATGTGTATGTGTCTTTGTATATATGTGTTGTGTGTGTATGTATGTGTCTGTATGTATCAGTCTGCCTGTGTGTTTGTCTCCATATTTATGTGTGTGTGTGTGTGTCTATCGGGGAGGGGGGAATTAGAGGGGGGTCCCATGGATCAGTTTCGCACCGGTGCCCCATGAGTTGTGTGTATGCCACTGATTACTGTGGAGCTCTGTTATATACTCAGACACATTAACAATATGGAGCTTCTTGAAAAGAAGGGCATTAGGATAGAGAAGAGGATAAAGAAATGTGAGACCAAAAATAGGGTCAGTCCCTCCTGAATAGGGACAATATACATTGCTTAATTGAATGGGTTACAATATATTATTTTTTCACAATCTTTCTCATAATTTCCCAGCATAGATTAGGGTTTAAGCAAATCACCATGACTTAAGTATTCTTATTTCTAATTTTGCAATGTCTTATTTTCAGGGCTGCCATCAGAAATTTTGGGGCCCCTGACACAGTTCAAAGTGTGGGCCCCTTGGGCCAGCCCCCGAGGCTGCCCCCGGGGGCCCATTCTGAGTCCACCCACAAGGATGGCCTGTGTGGTGTGTAAAATGGATACAGATTGCACATTTGTATAATGAATGTAGTTTTGTGTGTTTTAGATAAAGTGTGTGTTTGTGTAGTGAATACAGAGTGTTTGTGTTGTGGTTTAGTGTGTGTATGGTGAATGCAGTGTGTGTTTTAGAGTGTATGGTGAATGCAGTATTTGTTTTTGTTGTGGCTTTAGTGTGTGTAAGGTGAATGCAGTGTGTGTTTGTGTTGTGGTTTTAGTGTAAGTATGGTGAATGCAGAGTGTGTGTTGTGGTTTTAGTGTGTGTATGGTGAATGCAGTGCATGTTTGTGTTGTGGTTTTAGTGTGTGTATGGTGAATGCAGTGTGTGTTGTAGTTTTAGTGTGTGTATGGTGAATGCAGTGTGTGTTTGTGTTATAGTTTTAGTCTGTGTATGGTGAATGCAGTGTGTGTTTGTGTTGTGGTTTTAGTGTGTGTATAGTGAATGCAGTGTGTGTGTTGTAGTTTTAGTGTGTGTATGGTGAATGCAGTGCGAGTTTGTGTTGGGGTTTTAGTGTGTGTATGGTGAATGCAGTGCAATTTTGTTGTTGTGGATTTAGTGTGTGTATGCAGTGTGTGTTTGTGTTGTGGTTTTAGTGTGTGTATGGTGAATGCAGTGTGTGTGTTGTGGTTTTAGGGTGTGTATGCAGTGTGTGTTTGTGTTGTGGTTGTAGTGTTTGTATGGTGAATGCAGTGTGTGTTGTGGTTTTAGTGTGTGTATGGTGAATGCAGTGTGTGTTTGTGTTGTGGTTTTAGTGTGTGTATGGTGAATGCAGTGTGTGTTTGTGTTGTGGTTTTAGTGTGTGTATGGTGAAATGCAGTGAATGTGTTTGTGTTTTGTGGTTTTAGTGTGTGTATGGTGAATGCAGTGTGTGTTTGTTTTGTGGTTTTAGTGTTCATATGGTGAATGCAGTGCCTGTTTGTGTTGTGGTTTTAGTGTGTGTATGGTGAATGCAGTGTGTGTTTGTGTTGTGGTTTTAGTGTGTGTATGGTGAATGCAGTGTGTTTGTGTTGTGGTTTTAGTGTGTGTATGCAGTGTGTGTGTTGTTGTTGTTTTAGTGTATGTAAATGTGGGGGCTGTATGTAAAATAGGGGGCTGCATTGGGGGGTGGAGGGTGGGAGGGTAGCCTTTTTGGTGGCATTTACATTTTATTCCCCCCTCCCTGCTTCTTACCTGGCCAGGTAGGGGGGAGATCGCATCCCTGGTGGTCCGGTGGTCTGGTGGAGGGTGCCAGCCGCTGTAGAATGTAGACGGGGACCAGCCAGCACATCTTAACTTTCCAGCACCTCCTGCCTGTAACTCTCGCGAGCGGTGCCTGTTTCCCACGCGGAGCGTTGCCATGGTAATCCGTGACAACGCTCTGCCGGCCGCGGAGCTCGCGAGACTTACAGGCAGGAGCTGCTGGAGAGTTAAGATGTGCTGGCTCGTCCCGGTCTACATTCTACAGGTAGCCGGGGCCCAAGGTGAACATATAGATAGCGATAATCGCAATCTATATGTGCACAAATGGAATGTGGGGCCCGGGACTCCCAGAGCAGTCCAGGCCCCCCAAGACTGCCGGGCCCATGACAACAGTTATGGTTGTCATGCCCTGATGGCGGCCCTGCTTATTTCTATTTATTTTTTTCATGTGTTATGTTGGTGGACTACATAATTCAGTGTGTGATGCTTTTTTCACATTTGTAATGATGAAATACTTGGCATGGAAAAGTGGAAGTGCCGGTTCTGGAAGGTGGCGTTCCCACGTATGTATGCAAGTCCTTTAGGACCCACATTTTTACTGAAAGCATTCATTTGTAACCGTGCATAGCGATTTTAAATTCTGCTGCTTGCTCTAAAAGTTATGTAAATTTATGTATTCATTAAATTAAAGCAAATCTTTAATTTTGCACAGCAGGCTAGTTTGTTCTTATTAGTCATAGCGTATTATTGCTGCTCAATTCTGGAAAGATTTGAGCAAATATACCACTAAGGGTGGAATTGTCCATTATATTATATCAGCAGGGCCGGTGCCACCATTAGGCGAACTAGGCATTTGGGCGCCGGCCTGCTGGGGGCCTCCACCGCAATATTTCCTGGTGGGCCCTCCCCAGCGCTGGGTCTGAATGATGTCTTGAGCCGCCCCCTCCAGGCGCCCGCAAGTGGGGGCGCTCAGAGGATCCCTGTCACAGGGGGACCAGGAGGGGAGTGTGTGTATCTGTCTGTCAGTGAGTGAGTGTATGTCTGTCAGTGAGCTTCTGTGTGTGTGTGTCAGTGAGTGAGTGTATGTGTGTCAGTGAGTGTCTCTGTGTGCGTGTGTCTGTTGTGACATGAGGGGGCGGCAAAATGTATCATGCCTAGGGTGGCAGAAATCCTTGCACCGGCCTTGTACATCAGCGAATGAAGTGAATGAAGTGTCTGGTTAGGGGATGCAACGTGTGTAGTAAATGTATTGTGTGCATGTGTATAGTGGATGCAGAGTATATGTTTGTGTAGTGGATGCAGAGTGTATGTGTAGTATATGTAGTGTATGTGTGTAGTGGCTGCAGTAACTGTGTATGTAGTGGATGCAGAGTGTGCATGTGTGTGAATGTAGGGGTGCACTTGTGTGTAGTGTTGTGTTTTGTGTTTTTATGTACTGTTACCATTTGAAAACAGTGGTTTACTTGTGTGTCATATTTGCCTTTGAATGTAGGGGTGTGTCTGTATGTAGTGTTGACGTTTGGATGCTGAGATTTATGCACATATAGATATACAGTGACACACACACAAACACACAAACACACTCTGACACATCTGGATACACAGACACGCAGTTACACTCACACACAGACACACATGCAGATACACAGTCACATACAGATACAAAAACTGACACATATATACTGTAGCGGTACTTACCCTTTCCAGGGGCCGGCCGGGGTCCTCTGTTCGAGCCGCGCGCGGTCCTGCTGCTGCACGAGCCGCGCGCGGCTCAGCCGACCGCTGTGACTAGTAGCGGTCACGTGTTCTACCTACTCTAAGAGCGCGCCGCGGGTATCGGGCGCGCTCTTAAAGGGACAGTGGGTGCCTAAATTGGAAAAGGCATCCCATTGGTCCCTGTCATGCCACACTCCCCATACACTTACCTTTTGGGGGCGTGGATGTGACAGGGACCAATCAAATTAGATGTTTAGGTATTTATACTCACCTTCTTTCCTTTGTTCCTTGCCCTATCGTGGTTTCTGTATCAGTTCCCTTTAGCGCTTGTTGTGTTCAGTTGTGTTTCTCCGTATTGACCTTGGCTTTGTTTCTGACTACGTTTTCTCTTTATCCTTATCTGTTCTGGTTGTCGGCTTGTTGTTTACTGTGTACCAGACCCCGGCTTGTCCTAGTTTACGCTGTCTCTCTGTGCCCTTGATTTCGGATTGTTCCTGACTCTGTCTCCTCTCATATACGTCGAGTCCGGCCATTCTAAGGTCCGGTAGACGTATCTCTCCTCTGTGTTGTCTTTTGTTTAGCTGAATCCTGCGTGTTGGGGTATATTCTCATTACATTACGATAGGGCCATGGACGCCGCAGATTTGGCTCAGCAAATGGCTTCTCACGAGGCAAGGTTTGTAGAGCAGGATCACCGTATGGATCAGATAGCACAGGCTCTCCAGACGCTCTTGTCTAGAACCATTCCTGCAACCGCACCGAACCCTCCTACACCTCATCCCCCCGAAGTATCCAATTCAACCAATGCTTCGCCCCATTTAACACCTCCTCCTAGGTATGGAGGGGAAGCCAAGACATGCAGAGGTTTTATTAATCAAATAGAATTCCACCTTGAGATGTATCCTCATTCCTTTCCCACTGATAGGTCTAAAGTGGGTTTTTTGATGCATCAACTTACTGACAAAGCACTTGAGTGGGCAAATCCTATTTGGGAGGCCAATGGACCTATGGTTCATGATTTCAATAGTTTTCTTGCAGCTTTTCGTAGAACTTTTGACACAACAAAGAGGTCAAAGAATGCCGCAAGAGCATTAATGAGGATTAAACAGGGGTCTAGGTCTGTGGTGGATTATGCTATTCAGTTTCGTACCCTTGCTTCACAGGTAGATTGGACCAATAATGGGTTAACTACTGCGTTCATGGAAGGTTTATCTGACACTATATTAGATGAGGTAGCTGCAAGGGAGCTTCCTATTCCATTAGAGGATCTTATTGACTACCTCATTGATATAGATAATAGAATTCGCGACAGGCTCTATACCAAAAACAAGAATAGATGTCTGGTCACATCTATTAACCCTAGAGTTGATAAACCTGAGAGTGTTAAAGTACCCGAGGAGGAACCCATGCAATTAGGGGTTGCCAAACTCTCGGATACTGAAAAACTACTTAGAAGAAGGAATGGACCCTGCCTATACTGTGGTAGGCGAGACCATATGGTAAGGGAATGTCCTTTGCGTCCGGAAAACTCTCGCACCTAAGACCTTATAGGGGACTGGCCTTGGGTGTGATCTCTAAGTCTCCTAAATTGCCTCCTAATCGTTTGCTTCTCCCTGTTTCCCTTCATATTGGGGTGAGTTGTATAGCAGAATGCATATTAGCCTTGGTTGATTCTGGGGCTGCTGAGAACTTTATTGACTCTGAGTTTGTTACGAAAAAT
The DNA here is from genome assembly GCA_933207985.1 of Pelobates cultripes. Lineage (NCBI taxonomy): Eukaryota > Metazoa > Chordata > Amphibia > Anura > Pelobatidae > Pelobates > Pelobates cultripes. The sequence goes on along the minus strand of OW240912.1, from coordinate 86,703,048 downwards.
AACATTCCCGTCAGAGAAAGAGAGATACCCTTGGCCATTGAGGCCATAGATGGTAGACCATTAAGTTCTCCAATTGTTACTCATGAAACTGTACCATTACACATGTATACAGGGGTTTTACATTTTGAAACCATTCGATTCCAGGTTATCACATCTCCCTCTTCTCACATTGTGTTAGGGTACCCATGGTTACGTACTCACAATCCCATTTTCGATTGGGAGTCAGGGCAAATAAAATCATGGAGCGATGCCTGCCATGAGTCCTGTACTATTGAAGTCACCCCCTTGAATTCTATTAATGTCCCTACAACTCCTCCTTTGTCCACTGTTATACCCTCTCAGTACTTATTTCTCAAAACTGTCTTCGATAAAAGGGAGGCTGACAAATTACCACCTCACAGACCCTACGATTGTGCTATCGATTTATTGCCTGGCACAATACCTCCAAAGGGCAGGGTGTACCCTTTATCTGTTCAAGAAAACCGTGTCATGGAGGAGTATATTAAGGAATCATTAGAAAAGGGGTTTATTAGGAGATCCTCTTCTCCGGCTGGGGTTCTTCTTTGTATCAAAGAAAGAAGGTGATTTAAGACCGTGTATCGATTATAGAGGTCTAAATAAAATCACCATCAAAAATGCATATCCTATACCTTTAATCACAGAATTATTTGACAGACTCAAACATGCTACTGTATTCACTAAATTGGATCTTAGAGGTGCATACAATTTAATACGTATTAAGAAAGACCACGAATGGAAAACGGCATTCAACACTAGATCTGGCCATTACGAGTATACTGTTATGCCATTTGGTCTATGCAATGCCCCAGCAGTATTTCAAGAATTTATCAATGACGTTTTAAGAGACTTTATTCACACATTTGTAATTG
>OW240912.1:86604989-86702058 GCA_933207985.1 Pelobates cultripes | reverse complement strand
TAAGAAGGGGGTAAGAAGGGGAGGGGGAGTAAGAAGAGGGGGAGGGGGGAGTAAGAAAGGGGGGTAAGAAGAGGGGGAGGGGGAGTAAGAAGGGGGTAAGAGGGGGAAGGGGAAAAGAAGTTCTTTATTTGAAATTTAAAGGACCACTCTAGGCACCCAGACCACTTCAGCTTTATGAAGTGGTCTGGGTGCCAGGTCCCTCTAGGATTAACCCTTTTTTTTATAAACATAGCCGTTTCAGAGAAACGGCTATGTTTATACTGAGGGTTAATCCAGCCTCCAGAGCCTCTAGTGGCTGTCTCATTGACAGCCGCTAGAGGCGCTTGCGTGCTTCTCACTGTGAAAATCACAGTGAGAGCACACAAGCGTCCATAGGAAAGCATTGTAAATGCTTTCCTATGCGACCGGCTGAATGCGCGCGCGGCTCCTGCCGATGACGTCGCGAGCAAGGAGGAGAGGAGGAGTACAGCTCCCCGCCCGGCGCTGGAGAAAGGTAAGTGTTTAACCCCTTCCTCTCTCCAGAGCCCGGCGGGAGGGGGTCCCTGAGGGTGGGGGCACCCTCATGGCACTATAGTGCCAGGAAAAAGAGTATGTTTTCCTGGCACTATAGTGGTCCTTTAAGTTTTTTTTCCCTGAAATTTCCCTCTTAAAATGAGGTGCATGTTATACGCCGGTGCGTGTTATACGCCGGTATATATTTCTCACAACTCACCATTTCGACAGATCCATCTTTGGTATAATAAATGAGTTGGTAACGTCTCTGGAGAGCAGCATTTGGATCATACCATTCTGCAGTGAACACATATCTGTCCTCTTCACTCTGAAATATACAGCATGTTATATAAAAGAATGCACGTATTTTATAAAAAGAAAAAGTACATTGTAGCTTCTGAAAACAGACGATTTCAAAAGTTAGTCATTACAATTAAAATTATTTAAGGGACACACTACAGTCACCAAAACAACTTTAGCTTAAAGGGACTGATATGGATTAATGAGCACCTTTCCCCCTTATATCCTGTGTCACACTACACAGTTGATTAAGTACTGTCAGGATGCTCTATTATAATAGCTGGCCTTTGATCCTGATTTGTATCTTCTTCTTGTTTCCCCCCCTGCACTCCATATCCTGTTAACACCTTGTCTTTATGACTGTTGGAAAGTGTTTGTTTAATCAAGTAACATCTTTTGACCAGCTAATGCCAAATGTGCTTTAAGTTCTTCGAATATGCAATTGACAGGACACAACTGTATTATGTGAAGACAACCCCTTTTTGGATGCGTATAGAATTTTGTTATAAGATCTGTGTTTTCCCCATTAAAATTAGGAGCAGTATTCTGCCATACATTTGAGTGAATGAGTACTGCCCTCAAAGCTCATATTTCTGCTGTGTCCATTCCTTGTCTTCATACCTGAGAGAAAACATTGCTGTCTGCTGAATTTAAACCACAACAGGGACACTATAGGCACACAGACCACTTCAGCTCATTGAAGTGGTCTGGGTGCAGTGTCCCAGGTCCCTTAACCCCAACAAAGGTAATTATTGCAGTTATTAAAGGGACACTCCAGGCACCCAGACCACTTCTGCCCATTGGAGTGGTCTGGGTGCCAACTCCCACTATCCTTAACCCTGCAAGTGTAATTATTGCAGTTTTTATAAACTGCAATAATTACCTTGCAGGGTTAACTCCTCCTCTAGTGGCTGTCTACTAGACAGCCACTAGAGGGCACTTCTTGGTTTCTAGCACAGGTTTTCTGTGCTAGAGCGTCGCTGAACGTCCTCACGCTATGTGAGGACCTCCAGCGTCACTAAAATCCCCATAGGTGGACTATATTGAAAATTTACCAGCAGATCGTGTATATTATAAACGTATCACCATTATTTGGAATGTGTCAGGTTCCACAGTGCCACTGTACTATATAAAAAATGAATAACATGTATAGGCAGAGTATCAAAGGTGGACTATATTGAAAATTTACCAGTAGATCGTGTATATTATAAACGTATCACCATTATTTGGAATGTGTCAGGTTCCACAGTGCCACTGTACTATATAAAAAATGAATAACATGTATAGGCAGAGTATCAAAGGCTCTGCTTGTCTAAGGGGCCTTAAGGCACTGCTTAGTTCCAAGCAGATAGAGATCATTATATGCAGAAAGTGAGTGATTTGTCCCTTTAAATAGGTGTGTGCTCAAAAACCTCTGATATCTCTGAGGGAAGGAGGTGTAAAACATTACAAACGCACAGAGTAGCACCAGTAATATGAGTAGGAATAAGCTAATGAGATAAGAGGGCAGGGTCATGGGCAGATTGAAGGAAAAGAAACACTGCATACATTTGTAGACAAAAGATGAAATGTAATGGGCAAGATGCATTGAGAAGAATGTGAAGATCAATATTATATTTTGAATTTAGGTATGGGGCATATCCAAAGCCTGAAGGGACTTTAGGTGAAGGTAGATGATTTGGACATCAGTGCTAAAGATTTTTGGAGATGTTAAGGTGTGTAGGCTTTTATTAATAAACCCATAAAGACACAACTGACAATTTCCTAATTCCTGAACCACTGAGGGCACATTGGAACTGGTTGGGAAACCAATGATTTAGAACTTGAACAGATCTCAGACAGGCCCTAACTGCATGGCACAAAGATTTAAAAATGCACAAAAACTATGTTTCTATTCTAGAATCCAATTAAGGACTTTCTGCAGGGCAGAATTAAAGGACCACTATAGTAATAGGTGAAGGTAATAGGTGAATAGGTGATAGGTGAAAATCACAGTGGGAAGCGCTTCTAGCGCCTGTCAATGAGACAGCCACTAAAGGCTGGATTAACCCTTATGTAAACATAGCAGATTCTCTGAAACTGCTATGTTTACAGCAGGCAGGGTTAAAACTAGAGTGACCTGGCACCCAGACCACTTCATTGAGCCTATAGTGGTCCTTTAAGCATAAAGTGAGGGGTCAGTCTGTGGCTTATGGGTTTGATAGGCGCAATGGAACCCTAAATATACCTTGCTCCTTACACCATCCTATGTGAAGAATGTAGGGTGGGGGCCAAAACAGCCAACCAGTGCCCTGTGAGATTGTAATCCTTTTTTTGTTTATTCCATACAGTTTCTATATGGTAGTAGAATTCAGTATAAAAAGGAATAATGTTCATGAATTGCAGTGTTAGTGAGTGCAGTGACCTTGGTTTAGGTTGTAATAGTTCACACCTCACTAGTACTTTTATCACTTCTTAGGAATAACAATAGGGGAACCATCCCACTATTCTTTATTTGGAAACACATAACTTTAAAACAATTTCCAGCACTCTGTCATAAAGCAATTTATTATTGTTTGAAGCAACTTAAAGGGACACTATAGTGACCAAAACAACTTTAAGGAAGCAATTTAGTGTATAGATCATGCTCCTTTAGTCTTGCTGCTAAATTATCTGTTACTTAGAAGTTAAATCACTTTTTACACTTCCTTTATTGCAAATTTTGTTTAATTTAGAATCTCTTCCTTTATAATGTATCTCCTAATCCGTCAATAGATTGCTAGACCCTGCAGGAGCCTTCTGTGTGTCATTAAAGGGACACTCCAGGCACCCAGACCACTTCTGCCCATTGGAGTGGTCTGGGTGCCAACTCCCACTATTCTTAACCCTGCAAGTGTAATTATTGCAGTTTTTTATAAACTGCAATAATTACCTTGCAGAGTTAACTCCACCTCTAGTGGCCGTCTACTAGACAGCCACTAGAGGGCACGTCCGTGTCCCTAGCACAGGAAATCTGTGCTAGAGAGCCGCTGGACATCCTCACGCTGTGTGAGGACCTCCAGTGTCGCTCATTTCCCCATAGGAAAGCATTGAAAAGCATTTTCAATGCTTTCCTATGGGGAGCTCTAATGCGCATGCACACTATTGCCGTGCATGCGCAATAGGTCTCCCTGGCCGGTGGGCGGGATCAGTCTCCCCCACCAGCTGACGCAATCACAGGGAGGAGCGGCGGCGGCGGAAGAAGCCGCGACGTGGGACATGTTGCTGCCTCTGGTAGGTTACTGAAGGGGTTTTCACCCCTTCAGCAACCGGGGATGGGGGGGTGGGAGGGAGAGGGGACCTGCAGTGTCAGGAAAACGGATTGTTTTCCTGGCACTGAAGTTTCCCTTTAAAGTTCAATTTACAGTGCAGGAGATAAAAACTTTTAAAGTAAGTAAAATTTTATTCAAAATGAAACAATTTTGTTTTCATGCAGGCTGTGTCAGTCACAGCCTGTGAAAGTGTAGCTAGGGCTGCATAAACAGAACTCCTAAATAGCAGAGAATTGAGCAGTAAAACTCCAGAGGCATGATCTATACACAAAAACAGCTTCAATTATGCTAAAGTTGTGACTATATTTATTTATCCCAGGGGCCACTACACCCAATTTCAGAAGAGATGGTAAACTATGGTACCAGTCATTCTCTAGTTCAGGCATAGGCAACCTTCGGCACTCCAGATGTTTTGGACTACACCTCCCATGATGCTTTGCCAGCGTTATGGGTGTAAGAGCATTATGGGGGATGTAGTCCACAACATCTGGAGTGCCGAAGGCTGCTGTGACGGACCGCCTGACACCCCAAACGGGTGCCTCCGCCAATCGATGCTCCTAGTGCTCACCGAGGACTCCTAGCACTCCACTAGACACCATCAGCACCGTAGACCGCACAAGCCGCCGCTGCTTGGTTGGGGTCTCGCTGTCCTCCACCCACCATGGACCCAAGACCGGGATCCAGCTTCCAGTGGGTGAACCTCTCCTACTCCAGACAGTATAGCAGGAACAGCTCTTATAAGAGCTAGTGATTAGAACCCAGGGGAGTATAAGGACTAGAGCAATCCCCAGAGTGAATATAGCTGTCCCCTCCACACATGAGACAAGGCTCTATGATGAGGGTGAAGAGGAACTGATTTTAATGGTGCCACACTTTGCCTTATTTGACAATCCCCATGCAAGGGGTACGCCCACATGGGCCTGGATTTACAACTGACCAATAACAATAATGTTACAAGCCACGACAGTCGCACACATTCCTTCCCCTCTGCCTGAGAGATAATGGAGTCAGATACTGTATTAACTCAATTATCTCCAGGCAGAAAAAACGCATATTTCTATAAAACCCCAAAAGTACCCCAAAAACACATAATATCTTCCCGAATGCTACATCCCCTGATAGTCCTGATCTGGGTGACCAACGTATCCAAAAATCACCCAGATCAGTTCAGGGGTTCAGGAATTCTATGGAAGTAATTTATTTGACTGACCGCAGGCATGGTCCCATGCCCAAAACAGTTCCAGAGAATCAGGGATTGCGGCCAGTCTAGTTTGGTAGTTTGAAAACGAACAAAGTACCGAACATAGTCAATGTTCTTACCGTGGAGCTTGTTCCCTTCATCCAGACAAATTATTTCACTGAACAATGCCCTTCTAAGTTGCATAGAACCGGACGCAGGCGATGATGGAAGTCCAGCGGTGTTTGGGAATTTCTGTGTCTGATTTTAGTTCCTTGAGATTCATGCCCAAACACCACTGCCTGCGTTCATGCGAACAAGATGGCTGCCACCTTGTGGTTGTCCATAGGAATTGCGGCCACCCAGACAAACAATTAGAGCACTGTGGTGAGAAACCTTCCAAGTAGTTAATAGGTGTTAACAAGCTCCAGGGGGATCTCTGGTTCATGCGGTTGTTTGGGAGTTCGAAGTGCCTGCCTTAAAATGCTTCGGGAGTTCGAAACGATTTGGGAGTTTGAAGTGCCGCTTCGAGAGTTCAAAGTGTAGCCATCCAAGTCCAAAAAGGCACAAACAGCATCTTTAACCAAAGTCTATTACAGGGGCACATAGTCACAGGGCAGGATGCTGGCAAACAGGCTCCTCCAAAAGCCAGTGACGAGGTAACTTTCGCCACAGTTGCCTATCCCTGCTCTAGTTGATTTAATATATTTCACTATGCATGGAAGAAGGATTGGTGGTTTTAATGTCTGACTAATGATGCGGAGTGCCCTTTGTGCAAAAAATAAGTCTGGAGTGTCGACCATTTGCTTACTCAATTTAAAAAAAAAAAAAGACAAAAACCAAGCAAACTGCTGAACACATTTACAATCACAAACACGCATTGTAGGCAGTTTTGAAACAACAAAATGATGATGCAAAGATTTTCTGATTATGGATCTACTTTAGATCCTCACAGAAGCATTCAAGATTTTAACCATGTCCCACTACTATGCTATTATTAACATCTTCATAATAAACACAACTTCTCTAAACTTCCCTTTCTTACTTTGTCTACTGATTTAGTGCATACATTAACAGTTAATTTCAATGCATTTAAATAACACGTTAACTTTGCTATTTCTATGCAACATTACAATGGACGAGCAGTGAAACTAACTCCAATAACTAGTAACTTAATTGCTGGATCTGTTCACTAAACAGTGCGCTGGCGACCATCTTTCCAGTTAGGTAATGGAGGTCTAAATTCTGCGAGCTGATTCTCATCAGCTTATAACATCTAACAGAATAGGGAATAACCAGGTAGGAATTCTAGATAAGAAATGTTAAAGTGGACTTGTCACCTAAAAAAAATAATTCACATTCAAAGCTATGTAAAAAAAGCCAGCCGGTAGCACTACAAATCCCATGACGCTCAGACAACATTCCCCCTCCCCTCCCCCCCAGATTCTCACAGTGGAGCTATTGGTTGGATACATTTTTACCAAAATATGAAGTGGGCCGGGTGCCTATAGGGATCCTTTAAGTATGGATTCTATTAGTTCAAATGAACTTGATGACATTTATACAATCAGACTCACTAAACAGTTTAAATTCTGCTGCTATACTAACACAGTTAAAAACGATTAGTTATATATTTTAGTATACTGCAGATAAGAGGCCAGAATTCCATAAAATCAATTAGAACATTGCATGATATCACCCAGTGACTGAGATGTATCCCTATTCCTTTTAAATGGTTTTGCTTTTCTCTGAAAAAGATTTTGATAGAAATCTGAAGGCAAAGTGCTCAGTCATTTTGGACAAAATTATATTTTCCTCAACAACTTCTTCATCTTCTTTCACTTGCCATCTTATGGAATATTTAATTAAGCTTAGATGATTTTTGCAATGGGAGAATGCTTTATGGTTTTTAGTAAACTGTAGCTGATGGAGGTCATGGTAATTATACAGTAGACAACTGTTTGTTTTTGTGCCAATGTTGTTTGTAGAGATAACATATCTTCCAGTGTAGACAATTTCAAAAGCAATGTGGAAAATGGTAGAATAGCAAGATAAAGATTGCATTGGTAGGCATTTAACCCCTTAAGGAAACATGACATGTCATGATTCCCTTTTATTCAAGAAATTTGGTCCTTAAGGGGTTAAATTAGTTGTTAGGCAGATTAGGCAGATTATACATTCTCAACATTTGCCCAGAGGTGAACTATCAGATGCAGTAATGATAGCAAAGGAAATGCAAATTAAATACAAAAGATTTTCCTACTCTCCTCCTCCGTCTGATAGGTTTTCATATTTGCTCCCATTAAACAGACCATAAAATAAAAATATTATAACTAGTGATGTCCCAAACGGTTCGCCTCGGACTCCAGTCAGCAGACACATTCCAGCCAATCAGCAGCAGACCCTCCCTCCCAGACCCTCCCACCTCCTGGACAGCTCACTAAGAATGCAGCTTCAAAATGGATGCTGTCCATTTATAAAATAATAATTAATTCAAACCCTCCAGCCATCACACTATTGCGTTAAAAAATTATTTATATGACCTGCAGTTCTGAGGCAACTGCCTCTGTATCCCGATTTAAAGCAGCACTGTCACCCCCCTCCAAATTGGAGGACTGACTGAAGACTGCACTTTACTGAAATTCTAAGCCAGTCAAAAGATATAAGGAGACAAAGTAGGAACTACTTTCTCATTATTTTCCCTATGCCTGACACAAGTCAAGCTTTGCCGTTTCCCAGATCTGTCACTAGTGATGGTGTAGAGAAATTAAGATCTTTATATGGAGTATCCCGTGGTCTTGCTGGTTCCTTCATAGACCCCAATGCTGTACTCTTGTGTACGTGTGAGAGTACAGGGCTGACACCTGAAGTGAAGGGAGTTAAAAGGATGGCGACGACCACGAGGGACAGTTTTAGGTAAGTAAATTTAATTTCCCCTAATTAATGCAATTATGCAAAGATTCCAAATGGTGAGAGAGCTGATTTAACTCTAATTTCTTGCCCAGTGATGTGTTTCATCTAAGAGGTTATTTTTAACAGCCCCCCTTTGCTTGACTTTGTTCTGAATTGGATGCAAATGTCAAAATGCCCTACAATTCCCTGCACGACACAAAATCTTGCAGCTGCAGTGTATGCAAGTGTTTTCGCTTACCACGCAGCACACTTTACCCCAGAAAATGCTTTCATAGCACTTACTGGCATGACTAGAGGAGGAACTGTCACTAACACATACAGACTCAACCACACAAAGGTGAATGTAAAAAAAATATAATGTGCATTCAGTAATTCCAAAATGATGTCTTTTACATGCTGGATAAATTGCATGCAAGTGTTAATACACAGTAATCCAGATACTGTAATATTAACCATAGTCAAATGGAAAAATACAGATTAATAAAGTGATTCATTAAGACGTGCTGGAGTCAATGTACAACATATCTGCAAAAATCCAATAAGTCTCCCAACCAAGAGATAACTGTAGTTCATTTTAATGGCCTATACCTTGTACCTGGTTAATAAATATAGCTCAGTGTGACATGGATTGCAGATTATAAAGGTCTGGGAGGAAAAATCCTGACCTCTATGACTTGCGTGAAATCATTTTCCTTGTAATTCCAAGAAATACACAGTCATTTGCTTTATTTTATATTATGAGTGCGTCAGGAAAGCTGAATGTTAATGTTAACGGTGATCTTTCTTGTGATATTTTACACATTGAGCCCATGAAATGAGAACTACAATATTATGTAGCTGTTTGCTCCTTCTTTCAGTGTGTCTGTGTATGAAAGCTTTTACATTACTACATTACTGCATAAAACTTGCCACATAGTGATGAAAAAGTTAGATAGCTGTGAGCATATTGCAAAGGCTATACACTTCCAGGGTCACCGAACACAATGTATGTTCCTTACCAAAATACTGAACCCATTTCTATTTCTGCATCATGTTAGCATTATTTTCTTCTTTTACTATTTTATTTGTGTAACTATTATCAAGTGAAGTTTATAGGTTTAACATGGAGCTGATTAACATGGAGCTGATGCTCTCTAGGCCCATGCCCATGGAATAGGCCCATTGATTCAAAAAATAAATATTTTAAAATTATTTTTACTACTCTTCATATGGTCTTGCTTAAATATGGAAACGTAAGACGGATGTAGAGGAACAAAACTGGTGTGCGCTGGCTGACAATGAAAATGGTTAAAGTAAAGCTGATTTTGCGCACTATACAAATGCTCTTGCTGCTTCAGTCTCTAACACTGTGGCATGTTCCCTTTCTTCTACATATACTTTTCTCTGTCCCAGGCTGAAAGTTAGGTGAGAAGTGGACCAGGGCTTGACAAATTTGCTTGGAATCTAGGAGCCAGAGAATTCAACGCCAAAAATACTATTCTTAAAGGGACACTATAGTCACCAGAACCTCTACAGCTTAATGTAGTTGTTCTGAAATCTATATCCTGTCCCTGAATGCTTTTCAATGTAAACACTGACTTTTCAGACAGGCAGTATTTACATTGCTGCCTGGCGACACCTCTAGCGACAATCACTCAGACAGCCTCTAGAGGTGCTTCCTGGTTCAATGCTCCACACTGTGCAACACCAACATTAATGTTCCCTCTAGGGATGCATTGACTCATGCATGTGCAATAATCTCCCAATGCTTTTCTATGGGTAAACATTGGATTGGCTGAGATTGTCAAGACTGAAGATCTCAGCCATGAAGGTGGGGCCAACTGCGGCATCACCAGCACGGCGTAGGAACAAAGGTGAAAAAAAACACCTTTCCCATGTGATTGAAGGGAACACACACTCACTGACCAACACACACAGACACTCACCAAAAGACACAAACACACACTTACAGACAAACAGACATACTTACAAACTTTTTGATTTAAATTTAAATCCGCCCAGCCTCCCTACTTTGGAGAGCTGGAGTGGATAGGCTTTACCTGGAGTTTAGTGGGGCTGCTGTCATCTCCCTGCTCTGCTCCTTCTCGCATGCTGTTTAGTGAGCCAGACTGACGTCATAACCCGGCTCCCGGCATCACTGCAAGACATGAGAGGGAGCTGAGCAGGGAGATTACAGCTCCCTCCCTTGCCACCGCGCTCAGTCAGCCACCCGCCTCCCTCAGTTCTCCATTAGCCAGCCGGCCGCCCCCTCCCTCCCGCAGTCAGCCGCCCGCCTCTCTCCCTTGGCTCTCAATGAGATAGCCGCCCCCATCCCTCAGTCAGCCGGGATTTGAGGGGTTTCCTTCGTTTGGGTTGCTGCCTACTTACATATTTACTGTTAATTAGCGCTGACTTCCTGTTGTATTGTGCGTAACTACTGTTAGGAGGTATGGATTTACTTGAAAGATGAAAGCGATAGATAAGCAAAAGGTATGTGTTTTCTGATAGCTTTATCCTGTGAATTTCTCTCCAGCACCAACTCCACCAGATACATGATGTTTTAGTGTTTTCTGTCGATAAGATTCTGTAATTAAGCCTATCAGCACCAGGCCCAAGGGGCTCTTAATTCAGCCCTGCTAGTGGGGGCTGATGTGTGTAGCTCTACCAAATTGACAGTCAGCACCTTAACAAATTAATGCAATCTGCCCAGCACCATATCCCCATTCATTCCACCATAACAGGGATCATCCCAAAGCAAAATTATCTAAAAAGATCTGGTTTATGATTAGATACTTGCTTTATATTTCATTGTCAATCTGGCTCCCTTATGCAATTACGTTTTTATACTACAGAGTGGAAACTCATTTTGTAGGTTTTGCTTTAAAACAAATTTGTTTTGTTACTCAACCATGTTTTTGGAAAATTCACCTTAGTTCTTAATTATACATAAGAAAACGTAGTGAATACTTTTTCTTATCGGGAGCTTGGCCAACTGCAGACATCATGGATATGGGAGAACAAAATGGCTGCACCTAAATATTAATAGCCAGCAGAAAGAAGAAAAGGTAATAAATATAAATGAAAACAAATAGCAAGGCTGTTGCATAATCATTAAGATACAAAGGTCATAAAGAAAGGAAAAATGAAGAGAGAAAAAAAAACACACGAGTTTCACTTAAACATGGTGTAAAAATGGCAAAAGGAAAAATGTAAAAGTCTACACAATTCTTATTCCATACTTGTCTGCTATTTGTTTTTACCCATTGTGACAAACTGCGATTTGCCACTGGGCATTGGAGAGGACTGATTGCCAGCCTCCTGCCACATGACTATGGCCCTGAGGTGTATGGCCCTTTAAAAACAGTGTATGGACATACTGAATCTTTTGGGACACTTTTTCTGCCCTTTGAATCCATGGGAAGGTGTGCCTCTTCCCCTCCCCCTGTCCCATTGTTCTCCAGCAGGGCGTTGTCCCAGGGACACTGCCAAACCAGTTGGAACTGGCTGTTTTGTCACTCCTCGGTCAAAATATGACTTCCACCTATCTCCTGAACCACTTAACCGATTCAAGTGAATTTTGGATATGTTTGTCCCCCAATTATGCTGGTTATAAAAATATAATAAATATATATATATATTTTATTGATATCGCATGTAAACTCACAAAGTTATGAAAATATATAAAAAGTAACTTTTCAGCTTGGAGATAATTGAGTAGATACAGTTAATTAACTCAATTATCTCCTAAACAGAGGGGAGGAATTCACTGTAACTGCTGGGTGTGCTCTATTGTCATCTTGTGTATGATTGGTTGCTGTAACTGTATTGTCGGTGCCCCACAAGCTCCAGTGGGTGGTGTCTAACCTGTAAAATCCTGCATAAAAGCAGCAATAAACGCTCAGTGGAGTCAGCTCTTCTTGACCCTCAACACAGCTATACTCACACTGGGGATTGCTATGCTCTGCATACTCCCCTGAGCTTTAATCACTTAGCTCTTTTAAGAGCTTGTTCCTGATATGCTCTCCTGGAGGAGAGGTCTTCCCCCACACGGTCCTGGAGGACAGAAGCTGATCCAGGGTGGACAAAAGACTACGAGACTCCAGTTAAGCTACGGTGGTTGTGGAGTCTGCGGTGGTTGTGGTGCTTCTGGTCCTCGGCGCAGGCTAGGAAGCATCCATCAACGGAAGGTACTCGGTTGGAATACGGGGAGTTCCGTTACACGCATATATACAAATACCCATACATACAAGTAAGTGTGTACCAACAAAACAATATACAGCACAAGTCCCGATTCTTATCAATCATTAAGAAAGTAACCAATGCACACTTATTGTCTCAGTGACACACACATAATGAGACATCCAATGTTATGTTACAATACATCACCAGCTCCGGGTCCTGCATTCAAGACTTAAATGTGGTAATTCATCAAACTGATTAAAATCGTCCTCTATTCAAAAACAAAATTATATCTGGACATAATGTGCGGGGGAGCACAAAGGGAGACGCTAATGCATTTCATGGCATGCAATGCACTTTCTCAAGTTACCTGGCTCCAATCTGCTTTTTTTTAAATCATGTTGATTCCCCTCTCAACTCAAATTTCTCTTTTTCAGCTGGCCAAACAGCCATGCTGGATCAGATTCTACTGTTATCTAACCAACAGCTCCCCAACCTAACTTGCCTACTGTTGTGATTGTTCTGTTTGAAAGCGCAGCAGCAGGCAAGCTAGGTTGAGCAGCAGTTGGTCAGATAACAGTATAACAGCAGTGTCTGACCCAACATGGTTGCTCAAGCAAATAAAAAAGTTACATTTTCTCAAAAAAATCAATATACATAATTTAAAAACACTATTGCGTCAAGAACGCAAACATATATTTCTGACCCTATAGTGTTAAAAACACTATTAACACTGTGCAGCACTGACCCAGGAAACAACTCCAGTAGTTATCTTAGGAGTGGCCACGGGAGGTTTCCCTAGGCTGTAATGTAAATTCTGCCTTTTCCCCGAAAAGACAGTGTTTACAACAAAAAGCCTGCAGGGACTTACTATACTCATCAGAACAACTACATTAAGCTGCAGTTGTTCTGTTGACTATAGTGTTTAAGTTTCATTTAAAAGAAAAAAAATTAAGTCAAAACTTGATGACAGTTGTCCTTTAAGATCTTCTGTTTCTGCTGGAAACCGCTTCCTTTATCACTTCCCAAACTCTAGCTCTGCCCTTCCCCTCCATGACCAATCAAGGATCCTGCACAACTCGAATAAAAGTTGACCAACCAAGACTAGAGTGGCCCAATGGGAAATATCCCGGTCGGCTATTTTAGCCCTACCAGGAACGAGTCACAATACATTTGCTCAGCTGGGCTGTAAAAGAGAAAGTTACCTGCGCTCTGGACCAAATCCCTATGTACATTTGAACAAAATGGAGGCTTTTTAGTTTCATTCCAATGGCCATTTGAATATAAGCTCACCTGCCATGTCAAGGCAAGTCTCTAAAGGCGAGTCCTACACTAGCCATTAGATTTCCTGATATCAGCCAGGAATCTCCAATGAGACAGGAAGGGGTATTTTATTAACCCTTTCACATTTTACCCTTTAGAGGGCTTCTACACATACAATAAACTTTGCTGGTATCAGACAAAGGTAAATGTCTCTAATGAGACATGAAGGGGTGTATTATAAACCCGTACATACTTATTTACCCTAAATAGGGCTATAACACATACAAATCACCTTGCTGGTATCAGCTAAAAGGCAAATTTCTCTGTTGAGATAGGAAGGAGTGCTGCCCCTACATACTTATAAACTCTTAATAGAGCAAACATGGGGCGGCTGGCAGCAATGTAACATAGCTGTGTGATACAGACATCATATACAAACACAAAGATAAAGCCCACGCTTACAGCAGCAGTGGCTTAGTTTGAGCTGTTAGATACTAAGCAACTCCTGCTATAAGCGCGGGCTTTATTTTGTGTTTTCCATTAAAAATCTTTGGCATGTAGCCTGGGGCATGTAGTTCCATGGGTTCGTTACCTCTGCACTAAACAGTGACTTTATAATTGTGTTTCTAAAATTTAGGCGGGAAATATTTTAAATGTACTTATTAATATAACCCACATGGCTACTTTGCAAGTTCCATTTTGGATTCACACAATTTACTATTTAGTGAGTATAAACCGCTTGTCACTTGTATGATTAACAGAAGTCCAATTAAAGAAAACATGGATAATAGCACAATCTATTTCTTTACAGAAAACAGATACCATGACTTTTTTTTTATTTTTTAAAGAGTGAATCATTACATTTATTGCAGAAATAGATGCCATGGTAGTTTAATGCCCATAAGGAGGAAGCAGAGGGCATTCCTGTATTTACATGCAGTAAGACTGGCAGAATATTCTTTATTACATACCAATGTGCTATGTAATTTACAGTGAATCACAAAAGTGCATAGAATTTTTAAACATATCATGATGAAAGTATGAGGTGTCAAGGCACTCTCTGGTATTATACCATCAAGACACATAATGCCACTGACATCAACTGAACTGCTTTTAAACGGTAAATTTGGGTTTAATGTATTTATTTTTTAATACAGTAAAAACCAGGGTATAATTTAGGTATTGGTGAATCAATGTGAAAGTCACATTCTCAGGTATTTATAGCATTTGACTAAAGCTGTGTTTTTCATGTGACTTTGGTATGCTAATGCATAATTCGATTCTGAGAAGTTTTAAATATGTAGCCTTTGTTCCAAATACCATAGTAGAGTTTCAAGAGAATTAAGTTTTGTTCTGAAAATTCCACTTGCATTATAGCGGTGCTCCGGGTAGCTACATACTTGCGTATAGGGCAGTTTTTCAGAAGAGGGTCTGCTTTCCAGATAAACTGGATGAAGTGGTACCTTTTACATGAGCCATTAGTAGAAACATTAAATTATTTTGTGGAGAATAACTAAAGCTACACAGCAATAATATTTCTGTCAAATTTGTCTATTAATTTGTTAAACGAGATCTATTTAATTAGAGCTGTCCCTGAATGACAGCTGTCTATCGTAAGCCCTTTGGGAGCTGAGCTTTTGCAGCCCCCTAGATTGACATTTAAACCTTGAGTCATCTTTCATTTATTCTACAGAGGTGGTATCAGTAATATTTTGTGCACACCAGGATTTTGTACTCTGCATGGATTTAGACATGGTGATTGAATAGTAATGTCAGCTCTTTTTATCTTAGATAATTAAGCTCTATCTATATGTAATACAAATTTGGTAGCCTGATTGTAGTGGTGTATCTAGGCTCATCGTTTGACAGGCGTCTGGTATGCATTCAGTTTTCTGAAGAGTATTTAGAATGGGTTATCACAGAGAGGTTTGAGTTTTGTCTATAGAATAATGGCTAGCGACGGTTACAAAGTGATCTGTTGTGTGTATTACTTTGTTACAATTTAGCCTTTAAAAATAAATAAATAAATAAATAAATAATTATTATTTACATTTATCCACTTGGAAGATCTGCCGTACTACTCCTCGTTCGCGATGGTTATCCATATATGCTTGAAAGAATACCGCCCACTGTGTGTCATTTTCAGTCCCTTTTAGTGGTTTAGTTTGCACAGCGGGTATTGTTATTAAGACTTGCTCTAAATCTTAAAGGGTTACTTCAGCCCTTCGTTAAGTTCAAAATGTCCTATTTGGAACTAGTCACTACATGTGAATATGCAATTACTTACAAGGACTATATCGCTCTACACACCCAGTTAGTTATCACTACTTCCTTACTCGAAATTCAAACAAATGCTTCTCAGAGATTCATTTGAGTAGACTGATCTCGAGGTTCAGAGAACATGCATATGCTCTGATGAGCCAAGGAGGAAAGGAATGGAGCGAGTTTGGGGTGGACAGAGATGGGTAGTGCAAAAAAACTAAACAAAACAAACAAACAAACAAAAAACAATGTAGGGAGCCTACAAGGAAGAAAGTGAGATAGGGAGGGGAAATAAAAGCTTCCCATTGCAGGCACGCTAATAGCACGCTCATAGCAAGAATAAAGCCAGTGCAGTGGAGCAGGCATTCTAAGTCTAGCATTAAACGTGTTCGGTGGGGATGAGGGTTTATGTTGTGTATATTTTTTAAAATTTTTGTATTTCCCTAGAGGATTATCCTACCAAAGTAAGTCGCCGTGTGGTGATATTATTGCGAACTCGCTACAAAGTCTCCACCGCTTCAGTAGACTGATTTCTTGTATGACTATCACTGGAACTGTGGTGTTTCATTAGAGTCTGAGACTCAGCTTCATTTAAAGGATCGCTCAGGTGGGGTGCACAGCCTACATGTAACCTAATCCTGGATCATTAGTGCCTCCTTCAATTGCATATTTGTACTAAGAACATGCTCATAGCAGATTGATTATGTCTGCCAGTGTGCAGGGCATGGCTTCCAGAGTACTGTCCAGCTAGTCAAAATAAGAAATCACTTGATTATATTCACTGCACCATTTAAAAAGAACCACCCTACTGAGTGAAATAAAATGAGTCAATCAAAACTCCCAGGACACTCCTCGGCAGATCTAAATAATTTTAAAGGATGAATTAAAGGGAATTGTCCAACTAAACCAAAGAAGGAGAGTAAATGATGGACAAATGATCCAAGTAAATATATTATCAATGCTAAAAACAGTTTTACAGAGAGCGCAAATATCTAATACTATAGTGGACTTTCTCAGCCAATGCTTCAAATATGATTTATCCACAAGAAACAATTAATATATAAAGCTGCTAAATACTTTAAAAACCTTCCCAAGTTTTAAAACATCAATATGACAACCAATAAAAAATAAGACAGTATCAGCGCTTAGTTAATATACCCCCATCTTACATATATTGACCCCTATATGTAAGATAGGGGTATATTAACTAAGTGCTGATACTGTCTTATATTTTATATTATCAATGCTGATGGAACTAATATTGTTAAAGGTGCACAAGTTACATAATTCCATCCACGTAAAGAACACCTCACCCCATGTCATTCACTAGAATGTAAAATAAACATAGTTGGCAATCAATCAGGAAGAAGTGGCCAGTGACATGCTGATAATTATTATGGGATGGCTATATTGCTATAGAAAATTGCATAAAGCATTTCACAGCAGGATAACTAGAGATTATAGAACCAAGGCTGTGTGTTAGAGTTGACTTCATCAAACCCTGTTGCTATAAGAAAATAAGATTTATTTTTCAGTGTGTGGCTTTGCAGTTTTTACAATTTATTTAAATATACATGGAATTTGTCTTTGTCAGTCTCTATTGGGCACGGTCCCCTGATGGTTAGCCATTTATTTTACTATTTCAATATTTTCCATAATTCTTTCATTTGTAAAAGGCCTGGCAACTTTTTATTCTTCTGTAAATGTTAATAAATCCCCCAGCACTGACTCATGTTCTATGGTCTAAAAAAAGAGCACTTGAAAACAAAAATGTGAGCAAAGGGAACAAATGTGAATATGGTTTATTTCTATAAATCTGTAGTTCAGAAAAGTAGCTAAATCCTGAATTGTAGGTAAAACACTGAGGGGGAAAGTGGAGGAGGGGTGGAAGGAAAGAAAAAGAAAGAGGCTTTGAGCAATGTAATCAGGGAGAGAGGCTACCACTGGACCAATATGCAGAGAAAGGCTATAATAAAATACAAGCATGTGCTGTAAACCAGAATATAAAGGTGGTAAGTAATATATTTAAAAGGAGCAAACACATCACCATAACCAATACAGTCCATATTAATAGACAAAATTGAGAGGGATCACAAATCCAGTTTGGCAGCGAAGTCAGTGGGCCATAGATGAAATGGGCAACTTACTAAAAGACCTACGAATGTCACAGGGAGGAAGATGCCTAAAATGATTGACTTTAGATATGCAATATGTCTGAAGCAATGCTTATGCATTACACCACAAAAGTCTAAAAACCCTTTATGGAAGATTAAATGTCCACTTAAATAAAGAAAACAAAATAGAAAACAATGAATACAGATTTAAGCAATAGAAAAACAAAACACAGGCTACTGTTCAGGGCCAATTCAAAAACTGGATTTAAAGAGCACCAGTGGAGCACATAAACATTAGTTTTATAAAAAGAACATAGTGCTAGTAGTTTTGCTACCAAACGTATAGATTAGGAGACAATAACTTTTCATTTTTTCCCATCTGTCAATCAATTCTTCAGCATAGACTCTAATGCTGGCTATAGCTTTCCTTTAATGAAGCAGTTTTGGTGTACAGACCATGCCGCTGCATTCTTACTGCTCATGACTCTGCTATTTTGGAGTTAAATTACTTTGTTTCTGTTTATGCAGTCCTAGCTGCACCTCCCCTGGCTGTGACTCACACAGTCTGTGTGAAAAAAAATGGTTTCATATTCAATCAGATGCCAACTTGCTTTAGAAGATTTTATCTCTTGCTCTGTAAATTGAGCTTTAATCACACACATTCCTACAGGGTCTAGCAGACTATTACTAGAATAGAAGATAATAAATTCTAAATAAAAGAAAATGTACAATAAAGGAAGTTTAAACATTAGATCTCTCTTAACAGGAAGTGTTTAGAAAGGCTACATGAGTCACATGCAGGGAGGTTTGATTAGGGCTGTATAAACAAAGTGATTTTATTCCTAAGTGGCAGAGAATTGAGCAGTGAAACTGCAGAAGCAAGATCTATACACCAAAACTGCATCATTAATCTGAAGTTGTTTTGGTGCCTATAGTGTCTCTAACATATTCAGGTTAGCCAAAATAAGATTAAGCAATGATCCAGCATATACCTAAAATTGGGAAGTCACACATTCCATAGAGTAGAGGCTTATTGGTCCATCCTCCAAATAAGTGTGGCTAAAGTGATGAATAAATATATGTCAGGAGGTCAAAGCCCTAGCCCATGGGCCATTTACGTTCCACCAAAATGCTTTTGCAGCATTCAGCCACTTGTCCCATTTAGCAAGTTATTTGTCCCATAAGAGAAAGATCTGGCTGGGTCTGGTGCATATCTCGTTATGTTCTGGATGGTTGGTGGCCAGGTCAGCATCAGTGGCACAATCGTGCCCTCATTTGCTGTGGAAGAAGAAGACCTTTACTGACCACATTCTGTACCTTCAGTGGTGAGGCTGGCTGGTGCACAGAGTGCATGGAAGCAGCCTCCCCAGACAAAATAGAAATGTTTCTCAAAGCAAACAGAAAAAAATTTAAATTAGATAAACCTAAGCAGTCTATTGAAGGCCTACTCATGCAAAAAAATAAATACAACTTGTTTAAAGTTTACAGCAATATTAAAAAAAAATGTCTGTACGCTTTGTAACTAATCAAGCAATAACCTTCAACTGGCTGGTTCCAGGGAGTGTTAGAAATGAGTGGCTTGATTGCTTGTTCCAAAGTGCATACTCATTTTTCATTTATGGCCAGCCTTGTGAGGACATAATGAACTTGACAATTTATTATCGTTTGTAGAAGAGTATATAAAAAAATTGCAACAAATATCTTAATTCCATAAATAGAGTACACAGTAGTAAAAATAAAAAAATAAAAAAAAATAAAAAAAAAAGTTTAGACATTTCGTCTTTTAATAGTAGCACAGTTGACTGCTGGGCGTGTATTTATGTTTTTTTTTTGTTTTTGTTTTTTAAGAGCATGCAAGTAAACCATTAAGATTGAAAACATAATAAATTCTTAAGGTTACAGCTGCATTACAAAAAGCACAGCGGTATAACAGGTGTCCCAGGGGTAGATTCATATCAAAGTATCCCAGATACTATCCACACCCTTTCTCTGGTAATATTAAATTTAAAAAACAAACAAACAAAAATAACCAAAACACATGTTCCTGTTAAATGGACTGTGATAGTAAATGTAGACTACAAATGAATGGACCAGACATCCATAGCTGTTCTGTGGTTCTTTTATTCCTCACTACCAGGCTCCATTTCATCTCTTCAGAGCCTTTCTGAAGCCAATATTTCCTATATCTTTTTGTGGCGTTGCTCTATACCAGTGGTTCCCAACCCAGTCCTCATGGCCCACCAGCAGTCCAGAATTTATGTATTTCCCTGTTTTATTCCAATGGAGATACTAACAAAACCTGGACTGTTGGTGGGTCCTGATGACTGGTTTGGGAAACGCTGCTCTAGACAGCACTGCATAGCGCCTTGTCGCTGTTCTAACGTAGTCTGTCAAACGGTTTAAGAACATCTGTCAATTTAACCCGGTTCTAATGGACGTCTGTGGCCAGTATCCCCTGCATGCACCAGGTGAATGGCACCTCTGGACTCTGAGAGGGAGGGACATCCAAGGACATATAAGAAGAAGAGAAAAAGAAAAAAAGGGGAGGAGGAGAGGAAAGGGTTAGGGCAGGGTTCATGTTGTCTTACATTAAATGTCACGTCACATAGGCATATCCAATGGGGTGAGCCTGTGCTCTGTAGAATGGCCCAAGTAATGGACTGTTTGTAAGATACACTATTTAATGTGGTGTAGGATGTGCCAATGGGAGGGCCCGTTGAAGGCACATGGAGACCCCGGCCCACCCTGTTTTCCCTGATTCCTTTTAAAGTTTCATCTGCCTGTACATGGAATTCAAATGCTCAACCCAAAAACAAGGGGGAATGTATTAGGAGCCTCTTGATGTGTATACTGTACATGTATAAATGAGGCTATTCACTAAACTCCAAAAATGTAACTATAATTGAGTTGGAAAAGTTTTACAGTTTTATTTGGCTCAGTTTTTCCATCTGAATTTAATTCATAAGTCAGAGTTTAGTGAATAACCCTGACAATCTCCCAATTTCTTGATGGGCTGCACTTGTTAATTACACATGGAAAGGACACTAATTTTGTAAAGCTTTATTAATATTTATAAAAATGTATTATTGTTTTTGTTTTTTTAAACCTGGACATTATAAAGCATACATATTGAAGCAGCACTCCAGGCACCAACACAACTGTGCATTTGCTAAGTCTTGTCCTCCTATTCACACATGTCCTTGTTTTTGCTACAGGGAAAAAAAATGTATTGCTGCTTTCTGCAATATAACTCCACCCCATTAGCCTCACCTACCCGTGTGACAATACATCTTCCTCACTGGAATTTCCAAGCGTAGCTCAGCCAAAGAGAAATCAGCATGAGCCGAACTGCTGACTTGACCGTACCCAGAGTCACTGCCATCTTATCGTCTGTAAACTATTTCAATGCTGCACTTACGGATCAGATAAAAAAAAGCATAGTCAGTGAGATGCTAAATTTGAATTCACAACCTTGCTCCAGACAGTAAGAGAAACTACGAACAGGTAGTGAGATCCTTGTGCCCTCTTTTTCTGATGAAGGTTGCTTTGTAGTTCAGATCACTCAATGGCTGAGGGGTGTACATACATTTAAAGGGACACTATAGTCTCCCAGACCACTTCAGCTCAATGAAGTGGTCTTGGTGCCAGGTCCCTCAGGTTTTAACCCTTCAGATGCAAACATAGCAGTTTAAAAGAAACTGCTATGTTTACATTTGGGGTTAAGCCAGCCTCTAGTGGCTGTCTTCCGGACAGCCACTAGAGGCGCATCTGCGACGCTGCAACAATATTATGCCTCCATCGTGCTGAGCGTCCATAGGAAAGCATTGAGAAATGCTTTCCTATTGATAGCTTGTATGTGCGCATGGCACTTCCCGCCATGCAGCTCCACTGACGTTGGACTGGGGAGCTGACGTCGGCGGGGAGGAGAGGTCACCAGCGCTGGAATAAGGTAAGCTGCTGAAGGGTCCACTGGTGGGGGCACCCTCAGGGCACTATAGTGTCAGGAAAACCGCTTTGTTTTCCTGACACTATAGTGGTCCTTTAATAAGGATGTGAGGGGGCATGGCTAAGTAGGCAGGCTTTTGATGCAGCATTCTGCAAAAAACATTGTTTGTTTGTGCAAAAACTAGAAATATTTGAGCATGCAAAATATGCAGCATATTAATGAGGCTAAAACATTTGCCTAAAAAGTTATATTTGTGGCTGGAGTATCTCCGTGACTGCATTTAATAGCCTTTGGTCGAACGTCCATCCTGTATTTTTCTCCACTGAGCTCAGCCAACGAGAGATCTAATGTGGCCTGAGCAACTGGGAACACCAGTGAACTGTCCCCAAACAGTGTAATGCAATCGCATCATTAGACATACTTGTACTACTATATGGGCATTAGGACTATGCAGAGAGCGCTGAGGCCTGAGTGATTGGAAGGCAGTCTAGTGTCCTCACACTTTAGGCAGCACCAGTGATGTGATTTGCATAACTGCCCCCGCTCACCTGTTTCACAGAACGCTGATGTTCGGTGCTATGCTTAAGTTGTGCTCCTTTAAGGTATGTAGGTTTCTGAAGTTCCCTACAAGCAAGGAAGTCAATATGCATGAAAGTTAGTGGTCCCTTTAATCTGGTGTTGGGAAGATAATTCCATTACAGATTGGTGTACAAATACTTTAAGGAACAGGTAGTTAAGAAATTAGTCTGGTTAATGTCCCTTTGTAAAATAGGTTTTTCAACATTGATATATTCAACAAGTATGGAGCAATGGAGATGCCATGGATATAAATATTTTTAAGTTGTGTGTAAGATCTATTAAATTGTGCAGATTACTCAGTAAATCATTCCCATAATGCCGCAGCAAAATATTTCATGGTAACAAGTTATTAAAACTGACACGTGATTTAGTAAATAGATCCCACGATATAAGTACATTTTGTGCACAATTTAGTAAACTGTTCCCACAACATAGTTTTATCATGCGCACGATTTTATAGGCATGGTACACCTATAACGAGGGAAAGATTTAATACAATGTGTGAGGCTCTATAAACAAGTGCCAAAAATTGTTTAAAACACTAAACGTTAGATGAGCTGCAGCCTATACTTATGGAACTAGCCAATGCAGAATTTATAAAGAAAACAGAAAGACCCAGAAACTGCCTAGGGACATAACAGTGAATATCTCACAGAGAGGTGAAAGAAAATGTGTGCTGAATATCAAACAGAACATGGCGCTTTAGACTATAACACATTAAGCAGAAACAGAGGCAGAGGCAGATGAAATGCTACAGGATTGTAAGTATTATGACTGCTTCTCGTTAGCATGTATTGCTTTAATTGAATAGATTCCATTTGTGAAAATATATAGAAAGAGCCTATAAACATTTGCAATGAGAACAAGCGAGAGATAAATCTCTTTATGGAAGTCTGGAGGTCAGAGGAAGGTCCAAAGAATGATGCATTTAGGATTAGTGGTGTCCAAAGAATGATCTAATACATGTCCTTGCCCCTTTTTTAATATCGTTTTTCATCCTATATCTAACATATATTTGTGAAGTGTGAGATATAAAACTAAATGTAGAAATTCACACCTTTTCATCCTAGAGATGGGCTCCTCCATCTTAGATCCCCGTCAATCATTTATAAACTCTTTCCTTGCACATTGCAGTCAGGACAGCAGAGTGAAAGCACACAGAGAAAATGAGAAATGAAACCTGATTAACCCCTTAATGATGTTAGGACATGTCAAGACATCCTTGCTATAATGGGCTTTAATGCCATGAAGACGTAACAACATGTCCTGCATATTTGCTGTGAGAAAGGTTAAATCACTGCTCACACTAGATAGTCTCAGGTATCAATGGATACCCGGGGCTCCCCTCATTTTTTTGTGGCCCCAAACTTATAGGTGAGCTGTTGCAGTGCTGGAGGCCAGTTATGCAAACAGCTCTTTAAATAGGCATTTATATCACTATTAAAATTATTACGGTGTGACCACTAACCAATGGATTACTGGGGTTCCACTGAGTTTTCTGGGGCCAATCTTTGCATTTCTTCAATCACCTCCAAGGGCTTTGAGGGAGCCTTTGTTTAGGATTACTGCCTTTTTCTTTCTATTTGTTTATCTGTTTATTTTATTTGGATTTATCAGCGCTGACCCCAAGTTGTTTTCTTTTCACCACAGACACCGAAGCATAACCCCTTCCCACTAGGGTATTATGCCAACCGTCCGGACTCTTTGCCCAATCTGTCCCAGACTCCCATTCCTCTGCTCTGAAACACAAGCCGAACCCAGCGGTTGCTGCACCTTCCTCAAGGGTACAATTGCTGATCACGCCTACACACATGTGGCTGGTGCTCTTGGCAATACACAAACAGCACCATAAAATCTCGGTATACAACAGTTGCTAGATGATCATAATTAGGATTACTAAATGCCAGAAATTTCGGGTTTATCCTTGAACAGTAATTTTTTTCTGATTGTACACTTATTATCCCACCTTGTACACGAATTAGTGTTAGAACTAACTGTTGAATTTAGAAAAACAAAAGTGTATAAGACAATGAGGCAGCAGACCTCACCTAGCAAGTGAAGATAGAAATGTATCATGCATAACCCAGATACAACTCCTCTCTATGTATAATATCAACTGTGCTTAGTGAACCTTACAAACAGCATAATCTGATACAATATTTGCAAACCTAGGCTTTTTGAATAATAACACTGTGGCATTTTACCTAGGAACCATTACTAGCTGGATACCGATACATGCATTTGCAATCGACTTATCAGTGACACTGAATAATTCAGCAGGCAAATTTACTCATTAAACGTAAAACCTGCTTTTTAATTATCACTTTGAGCACGAATATACCGGTAACTTGTTTTACTATATTTTATCGACTTCATTTTATTGATAAACAATAAAGGTTACATTTTCGATTTATATTAGGGCACTCTATTCTTGTTTTTCCATTACTAGTTACCTGGGTAATCCCCAGCAAGAGTGTACTCCCTATTCCTAGGCTTCCATTTCTTTTCCTAATTTCGTTATTTAGTTATCACCTAGTAATACTGTAATGTAGTGTTACAAATCATGAGCGAGAGGCTGTGTTGTACCAGAATTATTGACAAAAAAAATTCCAGGTCTACATTCGCACAAAAGTTTGGATCAAGAAAAAAAATTTGCACGAGAGAAAATTCTGCGTACACCAACTAAGACAAATTCGAGGGGACATTGTTTACAGACATGTGTTTTATCTGCACTCTTGCGCTTTAACCCTATTATCACAAATCAACTTCTATGTGTCATTTTTTGCTCAGAAATGCTTTAGACTTGAGAAGGTAAGGGGCGTAGGGGGGGAGGGTTTAAATGCACTTTTCAAGAAGCAATAAGCTATTTTTATCTAGTTTTTGGCCTGTGCACCAAGTGACAAATATCCATTACTCCTGCAACCAGATTCCATATATCGTTTTTCAACAAAAACAAGCTTTTCTTACTGCAGGCGCAGTGGCAGATGGTCAATGACAATGCAGGATCTTGCAGCTGATCCTGCAGGAAACAAGCAGTACATCTGTCAGTGTGTCTCTTAGCTTATCAACTAAGAGCCAGTCACAGAGAAATAATATAGTATCACTTAAAAGTAAGTGTTATCTTCCAGAAATTCCAGAGTCTCCCAACATATAACCGAAAGCTAATTTTAAAGTTCAGTAGCTATATAAATAGATTTGGTGCGACAAATGTCCATACCCCAGCCAGTTAAGAGAAAATCCTACCCCCAATTCCTGCTAATTAATTATAACGAACAACCTTAACTTGCTTTTTTAATTTACAAATAATGTAAATCTCAGGAAAAATATATTTGGAAGTTCAAAGTGATTTAAAGATAATCATAATCCCTACAATTCAGAGTAGCAGTTATGGTGCAAAGGGACTTCCTGCTAATCAAGAAAAAACAGGTGCTCTCTTTGGCTCCCTTTTCCTGTCCTCGGATAAGGCAAAATTTGGACTCCTATATTATCAGTGTTAATTTTTTTCAACCTGGAATGCCCCTGCAAACAGACAGAGTGTTCATTGTAAACTCTAAGGGTTTTCCAAAAACATTAATTTCAAATTTCTTTAATTTAGCTATGCTTCTAATATGGCTTATTTTTTTGCCTTATAGGGACACTCCAAACACAAAGTGCCGAGTGAAGATTGCATGATCTCTTTTTTTTTATGCTTCTTCATTTTGCAAATAGAAATTGGCACATTTATGAATTAATCTTGTTACAACTAGCTGGCTGTGAGTCAGACAAATGGTCATGTTACTTCCTGGTTTGTTTAGCTCAGTAGAGCTAAACTAAAGAGGCGGCAATTGCCCAGAGAAACTGCCTTGCAAATTATTCCTCATCGAGCTGCATTGGAAGTCTGTGCTAGGTTAGAAGAGCAGGGCTTGCAAAGGCTACATGCAAGAGATTTGCATGTTTTGCACCTTGAATTCTCACTTAAGTGACTAGCCCTGCCTGGTATATCAAATTAACTAGAGATGGGGCAGGCTATGAGAGTCAGGTAGAGCTCTTTTGTTTGTGAAATTGCTCCCAAAAAGGTTTAAAGAGGCTCTGTAACCATAACATTTTTTTTTTCATAAGAAGATCTTTATGAAATGTTCACAAAGATTGTGTTAAAATTTCATTTAAATTACAAAGAAGTCAAAAGATATAACACAAAATAGGAACTTCTACATCTTACGGTAAATGCCTAATTGGACAAAACTTTACAAAGGACGGTTCAACAAGTTTCAAAACCTCCTTAACCCCTCAAAGACACATGACATGTGTGACATGTCATGATTCCCTTTTATTCCAGAAGTTTGGTCCTTAAGGGGTTAAGGATGCTGTGGGAATAAAGGCATTATCTTGCTTTTTGTTAGTTAATATCTGTAGAGGATATGCAGGGATCCTCCATTGAAAGGAGTACCATACTCTTGTGTTACAGAACTAATGTGGGCTCCTGGTGGATGAAGTTAAAACATGGCAGCCACCATGGGAGAAGCATCTGGTAAGTAGAACTCACCTGTACTGCACTCCAATTCCATCGCACCGCAAGTGCCAAAATATGCAAAGATCCCAGAAGGTGAAGGATTTGCTTTAAACAAAACCCAGTGGGAAGGCACTCCATTTCTTTGCACCTATACCACTACCCTGAGCTGCAGTGAGAATTCATTTCGGTCAAGGTAAACAACGCACAGCAATGTTTTAACAAAGTGGTTCTCCTGCTCTCCTTCACATCAAGTGCAGTACAAGCACCGTTCTTGCTGTGATTATACCTACAGCGAGCATGTCTCACACTTTAGCAGAGAAGTATAGGGATAGACTATCATCTGTCACTTGTTTCAGACACTGATGCATTGGCATAAAAGAGTGGTACCCTACTGAAAAGTGTTGCTTTCCAAGAAGGACCAATCAGGTGTGAGTGAGGTAGGCATGAGAAAAGGAGGGGGTTAATGAAAAATGTTAAAGGACCACTATAGTGCCAAGAAAACATACTCGTTTTCCTGGCACTATAGTGCCCTGAGGGTGCCCTCACCCTCAGGGTCCCCTTCCTGTCGGGCTGGATGGAGAGGAAGGGTTTAAACTTACCTCTTTCTCCAGGGCTGGGCGGGGAGCTCTCCGCCTCCTCCTCTCCTCTTCGGCTGAATGCGCATGCGCAGCAAGAGCTGCGCACACATTCAGCCAGTCCATAGGAAAGCTTTTCTATGGACACTGGCGTCTTCTCACTGTGAAAATCACAGTGAGAAGTGCGGAAGCTCTCCAGCGGCTGTCAATGAGACAGCCACTAGAGGCTGGATTAACCCTATTATAAACATAGCAGTTTCTCTGAAACTGTTATGTTTATAAAAAAAAAAAAGGGTTAACCCTGCTGGACCTGGCAACCAGACCACTTCATTAAGCTGAAGTGGTCTGGGTGCCTATAGTGGTCCTGGCAATGTTAAAGAAACATTTTAGCGTTAGGAACACAAAGATGTATTCCTAACACGAATGTGCCTCTCTGCCCCTGTACATCTCCCTCCCATCCATGTAAGGGTTAAAAAAAAAACACCTTCATTCACTTACCTGATTCTAGCGCTTCTCCGACATCAGCCGATGGGGGGACCTAATGCACATGAGGGGGGATCTCCATGCGTGCTGGATGTACTTATGCAATGTGTGAGGACACAATCAATGAGATGAAGTTGTCTGGGTGCCTATAGTGTCCCTTTAATAAATATGTAAGGTGAGATGCTATTCCATACTAGTACATATGTGGAAACAGATTTTGGTTTTAAATCATTTTTCAAGTGGTGGTAAAATTAGAAATGTTACGAAAAAGGTAAATAAAATTAGAAACATCCAGCATTGAGCATGTGTTTTAAGAGGTTGTATATTATACCATATAAAGTAAACAGCTTCTTTTTAGTTATTTTTATTTTTCGAGGCCCAGCTACTGCTGTAAAATTGATTCAATCAAGTTGTACAGAATGGTACATTAATAAGCCAGTTTGGCAAACTTCAGCCCAGAACAGCTGTCACTTGTCTCAGCGAACTGTAAATAATGTTATTGTGAAGTGGATATATCTAGGAGCAAGAACAGCACAATGCCTCTATGGTAGGCCACACAAACGCACAGAGGGGGACTGCTGAGTGCTGACACACATTACAAATCAACATCTCTCTTGAGTTGCAACACATACTGCCGAATTCCAAAGCAGCAACTAAAACTAAAGTCAATACAAGTACATCAAGTTGGTTTCCAAGGTCAAGCAGCTGTACACAAACCTATGACAGTGATGCACAATTACAAGTTTCAGCTAAAGTGGTGTAAAGCTTGATTCTACGAGACTCTAGAGCAGTGGAAATGTGCTTTCTAGAGTTATGAAGTGGAGTTCTGGAGCAACTGCATAACTACAACTGCAAAATGTGCTGACAATAATAATCTGGTGCTGCTTGGATTGGTTGGACCCATTAATTTCAGTGTAGAGACATCTGCAAGGGTCAATGTCACTTAAAGCAGCTTTATACTCATAATAAAACTTCTGAGAATTTTCTATATATATAAGCTTTATGTATCAGGCATCTTCTTGTGCATCATGTTACTTGCGCTATGGATGATTCCACATAATCATCTATAGACTTCTGTTCTGTACTCTTGCAGAGTGAGAAAGTACAACAAGGATGCAGGCCCCTGGTGGATAAAGTTTCACAAGCTTAAACAGACACTATAGTCACCAAAACAACTTTAGCTTCATGAATCAGTTTTGCTGCATAATCATGCCACTGCTAAATTCTTTGCCATTTAGGAGTTAAATTACTTTGTTTATGCAGCCCTAGGCACACCTCCCTGCATGTGACTTAAACATTTCCTGTAAAGAGTCACCTAAAGCTCACACTTCCTTTATAGCAAATTATGTTTAATTTAGAATGTCTTATTTCCTGCTCTTTTAATAGCCTTTTAGATCCAGCAGGAACCTCCTGTATGTGATTAACGTTCAATTTACAAAGTAGGAGATATAAAAAAATGAAAGTTAGTTACATCTAATTAAAAATGAAACCATTTTGTTTTCATGCAGGCTGTGTCAGTCAAAACCAGGGGAGGTGTGGCTGAGGCTGCATAATGAAAACAAAATTGCTTTAACTCCTAAACAGTAGATAATTGTACAGCTATGAGCTATACATTAATGTATACACTAAAATGGCTTCATTAAGCTAAAGCTGTTTTGGGGACTATAGTGTTCTTTTAAGAAAGAAGATGGTGGCATCATGGCATCCTTGAGGGAGAGCTTCAGGTAAGAATTTCTCACCCTTGATTACCTGCGGGCAAAAGCATACAGAGCATGGATATCACTTTTGGGGGGTCTTTGAAAGATAAGTGAAGACCTGAAAGTTGACAGTCACTTTCATTTTTTTCATAAAGGTAAAATCTCTCATTAGATTTAGAAATTAATTAAAAAACAAAAATGAAATTTCAACACAATTAAAATACATAATCAGGCAAAGACTCTTTTCTATTTCTGTGTGACAAAACCCCAATCCACAAATAAGATAAATACATAAATTATTTGTTTAGATTGACATGGGAGAGCGTAAAAAGGTATTCATTGGAAGGGGAGGAAGGGAGAGGGCCCTGGCTAATGAGCAGTCCAGACATGTGTTGCCTGAGCTCCCACATATGGCACCCTAAATCTAACATTATTTTCGAGCAAACAACTTACCTGGACGCAAAGCACGACTAAGATTGTTACTGTAACACCTGTGGTGCTGGGGATCCCTTTCGTCGGCTTCTTCGTCACTGGAAACACTGACTCGAGGCTTTGCGGTCTACCAGTAACCGTGCAGAGAAGAGGCAGATACTCTCCCAATGCTTCGATTGGCGGTGAGATACTAGATTAGTGCTCCCCCATGGACCGGTGGGGGTATCCTGGTCCCCCCTGGCTAGCTCCATGTCCACACACTGCACCCAGATGCCTGACACGACCACTTGGAGAACCTGGCTGAATCACTTACGATGGCAGACGAGCTCCCTGAACAGGGGCGCGAACTGCACAGATCGGTGACGAACGTATCGGGCTTGGTAGAAGGCATGCTGCAACGCCTTGACAAAGTGTTTGAGCGATTCTAGTAACAATGCAAAGGCTCACCTCAAAAGATTCCTTCATAACACACACTCTATGTATATACACCATGCTAAAACGCCAGCAGACATTATACTAACTGTGTGGTACTCTTGCCTATTCTATCTATATATCTTGTACGTTGCCTGTTTAACATATGCTACTCTCTTCTAACACACTCATGCTCCATACTTATACTAAATTATACAGCAGAGTTTCATCAGATACATTAAGCTTGTTTATAAATGAAAAATGTGCAACTACTCATGCCACTGTCTGTCTACATTGTGGCATTTGACGTTGATATGTAACTACCTGTACAAAAAAAAAAAAAAAAAAATGTGCGGTCTATAGGAATGCCAGGCAACCACATCTGCTGAAAGTATATTATTGTGTGTATTATCGCTGTCATGGCACCTTGACTGTTATTTTCATGCACAACAAAAAAAAAAAGATTAAAAAAAAAAAAAAAAAAGATATTCACAGAGATGTAATCTTAACATTGCCAATACCTTTGAGATGAATTATGGATGCCAAGGGAGAGAAAAGCCTAATCACCTAATTGTCACTACCTGACCGCTCTGATTGTCTTCAGGCTGAATGGAAGCAAAATCTACCAAATTTTAAATGTAGAGATCTCAGTGATCTATCCTGCGCAACAGCAACACACAAAACACATTTTAGTACACAGTAAGTACTTATTAAAACTTATTTTAATGACTATACTAGGACATGTGTATTGCTAATGTGACAAATATAGACATGGTGTAACAAGCATAGCATGACAAGTCCATTAAAACAAGCAATAATTACTGACTGACTGTCTCTTTAAAGGTTTCTGTCAAACAATATCAACAAATCTCTAAAGTGAATACCATTTGTAGTCGGGGAGATAAGCCGTAATAATGAATACAATAATATATATTTAGAAGTAAGTACCAGTCGGTTGTGGTGTGCCGGAACCGACGTATGGGGTAGGCCTGTTATAAAAGAGGGCCCACCCACTGAATTGAATAAAAAGGTGGGAGGGATGAACCCAGCGGTGTCGGTCCTGTCATGGAGGGGGCCTGAGTTTTATGGCCGGGTAACCCCTCCCACAATTACAGGCGATGCCTTCATATATATCAATTAAACCACCAGCACTATCACTTAAAGGACCACTATAGTCACCCAGACCACTTTAGCTCAATAAAGTGGTCTGGGTGCCAGGTCCCCCAGGTTTTAACCCTTTATATGTAAACATAGCATTTTCAGAGAAACTGCTATGTGTACATTGCAGGATTAATCCAGCCTCTAGTGGCTGTCTTCCTGACAGCCGCTAGAGGCGCTTCCCTGATGCTCGATGCGCAAATCGCATTAAGCACACAGAACGTCCATAGGAAAGCATTGAGAAATGCTTTTCTTAGGGCATTTTTAAAGCGCACGCGGCTCTGGCCGTGCATGCACATTCGGCTCCACTCGGGAGCTGACGTCGGAGGGGGAGGAGAGGTCACCAGCGCAGAGGGAGCCCGGCGCTGGGTAAAGGTAAGAGACAGGGGCTGTAGGAGAAGGCAGGGCATGTAGGGGGGGGGGAAGGCAGGGGCTGTAGTGAGGGGCACAAGGGCTGTGATGAGGGGCACAAGGGCTAAGAGGGGACAGGGGCTGTGAGGGGGACAGGGGCTGAGAGTGGATACAAGAGCTGAGGGAGTAGTCAGCTGCTATAGAGGGGGACACATTGCCTGTAGAGTGGGGAGCAGGAGCTGAGAGGGTGGGACAGCAGCTGAGAGGGCCACATGGGCTGTAGAGGAGGACACATGGGCTGTAGAGGGCGGTCAGGAGCTGAGGGGGTGGTCAGCAGCCGAGGGGGGGGTCATGAGCCAAGAGGGTGGGAACAGGAGCTGAGAGGGGGGGACAGGAGCTGAGAAAGGGGGACAGGAGCTGAGAGGGGGGCACAGGGGCTGTAGATGAGGGCACAGAGGCTGTAAGGGGGTGGCAGGGGCTGTGAGTGGAGGACAGGAGCTGAAAGGGGGGACAAGAGCTGAAAGGAGGGTGTAACGGAACCGCTGGCACCCCGACCGGGTACCTTCCGCTGACGGATGCTCCTAGTGCTTTCCGAGGACTCCAAGCACTCTGCCCCGACATCATAACCACTGCAGACCCCACGAACCGCCGCAGCTTGGTTGGGGTCTCGCCGTCTCCACCCACTCTGGACCCAAGACCAGGGTCCAGCTTCCAGTAGGTCGACCTCCCTCTGAATTCCAGAGAGCAGGAACAGGAACAAGCTCTTAGCAGAGCTTAGTGATCATACCCTGGGGAGTATAGTGATTGTAGCAATCCCCAGAGTGTAGTTCTCCAATCCCCCAAACATGAGCCGAAACTTCATTTTGAAGTCAAGCAGAACTGCCTGTACTGGCACATACAGCCTCTATTATTCACAATCCACAAACATAGTACTGCCCACAGGGTTTTGAAATACAACCAATCAATTCGAACAATACACACAGACACTCCCACACAAAATCCTCCCCTGTGCCTGTGATATGATTACTGAATACAATGGTTAATCTACTTATCATAGGCAGAGAAATACAGTATTATAAAACACATCACAGGGACCCCAAAACATGCAATAACCCCATAAAAAAAAAAATATATATATATATATATATATATATATATATATATCCTCGGAACCGGGGGATCTGGGTGAACCACATATCCAAAATTCACCCAGATCCGTTCAGTAGTTTGGAAGATGCAGTTTAATGCAGATTCCGCAGAACATATACAGGCTATATGAAAAATAACTACTGTATAATGTGTCCCCTGTTGTATAGTTTAAAACTACTGAACGATGTCTTCATGCACCAAATACTGGCGAGATGGCACCGTGCAGAAAAGTCCAAACAGTGTCTGTGAGTTAAAATGGCCGCCATCCATTGTTCTCACCATGTGCTTCATCCATTGTTCTCACCATGTGCTTCTGATACATGAAATGGTGGCCACCCAGTAACTCCACAGTATGTCCCCAGATGGTTCTTAAAGGGCCAGCAGCAGCATAATAAAATACAATATGCCCAAATACTGTATTTAAAAGGCCAAATCTCCCAGGGGCCATAGTCAGCAGGCAGGAGGCGGGCAAACCGGCTTCTCCAATGCCCAGTGGTGAGGTTGGTTTCGCCACAGTGGGAAAAGAGCTAAAAGGGGGGACAAGAGCTGAAAGGGGGGTACAGGAGCTGGCACGTGGGCAGTAAAGGATAGGGAAAGGGGCTGTGGTGAGGGCTTAGGTGTGTAGAGGAGGGCACAGTGTCTGTAACTGGCTGAGAGTATCATCTGATATGGTGCACTAAGCCACTTGTCCCTCTCTCCCTTTTTCATAGTTATAGTAGTTGCACATATATCCCTATTATTCCTCCATCCAATGAGATGTGTATTATCACTATACTCATCTCTATGTTATCTCAATAAAACTATTGCCATCGGGCACCTCCAAATACCAACCTGGCATCAGAAATAGATCATCCAAAATCAGTATAAAAAGGACTTACAAGGGGAAAATTATGCAATGAAGGAACACTATAGTCATCTAGTCCGCTTCATCTCAAATGTTTACATTGCGTTTTAAATCCACTTCTAGTGACTGTTATAGATCCACTAGATTAGAGTAAATCTCAGTCACGTGACACAGAAGTCCATATATAAGCATTGAATGCAGAGCTACCCTATGGGGAAGACTGAATGTGTGCACAGCGCTTGCCACTCTGTGCATCAGGTCCACAATACTCCTCTATGAGAAGCACTGGATTGAACAATCATGGAGGAGGTCATGCCTGTTCCATGAGGTTGTGGGAGGCAGAGCAGAGACGAGAGAACCTTGGCACTGGGAAGAGTTACTAAAAACCTTTATTTTAATATTTTTATGGCCTACAGGAAGGGGGGAACCTATGTTTAACTAGAGACAGGGGCACTACAGCATTAGGAATACAGGTTTGTATTCCTAACGCTTTAATGTTCCTTTAAAACATATTGTGGCACAGGAAAATGTGTTTTCATTTGTCCTTAAAATGCCCCAACATTGCATCATTAGGATAACTAATTGACAACTATTAATAATGACAGGTATTATGGTGTGATTTGCCTTCAGCACAACATAATTATGTTTCAGTGATCCATTAGAATAGCAGTTATATGATCAGCAACTATGCCATTAATGAAAATACCTTGAAGAAAGCTAACACTACTCCACCTGTTGGATTACTGTAATAACAAGCCGTGTAGCAATGGCCCTTCTAATAAACTCGACATCTAGTTCTGGCCTTTGCGGTGTAATGCTATCCATTGAAAGTTGTGATGACCTGGATAGCAATATTGGATTAACCGACCCAGATCTGGAAAGGAATCTCAAGCACCCTTCTATCCATGCATGAAATGAAAAGCAAACAGTGAAATTCAGTATGCAAACAGGGCCCTGGCAGTACTTAGTAGCTAAACTGGCTTCAGCAAGCTTAGCTCTTGCCGATTATAAGAAAAGATTTAACTAGCCTGTCAGAATAAATACATGATAGCTTTTAGGATTTTCTTAAACAATTTACACTCATGAAATAAATGAATAAAACAAAGAAGAAGGGAGGGGGAAGATTTACTGAGCCCGATGGCATTAAAATTTAACAACATTCAGGCAAAAGCAGTCTCCAGTGTATGGCAGCTAAGGAGTGAAAATTGTCAATGCATTGCCATATGTATTTTGGTTCCACGTTTAATTAGAAGCTATTCCAAGTCTCCTAATTGTCCCAAATTTGGTGAGATAGTCCCGATTTTCAGGTCCCTGATGTCCCTTCAGGATCTGCCCTCAGTGCTCTTGCCTTAGATCAGGCCTGCACAACCTGCGGACCCCCAGGTGTTTTGAACTACAACTTCCATGATTCCCTGGCTATCAACCATGATTCATTCAAAGAAACATGGCCGTTGGCTGTTTCATTCAAAGAATTATGGGTGTTGCAGTTCAAAACATCTGGGGGGGGGGGGGGTCGCAGGATGTGCAGGCCTGCCTTAGATAATAAGCATGCAGCCTGATGTGCATTGACACCAGACTAACCTGCCAGTAATTATGGTTAGTGATGTCGCGAACCGTTCGCGAACTTGCCGCGAACGGTTCGCCACGAAGCTGCCTTCAACATGGATGCTGTTCAGGAAGTAGGAGGGTCTGGGAGGGAGGGTCTGCCGGAGATTGGCAGGGATGTGTCAGCTGACCGGAGTTCGCCACGAACGGTTCGCGACATCACTAATTATGGTCTCTTTATCCTCTCCTAATTATGTCCACAGCCACTGAGGAAAGAGCATAAGATATCACAAAATTTCTTTCAAGCCAAAGTTGCCCCACATACTGGGAAGTGGAACCATCTACAAGCAATTGCAAATGGCACCCCCATGTGAGGAAGAACTAACCAAACAAGTTTATAAAATAGGTTTCGATGGCAAAGCAGAAACCTAAAAATTAAGCAATGGCAAGCATTAGTTAGAATGGTGTACAGTTGACCTCCACGGAATGATGAATCATGTTCTATTAAGTATTCTAACTTACAATTCGGGGTTTGGTGGATTCTGGAAGAACATTATTTGTTTGAAAGCATAGTGTAAACTACCAAGTATGATAAAAAGGACTCATTGGCATGTGTTTTACAGTTCAGGCTAGATATCTTCCTGTAAAATACTTTAATGCTATACCATACAATGACATAGATAACTGTGTGCTACCTCCGCTAAAAAGATTATTTGATCGAATCAGAATAACCTTTTGTTTCTTGTCAACACTTGTAATAGTTTGTTTCTAAGTTATTAAATAATATTCCCACATTAATAGTGTATATTTGTGCTCTATATACATGCCAATAATAATAAAAAGGTTGAGGTAGCAATTTAAGTAAGACCCTTTCCAGTTTCAGAAAAGCAATTTTTCCCATGCACAAATGATCCTCCATACTGAAGCTTCTGTTTGTGTCAAGAAAGAGGTTGAAGAGCTTGACTGGAGATCACAAAACCCTGACCTTAACTCTAGTGAACACCTTTGAACTGGAAAACCAGCTATGAGCCAGATCTACATAAACAAACACAATATCACAATATATATATATATATATACTATAATATACTATACTATAATATACTACTTTATATATATATATAATATACTACTTTATTGGTGCTTTAAGAGCTAAAAGAAACAAACCTCATGCCAATGGCCAGCCTTATAAAAAATGGAGACTAGTATATTAGAAAACAAGAGTGACAAGAACTACATATTAAAAGAACACTAAAAACACGATAACCATTACAGCACAATGTAGTGGTTATGGTGAATAGAGTGCCCTGGTATCCCTCAATGTAAGTTTTTAAACCATTTGCGATTGTGTTGACTTCTTACATGGGAATTGAAGGGTGCCAGTCACTGCTTCTTTAAGAGCCAGAAGCTTTATGCTCTAAGCTAAGCCCT
Source organism: Pelobates cultripes (assembly GCA_933207985.1). NCBI lineage: Eukaryota > Metazoa > Chordata > Amphibia > Anura > Pelobatidae > Pelobates > Pelobates cultripes. The sequence continues at coordinate 86,664,999 of OW240912.1, read as the reverse complement.
GCATTGTTTTCATAGTGGCTGTGACTGGCACCCAGAGGATGCCAGGTAAGAGGTCACGCCATTAGATTAGCAAACATTTTAACTACTTACACTTGGGTGGTGCACACCTGGCACCATAACTGTAGTCCTTCTTCACAGCATTATAGAACAAAACCATTTGAAGAGTAGAAAAGTAAATAAAATATTTATTTACTTAATAAATAGGCCTGTTCTGTAGGCATTGGCCTGGAGCTTCAGCTCCATAAGCCCCTGTATTAATCTGGTCATGCAAGAAACTAAAATGTGCTAGTCGATGAGTAAGAGTCCAAATCTACTTTCGTGCAGGAGCCAGGGCCCCATGTGGATGACAAGGTCAGATTCCAGTAGTTAAAATCTGTACAATGTGTTTGCAAGATCCATCTTGGCAGCCACAGTGAAAGCAAGTGAATGAATACACATGTACTGCACCCAAATACACAGTGCAGCATCCCATAATGCTCCACATCCAGCAGTATTATGAGCAAAGAACTTAGGATGGGAATCGTTTTTTAAATCCATATTTGTAATGATATTTCTCAATGCCAATAGTTAAAAAGAAATAAGAAATGTCGATAAATGTGTACACAGGCATTGCCATTGTTACAGTTCCCTATTTGCAAATGTACATCACAAAGAAAAGCAACCAGGGACAGAAATCAATAAATAAATGATCACTAAAGTGATCCTACAATGGTCCTGTAGTTTTAAGCCTTTAATGTAAAGCATTGCTATTTTTTTGGGGGGGAAAAAGTCTCTAAAATTAAAGAAGCACTATAGGCACCCAGACCACTTCAGCTCAATGAAGTGGTATGGGTGCCAGGTCCCCCTAGTTTTAACCCTGCAGCTGTAAACCTAGCAGTTTCAGAGAAATTGCTATGTTGACATTGAGGGTTAATCCAGAACTCTAGTGGCTGTCTTTCTGATCACATTAAAGTTCCCTTTAAGACATTTAGATTTAACAAATCAGTCAAAGACAAGTAGATCCAATACATAGGCCGGTATCTATATGCCATAAACAATATCATATATTTAGATTTATTTGTTTATAATATTCTCATTTTTTCTAAGTGTGTGGTGGTTGATCATGTATTATGGGTCTGCTTTCATTCTGATAAAAACTACAGCTAAGTCTCCTTTTTACTTTCTCCACAGAGGTCACTGAGAGACATTTTTTTAAAGTGTTACTTTAAGAGAAGCGGCAAAGTTCTAGAATTAGAGTAATTACCATAGTATCAAATGTTAACAGGAATATTTCACTGGTTTCCATGATGATTATTACTCTCTTTTTTTTTTTTTCATTCCTGAACTATACTGGAGATGTAGAATGTTAGACATTAGCTTCTAAATAATTTGAGTAATTTAGTTGAATAAAAATATATTATTTTGGCTTTATGGTTTATTCATCCCAGAAATCACTAATAATATATTTGGTTTTGTTACACAGCAAAACAGGGAACACTATTTGCCTATCTTTTCCACATTTCATTATGTAAATTCTAATGTTTAATCAATATATTCCTGGAAAAAAATTCAGCTTTAGGGAAAACATTTTAGATTCAATAGAAACAACTTCTAGAAGGCAGCAATATTAAATACATATATCGTTAAAATAGTGGAAGCAAAAGCCATTTGTGAAATAATGAATCTACTAAGTCGAATGATATCTTTCATTTGCATGTTTCTTTAGCATGCACCTACTTATTTTCTTCATAAACCAATTCATGTGACATGCTAATCCAACATAATTACTTTTAATACACTGCAATGCTCTAAAACACGTTTGAACTTCTCCAGAGAGTCTGCAGTACATTTTCAGGTTTTTTTCTATTTCTCTGGTATGGTATTGTCTCGACAGCAGGATTAGAAAGATTTTAGTCGGGCCATGAGGTTGATGTCTTGCTAGTCACAAACACATACTTTTAGAATGTTTGTGGTTGGGTGTGCATATAAACACCCACCCACCCACACACATGGCTGCCATCAGAAATGCTGGGCCCCTTACACAGCTCAACGTCTGGGCCCCCAAAACTGCCCCTGAGTCTGCTCACAATGATGCATTGTGTGTAGTATATGCAATGTGTGTATGTACTGAATGCGGTGTGTCTAGTGGATGCACTATGTTTAGAGTGGATGTAGAGTGTGCATAGTGGATGCAGAAAGTTTGGAGGAGGGTGTGTATAGTGAATGTGGTGTGTGTGTAGTGGATGGTGGTGTGTGTGTGTGTGTGTAGTGAATGTGTGTGTGTGTAAAGTGGACGCAGTGTGTGTAGGGAATGCAGAGTGTGTGTTTGTATAGTGAATGCAGATTGGATGTTTGTGTAATAGGTGCAATGTATGTAGTGGATGCACTGTGTAGTGAATGCAGTCTGTGTATAGTCCATGCAGATTATGTGTTTGTGTAGTGATTTCAGTGTGTATTTTTACACATATTTTAATAAATTTAACTGTATCCCCCCCCTCCCTGCTTCTTACCTGTAGCCAGGGAGGGGGGAGATTACATTCACTGGTGGTCAAGTTGTATTGTGAATCTGCCTTTGTACTGCAGAGTTGGTCCAGCCAATGCCATCTTCACTTTACAGCAGCTCCTCTCTCTCTGTGGCAACGCTCGGACGACATGGGGGCTTGCGTGAGCAGTAGAAAGGATCAGCTGGAAAGGGAAGATGGTGTTGGCTGGGCCCACTCTTCAGTCTACAAGCAGCTGGGAGTCCACAGGTGATAACCGCTATATATGTGCCCATTGGGACTGTGAGTCTCCATGAGCAGTCTGAGCCCCCGAGGAACGCCAGATTTGTGACAATCGTCATGGATGTTAAGCCCTGATGGCGGCTCTGCACACACACACACACACACACACACATATATTAGTTGTTACTGGTTTCATGTCCCACATGCACAGGAATGCTCCTCTTTAGGGGAAAGGGAAAATAATTGCTCAAAAAAGTGGAAGCGCTTATGATATGCAGAATTAAATCAAGGCATACTGCCAATTCAAGAAGGCTTCAGAAACACTGACAAACATAGCTGTCAAACAGGCCACCATACATGCATGCTAGCTAAAACATCCCCATTTTTGGAAAAGTCCCTCCTCCGGGTTAGCAATGACACTCAAAGCATCCCTGACATGGTCCTCTAGCTCGCCCCGACACAGTTTAGCTTTAATACATCCCAGTGTTTACAGATATAACAACACTTACTCAGTGACCCCTTTACTAGACAATCCTACTAAGTAGTACTCTAAAAAACTATTCTGTCTCCAGTAGCCCTAAATTCTTCCTGCAGCGATTTGACAAAGTGCTGGATACATACAGGATTTAGGACTATACTCACTTAACAGCTTCACACACTTAGTTCCTCTAGGTAATAAAAGAAGTCTAGTATGAAGTATTAATGGAACACCATATGGTCAGGAATACAAACATATATTCCTGCCTCTATAGTGTTAAAAATACCATCTAGCCTTACTGCCCACCCTTACCCCTATCCCCCTAAATAAAGCAAAATCTTGCCTTTATTGCAGTATGCTGCTGCTGGCTCTGCCCTTGATCTGCCCACTTGGCTGACGTTATCAGAAGATGTGTCCTGAGCCAATCACAATGCTTTCACATTGGCTTGGCTGAGCTTGTCAAAAAGGCAGATCAGGGGCAGAGCCAGCACAAGTCAAACACAGCCCTGGTCAATCAGCATCTCCTCATAGAGATACACTAAATCAATGCATCTCTATGATGAAAGTTCAGTGTCTCCATGCAGAGGGTGAAAACACTGCCCCAGGATGCACTTCTAGTAGCCATCTGAGGAGTGGCCAGTGGAGGTATCCCTAAGCTATAATGTAAACACTGCATTTTCTCTGAAAAGCCAGTGTTTATAGCAAAAAGTCTGCAGCGAATGATTATATTTACCAGAACAAATACAATAAGCTGTCGTTCTTCTGGTGACTACAGTGTCCCTTAAACATGCGGTTTAATTTTGCTGGGCACATGGTTCAAGGTTCACACTGTTCCTTTGGTCAAGAAACCAATGAAGAAGCTGTAACACCAGGCTTGAGCAGACAGGACATTTATTCCATTAAGTGTAGAACCAGCAACGTTTCAACCCACAATGGCAGATCATTGTATGTTGGCATGTTGCCAGTTCCACTCTTTGTAAAATAAAATCCCTGTTTCTATCAGTCGGGTGTTGCAGCCTCAGGAAAAAAAAAAAAAATTCATGGTCACATTTGTAAAACTAGCTTGGAATCATGCATGCATTGGACATATAGCCATTGCCTACTAGAAAATGGAAGGTAGACACTGGCCAAAAAAGCATACCTCCCAATTGTCCCTATTTTGGGGCCAAATACCTCTGTCCTTCTTTTCTAGAAGCTCCATATTGTTGATGTATCTGAATGTATAACATAGTTGCACAGCAATAATACTCCCAGTAATGTGTCTTTATACTACAATATGTGTGTTAATACATCAGTCTGGATAAACAGGATACATTGTCCTTGTTCTAAATTACATTTTAATTGCAGAAATTATTATTAGTAAAGGAACACTTTAGGCACCCAGACCACATCATCTAATTCTAGTCCTCTTAACCAAGCAATGTAAAATTATGCAGTTTCAGAAAAACTGCAATGATTACAATGAAAAGTTAAAGGGATGCTATAGTGCCAGGAATACAAAGTTGTATTCCTGGCACTATCACTCCCTCTGCCTCCCATCATTTTTTTTTTTTTATCACTTTAATTCTGAAAAAGTAAAACAGATAAAACATACAAATTGAAAAAGAAATAGTGATGAGGGTAATTGTTTGAGAAAGCATAAATTCTAAATCTGTAATAATTAGTGGCGGGTGCCAATCTGCTTAGTGATTAGCGAGGGATAAATGGATCCTGATACTGAGATTAATCTGTACTATAAAGATGAATCCCAGCCTTGGTCAGCCAAAGGGCAGAAAATAATGATTAAGACTTAAATTGAGTTGCTGGTCACCCAGAAAATATGGCAAATTTAATTATTATTACTATACAACATCAACTTCTTAACTACGAACTGTTTGGCATATCCCACTTTAACAGAATATAAAAAGAATATCGGTACATGAGCATAATGTGCATATATACCAAGTATAGGTGCTAGACTACATCAAGGCATCTGTGCTAGACTACATCAAGGAATTATGTATGGGTGCCTAGGCTGCAAATAAAACCTACATTGTACCTTTCTTCCTTTCTGCTACTTGGCTAGTGGAATGAGGTCACCCTAAAAACCATGTTGGTTTCACATCAATTGCAGCTCTGTTTCTAAAAACATTTGTATTTCATATATGAAAGGAGACTATGGTGACCTTTAAAAGCAACTAAGGACAGCTGTAAACTCTACATCTAGTTCCATGTGAAATATAAAATCCGGTTGAAGCTGCATAACTTATACTGATTTATTGCCTCAAACTGTGTGACCATTGAAGCTTTTGAAAGTAGTATGTGCTTAATACATAGCAGCAAGGTCGTGTACAGTTAGTTTGTCACCTCTCCCTCCCTATAAAAGGAAGGGGGGAGTAGTGGACAAGTTCATATTCAACTAACCAATAATATAATGTTTTTCTATTCTGTAGGATTATTCACTAAAGTGAGAATTCAAAGTTTTTTAAACCCAAGCTAAAAGCATAGCAGACTTCTCCAGTTTGGCAATTTTGATCTTAATTTTGAAATTCTCTATGAATTGTCACTTTAGTGAATAACCCTGCTGGTATTTCTGTATTTATTTTGAGTGAATGCACTTTAAAAAAAAAAGGAAACCGCACATTTTCAGAGCTCAGTCTGTAAAATCATGTGTAACGGAGCTCCCAGTACTCTGACCAAGTACCCTCCATTGACGGACGCTTCCTAGCTTGCGCCGAGGACCACAAGCACCGGACCAGACACCACAACCACTACAGACTCCACACCGCTGTAGCTTGACTGGAGTCTCGCCATCTTCCTTCCACCCTGGATCAGCTTCTGTCCTCCAGGACCGTGTGAGAAAGACATCTTCCTTCCACCTTGTATGAACCTCCAGCATCCAGGACTGTGCAGGGAAGACCCCTCCTCCAAGGAGATCGTGTCAGGAACAAGCTCTTAACGAGCTAAGTGATTCAAGCTCAGGAGAGCATGCAGAGCATAGCAATCTCCAGTGTGATTATAACAACCACCTCCAATAACGAGACAAGGCTACATTTAGAGGGATCAAGAAGAACTGTCTAAACCTTTATTTCCCTTGGGACCAGCCCATAGGGTCACCACATTAACATTGCTGTGAAAACTCAATAAAATCATAAACAGTCAAACCATAGCAGGCAACACACAGTGACTTATTATAACACAATGGCATATTTTTAAAGGGGTGGGGGAGACAATATTTAACAGAAAATATCTCCCATGCCTGCAGAATTAGCAATATGCAAATCTACCCGGATATGCAAATGAACCAGTCTTGCTATTCAGGTAGTACATATTGCTGTTGCTACCAACAGAGGGCACTAGACAAGCTCCATAGCAAAATCAACCTAGTTAGTAGCAAACCTCAGCAGTACAGGAGAGCAGGCAATACATTTCACAGTACACACACACTATAAACAATTACATTACACACACCCTGCACCTATAATGGGTACAGGGTGACTAAAACATAAGAGAAATAAAGCAACCTACATAAATAGTCTGTCTGAAGGTAGAATAGGGGCTTTAAAGCCAAATACATCAAAGAGTCATAGTCCCAAGGGAGGAGGCTGGCAAGCAGGCCTCTCCAGGACCAAGTGGCGAAGGGCACTTCGTCACATCATGATTTGATTTCCTGATGCCACGAGTTATGTTTTTTCATCCAGAAAATGAAGCAAACTGAGTATATGTATATGGACACTCATCAAGGCATTTGCAAGCATGAATTGTGGTCTGTTGATTAAAAGGGATCTGTCGCTAAACATACACTTCACCTATCTATTTCTACATAGCTCCCTGTGTCTAAATCTATCTATCTATCTCTCTTTTTCCTGAGCGTTCTAGTATTCAAAAGTTGACAATAGGCAGAGCTTAAAGTATGGTTCTGTTTCAAATTTACTATAATCTATTGGTAAAATCAGCCTACAAAAGCACAAACAGCAGTCATTATGGGTAGAGGACAGCAAAATGGTATTGAGGTAATGAGATCAGGCATAAGGAATATATGAAATATAAATAAAGGCAAGTGACAACGGAGGGCATACACTAATAAGATACAGGAAGTTTAAGGAAAGGAAACTCAAAGGAAAAAATAAAATGACAGATCCAATTTAAGAGCACTAAATTACTATTAGCAGCAATGCTCCTTACATTCTGTTACCTATTACAGCGACACTTTTTTCACAGTCAACGCAGCAATAAATGCATCTGCACTGTAAACGATGGCTGTCCAATGACAAATGATGTATGATGTGTGAACACAGTGTAAGTCTTCACCAACTTTATAGGCTCCCTTGTAGATTACCTAAGTACCTCTGCTGAAACCACAGCCATCTACAATCACTGCAAGTTTTGTTAAAGTACAAAAAATAAAATAAAAAGGATAAAACATGATAGAAGCCATTCAGCAAGCTAATGGAAGCTGGACTACGGTGCTTAGTAACTTGCATAGTATGTTCATTTATGGCATTTTAAGAAACTATTAGTTCTTAAAATTGCATGGACTACTAGTAGGTATCCAGGCTATGCATGTGGTCCCTTTAAGAAAAAAAAACATGATTGGCTGGTGGTTCTCAGGTACTTCCTGGTCCCCTGGAAAACCTAAGAAACACTGCTTAAAATCAAAAGGTGTGATAAGGTGAGAAAACTCTTATCCAGGCTGGGGGGAAAAAAATCCCAGTTCAGATAGCTATTATTAGCTTAAACTTTGTCAATTCCTATTTCATCATAACTTGCTGTTTCAGTGAGCTCCTTCGAGCAAGGATAGCTTCCCCTATTGTCTCAGTTAACACTACTTTCTATGTCAATACTTGTTTTATATCCCTAATATATTATTGCAAAGCTCTGCGGAATTTGTTGGCACCATATAAAATATTATAATATTAATAATAATAATAATGAGAGTTTTCTGTACACAGTGCATTCCCTATTTAGCGCTGAACACATGATGGTTGTCACTACACCTTGGAAGTCTCTGAGAAAGAGTAAGGTAGACATGCGTATTATTTGCACAAGACGTTACTTCATTACTGTGAAAAAAAGGCCATCAATACCAGTAAAAAGGGGCAGATTTCTCATAGTCTGGAAATCATGGAAATTAACCAACATTAGATATTGAGTCTCTGTCCATGGACTGTTCCCTTATTATGAAATTAACATTTACAATAACATGTCGTATCTAGCTACTAGAGACTGCACTTGGAGTGGTGCAATATGTTGTCTTCTCAGGTCACGAGACTGGCCAAACTGAAGGTTTGATTTCCTTGAGCAGCGCTGCATGATCTGTCCTGACTGTGGTAATCTTCAGACAGGGCCCCCTGTTTTAGGTATCACCAATTATCAAGTGGCATCGGCATGCCCCTTTAAGCACGCTCTCCCCTTGTCCCGAGTTCAAACCTTTAAGTGGGAGCTATCTGTTAAGCATTGTTAGGAGAGTGATTTGTAAGCCGTCAGGTTGCACGTGACAATGCACTGTCCATTCCTAGAGGTCACATTGCAAGAAGAGGCTTGCAGTGGTGTGTGGCTTTGATGGTGTAGTGAGCCCTGAGTACTAAATACCGTATTTACTCTAATCTAATGTGCACCTTTTTTTGGAAACTAAAGATTCCAAACTTTGAATGTGCATTAGATTCAATGGTGCATTACATTCGGGGCAAAATTCTAAATTTTCTGGCAAATTCAAACAGGTGAATTAAAACAGCTGAATTCACACAGGCAAATTATAACTGATGAATTCAAACAGGCAAATTGTGTTCCTTAAATTGAAATACCATCAATGTTACTATGGTATATATCAATAAACATTTTCATTGTAGCACAATGTTGTATCTTATTGTATAAATGTGCATTACATTCGCAGCAAAAACATTTTTCAGCTTCCAGGTTTAAAAATTGAGGTGCACATTAGATTCAAGTAAATACGGTATATTCCAAAATGGACTCATGCTTGAAAGCGTTGCATTTTGTTTATCAAGGTCCCACAAACAATTATAGTGAGTGGATAAAGAACAATATATGGGAATAGAATAAAAAGAGCAAAGGATAGGATTGAAACAAGTGTGAAGGTAAAGTGTGAAGGTGAAGTGTGAAGGAGAAGAATCTCATTAATCATTTACTATATCTCATGAAGCTATCATAACTAGCAATACAAACAAAATCTCAGATTCTCTAAACATTGTGACATGTGGTATTCAATGTGTGCACTTTGTCCCCGTACTTTATGTAATTGCATCAATCAGATTCTACCTTACTCTCAAAAGATTAGTTGAAGACAAGGTCCTACATTGGAAATATTTTAACTCAAATAACAGCAACAAATGGAGATTATAAAACTACTGCCAGGTTTTACTTTATCATCATATGTGCCTCATGCCCCAGTTTCTTGCTAGTGTACTCTAAGGACAATGAAATTAAGCAGAAGTGCAGCAGTCACGTGGTGCCCATAGGCAAGTCAATAAGATGTGCCCCAATCAATCCCCTCATTGAACACTTTAGGTTTATCTGGCACTCAAAGCTCACCCACACACTTGCTTCGAATGCATACACACACTGAAACACACTAAATCACATACAAAGCAAACACAAATAAAAGGGAGTGTGGTCACTGCAGAGCCAAAACAATATTTGTGTTCGGGGCATTCTCATAGGATATAGAATAAGATGGGTTGTAGAGAGCTAGCTTTAGCAATAATCGGTTGAGGTGTGCCGAAACCGATGTATGCTTTAGGCCGGTAAAAAGTGGGCTTACATAGAGGAAATATGAACAATGGGAGTGGAGGGTGGGGCTATTCGTCTGACCAACAAAGGTAAGTAGGGAAAGGGGGGAGTCCCTTTTATAGGTCTATAGCCCCTCCCACAACTTCAGGCCATGCCTTCCAATTTGTGTTTGGGGCATTCTCATATGATATAGAATAAGATGGGTTGTAGAGATGTAGCTTTAGGAATAAATCGGTTGAGGCGTGCCGAAACCAATGTATGCTGTAGGCCGGCAAAAAGAGACATATTAATGCAAAACCTTATACAGAATCATTTGTTAACCATCAGGTAGACATTTTAATGAAAGCTTCCCAATTCCTGAATCGGCTGTGGTATGTAAGTCACATAAGCCTATGATTCCCAGCGGCCCCGTGTCTTAATGTGTGCGGGGATGTCTTGGCTATAGGCCATGGAGGCTGCTCCTATCCTAAAGGAATGCCCGGAGTAGTTGTTGGGTTTAGTTCGAGCCCGGTGAATGAGTCGGTGAATGAGTATGTGGACATAGTGCATGAACGTACCTGTGGTAAGGACAGTATCGTACAGTGACAGTAATGGTTCAGTGGTGAATATGGTGGCATGCCCAAGAACGTAACCAGTACCTTAACCGGGCACCCAGCATTGCTTGTAAGGTAGTAGGTTATATGCACTGGTTCGCCCATCTGACTCATCTTAGTTTTAGGAAGGGACCGGACATAGTGGTTTGTGTGTGTTTTAGAAGATAAGAGGTCAACAGGCACTCTTGTTTATGATGATGGCCGCTGATAGAGAGTTATTTTTTTGGCCTGAGAAAGCCGTTAAAGGCTAGATAGGTAGCAGTTTTGATAACTGCATTGGTGCGTGGCTCGGAAGGTGCATGGTCGAGTGGTTCTGACATGGTTTGAACATTGTATGTCTATGGCCAGTATTTAGTTTTAGCAGGAGCGTCCGCTTGGCTATGTCTCTAAGTAAGGTATGGATTGGGTAGGAGGATAGGAACCCTTGTTGTTTGGGAAGGAGAAATACGTGCCCGTGAATGCCCGTGAGATAAGTTTAACCGTGTTGTGCGAGAATTTTAACTTAAGGTGGCAAAAAGAGGCGAAGGCCATAAGTGGTAAAACCTCAAACCAGCTAAGTGATGGTCCGACATGAAACGTATTGTATAAGTGGAAAACCCTGTAGCAAGCGTGTTGAGTGTTGGTGGACAAGGCCAGTTTAGTCAGAGCCGGGCTATGTTGGTGAGGTTCATGTAATCCATGACCTTGACCATAAATGACCCCCCTGCCATGGCGGCTGTCACGGCAGCTGTCACAATAGTTTACCATTACGTGTGGTTAAGAAAGTCCACCATATGTGTAGGTCTGCCGTGGCTCGGTTGTCTAGGGACAGCCCCTGATCATCATGCGGGAGTGTTGAAAAAGCAAAGTGGTCTTAGATGAAAGCGCGGCCTGCGGTATGATGCGCATGGCAAAATTTAAGGAACCTGGTAGGGTTGGAAGTTCCATGCAGTTGCAAGTACCAAGCAGGAGGTGGTAATTGATGTTGTTGCGACTGTTCCTATTTCTCACTTGGTAACTTGTTGGCATGGATGCCGAGTCAAGTTGTATGCCCAGGAATGTAACGATAGTGCCTGGGTCTTCTGTGACCGTAGTGAATACTGGGACACCCAAGTGTTCAGACATACTAATGGCTTCCTTGAAGCTTATAGAGGGAAAGGCGTTCCCATTGACCAACAAGAAATCATCTCGGGAGTGTATGTCTGTGGGGCATCTGGATACGTTTAACCACAACCAGCAAAGAGTTCAACGAATATATTGAAGATTGTGGGCTGCTCTTGACCCGAAAGTTAAGCGGGAGGAGAAATATATAACTGCTGCCCATAAATGCCCTGGAAGTGCCAGTGTAGGGTGGGTGGTGGCAGTCTGAAATGCGTTGTGATATCAGTTTTACTTAACCAGGCTTCCCCTCCGCTTGAGTGATAGCTATAATGGTATGAACAATGGTTGCATACTGTAATGAAAACTGGCAGCTGAATAACCTAATATGTGAAAATACGTAGTTGGAAGGACTTATATTTTAAGCGTGCAAACATGCAAATATTCCGTATTAGACTCTGGAATCCTGCATAGTGCTTTAAATAGTATGTGCATTCTTGGGTAAATGTATGCGTATTGTCAGTAAATGTAACTAAATGATTATATCATAGAAAGCATAAGTTGTAAGGAAGTGTTATTGTGTAATTATAATTATAGTGGGAATGTTATGAGGGGAATAACCATATGTCTGAAAAGCCTGTAGTATACCGTTTGACAGATAGGAGTCAGTATAAAAGCGAAAATGCTGTAGTTAGTTTGCTTATGAAGTGAAATAAAGTCTGAGAAGCCTGTAGTATACGGATTGACTGGTAGGGGTCAGCATGTAGGCGAAAATGCCGTGGTTCGTTGGTTTGTACATGAAATGCAATAATGTCTGAGAACCCTGTAGTACACCGAATGACCGGTAGGGGTCAGTGTGTAGACGCAAATGCAGTGGTTCGTTGATTTGTACATGAAATGCGATAATGTCTAAGAAGCCTGTAGTACACTGAATGACCGGTAGGGGTCAGTGTGTAGGTGAAAATGCAGTGGTTTATTGGTTTGTACATGAAATGCAAAAAACGTCTAAGAAGCCTGTAGTACACCGAATGACCGATAGAGGTCAGTGTGTAGGCGAAAATGCAGTGGTTCGTTGGTTTGCACATGAACTGCAATAATGTCTGAGAAGCCTGTAGTACACCGAATGACCGGTAGGGGTCAGTGTGTAGGCGCAAATGCAGTGGTTCGTTGGTTTGTACATGAAATGCAATAATGTCTGAGATGCCTGTAGTACACCGAATGACCGGTAGGGGTCAGTGTGTAGGTGAAAAATGCAGTGGTTCGTTGGTTTGTACATGAAATGCAATAATGTCTGAGAGGCCTGTAGTACACCGAATGACCGGTAGGGGTCAGTGTGTATGCACAAATGCAGTGGTTTGTTGGTTTGTACATGAAATGTGATAATGTCTAAGAAGCCTGTAGTAAACCAAAAGACCGGTAGGGGTCAGTGTGTAGGCGAAAAATGTGCACTCATGTTGCTTTAACCCCTGTATCACAACTCAACTTTGAATTCTTTGTGTCGTCTTGCTCAGAAATGCTTCAGACTTGAGAAAGGGAGGTTCTCCCAAAAGCTTGTCGTTAAAAAAATCTGTTAGTCCAATAAAAAAAAGTATTACAAGATACAAATTTTATCTGTTTTTTTACATAGTTATTATAGTTGTATATATTCCTGGCACCAAACCTACCTCTACCTCCTCCCTCCCCTACTTACCTGATCCCAGAGCAGATGTCCCTTGGCGCTGGGTCGCGGCTTTGTCTCCTCCCACATCTCTGGACGAGCAGGCGCTAAGGCGCATGTGCGGTGCACACAATAGGCCTCCCCGTAGGAAAGCATTGAATAGCGGACGCCGGCTGTCCTCATGCAGAGCGTGAGGATGTCCACCATCAGTTACCGGAGCAAAAGTCCATTAACATTCAGGAAGTGCCTTTAGTGGAGACAAACGTAGTGCTGCAATGTAAACATTGATGTTTTTCTGGAACTGCAATGTTTTACATTGAAGCACTAAGTGCAATAGGAACAATGTACCAAGACCAATTCAATGAGCTGATCACAAGCCTAAATCACCATTCTTTTCTTGTAACTCCATATTGTTGGTGTGTCTTTGTGTAAAACTGAGCTGCTGGGACAAAATACTCACATTAATCTCTTTAAATTACAATAATTGTGTTTGAAAATCAGCCTATAAATTAGATGCATTTTTCTTGTTTCAAATATACCGTATTTTTTCCTTGTATAAGACGTGCCCTATTTTTTTTTGCCCAAAATTAAGAAATAAATATTTTAAACATCAAATAGAACAACTTTGATATTTTAGAGGTGTTTTCTGATTCTTATGCCTCCCCTGTGCTATGATACTCTGTGAAGTTAATGGCTCTATAGTGCATGCTGGGAGACTAGAGCTCCCACAATACAGCAGGTGTTCCCTCTGCTCCCTGATCCCCATTTCCTCCCCCATAAATATAAGTCAGAGAGCAAGACATCCCTGAGGTGGAGGAAACCTTAATATGGCTGCTCCTTTTTATGGTGTGGCATGTCTCTGGAGCTCTGTTGTTGGTAAGTACTGATGTCTGCTGCAGCTCCCACACATATAGAGACCTCTTCCTCCTTGCCACATCATTCAGAAGTGGATCGGTGGGAGGGAGGCCAGGTAAGACTGAAATGCGCCATCTTGGCCCCATGCACAAGTTGTTGTTTTTAACACCTGCGGTGAAATTCAGTGTATAAGACGACCCCCAATGTTAGACTAAAACTAAAAAAAAAAAAAAAAAAACTGTCTTTCAGTTTTTCATGGAAAAACACAGTGTTTCAGTTGTATGAATTGGAGTACTTGTTAATCATACTAATCACTGGCTGGAGAATAATCAAAGGAGCCTGGTTCTTTGGGCATGATCCAAGCAAAGTTACAGGTGTTCATGGAGCCATGATTACAGGTGAGAAAAAAGGTGATCTGTTAAGTTTTTTTTCCTTTTTTTAGAAAAAAAAATAATTAACCAAGTTTAGGAATCAGGTAGAAATATCCAGTAGAAGTTGCCAATCTGAGACAGATAACCGGTATATTCATACATTTGTATAAAACATACTGGAGAAAAGTTAATAGCATTTTCAAGAGCAATAATGTTCATGGATCTGGAGTTGGTCGTGAAGGAATAAAAGTATTGCAAATGCACAACCATTTTCAGCATAATATTGTCACCTTCAAGCAGTCATTCTTTCACGATTAGCTTAAAAAAAGGATACAAACAAAACACTGTTTTAATGATTTTCCACATTTTCAGAATTCTGCTCACTGAGGTAGTAATCCTAGCAGTGCTACAGTGCCACCTGCCAGTCCGGCTGCATTATTTCTCACTGAACATTCACTGCGTGTACTATTTACAGAAGCTAATGTAATATAAAAACAATATACTTAAAGAGAAGTTGTAACAGATTAATATTTGATGTTTTATCATTTATAATGTGGATGCAGTATAGTTTTGCCAAGTAACAAGCAGAAATCAAATCAAATGGAAAAACTAAAACACTCCAAGAACTATAACCACCACGGACTGCTCTAGTGGTTATAGTGCCAGGAGTGTCCTGGTGTCCACCCATTTTAAACAAAGCATTTGAGAATGGTTTGACTTCTTACATGGGGTCTACCAGACACAGCTCTCTGCCTCCACTAGGCACATACAAGGACATCCAGCATTAGTTGAATCCCCATAGGATAGCATTGAAGTAATCCTCGCCAAGCATGCACATTAGCCCTCCTTCTTTCGGGTGACGTCAGAGGACATGGGCGCTAGAATCGGTAAATGTATCAAGGGTCTTTAACCCTTGCAGTGCGGGGGACGTTTAGGATGGGGGGCCAGAGGGACACGATCACGTAAGGGATACACTTTTGTATTGCGAACCTTATAGTGTTCCATTAACGTCAGCTAGTCTTGCAGAATGTGAGGGAGAAAATGCATTACCACAATTTGAACTTTTCAATTCACCGGCTCATCTAGCTAGTACTTAGCAGTGAAACTAGCAGTGAACCCACTCTGACCAACTCTTACTATGACTTTCTTGAAACAGGTGAGTTTAATTGTCCCAGCAGCATCTCCTCCCTGACAATGGCAGGGGTAGGCATGTGGCTGGGCCTAAGCCTTACATTTCTGCTGCACTTGAGAGGTAGCATACAAAAGGTGTGAAACACTCTTTAAAGGGACACTATAGTCACCAGAACAACTACAGCTTATTGAATTTGTCCTGGTGAGTAGAATCATTACCTTCAGGCTTTTGCTGTAAACACTGTTTTTTTCAGAGAAAATGCAGTGTTTACATTACAGCCTAGTGATAACTTCACTGGCCACTCCTCAGGTGGCTGTTAGAGATCCTTCCTGGGTCATGGCTGCCTAAAATGCATCCAGACATTCTGTGTCTCCTCCCTCTGCATGCAGTCACTGAACTTTCATCTCTATGGGGAGAGGCTGATTGGCCAGGGCTGTGTTTGAATCATGCTTACTCTGCCCCTGATCTGCCTCCTTGTCAGTCTCAGCCAATCCTATGGGGGAGCACTGTGATTGGATCAGGCTACCACTTCTGATGATGTCAGCAGACTGTTTGTTTTTCTGAGTCTAACAGCATCCAGAGTTACAGCTTCTGGCTTGAGTACAGTAAGATTTTTACTATATTTATGGAGGCATTAGGGGCCCAGGGGGGCTTGATGGTGGTTTTAACACTATAGGGTCAAGAATACAGGTTTGCTTCCCTACTGTTCACAATGAGGGGAAACCGAGACCTCCTGACATCAACCAGGAAAAAGATTGGTGATCACTCAAAGGCAAGTGAAACCTCTGACAGACCTGATCTCTGTCAAATCTATTATTTATTTAATCATTCCATGATTTTCATTAAACCCAATATTTATGCTCATTCCAGGCACACGGAATGTGACTCAAACTGAATCAATATCTACATATGCAAGCTCTCTTTCTGAAAAAAGCTATGTCCACTAATTATAAAATATTGATGGTCAATGGGCATGAAATGCTTCCTTCTTTCATGGGTGCTTAGGTAGTGGACCTGGTGTTTACCATAATGGAGCCGAAGAGGAAAATTATTTACTATATTACCCATTGTTGCTCCCTCTCACCTGGAACAGAGAAATGGCCTAGGAGGTCATTGCCTGTTGGCAAGGAGGTAGCTCACATCTAGTACCTACAGTTGTAATCAAAATGATTTACCCCCAATTGGTTTCCTCAAGTTCAAATTCACATTGTTTAACCTGCTTTTTAACGGGGGTTGAATAATTTTGATTACACCTGGAGCTTGAATTTCTGATTTAAATATTAAGCATTTTTGGGACTAATATGTTGTCTTTTTCTTTATTGTTGCATTATGTAGTAGACTCACTTCCCTCTTATAGGATGTCTCTAACTATTAATAATCTGCTGCTGTCAAGGCAATAATTAGCATTATTACTGTATTTTGCACCTACTTTGTAGCCCTCGCTTCTTACTATATAGTATTGTCCTACTGAAACACTAATTTTCCCCTTACTCCCTTTCTCCTCCTTGATATCGGATTCCTGTGATATCTGTGGGTTATAGTGGGTTCATGCCAACTGGTTTTTCATTGGCATCTACCTTTTTTTCCTTGCTTATTTGGTTCCCACAAATGCAGTTTACTGTCCAGATAAGCCATATATATGTATTATTTTACTGACATACCAACATTATTTGCTAGCAATCTAATATGAACTACTGCCTCCTGTAAAGTGGCACCGGGTCATTTATTTATGACAGGTAATCTTTAAGGACATTGCAGATTGGATATCCTATTCTTCTCCTTAATGCAGAGACAAGATGCTTAAGAAATATTGGAGGAATGAAACACTAAACACAATCTCTAAATAAGTCTGCATAAGCCAAAAAGTGACTTAAAGGAACACTATAGGGTCAGGAAAACAAACATATATTCCTGACCCTATATTGTTAAAATCACTATCTAACCCAGCATTGTCCTTATAAATATAGTAAAATCTTACCTTTATTTCAGTTTGTTGGTGCTGGCTTGGCCCCTGATCTGCATCCTTGACTGACATCATCAGAAGTGATGATCTCAACCAATCCCAATGCTTACCCATAGTTTGTCAATTCTAATGATCTCAGCCAAGAATGCGGGATGGGGTCAGGGTATAATGCCACCCTGGCCAATCAGCATCTCTTGAATCAATGCATCTCTATTAGGAAAGTTCAGTGTCTCCATGCAGAGGGTGAAGACATTGAATGTCAGTGCTGCAGCACTCCCCCAGGAAGCACCTCTAGCAGCCATCTAAGGAGTGGCCACTGGATGGGTCTCTAGGCTGTAATGTAAATATTGCCATTCCTCTGAAAAAACAGTGTTTACTGCAAAAAGCCTGCAGGGACTGACAATACCTACCAGAACAACTACATGGAGCTGTAACTGTTCTGGTGTCTATAGTGTCCCTGTAAATATCCATATCATTTAGCAGAAGGAGAATGCTGTGAAGAGCCCATAAAATCCTGTAAAAATGCAGCTAAACTATGAGTCACAAAAACCCTTTCTTTGGGCGGGGCCCGACTGCCGAGCTGGCTGGTCGCACTAAGCAAGTGCTCCATGCGAGAACCCACTAAAACCCTCACAACCAATCGCTCAAAATAGAGATATTAAGGCTGGAGAGCATTGGTGACACCCGGGGTTACAACTGGCAGGGTTTTTGTACGCCGCCAGGCAACCGGAACCCAACGACGACTTGCGGTGGTGAGCATGGGCGAGGCATCCAATTTTCCTGCTAGCTTCCCGAACCGTTGCAGTGGTTGGAACCCCCGTTTCCCTCCCCTCCCCCCAGTCGCTGGGGGTTATCCTGGCATAAGCACACAGGCTCTACCTTAAAAGAATCACTATAGTGTCAGGAAAACAAAGCGGTTTTCCTGACACTATAGTGCCCTGAGGTGCCCCCACCCTCAGGGTCCCCCTCCCGTGGCATCGAAGGGGTTAAAAGCCCTTCAGCAGCTTACCTTATTCCAGTGCCGGGCTCCCTCGGCGCTGGTGACCTTTCCTCCCCCGCCAACGTCATGCTCTCTCTGCTGACATCAGCGGAGCCGAATGCGCATGCGCGGCAAGTGCCGCGCGCGCATTCAAGCTGTCAATAGGAAAGCATTTCTCAATGCTTTCCTATGGACGCTCTGCGTGATGGAGGCATAATATGCCTAAAGTGTCGCAGATGCGCCTCTAGTGGCTGTCCGGAAGACAGCCACTAGAGGCTGGCTTAACCCTGCAATGTAAACATAGCAGTTTCTCTGAAACTGCTATGTTTGCATCTGCAGGATTAAAACCTGAGGGACCTGGCACCCAGACCACTTCATTGAGCTGAAGTGGTCTAGATGACTATAGTGTCCCTTTAAGCAATACGAGGTACCAAGCAACCCACCCACTCCTGTGGCCCAGTAATGATGCTGAAGCCAAGAAGGCAGCGGAGGAACCTGACAAAGCAACACGAGGCTCGCCGGAGACACTCGAGGAGAGGCTGGATACTCTGTTTAGCAAATTCTTGCAGAAGCTGCGAGACAGAGGGGTACATGCTAAGAGAGAGCAGAGGAGGGATGGCAAGCGTTTGAACATGCCACCAGACCCTCCTGGCAGGCAAGCGTCGGAAACTACCAATGGCTCCCAACTTGGAGCTACTGAAGAGACAGAAGATCCACCCAAAAGGTACCCACTCGGGTCCCAAGGTGTCCAGAGCTCGCTACAGCCTTCCTGAGCTAAGGGTCTGGATGGGGAAGACCCTGGTGCTCAACCCACACACTCGGAAGGAGAAACCTCGTTTCCAAGCCGTGAACACAACCTCCCGAGTCCTTGCTCGTGGCGGCAGGACAGAATGGAGCAGCGGGAACTGCACATGTGCCCCTGAGACGGCTTGGGGCCAGCAGGGTGAACAACCAAGGATGCATGGGACGCTGTCCACTTACGGGACTTTGGTGGCTAGTACGGGTGTTGGGTGAAGCGTAGCCATGTCTGGGTGGCAGGGGTATGTAATGGATTTAGCTACTTATGGCAGCTTGTTCCCAAATGTATCTTACTGCCAGAGAACGACCACCGTGGTCCCTTTATTTATAACGTATACCCATCCTGTAGAAGCCTGCTTTCTGTTTTAATTCAGTTAAGCATGTTTACTTTATTTTCTTTTACATATAAAGGCATCTTTTCATATGTCAGGGTACGTACCCACTGATACACTTAATCTCCCTGCATTTTACAGCACTGTCATACAAATGCCCAACAAGTTAGGCATATAATAAGCATCTGTGAAGTTTAACTACACGTAGGCTATGGTTGCTGTAATTATGGCTACCATGAGCCTTGGCTATGTCAATTTAGCATGCATGGTGTCTGCTTCTCTCCCTCTACGGGAGAAAGGAAATACGTGACATACCTAGTGGATTGTGATACGCTGTTTTACTGAGTTTTTCCCGCATGCCACACTTCCGACCTGTGAGACTAACGACTGTATGATGTATGACGTAACTTACATTTACCTACAGCTTTAAGCAATACCTAGAGATAAATAAGCGTCCTACTCATGATTTTACAATTACCTAATCAACTCTACATAACCTTCATCTTGTTTTACCTTTACTTAAAAAATAGTGCAACGTATTTCCTTGTCATGCTTATGTACCAATATGTATGATAATATGTCTGTTGATGCTGTTGTGGCATTATAAACCTGTCTGTAACAGTTGTGATGGAGAGTAGGTGAGGAAAAAAATGCAATTACTAGGTTTTAAAAGCTAGATTCCCAGCTGCCTAAAATATTACATTTTCTTTGAGCTCTCCCCCCACCCTTTTTCCACAGTACAACATTCCTTGTCATTGCTGGGTGAACAGGGTACATGTTTTATCTGTATTCAATAATGTGTATCAATGTAAAATTACTGCTGCATAAATATAGAGATTATTTTATCTTTACTATTTTTATGGCTTGTTCTTCCTAGTGATATTTGTAGAATAACAGGAGGCCCCTGCTGTGTATCTTTTTTTTCAAAGAAAAGTCCAGATCTTTCAAAGCAGGCCTGCCACCTGTATGGAATTTCTGCAGAACCACATACAGGTCGACACTTCCACACTGTAAGGGAGGGATCTTGGTGGAACCTGGCACCGGTCTCCCAGCCTCAAAGTTGTATCATTACCAGGGTCATGTTTCTATCCTCTTTAATGAGCGTGAATGCAGAACCATGCTCTATTTATGCTCTAAGATTCTGAGAGATATCCAACATCAGATGAGACCATCCACAAATCTTACTCATGCAAACAGTAATGTCATAAGCATCTATTACTGCTCATTGTGCAAGGAAACATGTATGATGTCAGCAATCAAAACTGATGGATCAATAGCTGGACATCTGGTTGTACATTCTTACACTTTACATAGAAGACAAAGATAAGTCTCAGCTTTGTTATAAATCATTCAGGAATAATAACAGTACTATATCACAAGTTGCGTAACTCTAGTGCTGATGGTACTAAGTAAGGTTGTTGTTTTTTTTAACAAACGTCCAATAAAAATAGAAGACAGTTTTTAATAAAGAATTTATCTTTAACACAAATTACACCGACCAGTTATTTAAAGCGAGTCAAGAGTAAAATATTGTAAAGCGCTACGGAATCTGTTGGCGCTATATAAATGGCAATAATAATAATAATAAAAGAAAGAATGTTTGAGCAATGAAAGCTGCAGAATATTCTAACAGAAAATGTATGTGTCATCAAAAAGAAGGGACACATTAAAATGGTACTTTTTTGGAAGACAAACCAATCAATAAACAACACAATACTAGATTGTGATAAACAATTTTATTATGCTAAACATAAAAATATTGGCAGCAAACCTGTCCCTGTACACAATGAGCCATAATTTGTGACCAAGGTTATGAAGAATCCTGTGTAATATTTTGAACACAGATTTTTACAATAGAGCTGACCAAAAGATCAAGCAAATATAGAATTTTTTCTGTGAAATCTAATTACCATTTTACACTTGATAGGCTTCATTGTGCTATGATCCACCCACAAGCAGAATCAAGAGTGAGAATTCCATTAATAGAATGTGGATAGGGCAAAGAGGATAAAAATACGCACAGAACGCAATCGGGAAACAAACAGGAGACTGCCTGTAATAGGGTGTGTACAAATAGTCAGACGAAAAGCAGAACCACGGGTAAGACAGAACAAACCCGGTTTACAAAATAAGCTGACTCAGAAACAAGTGCTTAAAAATAAATGAACACTAAAGGATTTAACCCCTTAAGGACCAAACTTCTGAAATAAAAGGGAATCATGACATGTCACACATGTCATGTGTCCTTAAGGGGTTAAAGTGATTGAGAAATTTCCATCATCTGCGGCAAAACCATCACATCTCAGTGGAATCACAGTGCATATCCCCTAAAAAATGTGATATGTAAAGGCTTATAGGATATGTCATTCAGCACTTAGCATTAGTTTCATTTAAAAAAAAACAAAAAACTGAAAACAGTGGAAAATCCAATAGAACCTGAACAGCTTAATAGGAAACTATAGTATAGTTGAGAAACTAAAGTTGTTTTCCTGGCACTACAGCTCCTGTGGTGCAGAAGACAGCCGCTAGAGGTAGAGTTAATCCTGACAGGTAATTATTGCAGTTTATTGAAAGGAACCTGGAACTATGCACCCAAACCACTTCAATGAGCTGAAGTGGTATAGGTGCCTATAGTGTTTGATGTTTTTGCATTGAAAAGTACTCAAGTGCCTGACAAAGGAATGCAGATGTACAAGTACCAGTACAGGCAAAAGGAAGGATACCATTCCTAAGACAACATTCAGAGGTGCTGGCAGAGTTGTAAAGTGCAAATTCCTGTACTTGTAAGTAACAGGATCCTGAGAGATAAAGAAGTATAAGCACTTCAAGAGCTCGGAGTGTCCCTTTTATATAAAAAAATACATATTTTTTAAAAATCTAATAAAACAAGCAGAACAAAGGTCAGGTTGGATGCCCATAAATAGAAAATAGATTTCTAAAAAATCCAACTGAACACTATGAATCTCAGCATGATGGGAGGAGAACTGAATTTTAATGAACTCTATGATTTTAGAGTTCAAGAATCACGAATAGGAATTCCACTTGGCTCCATCAATCATGAAATGGCAGTTTCACTCACCATCATACCAGCACACTGCATCTCAGTACCCGTATACATCCATATATATATATATATATATATATATATATATATATGACAAGAACTTCTAAGTTAAAAAGAGTTTATTTTGTTTACACAAACAGAAAACGTGTGAAGTTTATACAAGACCTCTGACAGTGTGCAGTGAAGTTGTAAAGCAGAAATGGTCGCTTTGTTTCTGAAAACAGAAATCTAAGCTTATACAAGAGCTGTGACTCCCAGCTCTATTGAGTCATTTAAAAAAAAAAAAAAAAAAAAATCTGAATCACTTTCATGTGTCTTTTCAAATCCTGCCTATTTGTATGTGGATAAAGACATAAAAGATCATCAATTACATACCATGCATAATCATTTTTGCGAGTGATTCACCATTTTAAATAATTGTGTAAACAGGGTATTATCTATCCAAAACAATCCCTCATTTCACATGAATAAAAGGCACGCATCCTCTCTCCTTAGAGACTTTGCTGAAAAGTCAGACTATGTATTACCACTAATTAAACCGCCGAATGATTTGTAATGCAAGGATGGTGTGCATTTCTGTGGTGCGCATATATGAATGATGTGTGTGTGTGTGGGTACATTTTCTTGCCTGGAGTCCCTATTTCCTCCACCATTGTATCTCCCCTCTCTGAATTTCCCCACTCCCTCCAATCTTTTCTCACCTCTTATTGTATCTATCTCACACATCTATTTGTCTCTATTCCCCACTTCTCTTTGTTTACTGTACCAAACTTTCCCATTATCCCTCCCCATGTGACTTCTATTAACTCTGGCTAAGCTGCAGGTTTGTGTGTCTTTAGCGACTCTGAGACCACTTTGACTGGCTGAGCTCAGCTGGGCCAGACTAGTTAGCCGGATGTGATGTTGCTGTAGAGCTGCTTTCCCAGTCAGATCTCCTCACTGAGAGTTAATCAGAACCTTAGCCCTCAATGTAGATACACACATTCAGGGATCTTGCATTCTAAGTCCCCCTAAAGCAACACCTCTGGCTGGCACTGCCTACATTTACGTTAATATGTCCATCACACTATTTTGTTTATCAATGTGACCTACAATCTGCCTAGTTTCCGAAAAATTATATTATTATTATTAGTCCTACTATTTCGGAGAGTTGCATATACAAATAAGCAGAGGTAACTTTTCCTGGATAATAACAATGTAAAAGATACTCATACATAGGTCTATTGTACTCCTAAATAAAATAAACATAGGCCAGCATTTTGGCTTAACCTCCAACTTTACAATTATAACCAAATGATTAGTATGGCTTCAAAATGTACAAATGCAGAGTGCCTGTAGAGGAGCTGACACCTAGACTAAACTAGGCAGACACTAGAAAGACACTAAGTCATACAGCTTGTTAACCTTCATCGCTATATCAAACAAACTGCACCATAATATTTATGTTTTGTTTCTCAATTTTGTGCTTTCACAGAAAAGAGAAAAATAAGACTATAATTGTACATTTCAACTACATATAAACTTTCTACATAATATGTCTGTCGTTTGCTTATAGTAACAACTGATAAATTACTTTACTTTGACAAAAGGCATTACTGTACTAATCTAGGATTCAGATTTTGTTCCCCCATTTTTTAGTTTATTTACTAAGCTCATGCTTAAAGGACCACTATAGTCACCCAGACCACTTCAGCTCAATGAAGTGGTCTGGGTGCCAGGTCCCCCAGGTTTTAACCCTGCAGATGTAAACATAGCAGTTTCAGAGAAACTGCTATGTTTACATTTCAAGGTTAATCCAGCCTCTAGTGGCTGTCTTCCTGACAGCCGCTAAAGGCGCTTCTGTGATGCTCAATGCAAAAATCGTATTGAGCACGCAGAACGTCCATAGGAAAGCATTGATATCGATAGCGATATCAAGGCATCTTGTAATACCATAAGAGCGGCTGAAAGCAATCGCTTCCAGCGCTCAAAATATCCGCGGATGTACCAGGTACGTCCGAGGTCCTTAAGGGGTTAAAAGGACACTATAGTTACCAAAATAACTTTATCTTTAGCTTAACTGAAGCAGTTTTTCTGTATAGAACATTCCTCTGATGTTTCACTGCTTAATTCTCAGCTATTTAGAAATTAAAGGGACACTGTAGGCACCCAGACCACTTCATCTCATTAAAGTGGTCTGGGTGCAAACTTCCATCACCCTTAACCCTAAACATGTAATTATTGCAGTTTTTACAAACTGCAATAATTACCTGCTAGAGTTAACTCCTCCTCTAGTGGCTGTCTACCAGACAACCACTAGAGGGACCTGTAGGTAGATAGGTGACTTTTGGTCGCCTACAGGACGCTGGACGTCCTCAAGCCTTCTGCACCATGGGCTTGACAGAGGGGGAAGCTATAGGGTCAGGAAAACGAGTTTCATTTTTAATCAGATGTAACTTATTTTAAAAGTGTTTATATCCTGCTCTGTAAATTTAACTTTAATTACATACAGGAGGCTCCTGCAGAGTCTAGCAAGCTATTAACAGAGCAAGAGATAAATAATATATTCAAAATTAAACATAATAAAAAAAATGTAAACATTAAAAATAACTTTTTTACAAGAAGTGTTTAGGAAGGCAGTGTAAGTCACAAGCAGGGAGATGTGGCTAGGGCTGCATAAACAAAGGGATTTAAATCCAAAATGGCAGATGATTGGGCAATGAGACTGCAGGGGCATGATCTATACATCAAAACTACTTTATTAAACTAACGTTTTGTTGGCTATATTGTACCTTTAAAAAAAAAAAAACAGATGCAATTCAAATAGTTTAAAGGAACACTATAGTGTCAGGAATACAAAAATGTATTCCTGACACTATAGTTGTAAAAACACAATTTAGGTTCCCGCCTCCCTTTAAAATTGTATTTTATTTACCTTTATACCAGCGCCCTACCACGCTTTACCTCCTTGGCTGAGATCATCAAATTTGACGATCTCAGCCACTCCAATGCTTTCACATGAAAAAGCATTGGGAGGTTATTTTGCATGCACGAAAAAACGCCGCACTACGCCAATCCGTATTTCCTCATAGAGATGCATTTAATCAATGCAACTCAATGGGGAGCATTCAGCATCTCCATGGAGAGTGTGGAGACGCTGAATGTCAGTGCTGCACCCAGGAAGCACTTCTAGTGGCCGTCTGAGTGGCCAACATTCAGCTCCTCAATGCAGAGTGTAGAGATGCTGAACATAGGTGCTGCACATTGTTATGCACATTGCTATGAAATAGCTCTAGTGACTGTCTGTATGACTGTCACTTGAGGTGTTACTAGGCAGTAATGTAAACACTGTCTTTTCTCTAAAAAGGCAGTGTTATTAAAAAGCATTCAAGGACCGGCTGTAGACACCAGAACAACTAGTGACTATAGTGTCCCTTTAAGAAGATGGAGTCGAGGTATACAGCTACCAGCAGCACTACACCGCACATACGCCCTGAACTATACCCCAATGATACAGAAAGCAACAGACGATCTTAAAAGATGGCAAGACCTATCACTATCATGGCTAGGCCGCATAGCATCAGTAAAAATGAACCTCCTACCCCGCTTCCTCTACTTATTCCAAACCCTCCCCATCCCACTCCCCACAACGGACGCAAAATATGTCCAAAAATTAATTGATAACTTTATCTGGGACAAAAAAAGACCCAGAATTAAATTACATCCCCAACAGGACGGGAGGACTGGGACTACCCAACTTCCAAAACTACTACTACGCCGCACAACTCACACAGATCCAAAACTGGCACACCCCACAGGGGATCAAACGATGGGCGGACTTAGAACATGACCTATTTGGACGCGACCTCCCATCCCTCTACATATGGGTACCAAAGAAATCACGCCCCCTACCACCACCACTGCCCCCATCAATCACCAACTCAATAGACACGTGGGACAAAACCACCAGGAAATTCCCCATCATAAACAACCCAACACCACTGACGCCAATACTACGCAACAGAGCATTCCCCCCAGGGTTAACACCCAAAGACTTTGCACACTATGAACAAAACGACCTGTTCAGACTGCACCACTTCTACACAGGAACTCGAATAACCCCATACAATGATCTTCCTAACACGCAGGCAACATATAACACCCACGACTTCTTTCGCTACCTACAACTGCGAAGCTTCCTAGAGCAACCCGACAACGCCAAAGCAGCCACCACCACACTCACACGGTTTGAGAGGACATGCCTACACAACCCACTTCACAAAGGTCAAATTACGGAAAATTACACACTCCTTATCACCAACCAACCCAAGGGGGCATTGGCATATGTGGCGGCTTGGGAGAGGGACCTGGGGCCCCCGGGCGACCCCACCGACTGGCAAGACATCTGGGAGGCAACAACCTCCATATCCATATGCGTCAACCATAAGGAGCAAGCGTACAAAACACTGCTCCGATGGTATCTAACCCCGGTACGGCTGTACCACATGGGCAAGGCAGACGCGGACCTATGCTGGAAAAACTGTGGGCAGAGGGGCACATACATACATGCATGGTGGCATTGCCGTAAATTGGCCCCACTGTGGGCAGAAGTGGCTACCCTAGTCTCAACACTCCTCCAGACCACCATACCATTAGACCCCTGGACATGGCTCCTTTCCAGACCATGAGAGGACCTGACCAGAGCCCAAAACAAAATGACAAACAGGATAGCCCTAGCGACTAGACAGGCAATAGCCGAAGTATGGGGAACACAAAACACCCCCACATTACAAACAATCATACGCAAAACCAGGGAAGCAATACACATGGACAGGATATCAGCCATTATTCATGAGACCTCCAAGCACTTCCACAGAATTTGGGACCCCTGGCTATCTGAACCCCACCTACAATAAGGGCACACGGACAGCCTCCATCTCACCAAATAGGCCCGCTATACCAACATAGCAATCAAAATACCAATGCACTGATACTCAAAGTACAAAACACTACCCCAACCCGAACTACTGGATGACTACCAGACACCCGAAACTGAATCCCGCCATGGTACCCCCACCCTTGTACATAGGTCCTCAACCCCCCCCCAACCGACCATCCGGACCCATGGGTGCCCATCAATACGCAACGATGACAATAAAAACAGTCAGACAGAGGGCAACCCACCCTACCACAACAACCGTTACCGAGACAAACCGCAAACCTCAAACGGCCACCAACACAGGTTTGACCAAACGAACCGTGCAAAGGGAAAGAGACCAAGACAGAGTTCCCTGAACCCCACACTACTGCACGGCAAACGCCAAACCAACAGACCACACCACGACACAGCAACTCCTTCACAACACCTTGAGACACAAAGACACATGTGTGGAAATTACTGCGCACCTGTACTATTTTGGCTGTACCACCCCCACCCTCCTTCAAT
The DNA here is from genome assembly GCA_933207985.1 of Pelobates cultripes. NCBI lineage: Eukaryota > Metazoa > Chordata > Amphibia > Anura > Pelobatidae > Pelobates > Pelobates cultripes. The sequence continues at coordinate 86,636,844 of OW240912.1, read as the reverse complement.
TCTGTACCCTAATGTTTGCTTTTTTCCACACTGAAAAACAACAAATAAAGAATGTTTAAAAAGAAGATGGAGTCGACAACCTATAGTCCTCCATGATTTCCGCAAACTCAATGCTTCCACATAGGGAAGCATTGAGGGGCTAGTGTGCAGGTGTTGCAGGCACCATGTTGCGCCAACTGGCATCTACTCATAGAGATGCATTGGATCAATGAATTTCTATAAGGAGCTTTTAGTGTCTTCATGCAGAGTATGAAGATGCAGAACAATAGTATTCCAAAGATTGCAGACGTGCACCAGGAAGGACCTCTTATGACGGTCTAAATGTGACAACCACTATAGGTGGCTTTAGTATAATGGTCAGACTTCAGAGAGAGTGTCTTAGCACCAGAACCACTTCATATAGTCACAACCCCTGGATGTTGGGCTAAGGTAACATCCCCAGGACGTACTTGAAAATCAGAGTAATCTGAATGCACCTTTCCTGTTTAAATACTTTGTTTATATTATTATGCTGTAGTTCTTCTGGTGTATTGTGACTTTAAATAAAACAATTATTTTCAGGTTCTGTGACATCAACTCCATCTATAACACCACAAACATCTAATCTGGTAAATTTGTACACGAGCAGTACCCAGTTATTCGATGCCTGAATTGTCTGGAAAGAGAGGAATTCGAGATAAATCCACAGAAGCTAAGGCAGGAACAGGAGATCAATACACAGATCTCATTTTACCTCTTCCTTCACCAGTTCACTCTTACAGACACTAAGGCTCCAGATTATAATTTGATACCCTAGGACTTTCAAAATGCCTGGCACTACCTCATGGTGAGAAAGGAGGAGTGAGATCTGTTCAACATAAAGTACTGATTATCCTACAAAATCTTGACTAGCCCTGGACATCCCCCTAGTTTCAACCTGACCTCCATGAGAATGGTAAGTAGTTTTGGCACTGCCTGATCCTTATTGATATGCTGGTGCTAATAACCCTTACCAGAGATTAAGAGACTTGAGGCATGCAGACTTCATATCGCCCAATGCCCGGGACATATATTTCTGGGTGCTGGGCAGGTAGCTTTTTTTAAACTTTTATCTCTGCTGTGGGAAACCAGCTGGGCTGCCTGAGAAGGACATAAATTGGGAGCAGCAAGAGGTTTGCACCTCCGACAGGTCCATCTGTCTCTAGTTAGTCAGAGCTCGGCCACTGGGACTTACAGCATACACTCTGACATACTAACTGCCGAACCAAGACAAATCAATTACTGAGATGTGTAGTCGGGGAGGTGAGAACCTCACACTCCCACACTAGACCACCAGGGATCCAAAACCAACTGCTGGACCACCAGGGATCCAAGAAACCCCATAAAGTGGGGGCACATCTACATTAAAATACACAATATACATCCAGCACAAAGACCATATGCACAAACATTACATTTTGTGTCCGGACAAATAGGTTGTCATGATGGACAAGCAGATTGTGCTCCAACTTTAGATGTTTTCAAAATTTCTGCATACCTGTATTGCGATTTACTATGCTTTAAATAACGTAGAACACTTTTCAAGAAAACAGTTATACAAGGATAGTCGAGAAAAGCATATACCATATCTGGAACTCTGAGTTCTTAAAATAAAGCAGTAACTTTAACCCCTTAAGGACCAAACTTCTGGGGAAAAAAAGGGAATCATGACATGTCACATGTCGTGTGTCCTTAAGGGGTTAAAAGATGTTGGAATAAAAATGTAAATAAATATATACAGTTGCAAGAAAAAGTATGTGAACCCTTTGGAATGATATGGATTTCTGCACAAATTGGTCATAAAATGTGATCGGATCATCATCTAAGTCACATCAATAGACAAACACAGTCTGCTTAAACTAATAACACACAAAGAATGAAATGTTGCCATGTTTTTATTGAACACACCATGTAAACATTCACAGTGCAGGTGGAAAAAGTATGTGAACCCTAGACTAATGACATCTCCAAGAGCTAATTGGAGTGAGATGTCAGCCAACTGGAGTCCAATCAATGAGATGAGATTGGAGGTGTTGGTTACAGCTGCCCTGACCTATAAAAAAAACACACACCAGTTCTTGGTTTTCTTTTCACAAGAAGCATTGCCTGATGTGAATGATGCCTCGCACAAAAGAGCTCTCAGAAGACCTACGAATAAGAATTGTTGACTTTCATAAAGCTGGAAAGAGTTATAAAAGTATCTCCAAAAGCCTTGCTGTTCATCAGTCCATGGTAAGACAAATTGTCTATAAATGGAGAAAGTTCAGCACTGCTGCTACTCTCCCTAGGAGTGGCCGTCCTGTAAAGATGACTGCAAGAGCACAGCGCAGACTGCTCAATGAGGTGAAGAAGAATCCTGAGAGTCAGCTAAAGACTTACAAAAGTCACTGGCAAATGCAAACATCCCTGTTGGCGAATCTACGATATGTAAAACACTAAACAAGAATGGATTTCATGGGAGGATACCACAGAGGAAGCCACTGCTGTCCAAACAAAACATTGCTGCACCTGGATGTTCCACAGCAGTACTGGCAAAATATTCTGTGGACAGATGAAATCAAAGTTGAGTTGTTTGGAAGAAACACACAACACTATGTGTGACGAAAAAAAGGCACAGCACACCAACATCAAAACCTCATCCCAACTGTGAAGTATGGTGGTGGGGGCATCATGGTTTGGGGCTGCTTTGCTGCGTCAGGGCCTGGACGGATTGCTGTCATCAAAGGAAAAATGAATTCCCAAGTTTATCAAGACATTTTGCAGGAGAACTTAAGGCCATCGGTCTACCAGCTGAAGCTCAACAGAAGATGGGTGTTGCAACAGGACAATGATCCAAAGCATAGAAGTAAATCAACAACAGAATGGCTTAAACAGAAGAAAATACGCCTTCTGAAGTGGCCCAGTCAGAGTTGAGATGCTGCGGCATGACCTCACGAAAGCGATTCACACCAGACATCCCAAGAATATTGCTGAACTGAAACAGTTCTGTAAAGAGGAATGGTCAAGAATTACTCCTGACCGTTGTGCACGTCTGATCTGCAACTACAGGAAACGTTTGGTTGAAGTTATTGCTACCAAAGGAGGTTCAACCAGTTATTAAATCCAAGGGTTCACATACATTTTCCACCTGCACTGTGAATGTTTACATGGTGTGTTCAATAAAAACACGGCAGCATTTCATTATTTGTGTGTTATTAGTTTAAGCAGACTGTGATTGTGTATTGTTGTGACTTAGATGATGATCAGATCACATTTTATGACCAATTTGTGTAAAAAAGTATGGACTGATATAATAAACATGGGATCTGGATTACAAATGCCACTGGTGGAATATTTCATATAGAACTCTTTGGAAATATTGCTTCCTTCACTCTTAAAAAAATAAATAAAAAAACATTAAATAAATAAAATCAATAATCGGGTTTGGTTCCTAATGTCTAGATATATTACCCAATTCCTACAATATAGACTTGTGAAGCTCTTCCTTAACAAACAATTAATATACAGGAAGACAGACATATATCATCTTCACAACTTAATCATGGACTAGGAACATAGAGATGATCTCAAACTAGAGTTATTTTCAGACATGTATATTCCAAGAAATATTTTCACGTTTACTGTAGATAAAAAAAACTAATTATATTTATATTAAGAGGGAGACAAGAAGACCTTCAGAATGCTATAAAAAGAAGAAGCACGGCAAAGCCATATCTAAACATTGGGCAGCAGTAAAAACAGAGAACAAGGATAAAGTATACAAATAAGAATGTGTGAGTAAAACAGACAGATCAGAATACATGGTAAGCAAGGAATTAACTGCAATGACTGCAAACAAAGAAAGGTTTCCAGCAAAAACGACATCAAGACATTTGGACATTGTAAGAAGCATGTTATTGCATTGCTTCTTCAAGTTTAGTGGCTTGTTACAATGAGGCCCTGTGTTAGAAGAGCATTTTGTATTTTTCCACATTTCCTTTAATAGCAAGGTACTTCATGGTGTTTCTGAATTAAATGTCACAGTCGTGTCGGCTCTCTAGGTCCAATCTAACATGCACTATATGAACAAATGTACTGGGACATACCGTATTGAATGCAGGTGTTTCAATCAGACCCATGGATACATGTGTATAAAATTAAGCACCTAGCCATGCAGTCTGCATTTACACACATTTGTGAAGAAATTGTCATTCTGTAGAGCTCAGTGAATTCAAGCGTGGTACTGTGATAGGTTACCACCTTTGCAATAAGTCAGTTCCTGAAATTTCATCCCTGCTATATATTCCACAGTCAACTGAAAGCGGTATTATTGGAAAGTGTAAACGTTTAGGAACAGCAGCAACTCAGCCACAGTGGAAGACCGTGTAAAGTCACAGAGCGGGGACACAGAGTGATGAGGTGCATGGTGCGCAAAAGTCACCAACGCTCTGCTGATTTCATGGTTGAAGAGTACCAAACTTACACAGCATTAATATCAAAACAAATATGGTGTGGCGGGAGATTCATGGAATGGACAAAGGATAGACTAATTTGCCTTGTATATGTTTCCTACTCTTACAAATCTTGACAAAGGGTGGAGTTTAAGGTAAGATCTACCTTTTTTGTCAAGTTTGTCAAGCTAACAAAGGAAGTGGAGATTCCCTAAGATCCATCCTATGTCAAAACTGGTCAGACGTAAGAAAAATACATAGGACAAAATAGTCCCTTCTTTATCTTATGTTTTAAGACAAATCGATCAGAAATGAAGAACAGATTCTGAGAAGAAGAAAAAACTATTGGAGAAATGTGAGTATGAGGTGATAAAGCCACTTTATCTTGCTAAAATTCTGAGTTCATTGAATAACCATGTCAATATTCAGGGCTCTCAGCACTAGGGCCCCAACCTTTCTAAGTGACACTATTTTATGTGTCAGGTCAAGTATATTGCCATGATGGACAAGTAGTTTGGATGTTTTATACCCTTTGACAAGTATATTTTGTAAAATAGCCACACCCATGCTAGTAAGTCTAAAGCTGGGACTATTACAGGTCAGTACTGCAAACAGACTGCTACAATTGGCAATTGTTTGTAATAGTGTTGTATCAGCTTTGTAGTACTCTGTTGTGAGTATATTATATCATTTAAACATTCTCTGCTTTGTTTGGCTTCTACACAAGGCTACAAATAACTAGATATAGGGAATGATACAAGTCAGCACATAAAATAGTTATTTATTTATTTTTATTTTTTTAAAAGGGACACTACAACTTACATAAACACAAAAGCTGCAAATGATATTTGGGTGTCATCACCCCAGGGCTCTTCTGCAACCTAAAACCAAGTCCTTTTCCTGTAGCTCGGCTTTTGAGGCAGCGACCTTCTGCATTAGCTGTCCAACTTTGGACAGAAACAATGACGTTGATGTTTTTTCACACATTCCATAGGCATCTATTGCATATCACAATAGTTGCCTGTGATGTCATAAGTGATTTTAATCGGTGACGTCAGTGGAGGTTACAAATGGATTATACTCAGTCTTATTGAAATTAAATTTTTTAATACAAGCAACGGCAATTTTTAAAATCTAGCTTAATTAGAAAAAACAAACTGAAAAGTCGCAGGTTAGCTATAATTTATGTAATCTGTTGTTTTTTTCCCCAATAACATTCGGTTTGTTTTGACAGTATTTAAGAACAGTTTGTATTCTCATATCAGTCTTTCAATCTCTGAAAGGCTCAGTTGTGGCATGATTGGGTTTCCCAGTGCAGATTATGGCGTCATTTCTACTTTAATAAGATTATAGTCCTCATATCTTCTTAAATTACGCTCCTGACAATAAATAAGTGGATGGCTGGAAGTTACATCACAGCAGAGCATTCATTTAGGTTCAGTAATTCTATTTAATGAAGAAGGCATGTCAAAGCTGTGGATCGATGCTAATCTAAAACACTGGAACCATTTCCATGATTATTTCAGCCAAATAGGCTTATTTGCAAGCAAATCATAATACTAGATGGTTAGTTGTAATCAAACATAGGTAGGCGTACTCATTCAGAATAAGCAAGGGCTAGTTCTGTAATAATGACTAAGACACCTGTGCCTCTAATTCTGCCTTAATACAAGGGCTAGAGAATATTTTTCTGCTGATTCCCAGTATAAGTGAGTACCGGCACAGATTAAACTATGAAAAGGGGGAAAATGGGAAACATGCCACAAGCCAAAAGTGATTCAATAATTCTATATAATAATGTGTTGAATTACTCAAGGAGGCCAAGAATTAGCAGTGCTTTTTCACTGTTCCAGTTATGCTCAGCAACCAAAAAAGAAATGTTTTTCGAACCATACTTAACTGATAACATGGTAGATGGAAGATAAGAAAGTTTAAATTAAACAGAATTGGCAATAAAGTGTAAACATTAGATGTCTCTTTACAGGACGTGTTTTGGAAGACGAGTGTGACTAGAGCTGCACATAGTGATTTAACTCCTAAATGGCAGAGAATCGAGCAGTGAGACAAAACCACCAAAACCACCTGATTGAGTTAAAGTTGTTTTTTCATGTCTATAGTGTCCCTTTAATAATTTCTACACAATAAGTGCAACTAAAGAAAAACTAACTCAATGTGCAGTGAGGGGAAAAAGTATTTGATCCCCTGCTGATTTTGAATGTTTGTCCACTGACAAAAAAATTATCAGTCTATATTTTAATGGTAGGTGTATTTTAAGAGTGAGAGACAGAATGACAAAAAAAATTCCAGAAAAAAAAAAACCATATATTAAAAAAGTTATACACTGATTTGCATGTCAATGAGTGAAATAAGCATTTGATCCCCTAACAATCAGCAAGATTTCTGGCTCCCAGGTGTCTTTTAAACAGTTAACGAGCTGAGATTAGGAGCACTCTCTTAAAGGGAGTTCTCCTAATCTTAGCTTGTTACCTATATAAAAGACACCTGCCCACAGAAGCAATCAATTAGTCAGATTCCAAACTCTCCACCATGGCCAAGAGCAAAGAGATGTCCAAGGATGTCAAGGACAAGATTGTAGACCTACACAAGGCTGTAATGGGCTACAAGACCATCACCAAGCAGCTTGGTGATAAGGTGACAACAGTTGTTGCAATTATTTGCAAATGGAAAAAACACAAAATACCTGTCAGTCTCCCTCGGTCTGGTGCCCCATGCAAGATCTCACCTCGTGGAGTTTCAATGATCATAAGAACTGTGAGGAATCAGCCCAGAAATACACGGGATAATCTTGTTAACTATCTCAAGGCAGCTGGGACCATAGTCACCAAGAAAACAATTGGTAACACACTACGCCGTGAAGGACTGACATCCTGCAGCACCAGCAAGGTCCCCCTGCTCAATAAAAAGCACATGTACAGGCCCGTCTGAAGTTTGCCAATGAACATCTGAATGATTCAGAGAAGAACTGGGTAAAAGTGTTGTTATCAGATGAGACCAAAATCGAGCTCTTTGGCATCAACTCAACTTGCCGTGTTTGGAAGAGGAGGATTGCTGCTTATGATCCCAAGAACAGCATCCCCATTGTCACACATGGAGGTGGAAACATTATGCTTTTGGGGTGTTTTTCTGCTAAGGGAACAGGACAACTGCACCGCATCAAAGTGATGATGGATGGGGCCATGTACTGTCAAATCTTGGGTGAGAACCTCCTTCCCTCAGCCAGGGCATTGAAAATGGGTCATGGATGGGTATTCCAGCATGACAATGACCCAAAAAACACAGCCAAGGAAACAAAGGAGTGACTCAAGAAGAAGCACATTAAGATCCTGGAGTAGCCTAACCAGTCTCCAGACCTTAATCCCATAGAAAATCTGTGGATGGAGCTGAAGGTTCGAGTTGCCAAACATCAGCCTCGAAACCTTAATGACTTGGAGAGGATCTGCAAAAAGGAGTGGGACAAAATCCCTCCTGAGGGGTGTGCAAACCTGGTGGCCAACTACAAGAAATGTCTGACCTCTGTGATTGCCAGCAAGGGTTCTGCCACCAAGTACTAAGTCAAAGGGGTCAAATACTTATTTCACTCATTGACATGCAAATGAATTTATAACTTTTTTGACTGTTTTTCTGGATTTGTTTTTTTTTTTGTTATTCTGTCTCTCACTGTTAAAATACACCTACCAAGGGGCGGAGCCTAGCGGTGAACCTGGACGGTCGCAAGCTCGCTGTGCTCTGCTCGAAACTGCCTAAAAACAGCTACAATTGCAGACAAGGGATCATCCAACCTCACAAAACCCAACTCCCTGGACACTAGACCGAGGACGGGCAGCAAAAATAAAAAACCCAAGCCTGACAGGAGCCTGCCGGGTCGGGACATCGGAGACCTATTCCGGAGCTCACAGAGGGCCACATGGGACAAAATGGCGCTGGCAGACAACGGCTCCTCATACTCCTCAGAAGATATGGCTATAGCCCCGATGGAAAGAACCACCCAGGCTGCACAGAAGGGCCACACCCCAATGGAGGCCGCAACAGGCCGGGATCCGGTCACTGCGGCGCAACTCAAGGTGATGCTAGCGGAACTCCGCGCGAACTTGGCGGGAGACTTGGCCCCCCTCAGAAAAGCCGTTGAACACACGACTACTAAAGTGGCCCAACTCGAGACCACTCAAAACACACGAGAGCCGGCTAACGTGGTGGAGAGAGGTCTGGCTGCCCTGGACCAGCACAGGCTGCAGATTGATCGCAGGCTGGATGCCCAGGAAGATCAGAGGCGAAGATACAACTTGAAACTCAGGGGGTTGCCGGAAACGGTGGGACTGCCGGACTTACCACACTATCAAGAGATTCTTGGCAGCCCACCCACCCCCGAAACAAGCTAAAAGCCTGAAACTGGATGGTATGTTCCACCTCCCCAAGCCAAGCCAGCCAGCCACGGCTCCGGACCTCATCCTCCGCTTCGGTTCCCTACAGGATAGGGCCCTAGTGCAAGCCGTGGTGAGGGGGAAGACACCCATTGCCTTTGAGGGCGCCTCACTGCACCTCTTCCCAGACCTCTCCAGGAACACACTTCTGTGGCGCCAGACCCTGAAACCACTACTCCAGCAGCTACGCGCAAATGAAGTAATGTACCGATGGGGCCCCTCCCGCACAGTCCTTATAGCGGCCCAAGACAACACACTCCGAGCAGAAACCTACCAGGAGCTGGAGGAACACCTGCGCTCACTGAAAATACCGCTATGTAACACCTTGGAAGGAGGGAACCTGTCACAGGTGGACTTAGCGTCAATTATGGAGTTTATACCCCGAGTGGCGAGACCCACTACATCTACTGAAACTGTGACCTGATTGAGGGGTTATTAAGCACCGGCAGATGCTGAGCCCCTACCCAAGATCCCCACTGAGCCGGGACTTGCCCAGTTGTTTTTCCCCACCAAACCTGCTGACATCAGGACAATAAGATGGACTCACACTTATTATAATTGTTTAACCTTCGTTGTTATGATTTTATGGTTACATTTTTCACCTCTGCCACACTCCCACCCACTCAGTCTTCTGCAGGCGTCTCTGACTAGAAGGGGCACAGAGCGGAGCAAAACCACTACACTGCCGTTCAGTCCAGGAACTACACAGTAGGCCCTACCTCACCACGCGCACACATGCACGGCATACCTTCACATACAAGACCGTCCAGACACCTACGGACATCACTACTGACACTCTCTCCCCCCATCCCTTCCCTAACCCTAAAAGATGCACAGAACGCACAAACGTTCTCTGAGGGAAGGGGCATGTACCTGGCCACAGGAATGCCTACCAACCGTACTACTCCTACGACCCACAGCCCAGTGGCCACTCCACTCATGCGACACCCGACAGGCTTACACACCAAAACAAAAAACACCTCAATTCACAGAAATACTCATGCGCAACGCAACGCAGCTTAGGACCCTCTTGTGATGTATAATCTATTCTCTAAATGAGCTGTTCAATGTATGCCTTACGACAATATACGCTTTGTGAACAAATATTGGAACCATAATGTGGATTGAGGAAAAATAAAGATTTTTTTAAAAAAATACACCTACCATTAAAATTATAGACTGATTATTTCTTTGTCAGTGGACAAATCTTCAAAATCAGCAGGGGATCAAATACTTTTTTCCCTCACTTTACATTCACTGATTAGACCTGATTGTTAAAATGCCCAATATGTCAAGGATTTCACTCTTTTTTTTTTTTTTTTATTAAAAAACCAGCATTGCAGAGTGAAATATTGTTAAACAATAAATACATTTTGCAGAATTTAGCATGCTGAGATTACAACTTTAAGTGTAGTCAAACAATCCAAACCCGCTACACAAAAGTATATATTTGTAGGAAGTACAAAGCATTTTGCCACTTTTTATTTAACCATTTTATTACAAAGCTCGGTCAAATATTAAATAATATTTTGTGATTTTTTTCACTCGTGTTTTATTTTGGGGAACTGCACAGACCAAGTGTCCTGCTACTGTAAACATCCCATATTTGAATTCTGCAACTGTTCTCGACTACAATTATACCTCACATATGCCTTTAATCCTACCCCTAATCTAGTCCGTAATACAAACTGTAATCCAATCCATAATATGAACCATAATCCTATCCCTATACCTCTAATCCAACCCACAATCTATGTCCTAATCCTGTCCCTATTCCAGTCCTTAACCCTATCCCATAAATCTACCTCTGAGGGATTCCATCCCCAATGTCAGTACAGGAGAGGGTCAACAAAGGCAAGCTAAAAGAATTTTCAAAATTGATAAAAATTCGGTGGCATTCACTCAGCCATGGTATTTAAATCAATTTACATGGCTATGTGCAGCGCTGTACACAGCTTATCTGTCAGGCTAGGAACACCAATTGTATTAAATGATAGCTGGGGCCCTTTGGTAGCAGCAGGGGTTTAAAGGAACATTTGGGGTTGGAGTCCCTATGCACCATCTTAGTTTGAGGTGTCATACCATTTTTAAATGGCTCAAAACATAAGTTTGTCGCCAGGTGACCGTCCACATTGTCTCCTGCCTCCTCTGTTCAGCTGATTTAAGAAAGCTGGAAGAGAATCAACAGATGCCCACTAACAGTGCAGTACATATTGTCTGGACAAGGTTAACACCTTAATGTAAGATATCGCCCAAGGAGCTCTAGAAACAACTTCACTGAGTTAAAGCTGCTTTATGCGCATATTTTTTTAAATTTTTTTTTTAAAGCTTAATGTGAAATTTTACTTTTAAATTTTCTTATTTTTTTCAAAAAAATTAATTTTACTCCTTAAGATCAATCAGCCCTGCCCTTACATGCAGAATTTCCTTTGTCTTCTCCAGTAATGGTGTATGTAACATCACATGTGTGGGTATGAACAACTTTATTCTTTCACAAACAACAACACACTAGTGGAAGTTGTGCTGTGATTTCTAGTTTTCTAAACAGTTTAATTCATACTGGGAACTCATGGAGTTCCCAGCACTCCATCCTTTGTGTGCTGCTCAGGCTAATGAGGAAGACCACTCACACACAGCCTATTAGAGTTGTTCATTGTTCATGTAACTTAGTATGACTAAAGCAGGGTGTAATCCCTGCCTTAGCCATGCCTCCAGTGGGAGCCGGGTTGGGGCAGCCATGGATCTTCATTCATTATTAAAACGCCCACAAGGGATACACTAACAATCATAACCACTACAGTCCGAAGGAGTACCCTCCTGGCACTGTTCCTCTATAATGGGTCCATGACAGGCGCTTGGTCTCTACTCAAGCAATTTACGACATCTAGATCCTACAGAACTGCAGAAGCAGGATGCTAACCCTGCTGTCCATTCATTGACTGAGTGCATCAGCATAGCTTGCAACAATGAGAGGTCAGACATGGATGACACTTGTGGGAACTCCCCACAATAGCCATGTCAGCCTGGCAACAAGCACACCAGGATGACTGACAGCCTGTCTGGCTGGCCCACAAACTACAGAACAATATAGAGAGTGCTTTCTCTTCATGGTCCAAGTGCACTGTTCACAGCAGGAGTGCCTGTAAAGATGCAATCCGGACGGTGGATCTGTGTGAGCTGATCACTCTCAGCCAATGAATGTATCTCTGTGCTTAGAAATATGCACAGAATTCACATTAGCCAGCTCAGAACTCTGGCTAATGACATTCCAATGACACAACTGTAGTTACACCTCTAGCAGCAAAGGAGTTTTATTTTGTATGTGTAGCGAAAAGCTGCACATACAGATTCTAGACACCAGTATCACTGAAGTGGACATGGTGCTTGAAGTAGCCCCTTTGAAATTCGCCAGCCACTTCCTAAACCGTGTTATAATTGCAGCATGTCTTTCTACAACATATTGACAATTAATGAAACACTCCACTCACTATAAACACTACAGCACGCTGCAATGTAAGTAGTTAAGCTGTCGTAGAGTTTTGAGAGTCAGAAGAATATGCTAGTAGCTTCCTTTAGCTTTCTTGAGCTAGGCACTGAGGTTAGGAGCGAGTAGACTCCAGGTAGGAAGTCAACCTGTTCCAAAACGGTTTGACATCTTACATTGGGAAAGACGCTAGGGCACTAATGGCACCAGAACCACTCACTGCAGACAGTGACACCTCAGAGACCTCAAGTCAAACTGTCAGCAAACTATGACTACTTAAATTGATGGAGGGGTCAGCACCAGGCGCTTCTAGCACCATAACCACTACATAGTGGTTATATTGTTTGGAGTGTATTTTTAATTTGTCTGTTTTGCCTAAAATCAGCTATACCATTGTCTATGTGTCCTCCACAATTCCTAAGTAGTGAAAAATCCTAAGCAGTTTAAACAATATATTGGATTACAATGGATAGTTGAAATTGGGCAGTCAATGGACAGTATCCCGAGATAGGATTAAACTCGGAAGAAGCAGCACAAGCCCCCAATACATCCCCAAATATCATAACCTTCGGCCTCCCACCTAGTCCATCCATCTATCTCTCTATACAAATATATCCATCTCTCTGTCTCTATCCATCTCTCTATCCCTCTGTCTCTCTCTTTATCTCTATATCCATATCCCGTGGAACCCTTTGACACAGTGTATGAACATCGTGGAGCCCCCTGCCTCCCCCCCCCAAAAAAATAAAAAAATAAAAAAATATATTTTTTTTCCAATTGCGCCGTTTTTTTTTTTAAATGTGTGTATGTCTCCATGTCTCTCTCTCTATATATATCCTCACATACATCATGTCCCCGGTTTCCCGGGGGTCCCACTCACCATTTTGAGTCAGTGGTTGCAGCTCTCTATTGTGTTGTCAGTCACTGTCACTCTCAAACATTAACGGTAGCGACACAGTGTCTCCATGGTAACGGCAGCAAACCGGAAGCGGCTAACCGTCGCTTTCTCCATGACGCGCGCGCGGTCCGGCAGGAAGTGACGCAGGGCTGGTGCTGGTTTCGGTGAGCTGGGGGATAGCAGACCAGCTGTGAGAGGGAGCGAGGTATGTGTCTGGGAATCTCTGTGAATATGGCGAGCTGGGCGGGAATTGTGCATTAAACACGATATGTATCGCTTTATTTACTATACGGCTCCTCCCTGCCTTAACATCAGCTGTTTGTATCATGGCAGAGGGTGGGAGCACTTTCTGTGACAGACCAACATCCAAACCTCCTCCCCCCAGTAATGTCAGGGGAATAGGGAAACTGTGTGTGTGTTTAGCAATAATAATAATAATAATATATAACTGAATAATAGGAAATATATCAGGAACCAACTTTGTTTTTTATAGCTTAGTCTGAGAATTAAGGGACTGCCAGTCACTCCTCAATGGCTTAACCCTCAATCAAAGTATAGAATGCCAAATAAAGAGAAAGGGGTGCTTGACCTGCCACCTGTATAATTCACAAGGACTTTATTGATGTCTGTTGCTAAGCAGATAAATACCAGTATTGGGAGGACCTATATATTACTTCAAACTGTATTTAATTCCTTAAACTGTATTTAACAACAGTTAAAATTTTTTTTTTTTTAAAAATGCAGTCCCATTTTGTTTTGTTAATGTCTACCTCATTAAACCACTGAGAAATATGTACTTGTGAGAAAAATATATGACCAAACATAACCAAAACATTTGCGAGTAATATGAAATAGAAGAGAACTTTGAGACTTCTCCAAAAATAAAGATGGTCCTATTTGTAGGTTTTTGTGTATTTTAATGTATTTCAGTCCCAGGTGGATGGTAGTATTGCAATTTGTATTCATGTGCTGAGATGGCATCTAAGCCTAAAAACCTTATATGGTTATATATCGGTTATATTCCTTCATTGAGGCGCTATATCTGGCCGTGAAAATATATCAACATGTAAAAACTAGTACTGTCACCATCTTGGGACTTGTCAGAATTTGCAAAGATGCACGCCCTCCGCCATCCCTCTACGGTTAGTTAAGTGAAGATGTTCCTTGGAGGTGGGCCAAGTTGCTCCGGCAGGTACCCTTCAGCACCAGGAGCCATCACTGCTGTATTCTCGCTTGCGTGAGAGTACAGCATTGAGATCTATAGAGCAGGGTTTCCCAATTAATTTTTCCCGTGGAACCCTTTGACACAGTGTATGAACATCGTGGACCCCTTGTTTGTATGTGCCAGTGTGTATGAATCTGACACACAGATACACACTGGCAGATAGTGGCACACCTTAACACACTGTGTGTATCTGTGTATGTATGTATGTGTGTGTCAAGGTGTGTGCATCTGTTTCAAAGTCTGTGTATCTGTGTTTGTATGTGTCTGTGTATCAAGGTGTGTGTATTTATGTTTGTATGTGCCAGTGTGTATGAATCTGACAAACAGATACACACTGGCAGATAGTGGCACACAGATATACACACACCTTGACACACCATGTGTATCAGCGTGTGTGTATGTATGTATGTATCTGTGTGTCAAGGTGTGTGTATCTGTGTTTGCATGTGCCGGTGTGTGTCAAGGTGTGTGTATCTGTGTTTGTATGCCCCAGTGTGTGTGTCTCTGTGTCAGTGTGTGTATATATATCTGACACACAGATATATACACACTGACACACAGATACACACACCTTGACTCACAAATACACACACACTCAGATACACACAGTGACATACACACACTTGCACCCATAGATACGCACTCAGATACACACACAGGCACATACAAACACACTGATACATACTGGCACATACAAACACACCGATACATACTGGCACATACACAAACCTTGACACAGATACACACACTGACACACACACTCTTTGACATGCACACATACAAACACATATACACTCTCATTGACAAGCACACATTCACTCTCACTGACAAACACATACAAACTCCCTAACAGACACACATACATTTTTTTTTTTTTCATTTTACTTTATCCAGCCCCCACCTTTAGGAGTGCTGGCATAGAGTCCCTGGGGTCCTGTGGGGATGCTGGCATTAAGTGCATGGGGTCTAGTGGGGATGGCGGCGAGGAAGCTCTGATCTCTCTGCACAGCTCCCTTGCGCGCCTCCTAGTGATGCCGGAGTCGGAGTGATGTCATATTCCGGCTCCGGCATCACTGCTGTGCGCGCGAGGGAGCTGAGCAGGGAGATCAGAGCTCACTGCTCCCTCGCCGCCCGCGGCCATTTGTTTTGCTAATTTTTCACGGAACACCAATTGGGAAAAGCTGCTATAGAGTATCCCTCAGGTTTCTACATAGACACAGCCAATTCTGTGCAGCTGTCACTGGTGTCTAAGAAAATCATGCATAGGAAAAAATGCAGGGACAAAATACTAAAAGATTATTTTAATATGTCATAAAGAAAATTGATGACAGAAACCCCACTGGACCCTTAGGAAAAGCCAAGCCACTCCAGCTCCACCAAAGGTAGGGAGGCTGGGTGGTCACATTAATGTTTGTGATTGTTGCAGTGACAGTGTGTCTGTCAGTAAGTGTATTTATGTCAAATCAGTGTGTGTCTGTTTAGGTGACCGGTCCCCATCCAATCACATAGGGAAAGGGGTTTTTACTTACCTTTTTTCCCCACACTGTGCTGGTCTTGCTGCAGCTGGCCCTTCCTCCATGACTGCGGTCATCAATCTTGATGATTTCAGCCAATCCAATACTTTCACATAGGAAAGCAATGGTAGGCAAAATGCCATGGTGCGCCAATCAGCATCTCCTCGTAGAGATGCATTGAATTAAGGCATTTCAGTGGGGAACGTTCAGTGCCTCCATGCAGAGCATGGAGATGCTAAACATGGGTACTCTGCAGCACTGACCCAGGATGCACCCCTAGAGGCCGTCTGAGTGACTGTCACAAGAAGTGTTACTAGGCAACAATGTAAATACAGTGTTTATGTTGAAAAGTGTGCAGGGACAGGCTGTAGACACCAGAACAACTACATTAAGCTGTAGTGGTTCTGGTGACTGTAGTATCCCTTTAAGAATTGTGTTTTTGACATTCTGGCTTGTAGATTCCAAGCAAATTTGTCAAGCCCTGCTCTATCCTTATACAACACATTTTTATACATATACAGTAAAAACTGTTATATAGTCAGTGAGCTATAATGGTAACTTATCACACTTATGGCATCTTTTGTATTCACCTCTTGCAACATATTATTCTTTGCTAAACAGACTGCCCAGTAAATATTAAACTTCTGCTCACTTTTTGGGGTGTGACAATGGAGTGGAAATTGATGGTAATTGGGACCAAGCTGTTTTATAGACTGCTTGTAGAATACTAATTTTCTCCTACATTGCATCTCATAAGTTACATTGCCAGGAGGAAATAATATGTCACATCATCTCAGTTTTGAGAGTTTGCATGCCACACACTAGACTAGAGTAAGGGGATCCAAGAGGCTGTTTCTGCTATCAAGTCATATTGACACTTCCCAATCCTTAGCCATGATTGTGGGGAGATAACTGATATCCATGACAGGGGTAAGTAACCCTTTTGCCAGCATTATGGGAAATGCAGTCCACAACGTGTGGTGTGCCGAAGTTTGAATACCCCCTATGCAGATGCAGGGAAGGAATATATAGAGGGGTGGTAGTTGCTTAGTGGCAGAAGCCAAATAATTGAGAGCTGTGAGACAGACAACTCCCTTGAAGTCTGAGGTCAGGGGAGGTCAAAAGGTCTTCATTGAACTTCAGAGGGATCAGTTCATAGTAATGGATTTCATATCTGCATTGTCATGGTGACTAGGTTCCTTAAGGCACACGTCTTCCTCAAATATTCTTATCCATTTATGAGTATGCAACCACTCATAATGTGATGGTTCCTTGTAACTCTGCATAGCTCATGTATTGTATTTTTGTCCTAATGCTACAGAATGTTTGTTTTTTTTCTCTGCAATATCAATATAATACAAATAAATCACATCTGTTATATTTTATATTGTGTATTACAGTGTGATCTCAGCTGCCTTCAACATCAAAACATCAGCAATGTCATCTGTTCTAGAGACAATGGGAAGTAGGTATTCTATTTTTAGCATTCTTTTAATGAAATAAAGAGTAATAAAATTAGACAAAAGACAGAAACTGGTATTGGTTCTCATTTGTTTGAGACAATGTAATTTTCCGTTTAAATAATCAGTGAAGTCATCCAGGCCACTTAATCTCAATGAAGTGGTCTATGTGCACTTGTTCTTTAATTTAACCTCGCAATGTAAAAAAAAATGAAAATACAATTTTTACATTGCATGGTTAAAGGGACACTCTGAGCGTGAATAAAACTTTAATGCATTTGAAAGGTTTTGTCCTCATTAATATCCTGTATTTTTTGCCTGCTAAAATCTTCATAGTTTTTGCATGAAATAAATGAATGTTTTGCAGGGTGTAGCCACACTCCGTCACTCCAAATGACTTCCTCATTAAAGGTATTGCTCAGCTATTGCCAGTAATAAATGATCTGAACAACAAAACCCCACATTAGAGGGGTAGGACACCCAGGGAGGCATATAGTAAAGATATCACTTCCTGTTTATACTTTCTCTGACTGTCTGCAGCCAGATTGTGAATGAAAAGCAGCTTTCTCATTGCTGAGACTGTGTGCATATTTAAAATTAGGAAGTGTTTCTGGCATGTTGACAGCCCCCAGAGGTGCTTCAGCATCACTGACAGAGTAAGACTGTTATGTGAGGCAGAAACCCCAATAGGATAGCAATAATTCAATGCTATCCTATAGGTAAGCTTGAATCAATGCTTTCCTATGAGAAAAAAATCTGATGCTGGATGTCTTCATGCAGAGCCTGAGGACGTCCAGCATCAGATACTGGACCGTTTCAATCCAGGAAGTCCTCTACCAGACAGCCACTGGAGGCAGACTTAGTGCTGCAATGTTTACATTGCAGTTTGTCTGGAACTGCAATGTTTTACATTGCAGCACTAAGAGCAATAGGGATACTGTACCCAGCCCACTACAATGAGCTAAAGTGGTCTGGGTGCCTACAGTGTCTCTTTAAGGTGAGTTGCCCTATACTTTCTATACCTTTCCTGTTATCTAAAAACTTCAGTTATAGAATGATTCATAGGCATAGAGTGTTTGGGCCTCAGCAAAGTCAAAGAACAGACAAATGAAAATAGTAACGTGTCTCAAACTCAACACTACCAGCTTTTGGTTATCTAGAACAGTGAGGGTTATGTATAAAAAGTTTGGGTTTTGAAAAATGATCTAGCGATGGGTTGAGCACCAATGGAATGTGCCTACTGGTTTCTATGGTGATTTCCCCACTTTAAGTATGTTAGGCCTTTCATAATACCTAACACCTAATTTTGAAACTCTGGTATAGAAGTTGATTGGCTAGAAAAAAAACAAGTGGAACTGTCACTTCTTTGCTGAATAAGATTTCTTTCACCCTTGTAAACATTATCATTTTCGAAAGGGTGAGCAGTACAGATGAGGCATATAAAATGGATTTTCCTTCTCAACATCTCTGTGCAAGTATACAAAAGGGCAAAATGAGCTAGGACATTCCTTCCTAGTGCTGTGCCGGCTCACAGTACTGTGTAAATTAAGTCTATTTACATTGTATGCAAAGCTTGCGTAATGGTTGCCAGGTATAGCATTGTAATGAAGGTTAAATCCATTCTGAAATAATAGGTTATTTCTTTTGTTGTACGTTCATCAACTATTGCTACAATAAAAATGTTTAAAACTATAAATAAGAATAAAATAATAGTACAACTCACAGCTCTCATATAGCGGGCTATCGAGTTGTGCTGCAAAGTGGCATGTAACAGTTCCTCTTTAACTTCAGGAATAAAGATTTCGCAATAGATTCCTGTGAACTTTTGCCGTATGCAAGTTTGATGTTGATGAGAAACACATACATTAGTTTTCTACTGAACATTCAACCAAAGTGACTGCGATAAGAAAGTTTTCAAAACCACACAGGCTTGTATAGTTTAGTTTACTGACTTTAAATCAACGTTGAGTAATCTCTTTCAATTGTTTCCATTGCATTTTAGCAGTGGTGGTTTCACCACCGATACGTGGAACTGGAGATGGAATGGAGACAGAGGTGCCTTTAAAATCTATGGAGCTGAAGTCTCCTTTCCCCAAGGTCACGCACAGCCCAAAACGAAAAACTGTGCCCATTCCATCATTAAGCCCAGGTGTTCTTCAGCTTGGTAAAATTCAAGGTGACAAAGCAGTAGAAATTGAAGCTGTAAGAATTGTGGTACCTAAATCCTCTATAACCCATGCACTTGGAGCTAAACATACAAAACATTTGGAGTCAAATGGGCACAGTATAGCAGACATAGCCGACGGTGCAACTGACCCTTGGAAGCAACTCTCTGAACTTAAAAGTGCCTTTGAAAAGCTGAAGAATTCTGAGAAGAGGTTACTTCAAGATAAAGAAGGTCTTTCTAATCAGCTGAGAGTTCAGACAGAGGTAGGCTAATCCACAAGTGTGTGTATAAGTATATATTTCCTTTACATGATTTAGAACTATACAGAAGGAAGGCCATTTTGGTGCTAACATTAATGTGCAAGTAGAATTTGAAATATAATGTAAAAAACAAAAAATACTCATTCAATGAGTAAATGCTGGGTAACACATATGTGCTGCAATTTATATTTCGGGAATAATTAAATATGTAGCCGCTTATATTTGGCATTATTTTATATAGGCGTTGCCACTAGTGCTGTTTGAATAGGAGGGCGAACATGCTAATAAGAGAGATCAGTGTCCCACATAACTTCCAAAATAAAATCTGTGGTATTTTTTGTGTGTGCGAAATAAACTTTATTTTTTTTTTTTAAATAGCAGGGAAAGTAATGTAAACAAATATACAGTTTAGTCTTGAAACTTTGCCTTTTCTGTCTTCGTGAGGTAAATAAAATAGAACAGGCTTCCCCACTGCACTTAGTTAAGTGTTCTTGCATAGCACATATATTATTATTATCTATTTATATATAATTATTCTTATTATAGCCAAATTTACCACCCTAACTCCTCCCACAGTTTTTACACTACATAGACAGTAATATACCAAAACGTGCGGATTGTTCCCGATTGGTGTGCTATTACTTTGTAGAACGTTTCGCCAAATGGTTCACGGAATATCGTCATTCTTGTGGCGTAATTGGTCCCATAGGAATGAATGGCAAAATATTCAAAACTAGAGTGTGAGCTGGCAAAAGCTGAAAAATCAGGACATGATTTCTAAACTGCCACCACTCCCTCATTTTCAAGCCCACCTACACAAAGCTTATATCAAAACGTTCAGCTATCCCTGCTGCCACTAAACATGTCCACGGCTAAGCCATAGTCCTGATAGTTTTCACAATATGACCATTTCTTTGCAACTCACGCCGTCCATTGACATTCATTAAAACTCCACTCCAGCCAGCTCAAACTTGAAGGGCAATTTATAAACTGCGACTGTGCCTTCATTTTTAATACGTAAGAGACATACTATGCATCAAATGTAGGTCTGGGTCTTTACTGTAGGATGTATAGTTTTAAAAATACGACCGTTTGAAGATGGCAACCGCCAAAAATACTCTGACCTGTTCCAGGCTGGAGCAGCAATTGATGTCATAGACAGGGCCTTTTGTACACCTGCTAATGTTTTTATAAATGTATGTTTTAATGTAACTGTGAAGCACTTTGGGCAACAACATTGCAATTAAATGTGCTATATAAATAAATAATAGTTGTAGACTACTGGTGGAGGCAAGAAAACTTCACACAATTTCCCCAGAAATTGTAGCTTTTCTAGTTTTCATATCCTATTCCTTCATCCTGAAGCCTGTTACTTTCTGGTGGTCTTTCAGCCATTTAACGTTCCACTTTAATTGTCTTCTCATACGCTGTATTAGTTATCATTCTTCCTGTTATGTAATTGGCACCAATCACAGTTATGTAAGAGACAGCCAATGGAAGTGCGCAGTTCAGTGATAGACAGATATGTTCATCGGTCGCAAGTCAGAGAATGACGGCCAATAGGAATGATTGGGGAGGAACCTGCAGTTCTGTTCACTTACAAATTGAAAAGGTTTGTGTTGAACTCTTCAGAGCAGAGGCAATTGACATAGTTCTGTACCAAAATAACACCTAGAAAGTGTGCTTTCCACCATAATATAAGCCTTTCTCTTTAAGTGCCTGTATACATATTATATATTTGTTTTTTAAAGGGCAGAAACTACTTTCTTTTATTCTTCTATATGCATACCTAACACAATAAGTGTGAATATAATGTTTAAAAATGGAGGAAATAAAATGTTTTCCCCAAAATGTTTTGCACATAATCATTTTTACACATCCTGTGCAACTGAATGAAGTGCTCAAAATAGATTGACGTATCAGTCTTAGTTGTTAAATGCCTCATATGTCAGATCTAAAATAAAGGGTTACTCCAACCACCATGATCACTTCAGTGATTTGAAGTAGTCATGGTAGTAAGAATCTGTATGTGCAGTGTTTCAGCTTGAAACGCGGCTCATACAAAGATATCAGAACTTGTGTGCAGTGTTTTAACAGGTAACGCCCAATAGGACAGAAGGGTTTCAGTAATCCTTTAATTTTTTGTTAGTTAACACTATCACTGTACCCCCCCCCACATCCCCCAGTGCTCACATACAAAAAAATTGTGCATTAGTTGTTCTGGTGGCTATAGTTTTCCTTAAGAATTGTATTTTTGACATTGAAAAATCTGGCTCCTTGATTCTGAGCAAATTTGTCAAGCCCTGATATAGTCTGCCCCGGTTGGTCTTTCCCCCCCCCAAGTAAACACTGCCTTTTCAAACATAATACTTGATTGTATTCTTGTCACTATAATGTTCCTTTAAGGTGTTAAAACTAAAGGATTTGTTTGTATACATTGCATTTTATGTTGTAGTTAGTTGATAGCCAAATTACAAAGCCTAAGCAAAATAGCTGAAGTGAGAAAGCAAATGTTTAGCTTCCTGATTAGATTTTCTTTATCCCTGTCAAATTTTAGCCTAAAATCATCAAATAACAAATCATTGTTGTTAAATAGGGACAGTTAAAAAGTGTGATATACCTACATTTGTAAACTATAATAATACTATTTACAACCTATTTAAAGCCATACAAATACAATTTTGACTGGCTCTTATCTGTTAGCATCTCTTTCTGCTTTCCAGGTTAATCTTCTAAATCCTGTCCTGCTTGATCCTCTAGGTAGTATGGGGATCTTGATCACACCCTGAGCTCATTGATGACTCTAGGAGTCTCCAGATCTGTTTCATAGAATAAAAAGTTTTACTTGTTCCACTTAATATTTCTTTATCTACGTAATAAAAAAATACTTTATTTCCTCCACTCTTCTAAATTTCCATCAGAGGTTACATATTTTCCTAGGAAAATTGTAAATACATAAGCTTGAACCACTATTTGTTAAGAATAAAATAAAGCATTTCCTTTTAAGAAAGTGAGGGAAAAGAGTTACCGTTTCTCTAGAAGTGTCATAAAACCCCGGCTTCCATAATAAGACATTGCTTACTAATTCACAAAGTTATTAATTGCATCTTGGAAATGTCCCTAAACTCAAATAGTTTCATCACAGCTAACTGCTGCTTTTATAGACCTCCAGGTAAGTTAGCAGTGGTGATTATATTGATGTGCTGGCTGGATCACAAGTCAGTGTAGTCTGATTGTATTCAGTGTGTCTGCAGGCTGCATGATTTAATTCTGCTAACATGCACAAAGCAGGCAGAGACATGAAGAGTCCTGTATCCACAGTGCATCTTAAACTAAAACAAACAATAAGAAAATGACGCACACAAATGTCTAAATATTTTCCCACGCACTCTAAGGAGTGTTTACTGAATACAGAGCAATGTGTGAATAAATAGTCACCATCACCTGTTTCTGTGTTCAATTTGTTAAATTTGAATTTGATCACAATAATCATGTGATTTAAGACCATCCAAAAGAGGAAGGGTATGGGGGGGAACTATTGTAATGTAATAAACTCTTGTGTGCTGTTACAAACCAAAACAGATAACGAAAAATAACTGAGAATGGAAAAACAACTCAAATACATTGCCCTTCAGTGGGTCACTGCTTGGTTCTCAAGCTGGTTTTGACTCTTCTTGTGCCATTACTGAGAGGACCAAAACCATTTAATTAAAGAAACACTAGACTCCAAAATAACATCATCTCATTAAAAGTGGTTGTTACCTGGAGTTGGCTGACACTATCCAACTGTTCAGTTTCATATGGTTTTCTATTAGTTTGACACCTAATGAGGGTCCCATGGAGCATGTAAGGAGACAAACTTAAGGCACCATATGGCCTTGTTAGATCACCAATAAAATATTTAAGCCCCAATTTTATAACTTTGTTTGCTGGTCTCATAATATCTAGTGCAAAGTACTTGAAGCTGATTAGCCGGAAAAAAAATAAAAAATATATATGTATGTATATGTTGTGTTTGTAATTATTTGATATCTATGAGAGCAGATTATTTTTTTGATCAAAAGGTTAAACCGTAAAGACCATTTTTTTGGCAGCCTTCTTTGCTCATATTTACTAAGGATGTCAATATTGCTGGAGGGCACTGTAAGTATTTCTGCATGCAGTCAGGTGTAATTGTGCTTCTTACTGTGTTTTTTGTCTTTTATGTAAATGTTTCCAAATGATGTTTGTTTTAAGGTTAATAGAGAGTTGAAGAAGTTGCTTATAGCATCTGTTGGAGATGATCTTCAGTATCACTTTGAACGCATAGCTCGGGAGAAGAACCAACTTATATTGGAAAATGAAGCATTGGGAAGGAACACTGCTCAGCTTTCAGAACAGCTGGAGCGAATGTCCATACAGTGTGATGTGTGGCGCAGCAAGTTCTTAGCCAGCAGGTAAAACTACATTAATGACCGTAACTGCAATGTGGTACTTACAGTTCTATACAGAAACATTGGTTCATAATGTTTCCTTGGTTTATAGTAAACTGTATAAACTTTATTAAACTACAAGAGCACTCATCTCTTCTTATGGCACCATCCCTTTGCTCACTGTTATATAGTCTACATACTGTTTAACAGTGAACTAGGGTCACTGGCTGCCATGATGCCTCCTGACTGCTTCTTTGGCCAACGCTTCCGTTTTAACCTGAGCTGTGATGAGGTCCGTGTTAAGCGGAGAGTGTCATTGAGCCTTTCTTAGTTTATCACTGCAACCCATTGTTATGGATGTTAAAGCAGTGCGAGGCAGAGAGTGCTTGTGTGACCCTCTCAACCTGTCACTGCCTCTCATTGCAGCTTGGGTTAACAAACAAGTATTATCCAGAGCAGCAGTGTCCAGGAGGTTACACATGCTGCCAGTTCACTGTTAAATTGTAAGTAAAGAGTTAAAGAGTAAACAAAGAAATGGCTTCTGGCCAACATTTCAAAGATAATTTCATTTCTTGTTGTAAAGCTTTTATTTTTATTAATTTGTTTCCGCTAGGAAAATATGCAAAATAAATATAGCAGTACCCACAAAAAACATCACATTAGTACTGCAGCAGAGCAGTCATAAAAGAATGTTATAGTGGTTATGATGTCAGAAGTGCATTCTTGACATCATCACCACAAGTGCACTGGCGCCCCCCTTATTGTGCGCTGTCAATCAATTTATTTTGAAGATTTCACTTCTTACCTGCACCTTCCACTTTCCTGCCATTGGCCATGGTAGAGGAGGAAAACCAAATTTTTTTTATCAATGGTCTCTTCCTCTTGTTGTGTGGCCATATACAGTGAACTCCAAATGAGTGTTTGGGGAGAATAATACCCCTCGGAATTTAATTTATCAGCCAAATAGGTGCTCCACTACACATCCATAACTACTCCCTCCCAACTAACTACAGGTATTCACAACTATTTACTGTATGTGGTCACCCCTTGGAAACAACACTACATATTTGTGATGCTGAATAACTATTAGTCTTGGTTAGTAGCTTAGGACTTGATCTGTTACCAAAGTCCTTATATATTTACACATTCAAAATATTAATTATGGTGGATGGAGAAGTTAAAAAAAATAACCTACGTCACTGGACATACTTTTTCTAATGGTCTTCCAGAAAACTTGTAATTTGGAAAAAAAAAAGCTCAAGGATTGAAAACACAACTTTCTTTGGTGCCAAATAGCTTCACATTCCAAAAGTCTATGCAGTGACAAGATCTTTATGATGCAGCACACGCACTGTGACATGTACATGATGTCATAAGTAAAACTGTAATTTGGATGTTTGCATGGCTCAATACAACAAATCTTGAGTAGTGTATTAAACATAATTTGATAACCTATTTGATTTGCTTATTTGAATACTGTAAGCGTCTCATTAAAGGACCACTATAGTGCCAGGAAAACATACTCGTTTTCCTGGCACTATAGTGCCCTGAGGGTGCCCCCACCCTCAGGGACCCCCTCCCGTCCGGCTCTGGAAAGGGGAAAGGGGTTAAAACTTACCTTTTTCCAGCGCTGGGCGGAGAGCTCTCCTCCTCCTCCTCCTCCTCCGATCCGCCCCGCCGGCTGAATGCGCACGCGCGGCAAGAGCTGCGCGCGCATTCAGCCGGTCTCATAGGAAAGCATTTACAATGCTTTCCTATGGACGCTTGCGTGCTCTCACTGTGATTTTCACAGTGAGAAGCACGCAAGCGCCTCTAGTGGCTGTCAATGAGACAGCCACTAGAGGATTAGGGGAAGGCTTAACCCATTCATAATTATAGCAGTTTCTCTGAAACTGCTATAATTATGAAAAAATGGGTTAACCCTAGAAGGACCTGGCACCCAGACCACTTCATTAAGCTGAAGTGGTCTGGGTGCCTAGAGTGGTCCTTTAAGTGTTCTTGCATAGCAAGACCACTTAATGTTATCTCACATATATATTATTCTTATAGCCAAATTTACCACCCTAACTCCTCCCACAGTTTTTACACTACATAGACAGTAATATACCGAAACGTGCGGATTGTTCCCGATCGGATTGCTATTACTTTGTGGAACTTTTCGCCGAATGGTTCACAGAATATCGTCGTTCTTGTGGCGAAATTGGTCCCATAGGAATGAATGGCAAAATGTTCAAAACTAGAGTGGGAGCTGGCAAAAGCTGAAAAATCAGGACATGATTTCTAAACTGCCACCACTCCCTCATTTTCAAGCCCACCTACACAAATCTTATATCAAAACGTTCAGCTATCCCTGCTGCCACTAAAAATGTCCACGGCTAAGCCATAGTCCTGATAGTTTTCACGATATGACCATTTGTTTGAAACTCACGCCGTCCATTGACATTCATTAAAACTCCACTCCAGCCAGCTCAAACCTGAAGAGCAATTTCTAAACTGCGACTGTGCCTTCATTTTTAATACTTCGGAGACATACTATGCATCAAAATGTAGGTCTGGGTCTTGATTCTCACAATATAAAGCTCTTCGCTGTAGGATTTATAGTTTTTAAAATACGACCGTTTGAAGATGGCAACCGCCAAAATACTCTGTCCTGTGCCAGGCTGCAGCAGCAAGTGATGTTATAGACAGGGCCTTTTGAACACCTGCTAATGTTTTTATAAATGTATGGTTTAATGTAACTGTGCAACAACGTTGCAATAAAATGTGCTATATAAATGATAAGTTACTCTGCCCACTCCAGTTGTAGACTACTGGTAGAGGCAAGAACACTTCACACAATTTCCCCAGAAATTGTAGCTTTTCTAGTTGCAGAATGATCTTGTTAGCGTTAGAGATTAAAACTTCATGAATGACTTGTATGTTAACTTTGTTATAAGCGTGTGTGTGTGTATGTATATGCAGCACTGTGGTATTATAAAAATGAGGATAGACTTCAGTGTTTGGTGAAGTGACCCAGGGCATGTGATGTGATGTGATCTCCCTAGATGCACAAAAGTACGCAACTGTGGTAAATCACCACCATATGCAATCTAGGAGTTTAGTGTAATTACTAAATACATAACGTTTGACGATTTTAAAATAACTATTGTGTTTCCCCATTTTCAGGGTGATGGCTGATGAATTAACCAATGTAAAGACAAATTTGCAGAGACAAAACAGGGATGCCCAAAGTGCACTTCAGGATTTATTAAGTGAAAGGGAACAATTTCGCCAGGGAATGTGTGAAACACAAAAGTAAGTGTGTTGTTTTATGTTTTTGATTTGTGGTGTTTGTGTTTTTTTTGTGTTTCTTTTTAAGAATATTTTCAGAATTAAGAGCACTCCATAATGTGAACATAACACTTCACACAGTAAGTCCCCTATGTTGTACTTTGTATGTATGTTGTATTTATATTCCAATTTTGACTAATTGTACATTTTAAAACAATGTGCAATTTCCTAGTATTATATGCAAATTGTTATAACCAACATCTCCCTTCTTGACATAAAAGTAAACCAAAAGATGCAGTGACAATGAATTTATTCTTGGAAACTATTTAATGTGTTCCTGGTATAATAAATAAATATATATATCACGGCTCAGATTAAAAACGTTTTTTGTAATGTGCTTTTAGTTTGAATCGGTGGGTTACAGCTCCCTCCTTTCAGGTGACCAGAGGTTCATTTGTTAGAGCACTGCTAATTTCATCACCTTTTTCTGCCAATATGCTCGTTTTCCTTTTAGTTGTAAGATGTTGAAGCTGTGTGTCTTTGCCATATTTTGTGCCATATGCATTTTGTAGAATTTGTGAATTTTCCCCCACAGGTTGTTGGAAGAGTTGCTGGTCTCCTTGCAGTGGGGGAGACAACAGACTTACTTCCCAGGAGCTCAGCCTCACACCACAGCAGAGCTGGTTGCTGCAAGTCTCAAACTGGCAACAGCAGTGACATCTCATCTTATTGGAACTACTGGCTCTGACAGTCCCAAACAGACACCTACACCAACAGAGTTTTCTAGCACGCCAGCTGAGAAAATGGCAGAAATGGTAAACAGCATACAGATTTACATATATTGTCATCCTTCTTTGTATTCTAAAGCACCAGCATCTATTCTATTAACATTATTGAATAAACATTTCCTAGTGGCACGTTGACTACAGAGTTATCTAATCTCTTTTGCCTATACTTCAATTGTTTATGTTCACACCACTAAGTATATAACTATGTATATAGCTTGCAGTATATTTATGGAAGCAAAAATGCTCTGGTAAAGTAACAAACAAGTATTTGAACAATACAAGTTTGAATTGAAATGGTAAAACATTTTACACTTTCAATTACTGCAATTTACAAAACACAGGCAAGGATAAGTCACGTAAAGAAGGTTAGAGAATAGGTTGTGAGCCTTTTTATTTGTAGACATTAAAGTGTGAAATAACAAACATAGTAGTAAATTGTATACAGCTCTTGTAAGAGGTTGTTGGTCTGACCATCCTGACATGTTGTTGGTCCTGAAGTGGTTAACCTGCTTTTGAAAACAGACTTTTAGAAACTGTGTTTTGCTTAATGATTCCCTACATCTGCTGTTTAAGCTGCTGGCTTTTAGAGGCTAAATGATATTGCTTTCCACTGTCTTTTGATTTGATTTGAACTGCTAAATAAGTTGCTACCAGCTTGTGAACATCCCTATTCTCAGATATGTGAATGAGGCTGGACATAATGTTTGCCCAAGCCACTGATTGCTCACCGACATGGCTTCAGGACTAAGGTCTCAGAGGCAAAAAAGGATTTTCATGCCATGCGAACAAACTTGTATATTGTTTATTTGATGTCAAGGGTAGAAGTGACATGCTTGCTTGCACTGATGTTTGCAAACTATCAGTACATCAGTACATTGAAACAGTCAGTACATCTTCTTTGAACCATAACCTATTCAAGATGTTGTAGACTACATCTCCCATCATGTTCTTAGTGCCATAATGCTGTCAAAGCATCAAGGGAGATGTAGTCCATGACATCTGGAGTGACGACGAATGCCCACTCCTGACTTATACAAGCAACAAAGGTGGTTATGGTATTTTGTTGTTTTTGTTTTTTTAGATGATTATTAATAATGTAAAACTATTT
Organism: Pelobates cultripes; assembly: GCA_933207985.1. Lineage (NCBI taxonomy): Eukaryota > Metazoa > Chordata > Amphibia > Anura > Pelobatidae > Pelobates > Pelobates cultripes. The sequence goes on along the minus strand of OW240912.1, from coordinate 86,607,371 downwards.
ACACTTATAAGACACTTTGACTCAGAGAGTCTTGTCATAAGTAGGTAACTTGGTGGATTTATTGTGTTGATAAAGTGGCAGTCGGGGTGCACATTTTTCTGTCACGTCATGTATTGCACAATTCTCCTCTGTGCATTTTAATGTTTTTAGAGTATAGCACAATGTATAAAATAGCTACAGTAATGTTTTCATCATTAGGATTTTCTCCGGTGGATTCAGAACTTTTTCATGAAGACATTTGCTTAGAAGGACACAATACAAATACAATTCTTAACCTTTAGGGCTCAGCAGCAATGCCCCTCCTTCCCCTGGTTCACTCCGTTCTAATTTACTTTAGGGGCTCGTCTATAATGATATTAAAGAAATGCTTACTTTGAATGGCCTCTCTGACTGTTGTCAGCCAACATAACCATTCTGGTCGAGAATTTGCGGGGACAGTCTGTCCAGTACCTTTGTGGTACATACATATAGCCAGTTTGCACACACAAACTGCTTTTCCTTCTTGTAAAAAGGAATGAAAAGACAGATCCCCATAATCACAAAAATATGTGAATTGGTGAGAACTATCTTAAAAAGAGCCTACCTCAGAGCTACAATATAGGGGGTAACCCAGAAAGAAATATAGCTGAATGACGGAGACCCTTGAAACAAGGGGATCCCAGAAGTAGCTGCTGAACTTAACAGAATAAATAGTATAGTTACCAGGTGGCAAGTAGAGAAGAACAGGGGGCTGTACTTGTAAGTGGATGAAGGGGAATAAATAGAAATACCCATATATACCCTATATAAGCCACTGCTAGTTGTATTTAATAGCAGCAAAGGAATGTCCCTTCTCTACTTGCCACCTGGTAACCAGGGCCGGTGCAAGGATTTTTGCCGCCCTAGGCAAAAGAAGGATTTGCCGCCCCTTCCCCCCCCCAGTGTGTATTTACATTAAAAAGCCTGCAGGGACAAACTATAGACACCAGAACAACTTTATTAAGCTGCAGTGGTTCTGGGGACTGTAGTGTCCATTTAATGTGAGGTAAATTAGAGATTAGTGTCACTAATAATATACTAGATTGCCTACTTACAACCAGATGAGGATGGTGATGGGCTCTGGCTCCACTGGTCTGGTGTAGAACAGGATCTCTGGAGGCTGTTTGTAACTGTGGTCACAAAATTCAATGTTCTGGGAGAACGGGAAGCAGCTCCATTTTTTGGGGCCTCTTACACAGCTCAAGGTCTGGGCCCCAGGGCCTGACGGTGAGTATGCCCATAAAGCCCACCCATAAGTCCACCTACATGTTCCACCCATGAGTTCGCTCACAGGGAGTGGAGTGTGTAGGGGATGTGTTATGTGTTACTGTAGAGGATCTAATGTGTGTGCTTACGTAATGTAGTGTATAGGGATACCAGTTTGTGTAGGTGATGCAGTGTGTTTGTGTGTAGTGGAAGCAGTGTGTGTGTGTGTTTGTGTATAAGGGATGTATTGTGTGTAAGGGATGCATTGTGTGAATCTGTGTTTGTATGCATAAGGGATGCAAAGTGTGTTTCTGTGTATGTAAGGGATGCAGTGTGTGTGTCTGTAAGGGGTGCGTTGAGTGTGTGTAAGAGATGCATTGTGTTTCTGTGTGTGTAAGAGAAGCAGTGTGTGTTTGCATGTGTGTGTAAGGAATGCATTGTGTGTTTCTGTGTATATGTGCAAATGATGCATTGTCTTTATGTGTAAGGGTTGCATTGTGTGTTTTTCTGTGTGTAAGGGAAGCATGTTGTGTTTCTGTGTGTATAGGGATGCATTGTGTGTGTGTGTGTGTGTGTGCGTGGTGTGAAAGAGCTCCCTGTCCCCCTGTCCTATAGAGCTCTCCCTTCCATTCCTTAGAGATCTCCCCTGCCCCTTAGTGGTCTCTCCTCTCCCCCCCACCTCCCTTAGTGGTCTCCTTTTCTCCCCGACTTTCCATTAGTGGTCTCTCCTCTCCCCCCCACCCTCTCCCCTAGTGGTCTATCCTCCACCCCCCTCCCTTAGCGGTCTCTCCTCACACCCCTCCCCTAGTGGTCTCTCCACCGCCCCCTCCCTCCTTTAGTGGTCTCTCCCTCCCCTACGTTCTCATCTCCCACCCCTTGTGTTCTCCTCTTATTCCCCCCCTCCCTGTGTTTTCCTCTTATTCCCCACTCCCTGTGTTCTCCTCTTCTTCTCCTCCCTGTAATCTTCTCTTCTTCTCCCCCCTTCCCTCCCTGTAATCGCTGCTTCTCCCCCCGTAATCTTCTCTTCTTCTCCCCCCATAATCTTCTCTTCTTCTCCCCCCCAATCTTCTCCCCCCTCCCATCAATCATCTCCCCCCCACTTCCCTCCCATCAATCATCTCCCCCCCTCCTTCCCTCCCATCAATCATCTCCCCCCTC
>OW240912.1:86510815-86604889 GCA_933207985.1 Pelobates cultripes | reverse complement strand
ATAGAGCGCTCAGGCGGCTGCAGAATTTAAAGGGCCGGCGATGGGGGCGCAGGGCGCCCCCTCCTATATGGCGCCATTGGCGGCTGCCTAGTTCGCCTTATAGGAAGCGCCGGCCCTGCTGGTAACTATACTATTTATTCTGTTAAGTTCAGCAGCTACTTCTGGGATCCCCTTGTTTCATGGGTCTCCGTCATTCAACTGCTTTTTCTTCTTTCCTGCTTTTGCATTGATTTTTGAATATAGAAATTATACATTTATTATACTAATGCAAATTAATGTGTTTTTTTGGGGGTTTTTTTGTGCTCTTGTACTTTTAGGTATTGAGAGTTTTGGACCCAATTGCCTGTACTGAAACTTCACCGGACATTTCGTTCCCGGAGTCCCCATCTTCATCCATTTTGGCTGCAAAGAAAAATATTGGACGATTTCATCCATACACAAGATACGAAAACATAACTTTCAATTGCTGCAATAAATGCAGCGGTGAATTAATTGTCTTGTGAGGTCATAAGGAATCCTAATCATTCCTTAACATCAGTGTTTTCAGTGGTATGAGTATGCACAATTTACAGAGCGGAGGACTTCATCTGAATCTCTTTCTTAAAACGCCTGACCTCATGATAAAGTGACTAAAAAGTACATTGTTTGAATTAATATTGACTTTCAAAGTCTGCAAAGCATTATCAGGAAATTTACATTTTAGTTTCAGCAGAATGCCACTTTAAATATTTGAATCTGTGGAACTGGCAAATTACTTTTACAGTTTCACTTCTTTCAGGATTTGTTACAGTATTTTTGAGGAGAAAGTGTAAATGCTATTTAAATAGGAACATTTCTATAAAAAAAAAAAAAAGTCCCCGTTCTATGTATTGATTATTTTTGGCTATTATTTTTCTGTTCTTTTCACACTAACTTTCATTATTATCACGTTTTATTGAAACATGAAAACAGGGATGTGCAATTCCTATTGCCTGATGCCATGAACATGTAGTTCCAGGCACAGGGCAGTCAGGATTTTTTTTTATTACTTTAGCCTTGCCGTGAGCATGCAGCAAGGCTACTGCATAATCTCTAATGGCTTTTTATCAAATGTGTCTCGGTCACGTTCTTGTTGATTCATATAATTTGCTCAAATAAGTCTGTTAATCTGGATTTTCCTCTTCAGTTTTTGTTGTGAGGCAAGTCAAAGTCCTAAACCCACACCAGCACCTTGGAATAATACTTATTAGAATTTATATTGGGGGAAAATACATTTTGTGGTAATGGGCTAAAAAAAGAGGCCTACTCCTCAGGTAAAATAAAATGCATAAATAAAAATATTAAAACCCCAGAGTAGCTACTTTTATTCTATCAATAAAATTAAAATCCATAAAAAATGTAATATCATACAGTTAAAACTCCTTTGGATTTTCTTGTTTTGTATATTTTGCAAGGAGAATTTTCACAGTTGCACAATTATATTCAATGATGGTAAGGTGTGTCTTTTTGCTGATGATACTAAAATATGTAACAGGGTTGATGTTCCAGGAGGGATAAGCCAAAGGACAAATGATTTAGGTAAACTAGAAAAATGGTCAGAGTTGTGGCAACTGACATTTAATGTGGATAAGTGCAAGATAATGCATCTTGGACGTAAAAACCCAAGGGCAGAGTACAGAATATTTGATAGAGTCCTAACCGCAACATCTGAGGAAAGGGATTTAGGGATGATTATTTCTGATGACTTAAAGGTAGGCAGTGTAATAGAGCAGCAGGAAATGCTAGCAGAATGCTTGGTTATATAGGAAGAGGTATTAGCAGTAGAAAGAGGTTGTACAGAACACTGGTGAGACCTCACTTGGAGTATTGTACACAGTACTGGAGACCGTATCTTCACAAGGATATTGATACTTTAGAGAGGGTTCAGAGAAGGGCTACTAAACGGGTTCATGGATTGCAGGATAAAACTTACCAGGAAAGGTAAAAGGAACTTAACATGTGTAGCTTGGAGGAAAGACGAGAAAGAGGGGATATGATAGAAACATTTAAATACATAAAGGGAATCAACACAGTAAAGGAGGAGACTATATTTATAAGAAGAAAAACTACCACAACAAGAGGACATAGTCTTAAATTAGAGGGATAAAGGTTTAAAAATAATATCAGGAAGTATTACTTTACTGAGAGGGTAGTGGATGCATGGAATAGTCTTCCAGCTGAAGTGGTAGAGGTTAACACAGTAAAGGAGTTTAAGCATGCATGGGATATGCATAAGGCTATCCTAACTGTAAGATAAGGCCAGGGACTAATGAAATTATTTTTAAAAATTGGGCAGACTAGATGGGTTCTTATCTGCCCTCACATTCTATAAGTGAAAGGCTTGCAGAAATGTACCCGCATTAGAGGCAGGGGTAAGTTAAGTCTTTGTTGTTTGTGAACAAAGACAGACAGACAACAAAAATTCTGAGATTGGAAAGTCCATGTAACAGTCTAAAACAATTCACTGTTTGTACTAAGAGTAGAAGGGAGGGATATTTAAAAATAATCAAAATTATGAGTTTCAATGTTTGGGATAACTCTATTCTCCACAATTGAATGTGAAGCAGTAAGGTGATCTGGTTGCATTTATATACGTTGTTACGTTCATGCAATGGCTTGTTCACTCAGAATCTTTGGCAAATTCCATGCTAACAGCAATACATTGATAGGACAGGGCTCTATATGTCTAATTGCCATTCAAATCATTCTCCAGTTCATCAAAATGTTTCAATGGACACTAAAGGTACCCAGACCACTGAGCTCATTGAAGTTATCGGTGTGCAGTAACCCTGTCCCCTTTCCCCTGCAATGGTAATTATTCCAGTTTCTGATAAATTGCAATAATTACCTTGCAAGGTTAAGACTGCCTCTAGTGGCGGTCATTCAGGCAGCTGCTAGAGGCACCTTCTGGTAATTAGGCGACTTTTGGTCATCCAGTGTCAGTCATTTCCCCATAGGAAAGCATTGCAGCAATGTTTTCCTATAGGGGTAGGCCTAATGCGCTCGCTGTGTTTAGTTTTACTTGCAAGCTTTTGTGTGGAACGGTATTAAATGCCTTGTAGATCACATCTATTGGAACATGATCTATTTATTATTTCTACTAACGTCTTCACAGAATGCAATTACGTTAGTTTAGCATGACCTGTCTTTCATAAAGCCATTTTGATTCTTGCTAATGATTTTTTTTTTCAAAATGAATTCTTAAATATTATCCCTCAACAGCCCTTCAATAATTTCCCGACCATAGATGTTAAGCTTACAGGTATGTAGTTATTGGGTTGAGCTTTTGAACCCTTTTTAAATGTAGGCACCACATCTGCTCTTCTCCAATCCTCTGGTACAATTCCTGAAAGAAAAGAATTCTGAAAAATTAAAAACAGTGGTATGGATATTTCTACAGTAAGCTCCTTAAGCACCCGTGGGTGAATACCATCTGGCCTCTGGGCAGTGGTGTATCCTGGCTTTGTGCTGCCCTAGGCAGGACAGAACTCAGGCGCCCCCCGCGCCACCCCTACCCAACCCTTCCCCCCGCCCCACCTTCTAAATACACACACACAGGCAGACACACACACACACACAGTCAGACTCCAACACACAGTCAGACACACACACACACACACACTCACATTAACACTTTTTTTAACCCCCTCAGCCTCCTTACCTTTGGGAAATCTTGGGGGGGGGGGTTCTCTCTCTCCCTGGTGATCCAGTGGCTGCTGGGCTGGGCGGGAGGCGCTGGCTGATGGGCGGGCGGCTGGCGAGGGAGCTCTTCCCGCCGGGTTGATGACGTCATATTCCGGCTCCCAGCCTCACTCTGCGGCGAGCGAGGGAGCTGAGCAGACCGCTCAGAGGAAAAGCTCCCTCGCCAGCCGCCTGCCAGCCCGGCATGTCTGTTAGCCGCGAGGCTAACTAGGCATTTGCCCTGGGCATTTGGGGGCGGCGTTTTTGCCGCCCCCTGTAAAATGCCGCCCAAGGCAAATGCCTTGTTTGCCTCGCGGCTAATACGTCCCTGGCTCTGGGGCTGTTTGCAGCAGGGATTTGCAAATCTGCAACCATAGCTTCATCTTCCCTATATACGAAAGAAAAATAATTATTTAGAATTTCTGCCTTTTTCTGACACCTGGGTATTTATTAGCTCTTCAGTGGAAGTGGCCATCCTGGGAGTATTGAAGGAAGCTGGCTAAGGGAGCAGTTTTTGTTGACCATCTTTATTTTTGATTTTGTCGTTTGAGCAAAAGTAAACATGTATCAATACGGTATATAGAAGTAGTACAGTGTCGACATCCATATATGTTACAATGACAATAATGAGTGCAAATATGTTGTATCATTCTAACAGTGGTGCATGCAGAAGTTTAAATAAGCAGTGTTAAAGTTATTGGCCTGACATGAACCATAATGATGTAAAACTAAGTCACAGTTTGTGTTTCATTTGTATAAGGTATTTGCAAGCAACAATAATCATGGACATGGGGCTCGTCCAAGGTATTATATGTCAGCCTGTTTCTAGTGAGCCAAGCTATGTTGTTCTCCTGTTTTCCCTGTCCTGTTGGTGGTCTCCTCATAGGAGTATGTAATCTATGTACTTAAGTGTCGTAGGGTGTAGTGTGCGGGGAGTGGCCCTGGTATGGCTATTCCTATTGGGGCGGTGACGTGTGTTGGGAAATAGTTCTGTGTTGTTCCATGGGGCAGGCTGGGTCTGTCTCATTGTTCTCTGGGTATCTAGTTTGACGTTGCTGGGTTACCGTTTAAAGTAATGACATGCAACTAGGAGTCTATGAGATGTGGTATTGATAAAGGGCTTATGGCTGACGCATCTTATGGGCTTCTAGGTTGTCTGGGCCAAGTCGTGGAGCAGGTCTCAGCCACCACCAATGCGATCCATGTGCATCCAACTTTCCTTTTACACCTGTCCCGCATAGGTCACTCCTGTGTTCACTCCCTGGGCCCGTTTGAATAGTTACTGTTAGGTACTTGTGCCCAGCATGGGCAAGGGTTTGTATAGAGGGGTGACCCACTAGGTGAGAGCGCGAGATGCTTGGGGGTGGGTAGAGAGAAGGGATGAGAGATATGGGGGGGGGGGGAATTGTGTCCCACCTCGTATGCCAAGATGATCAACCACGGGGTCCAGGTCTGAATGCATCTTTCCGAACGTCCTTCCAATGCTGCCGTTAGTGTTTCCATGGTATAAATCTCACCAACTCTGTAGACCCATTGCTGGAAGGTAGGCTTCCCCCTCTGCTTCCATAATGCCGGTATCAGTGATTTTGCTGCGGTCAGCAGGTGTTTGGCCAAAGATTTCTTATAGGTTTTTATGGGCATGTCAGTATGGTGTAGGAGCATGGGGAGGGGCTGTAGTGGCAACTTTGTGTCCATGATTTGCCTGATCTTCATTTTTACCATCGCCCAAAAGGGTGCTATGTCTGGGCATGACCACCAGATGTGGAGGGCAGTGCCCATTGCATTCCCACATCTCCAGCACTCATCTTATATGCCTTTGTTGATGCAGTGTAGGACATCGGGAGTTCTATACCAGTGGGATAGTAGTGTTAAGCTAGTTTTCAGGAATTTAGAGCTAATGCAGCATTTATGGGTAAGTATAAAAATATTGTCCCATTCCTGCTCTGTCAGTGTGGTTCCTGTCTCCCTCTCCAATTTAGCTATGTATTTCGGGGCGTATTTGTGTTCCCCATTGGCGAGCATGGTGTATAATACAGAGATCCCCTGACCGTGTGTTGTCTGCCTGTGCATAAAGATTCAAATTGTGTAAGGTCCCTGTGGAGGGGGCTCTTGCAGGGAAAGGCTGCATAGTATGTCTTAAGTCGGTGGTAGCGGTATTTATCCATCCCAATAGGGATGGCTTCAGAAATTATATCCGCCAGGGGTTTAAGTTGGGATCTGTCAACACTGGCGTACGTACAGCCAGTCTGTTTGTGTAAAACGGTGGAGTTCTGCTGGTGTTAGGCTCCCACCAAAGTCAGGGTTATACGTGATTGTCGTCAGGGGGCAAGGTGATGAAGTTAGTTGTGGAAACCTTTGGGAGCACTACACTTGCACGGTGGCATCTATTATTGGGCTGCCAGTTCGTAAGAAGCTAAAGTCCTGTTTCCCAGCCAGAGTAATGAGGGGATTTTACCAGCCGCTTGGACCGTCTCTGCATGAACCCAGAGTTCAGCAGTGTGACGGCCGTGCCAATTGGTGATTCTGAGTAAATGTGCGGCATGGTAGTACCCAGTAATTGACGGGAGTCCTGCGCCCCCTTGGCTCTTTGGCAACTCCAGTTGCGATTTGTTTATACTAGAGGCTCACCTATTCCAGAGGAACCTCCGGATAGTTGTGGACATGGATTGGAAAAATGCTCGGGGGATCGCCACTGGGACTGTCTGGAACAAGTACAGGATGTACAGGAGTATGTTCATTTTCACCGCGTTGATGCGGCTGAACCAGGATATATATATATATATCAATTGCTGTATGGCTGATTGGAAGGCCGCGAGGATGGGGAGAAAGTTCAATTGATTTAGGGAGGATAGCTCCTGCATTAGCCAGATGCCAAGGTATTTGAGCTTCTCCGCACACCAGGAGAAGTAAAACTGCGTGAAGGTGCGTCCCTCTCTCGGTCGGGAGTGTGATGTTAAGTGCCTCCGATTTTTACAAGTTTAGTATAAGGTTGGAGAGTTGGCTGAACTCCCTGAAACTGCGGATCGGAATACTCCTAAACTTTTTTTTAGCTGGCCTCTAGATTCCAAGCAAATTTGTCAAGTACCGTGCTATAGAAACCAGAACCACTATTACAACACTTTTTCTATATTTTATATCCTTTCTAAATAATGTATATCCTTTTAGATTAATAGCCCAATCAAGTGTTTCACCCCACCAATTACCAGTATTTCCAATTATGTCATACTGTTCCTTGTAATATCTCAAGCTCACCCATTTTCCTACACAAACGCATTGTGTTAGCAAGCAGACATTAGTTACAATTTGTTTCTTGAACTTTAGACAGCCACTAGAGGCAGTCTTAAGCCTGCAATATAAACATTGCATGGTTAAAGCGGCACTGTTGTGGCCAGTTTTTTTTTAATCCCCCTCCCGACTCCACTACATCTAATTGTCCCCCTACTCACCCCCAAATGCCCCTAAGCCCCCCATATTACCTATTTTTTTCATCTTTATTTCGTGCCCGGACCTAGGTCCTGGTCCCCGCCATCTTTGTGTGGGTAGATGAAGTCCCTGTGGGACATGTCATCTGCCCACACTAGACAGCGCTGTGAAATTCCCATGCATGCCCATTTAAACACTTGGGCATTCGAACAGGAATTTCATCTATTCATCAGAAAGACTAATAAATGGATAGAAATTTCAAACGAATGAACGAAGACCTCTTCATTTGTTTGTTTGGTTTATTACAAGGAGGGAGCTATGTAAAAATAGAGGCTTCAGGGAGCAGTGCTCCCTGCCACTTCCTAAGCCCCTAATGTCCTCCTTCACTCATGGTGGGGCATCTATTTACTATCAGGCGGGATATAGTGTCCCCCCCAAACCCACAACCCATTGGCCTTTTTTGGGGGCTGAAAAAAGGTTTTAGAAAAAAGAAGAAATCAAATGGTAAATTTTTTTTTCATTTACAGGTATTTAGTTTTATTGTGACCCCTCTCTGTTTTTAGGATGAAGTGGGGGTAGGTAGGGCTTTATTTTTATTTATTTTTTGGTGGGGGTTGACTAGGGGCTTGGAGACCCCTAGTCACCTGGTGGGGGTTTACAATTAGCCCCCACCCACGGGTGGGTGCCAGAGAGGGGAGGACAATAGGTCCCCCCATTGTCATTTAAAGCACCCACCTGCCACCCATTGGTTTCAAGGCTTTGCATAGTGATGCAAACGGAGGCTCCTTGTAAGAACTTCTGGTTTCAGAGAAGGTGGTACCAGGTAAGATTGTCAAATGATCTGACTACTTGCCCTGGGAGGGCGCCAGGGTTTAATGGCATCTATCTTTAAAGGGACACTATAGGCACCCAGACCACTTCAGCTAATTGAAGTGGTCTGGGTGCAATATCCAGAAAAACTGCAATGTTTACATTGCAGCACTAAGTCTGCCTCCAGTGGCTGTCTCCCAGTGCTTCCTAGATTGAAATACTCTCCATGAACCATCCTTTCCTATTGGGAGGTCTAATGTGCAGGACATCAGAGGGGGCGGAGCAGCGCCCCAGCGTCTGAGGGACACTGGCGCTGGGGTAAGGTAAGTAAATAACTGTTTTTAACCCTTAATTTAATGCGGAGGGTGGAGGCAGAGGAAGCAATAGTACCAGGAATACAGCTTTGTATTCCTGCCACTATAGTATCCCTTTAATAAGTTTGTTTGTTGCAGCTTATATGTACAAAACATAGACTATTGTAATTAGGTAAAAAGCTCAAAAACAATGCTGCAAGAAGGTTAAAACATGCAGATCATCTTCTCTGGGAAAAAATAAGGTGGATATTGCAGTTTTATCAAATCTGGACTTTGACAAAGTAATATACATTGCTGGAATATTTTAAGCTCTCTCTGTGACAGAGCTGATGGTATGATCGTTTAGAGACCTTTATAGAGGTGACCCCTTATGAAACTCAATATTACTTGGAAGCTATCCTGAATAGTTTGCTATATTTATTAGCATTGTATAACTTAAGAGACATGAATACGGGAAGAACAAACTTCTATTAGGTCAGTTTATACAGCAAACAATGTAAACCTAGCTCTCTCCTCGACAGGCTTCACATATCTTGATATTAAGAATACACAGCCAAAGGATCAACACTTTTATGTTATAAATCTGCAGGGAGATGTAGGACATGTGTTACCTTGAAATTTATTTTTCAATAATTATTTACTCAGGTTTTGAAAGGAAATATATATATATATATATATATATATTTTTTTTTTATGTAAAAAAAATAAATAAAAACAAAAAGGCTCTCCTTTAGTTCATGACAGGGCCCTACAGTATTTGAAAGACCTCTGTGGTCATTCCTGCACAGAAGCAGGAGGCATATAGCGACAGTCAGTTTTCAAACACTGCCTGACCCAAGATGCATGTATACAGGGCTGGATTTACATAGCAGGAGCCTGCAAGCACAAAATTTTAAGGTGCTCCCTGCTCCCCAACCCCAAAATCAGGCAAAGTATAATTATTAACTAGGCCTAAAAAAAAATAAAAAAATCATATTTGGCTACTGCATATATAAATGTATGTGTGCATATATCTCTGCTTGTAATGTATTGTGCTTGAATCTGTGAATATAGTAAGTATATATAGCTGTGTAAATGCATTCAGGATTAAAGATAATGTTTATAGGTGTTTATAGTAAAGGATTTAAGGTTTGAAGTGTTAATATCAGTTGGATTACATAAAGTGTTTAGTGTAATGAAGATTAAAGGGGCACTATAGGCACGAAGGACATCGGCGCAGGGATCATGTATGTAAAAAAGGGGTTTTGACCCTTTATTAACCAGGGAGGGGGAATACAGATTGTTTTTCTGGCATTATAGTATCCCTTTAACAGGTAGAGAGGGGTTACAGTTGTAATAGGAAGACTTATAATTGGGATCTGGTCTGCCTAGTGCAATACACAGGGATGAGGGAGTCCGACTCAGAGTGAATTGCTCAGTAGTGAACCAGGACAGGGATACACCCAAACCTGTCCAAAGGAGTAAAAGACAGTAATACCTTCAAGGTAGTGTGTTTAGGAGCTGGTTCACTTTAATATGGCTTGGTTGGTAGTATAATAGTTATGTCAATTTCTAAGACAATCAATAGTAGCGGAGAAAGATATGTGTGGTGTGTACACCTTTAAATCTGCTAGAGGCAGATTCTATCTGTTACACACCAAATAATCTGCTTAGATATAAAGCAACTACTTATTACAGAATAACAACAACATGAATAGTTATCTGTACGGTATCGTAATATACACAATGTTATGTGCTGGATATTGCTTTAAATCATCGGGTGGCACAATAAATAGTGCAAAACGGCAATATTCAACTTATACCAAAGAGATATATAAAAAACTTGATCTCTATGTGTAAAATCAAATAAAAATAAATCAGTTTAAAAATTCCAAAAGAACCACTATAAATAAGTATAATAAAATATATATTTATTGATACTTGATAAAAATAGTTTAAAATAATTTAAAGTATAAAATACAGTATGTATGAAAAATGCAAAAATGAGAGCCAGGAACGATCCACAAGTCAATTGTCAGCATGAATAATAATCTTTTGCCCTGATAACCACTGTAACTAATGAGGATTACAGTGAATACTATGTGACAGGACTAGATGACTGTACTTGCCGGCTGCTGCGAGGTTGGCGTGCGTGCCAAACCTCACTTTGATTGTCCGATACCGGCAGTCCGTCGGTCCCCAGATCGTGAAGGCTGGATGAGGAGGGGAGCTGTTCTATCTGCTGACAGTTGGCTGTTCTCCGTATCCTGCTCGCTCTCAAACTGTCGGCTTGTCTTACGCGTTTCGTGGGTGTCAGCCCCACTTCCTCAGAGACATGATAGAATTCTATCTGAACGTGCATCTTATATACAAAACTAATGTGTAACAAATAAAACTATTTTTACATGTGTGGCTTATTGTTACTGTTGGAATTAATCCATGTACATAAAAAACATCGTAAAAACTGATAAATACATTAAGAATGTATACATTGAATAATAGTAAGTTAGTGGTATGGAATTAATAATCTGGTCAAAATTAGATAAAAACAAGTGTTTAAAGGTAAATATACCCTCAGGAATCAATATACCCTTTGGAGATCGCTGTATTAGGATGCTTATAGTAGTGAGAAAATATAAGTATATAAATAAAGAGAGATATAAAGAATGTAAAGTATAAGTTATGCAATTCATAATATATAAAAGATGGCATATAATATAGAATATAGAGTATAGAATATATGTGTATACAAAGAATATAGTTAAGGGATAATGGCATAAGTGCACATAGTTGATTGGATTAAAAAATAATAAGAAATTAAATATAATATGATACATTAGAAGTAAAGTGACTGTGTGCAAAAAGTACATGTATCAATATTTAATGATTTAATAATCAGCCAGGTGTGTGTGAATTTCCCAAAGTAGAAATGGGAACTGAATAGATAGTCTATTATAAAATATGAGATAGAACTATATGTGTGAAATATAGGAATGTGCAATGTGATATACCCATATCATAAAAAGGAGTATCAGTGAGTACAGCATAGAGATCATAAATCCTATTGTGAAAAAAAAAAAAAAAAAAGGGGAATAAAGAGAAAACAAATATAGGAAACAGATAATAATATTTATAAAAAAGCATTCAATTCGAAATCTATATTGAGTCCTTTGGGGACCAGAGTCTCTAGGTGGAAAATCCACCTTGCTTCAATTTGGTCCAAATTCTTTTCTATATTGCCCCCTCTCCAGTGGACATCTACTTGTTCAATAGGTAAAAATTTTAGTCCTGCAGGATCTCCTCCGTGGAAATCTTGAAAATGTCTTGAAAGATTATGGGTTTGAAGTCCCTTTCTAATGTTTCTGATGTGTTCCGCCATCCTTATCTTCAGTGCCCTTTTTGTTCGTCCTATATACTGTTTTGAACACGGGCATGTAATAAGGTAAATTACCCCTTTTGTATCGCAATTCATATTGGTCTTGATGTCAAATTCTTCCATACCATCCATAGATGTGAATCTAGTGATTTCAAAATCTAGAAGGGGATTATTCATGCACGCAACACATTTCCTGCATCGTTTAAAACTTTTAATAGTGGTTTTATCCTGTTGGACATTCTGCTGTTTGAAGGTTGGGGCCAGGAGTAATTGTAGGTTAGGTGCCTTGGTGAAAATGATACGTGGTTGATTCTCCAAAATGCCTGTGAGAGACGAATCACTTGTGAGAATATTCCAATGTTTCTTTAGAATTTTTTCTATAGTGCGGAATTGGTGATTATATTGGGTTATAAATGCTGGTGCTGGTTGGCTCATCTCAGTAGATTTAGCTTCATGTTTATTCTTCAGAGTATCCTGTCTTGGAATGGCTAATGCTCTGTTCTTAGCCTCAATAAGTAGTGTTGAAGGATAACCTTTGTTGGTGAATCTTTGTCGCATTTCTTCCATTTGTTCACCACATATTTGTAAATTCGAACAATTTCTTCTGATCCTTCTAAATTGACTGTATGGGATGTTTTTAAGCCAAGTAGTTTTGTGGTGGCTATTAAAAGGAATAAAACTGTTACAATCTACTTATTTCTTAAAAGTCTTAGTCTGTATTTGATTTCCTTCTATATAGATGTCGAGATCCAAAAATTCAATTTGTTCACATGACTGGTTAAAAGTAAATTTTAAATTATATGGATTGTTATTGAGGTAGGTCTTAAACAGTTCAAGAGAGTCCAAATCACCTTTTCAAATAAAGAAGCAGTCATCTATATATCTCCGCCAAAGGGACAGGTTTGCGCCAAATGGACAATTTGTCCCATATAAATTCTTGCTCCCATTTGCCCATAAATAAGTTCGCATAGCTTGGCGCAAAATGAGTCCCCATGGTGGTTCCTTCAATCTGTAAATAAAACTGTTCATTGCACCAAAAGTAATTGTGAGTGAGGATAAAAGCGATACATTGTATTAGGAAGACTGTTTGGGATTATTAAGTTTGGGTTAAATTTAGAATAGGGTTAAGGTACATGGTTTTCATTTTCAGGTTTAGGCTTTGAGAGCTGGAGTTTGAAGGGTTATTTACAAACTACTCACCCTCCTATGCCATCTGTAGACCAGTCACAATTATGATATGAAAGCTGCAGGAGTGGTTATACATTGTGCATCACCCCAAGCTTTTTACCTGCTCCTCCTGCAAGACATTTCCTGTGTGAGAGGCTGTTAGTGGGCAGGTGGGAAACGGTCCTATTCACACACAGACAGCTGAGATAGCACTGAGCTTTACGCCCTCTATAACTGTTCCTGCAGGTCTGCTATGGAGGCTTACTGGACTACAGAGGACACTGGCCAACACTCCTGGTATATATCTCTCCACACCATCCTATTTAAAGGGACACTATAGTCACCAGAACAAATACAGCTTAGTTGAGTTGTTCTGGTGAATATAGTATGTCCCTGCAGCCTTAACACTATAAACTATGCCTTTTCATAGAAACACCTCCAGTGGCAGTCACTAAGACGGCCATGAGAAGTACTTCCTGGTTCAGTGCTGCATAGTGTGCAGTACTGATGTTCAGCGTCTCCACACTCTGCTTGGAGGTGCTACTCTTTCTCCATAGAGAAGCATTGATTCAATGCATCTCTATGAGAAGATGTTGATTGTAGCAGAGCAGTGTTTTGATGTGCATGCGCAATAGCCTATGGGAAAGCATCTGATTGGCTGAAATCATCAGGTTTGATCTCAGCAAAGGGGGCGCAGCATGGATGGGGTAGCCACGAACAGACCCATGCAGCGCTGGAAAAAGGGGAACGTAAACACGTCTTTTTAACTGGAGGTAAAGGGGGCTGGAAAGTAGGGATCAACCGATATTGATTTTTTAGAGCCGATACCGATAATCTGTTAACTTTCAGGCCGATAGCCGATAACTTGCCGATATTCTGTACATTTACCATTTTGAAAAAATAAACTATTTCTAAAAGGTAAATGCACAAAATATAAAAGCCACATGCACTGGATGCAGTGTGTTTAGACAGTGGAGCTGTGTATATTTGTGTAGTGTATATATAATGAATGCAGGGTGTGTTTGTGTAGTGTGTATAGTTAATGCAGTGACTGTGTAGTGTGTATATAATGAATGCAGAGTGTGTGTTTGTGTAGTGTGTGGTGTATAAAAGGAATGCAGTGTGTGTGTAGTGTGTATAGCGAACGCAGTGTGTGTATAGTGAATGCAGTGTGTTTGTATAGTGTGTGTATATAATGAATACAGTGAGTAGTGTGTGTGTATATAATGTAGTGTTTGTAGTGTGTCTGTGTGTATATATAATGCAGTGTTTGTAGTGTGTGTAGTGTGTGCATTAAACACACACACACTACATTATATAGACACACACACACTAAATTATGTAGACACACTACACTATATACACACTCTGCATTATATACAGAGTGTGTAGTGTGTGTGTATATATAATGCAGTGTGTGTGTTTTCCTGAAGGGATGTGATTTGTGTAAAATGGGGTCGGGGAGGCATTTTTTAATTTTTAATGTTTGTTTTATTTTATTTTTTAATATTTATGTTTATTTTAATTTTTAATATTTGTTTATTTTAATTTTTAATATTGATGGGGTTTTTTTATGCTTATTTTTAATATTTATGTTATTTTTATTATTTTTGTTGTACCCCCTCCCTGCTTGTTACCTGGTCAGGGAGGAGGTATATGACAGTCCCTGGTGGTCCAGTGGCAATGGCTGAGCTGGGGGGGGGGAAAGGGGGGCGCAAGTAGCGTTTACTTACCTCCCCTGCAGCTCCTCCAGCTCCTAGTGTAAATCTCGCGGCCCTTAGTGCCTGACGGCCGCGGGTCTCGCGAGACTTACACTGGGAGCTTGAGGAGCCGCAGGGGAGGTAAGTAAACGCTACCCGCGCCCCCACCCCCCCCACGACCGCCGGGCTTGTAATAAGCCTGGCGGTCCTAGGAGGTATTATCGGCAATATCGGTATCTATATTGGCCAATACCGATATTGCCTTAAATACCGAATATCGGCCGATTATATCGGTAAAACCGATAATCGGTCGATCACTACTGGAAACGCTAAAGCAGTGTTCCCTAACCCAGTCCTCGTGGACCACCAACAGTCCAGGATTTATGTGTGTCCCTGTTCTATTCCAATAGAGATCCTGACAAAATAAAATAGACTGTTGGTGGTCCATGAGGACTGGGTTGGGGAACACTGGGCTAAAGGATATTTTTAGAACTATAGTATCAGGAAAACGTTTGTATTTCTGACATTATAGTGTTCCTTTAAAGGGACACTATAGTCACCCAGACCACTTCAGCTTAATGAAGTGGTCTGGGTGCCAGGTAGAGATGTCGCGAACCGTTCACCACGGACTCATCATTGAGTAAACTTTGACCCTGTACCTCACAGTCAGCAGACACATTCCAGCCAATCAGCAGCAGACCCTCCCTCCCAGACCCTCCCACCTCCTGGACAGCTCTCTAAGAATGCAGCTTCAAAATGGATGCTGTCCAGGAGGTGGGAGGGTCTGGGAGGGAGGTTCTGCTGGAGATTGGCCGGGATGTGTCAGCTGACCGGAGCTCGCCACGAACCGTTCGAGGCGAGCCGTTTGCGGCGAACCGCGGCGAGCCGTTCGCGAACGGTTCACGACATCACTAATGCCAGGTCCCTCAGGTTTTAACCCTTCAGATGCAAACATAGCAGTTTCAGAGAAACTGCTATGTTTACATTTGGGGTTAAGCATACCATATTATGCCTCCATCGCGCAGAGCGTCCATAGGAAAGCATTGAGAAATGCTTTCCTATGGACTCTTTGAATGCACGCACGGCACTTGCCGCGCATGTGCATTCTGCTCCTGTGACGTTGGACGGGGGAGCCAAGGTTGGTGGGGGAGGAGAGGTCACCAGTGCCAAGGGAGCCCGGCGCTGGAATAAGATAAGCTGCTGAGGTTGGGGGCACCCTCAGGGCACTATAGTTTTAGGAAAACCGCTTTGTTTTCCTGCCACTATAGTGATCCTTTAAGATCAAAAAGACACATTGTAAGTGCTGTAGTGGTCAGATGCCTAATGGTAATTCTAGCCCTGCATGTATATGAAGAGTTTTTCACATACACTTCAGTTATAAAAAAAAAAAAATACTGCATTTGGAACGGCATTTAATTATGTATTTTTCCATTTGGGGTATGTCTAAAAAACACTTGCAAAACCTGTATTTCTCTTGTTTGCTGCATTTGCAAACACTCCCCTTCTAACCCCACCCAGACTTTCTGTGGCTGTCCAATTACAGACTTACCAATGCAGCTCAATGAGAAGTCTTTGCAAAGCAGGTGCTCTGGGCAATTGCTGCCTGTTGAGTTTAGCTCCAGTGAGCTAATGAAACCAGGAAGTAGAATGACCTCTTGTTTACGTGAAAGCCAAGGGGGTGTAACCATCTTAAATTACAAAAGTATCAGTTTCTATTGAAGTCTTCACACAGCCTCCAATATAAAAATAAAAAAGGTGAAAAGATACCTGGGAGTCCCTTCTAGGGTGATCTCCCTAATTGCCCCCTGCAGCAGGATTGGTGCAGGGCTCTGACAGCTGCACAGCACCGATCTCTGTGTGCTGCAGCATGAGAGAAGTCCCCCCTTAAAGGACCACTATAGTGCCAGGAAAACGTTTTCCTGGCACTATAGTGCTCTAAAGGGGGGCCCCCACCCTCAGGGTCCCCCTCCCGCCCGGCTCTGGGGAGAGGAAAGGGGTTAAAACTTACCTTTCTCCAGCGCCGGGCGGGGAGCTCTCCACCTCCGATCCTTCTCCTCTCCTCCCTTTCGGCTGAATGCGCACGCACGGCAAGAGCTGCGCGCGCATTCAGCCGGTCTCATAGGAGATCATTTACAATGGAGCTCTCTGTACTGTGTGAGCAAGAGAATTCTACTGCAGATGTCAATACCAACATCAGGAGAGGGATTCCCTTAAAACGCTGGGTTAGATTATTGGGTGGATTGAAGGTTGCATTAAGTGTTGGATTAGGGTAAAAGGTATACATGTGGGACATCACTGTACTCAAGAACAGTAGCAGAATACAAATATATGGGGTGTTTGCAGTAGTGGGACATGCTCAGTCTGTGAATTTCCCCCAAATAAAACGTGTGGGGGAAAAAAAACAAGACTAGTGATGTCCCGAACGGTTCGCCGAACAGTTTCGCGAACGGTTTGCCACGGACTCGTCATTGAGTAAACTTTGACCCTGTACCTCACAGTCAGCAGACACATTCCAGCCAATCAGCAGCAGACCCTCCCTCCCAGACCCTCCCACCTCCTGGACAGCATCCATTTTGAAGCTGCATTCTTAGTGAGCTGTCCAGGAGGTGGGAGGGTCTGGGAGGGAGGGTCTGCTGCTGATTGGCTGGAATGTGTCTGCTGACTGTGAGGTACAGGGTCAAAGTTTACTTAATGATGAGTCCGTGGCGAACCGTTCGGCGAAACGTTCGGGACATCACTAAACAAGACACAAAAAGTTAACTAATTTGACCTACATTTGTGATAAAATGGTTGAATGAAAAGTGTCAAAATACTCCTAATTATATAGTTTGCAGGTGTAGTGTCTATAAATATTAACATTTATGTAACATTCTTGGATTATGTAATCTTAGCATGTAAAATTTTACAAAGTTTTAGCTTTGAAACCGTAATTCACTCTTTTCAATATTTTTTTGTAACTTGCAATATTTGTTTGTTTTTTTTAACTTCTAAAAGTGAATTAATTGGAATTCTACACATATTGGGCATTTGAACAATCAGGACAAACTAGTAAATCTATTTCCAGTTAGTTTTTTTTTTTTTTTGTTTTTGCACTTGGTGTGTAGAAATTATTGTATGTAAAACTGATGGGGAAAAAAACTGTTTGTTCATATTGACTGTGCTGGAATTTCACTGAAATGTCATTTTCCCCAGAACAGCTCTTCCTATGTTGGATCCAGCGGTCTTGCAGAATCCTTCAAAGATCTTAATGCTGTACTCTTGTAAATGCACAGAGTACATTGCTGACGTTCCCTCCAGGCAACTGAAGAGGAACAGATAAAAGAGGATGGTGGCACCTGTGAGGGACCAGTTCAATTAAGTAAATCTCACATTAGGTATTCATAATGGCCGCTCCTGGTGTTAAATACGGTTTTCCATTCGTGGCACTCTTATCCTGACAAGATTATATGCCCCTCTCAAATAGAGAGAAATAACTCTGTGATCAAGTGAATGGGGTAGGCCTCCTTAATAGTAATACAATTGAGATCCCTGTTCTATACAGGGTCTCAACTCGCCACTCTTCTTTTTCACAAAGAAAAATCCAGCCCCGGCAGGAGAGGGGACTTGCAAATAAATCCCCTTGACAAAGCATCGGTAACATACTCCTCCATGGCTTGATTTTCTGCCACAGACAGCGGGTAAATCCAGCCACGAGGTGGAGTGGCATCAGGTTGGATGGTCATAAGGATGGTGTGGCGGCAGAACACTGGCCTGACCCTTGTCAAATACATCTTGGAATTCCTGGTACTCAGCAGGCAACAAAGAGGCAGAAGATGTGCACAAAACTTTGACCGGTTTCCGGGGATAAGTAAATATATATTGCTGGGACCAATATAATATCTCAGATTTGCACTAATTGAATGTGGGGTTATGCCTTTGTAGCCATGGGTATCCCAAAACAACCGGGTAACATGGAGAGGAAATCACCTGGAGTTGGATCATCTCATGCTGTAAAGCCCCTACAGGCAAAGATAAGGGCACGGTCTCGTGGGTTATATGGGTAGCCTGTGGTGGTCTGCCATCGATGGCTTTGAAAGCTAGCGGAGAGGTGTGAGACTATAAGGGTATAGGGTGCTCTGATATAAAGGCACTGTCTATAAACAAGCCTGCAGCCCCAAAATCGAGTAATGCCTGGATATTAACGGATGACTCAGACCAGGAGAGGACAATAGGAACCATGGGTTTGTCTTTATAAATCTCTGGAGATGCAGAAAGGCCACCCAAGGTCTGTCCCTGACATTATCTTAGATGCATGGATTTTCCTGGACGAATTGGGAAAGACTTTATATAGGCACAGGCCTTCCCTCCTTCTAAAAGGCCCTCTCCTCGACAGAGAGGCATGAGAAACCTAACAGCCTCGGCTCCACACCCCAACAGGAAGCATGGGAGTTGAGGGAGGCTTGTGTGGGGAAGAAAAGCTTGGTACCAAATATACAGGAGGCCTCTGCAGGCGCTCACTGAATGAGGATCACTCTCGGAGTCTGATATCAATGAGGATGATATCAGTTCCTCAAGATCTTTGGGTAATTTTCTAGCTGCAATCTCATCCTTTATAGCATTGGAGAGCCCATGTGAAAAGGCAGCCACGAGAGTCCAGCCACCTTCTGCTGCCAGGGTACGGAATTCACTGGCATACTCGACAATCGATCTCGTGCCCTGTGCATTAGATGTTTGTCAGCAAAGGTTGAGCGAGCTGGAATATCAAATACCATTTTAAAGGATGCCACAAATTCAGGGTAACTGTAAATAATGGGTCTCTCTGCCTCCCAGAGAGGATTTGCCCAAGCTAGCGCTTTATCAGACAGCAAAGAAATCATTAACCCAACTTTGCTTCTGTCTGTAGGAAATGCCTGGGGAACTATTTCAAGGTATCCTCTAACCTGGTTTAAAAATCCTCTGCACTACTCTGGTTGGCCCCCAAAATGCTGAAGGAGCCGGATAGGCCCAGTCATTCCTTTAGCCGCAACAGGTTCGAAAGGATACAACTGGAGCTAGAACAGGAAGTGAGGCAGAGGCGGCTGCAATCACAGGCTGACCGCGTGCTGGATCCAGATGTGCAGTACGAATCAGGAGGATCTGCAGTGCATGCACACACTGGTCCAACCGAGTAAATAGGTTAGGTATAAGTGGATTGCCTGTACCATCTTGATGGCCCTTTGCTTAATGTTAGGGACCAGGAACCAGACAGAGCGTGGATGCAAAACACCTTTATTAATAAATAGCAGCAAATGAAATAAACCCAAAAGCAAAGTCCAGGAGGCAAGCAGGGGTCAGGCACCAAAGTGGGTAGTCAGACAAGCCGGAATCGGGAGAACGGTGATCAGAGTCAGGAACCTGGAAGTCTTCTGGAAAACAAGGGCAAGGAGGTACTGGAACTTGCTGCTTAAATAGGCTGCCTTGATTAGCATAAGGGCTTGCTACTAACAACCAGGTGAGTAACCATGGAAACGGTAATGAAGGAGCTGATCATTAAAAAGCAGCTGGATCGCTCGCACAGAGAGAGGAAGGGCTCCTGTTTAACCCCTTCAGACCGGAGGGCGTACTATTACGCCCTATTATAGGCGGCTCTAAACGCCGCCGGGCGTAATAGTACGCCCTCCGGTCTTTCGGTACTTACCCGGTCGCCGGCGGTCCCACGCCGGTGATCGCGGTGGGGGGGACTCCCAGGGAGCCCCCCGCGGCACTTCCGTCCTCCACGAAGCCCCCCCGGCCTTTCGAGGACCCCACAATCACATGGCCGGGGATAGCTGGCTTCTGTATTGCCAGCAGGGGGGCTGCCTGTAATGACAGGTGGTCCCCCTGCTGGCTGAAAATAAAATTAAAACAAATAAATGGTGTAAAAAAAATAATAATATATACTTAGATCATATATATATATTATATAAATATGATCTAAGTATATATATATACACATATACATACACACATGTACACCGTCTAGGTGTATTTTACTATTAATATATATATATATATATATTAATATCAAATTACACGTAGACTGATACTGATTAAATATATAATTATTGTTATATATATATTTATATATAATATAAAAAAATTTAAATGTAAATACGTTAAAAAATAAAATTAAAAAAATAATTAAAAATAAATAATTAAAAAATATATAGATGTGTTATTTCGTTCTAACTGTATTGTGAAATTAATATATATATATATATATCAAAATACACGTAGAACGAAATAATATATATATCTATATACATAAATATATACGTATATATCACTATATATATACACTATATATAAATAAAAATATTTTTTAAAAATTATATAGATATATACATATATATACACATATGTTATATATATATATATATATATATATATAATACACACATATATATTAATTCTACATATATATTTATGTAATATTTTTACATAATTAGGTATCTTAATTAATTACAATTAGCAGGACCTGCCTGACAACCCATGCCGAAAGTAAAGGGAATTTAATTTGCTAGCACTATATTTAACCCTATAACTTTCCGAGACACCATAAAACCTGTACATGGGGGGTACTGTTCTACTCGGGAGACTTCGCTGAACACAAATATTAGTGTTTCAAAACGGTAAAATGTATTACAACGATGATATAAGCTAGTAAAAGTGACGTTTTTGCATTTTCACGCACAAACAGCATTACACAGACAATATTATTGCTGTGATACTTTTTACTGTTTGAAACACAAATATTTGTGTTCAGCGAAGTCTCCTGAGTACAACAGTACCCCTCATGTACAGGTTTTATGGTGTTTTCAAAAGTTACAGCGTCAAATATAAGGCTTGCGTTTCATTTTTTCACATTAAAATTCGCCAGATTGGTTACGTTGCCTTTGAGACCCTATGGTAGCCCAAGAATGAAAATTACCCCTATGATGGCATACCATTTGCAATAGTAGGGCAGGTATTGCAAACAGGGTATGTCCAGCCTTTTTTAGTAGCACTTAGTCACAAACACCCAAAATTACGTTTTGCATTTTCACACACAAACAAATACTAGCGCTAACTTTGGCCAGTGTTTGTGACCAAATGGCTACTAAAAAAACTGGACATACCCCATTTGCAATACAGGTTGTCTACTATTGCAAATGGTATGCCATTATGGTGTTCATTCCTGGGCTACTATACAGTCTCAAAGGCAACGTAACCAATCTGGCTAATTTCAATTTCAAATGTAACGTGCTATATTTGACCCTGTAACTTCCCAAAACGCCATAAAACCTGTACATAGGGGGTACTGTCTTACACGTGAGACTTTGCTGAATACAAATATGTGTATTTTATTGCAGTAAAAGCAAACAGTATTATGACACTTACCGTTAAAATGTCATGTAGAACTAAAAAAATAAAAAATAAATCGTATTTTCTCCCATTTTTTTCATATTAAATTATGTTTCATAGCTAAATATTTGATATTAAATGAAAGCCCTGTTTCCCCTGAATAAAATTATATATAATAAGGGTGGGTGCATTTACTATGAAAGAGGTGTTTTACGGTTGGACAGACATGTAGCGCAAATGCCAGGTTTTGTTTACATTTTGTTTTGTTCACAACGTGTACATTTGGCTCCGTCCTTAAGGGGTTAAAACAGCACAGAAACCCTGACACTACCATAAACAGGGTAAGCCTTTTTGTGATGCTACAGGTTCTTGTGATAATTCTGTGTTAACTACGTTCCTTCAACAGTTTTATTATTCTTTTTTTCTTTTATTTACTTAAGTATGTTTAGTCTGATGTCATTTTCCTTTTCTTTAATTTAAAATGAAGAGTAATAACTTAGTGTATACCAGAAATCATCTCATTATCACTGATTCATATGCTGCTGTATTATATTCTGTTCTGCATTATTTTTGTACTGTTTTCTTACATATCTGAGAACCTATATTTTGATGTCCTGCAATAGCTCTGTTATACTTTTAAAATGTGCCGTACCAGTACTTCAAATAAAAAATAGATTGACAAAATAAATTGTTGTAGTGTCTAGAAACCATTAGTAACTAAAGGGACACTACAGGGAGTGCAGAATTATTAGGCAAATTAGTATTTTGACCACATCATCCTCTTTATGCATGTTGTCTTACTCCAAGCTGTATAGGCTCGAAAGCCTACTACCAATTAAGCATATTAGGTGATGTGCATCTCTGCAATGAGAAGGGGTGTGGTCTAATGACATCAACACCCTATATCAGGTGTGCATAATTATTAGGCAACTTCCTTTCCTTTGGCAAAATGGGTCAAAAGAAGGACTTGACAGGCTCAGAAAAGTCAAAATAGTGAGATATCTTGCAGAGGGATGCAGCACTCTTAAAATTGCAAAGCTTCTGAAGCGTGATCATCGAACAATCAAGCGTTTCATTCAAAATAGTCAACAGGGTCGCAAGAAGCGTGTGGAAAAACCAAGGCGCAAAATAACTGCCCATGAACTGAGAAAAGTCAAGCGTGCAGCTGCCACGATGCCACTTGCCACCAGTTTGGCCATATTTCAGAGCTGCAACATCACTGGAGTGCCCAAAAGCACAAGGTGTGCAATACTCAGAGACATGGCCAAGGTAAGAAAGGCTGAAAGACGACCACCACTGAACAAGACACACAAGCTGAAACGTCAAGACTGGGCCAAGAAATATCTCAAGACTGATTTTTCTAAGGTTTTATGGACTGATGAAATGAGAGTGAGTCTTGATGGGCCAGATGGATGGGCCCGTGGCTGGATTGGTAAAGGGCAGAGAGCTCCAGTCCGACTCAGACGCCAGCAAGGTGGAGGTGGAGTACTGGTTTGGGCTGGTATCATCAAAGATGAGCTTGTGGGGCCTTTTCGGTTGAGGATGGAGTCAAGCTCAACTCCCAGTCCTACTGCCAGTTCCTGGAAGACACCTTCTTCAAGCAGTGGTACAGGAAGAAGTCTGCATCCTTCAAGAAAACATGATTTTCATGCAGGACAATGCTCCATCACACGCGTCCAAGTACTCCACAGCGTGGCTGGCAAGAAAGGGTATAAAAGAAGAAAATCTAATGACATGGCCTCCTTGTTCACCTGATCTGAACCCCATTGAGAACCTGTGGTCCATCATCAAATGTGAGATTTACAAGGAGGGAAAACAGTACACCTCTCTGAACAGTGTCTGGGAGGCTGTGGTTGCTGCTGCATGCAATGTTGATGGTGAACAGATCAAAACACTGACAGAATCCATGGATGGCAGGCTTTTGAGTGTCCTTGCAAAGAAAGGTGGCTATATTGGTCACTGATTTGTTTTTGTTTTGTTTTTGAATGTCAGAAATGTATATTTGTGAATGTTGAGATGTTATATTGGTTTCACTGGTAATAATAAATAATTGAAATGGGTATATATTTGTTTTTTGTTAAGTTGCCTAATAATTATGCACAGTAATAGTCACCTGCACACACAGATATCCCCCTAACATAGCTATAACTAAAAACAAACTAAAAACTACTTCCAAAAATATTCAGCTTTGATATTAATGAGTTTTTTGGGTTCATTGAGAACATGGTTGTTGTTCAATAATAAAATTAATCCTCAAAAATACAACTTGCCTAATAATTCTGCACTCCCTGTATAGTCACCAGAACAGCTACAGCTTATTGAATTTGTTCTGGTGAGTGGATTCATTCCCTTCAGGCTTTTTGCAGTAAACACTGTCTTTTCAGAGAAAATGCAGTGTTTACATTACAGCCTAGTGAAAACTTCACTCACTCCTCAGATGCCCGCTAGAGATGTTTCTTTCCACAGTGAGCAGCACTGGCATTCAGTGTCTCCACTTTCTGCATGGAGACACTAAACTTTCCTCATAGAGATGCAATGATTTAGTGTATCTCTATGAGGAGATGCTGATTGACCAGGGCTTTGTTTGACTTGTGCTGGCTCTGCCCCTGATCTGCCTCCTAGACAGTCTTAGCGAATCCAATGCTTTCCGAGGGGAAATCATTGTGATTGGCTTTGAGCAACACTTCTGATGATGTCCGGCAAGCAGGCAGATCAGGGGCAGAGCAGACTGAAATAAAGGTAAGATATTTACCATATTTAGGGGGGCAAAGGGGACTAGATGGTGTTTTTAACACTATAGGGTCAGGAATACATGTGTTCTTGACCCTATAGTGTTCCTTTAATGAAAGCAAAATCTGGTAACAAATGAGGCAACACTTAATCTATATGTCAATGTACAAATAAAAAGACTTGATGAAAACCTAATGGAGTTAAACGGTTTCCAAGTAATTCTTATTGTTTGATTAATAAAACTAAGCAAATGATTATACAGAATTTCTGAATTATCTTTTTAATCTGTAAACAAAAACACACACAGAATATGAAATATTGCATAATAAAATATATTTATTTTCCTTTTTAGTTTCTAAGATTTTCACATAGCAGAGAGTCCCTGGGTTGGTGGTGGTTTTAGAAGTCGATTAGAAATCAGTCAAGTAAAAATATACAGACAAACGTGTTATTATACATAAATTAGTTAATGATCAGCCCATCTTAGTAAACACATCTTCTGAATGGTAAGAAAACAAATTATTTGAATCTAGAGACAGGCTCCAGCCCCTGTTGTAAGTATTTAAAATGAATTTAAAAAAAACATTTTTATTAATTAAATAACTGATTTTGAAAAAAAAAAAAAGGGGCTCAATTGCATTTTTTTAAATCTGGTTATATGGACCGAAATAGATAAGGTTGACTCCCCACAATTTACTGCTTAGGAAATAAACCTCTTAATAAATTGCATCACTGCAGGAATAAATACATTGCAGTAGATTGCATAATCCCTGCTTTTGACGTGCTCTATGAAGCTGCACTATGTCGCATTCCGAAGTGGAGAGAAAATTGCTCCTGCTGAGTGACATTGAGCTATCTAATAGCTCTCAACCATGTCAATGCGTTTTTTTCTGTACCTGTTTTATACTGATGGTTATTCGGTTATACAGAAGATGTTTTGAGATCTTCTCTGAAGTTGAAAATTTGTAAAAAATTTCTAAAGTTTGTTATAGTGGCACAACTTATATTTTGCTATTTGGTTTATTGATTCTTTGTGATAAAGTTCTAAGGGTTACTTTGCTAGTTAAGTTCTGCTTCCTATTTATAACAGCGCTGATTCTTTTCACCTTTTAATTTAGTGAATTCCACTTCATTGTAACATATTTACAATTCATGTGGTACTCTAAAACTGTAGAATTAATTTACATAAATATTTTTAAATCTCACACTGAACTGTCTAAATATAAAAACAGTTTGTTATGTTTTGTATTCACGTTCTATCATATTTGACTTTCGATCCGGCTGCATGGGAATGTCCCATTTAGTCAATAAATACTTGTAGAAGAATTCACAGAGTGATGTAGGTTAACCTTGACACTGCAAAAGTGTCGGATTCATTTAGGGTTGAGAATTATGGGAAATCTAATTTACGAGCCTCTACAATGCCAAAACTAGTCTAATGAAGGTATAGTCCAGGAATCTTAAACTCCGACCCCAAATGTTTATGGCCTATCAGTCCCAGAATTCTTTGTATGCAAGTGATAACCAATGAATCAAGGGAGTTGTAGTGCAGCGGCAGCTGGCAAGCACGTGTTTGATATGCTTAGTGTCAGTTGCATTGCCATTTGTTCCCCACATTAAATATGAAAACATAATTTTCTCTATACTATAAGTTACTGAAAAACACAATTCATAACACACTTTAAATAACAAAAATAAATGTAAAAATATTTATGCAAAGAAACACAAAGAACCCACATCATTTTAAAGGGACACTCCAAACTGGGCAAATTCTACAGATATTTACACTAAAGCTAGGTGAGTTATCCTTAGTTACTTTAATACCTTCCCTGCTAAACACTATGCATGAGCTGACAGTTTTGAAAAGAAATTAAAAAGTTAAGGGGAGGATAAATGAGCTTTATGGGCTACATTTTCAATGAAGCAATTTTTTTCACTTGGCTCCATTTTATTTGTCTGCCTCTACTCTTTTCTTACCCTAGCAACCTTTGTAAGGCAAACTTCACGGTTATATCCCGACAATCAGGAATGAGGAGCCAGGAGCGACTCTGAGAAAAACAGACAGTACATGGATTTATTTCCTGGGTGCTATTGCTCTGAATTGTACAGATAACAAAATGGATGTGTCTCAACTACAGCCTGGAGTATCCCTTTAACAAAGCTGTTGAAGGGCATATTACTTTGATAAGAAGATCGATGATCTCTTAATTGCAACCACCCATGTAACGGAATGAGTTGGTCTCAGAAATGTTGTATAGTAAATTGTGCATTTGCTTTGCTCTCCTGGCTTCCACTAAAAGCCTTCTAGATCGCTCTTTAGCCTCCTGATGCTCAATGCGTTTCTGTACTCTCTTTTGTCTTAACCACCTAAACACAGAAAAAACAATTGTAAAACAATCAGTATCTTGTTAAAAACACACAGGAAGCATGTAATCTATGTATCAAATCTAATAATAATTTTATTGCAAAGTAAAGTTCATACGGCAGTGTGCTACTAACCAGGGCATACGCTGTCCAGAAATGACCATGGCACAGCTTGCTCTAGCAAATCTGTACTCACAGCATTTACAAAGCAGAGTTGCATTCTCAAACATGAGAGACAAATGTGTGCGCTAAAGACTCTTCTGTGCGTAATGAGGTCATGTAGTAGAAGATTCAAGAGTGAATGTACACTAGATGGGGATCTGAAGACAAGCTAACAGATAAATTATCTATTGTTCTCTACGTGACTCCAATTGCACATTTCTACAACCACAATTCACTCCTACTCCGACCATCCACTCGTTCCCGACTCCTAGTTCATACTTCCCGCTACAAATCATTTATTATTATTATTTATAAAGTGCCAACAAATTCTGTAGAGCTGTACAATGGGTGGATTAACAGACACATATTTGGATACACAGGAACAGAGGGATTAAGGGCCCTGCTCAATGAGCTTACATGCTAGAGTGAGTGGGGTAATGTGACACAAAGGCTAAGGGTAGGGTAGAAAAGTAGGTTGCTAGTATAGTGTTCATTAGGGCTTAGTGTTTTGTTTTGATGACAGTGTCAGGGTGCAGGGAGGGAAAGCTGTTCACAGTTTTATTGATATGCTTTCCTAAAGAAGTAAGTTTTCAAAGATTTTTTTTTTTGAAGAGTAGAGATTGTGTGAAAGTCTAACAGAGAGGGGAAGGCCGTTCTATAGAAATGGTGCAGCCTTAGTGAAGTCTTTTAGGCGAGCATGAGAGGTAGTCAACATAAAAATTTCAAAAAATGAAAATAGATCAGCAGCACTGAAAATGTTTATAATGACAAGCTGAAATGAGTCCATAGAGTAATTTTATTTAGAAAGATTTCAGTTTAGGGCTAAAAAAATAAATAAAAAAAATAAAAAATCAAACCTTAAGATTAGACCAAGCATCACTGTTTTTAATTGCAATGTTTTATAACAGAATTACAAAGGTGTTGAGCTCTGTTGAATGCAACATTTCAGCATCACTCAGATTAAAACGTGCTAGTTCACTGGGGACATTTTAAATGCATAGTCTTTAAATCTGTCCACAGCCAATCATCTTCTTGCCCCTTCATCCAGCCAAAACCACTTGCCCAGCATAAACTACTATTCTGTCCTGTAACTCTTCTTACACACGAGCCACTAGGTTAATAGAGACACATTTCTAAAATTTAAAAACTATACATCTGTTATTTTCATGACCTAATGAACCCCCATCCATCTCAATTCAAAACTGGAATGTACACCGTGAGATATAGGATGAAACCAAGAGATTGCTATGATAAGATAATCAGGGTGAGTGACATTGGACATTGGATGTTCTATGTTAGATATAGATTCCAAGCTTGTTACTTACGTTGTGAATGCTCTCTCACAGTCCCCTCTGTCGTTAAGGTAAAAAGCTGCTTCTTGTTTCTTTAGATCCTCAATCTTCCTTTCTTTTAGATGTTCTTGATGCTTTTTCTTAAGCCACCTGTTAAATGCTTCCTCGGGATCTCTCTCTTCATCCTTTAAAAGAATTTTAAAAATGAATAAAATGTTTTAGCCGTGTACACACTGTTTACAGGATGGAATTCTTGCCAGTGCATGATAGGATATGTGAACTTGTTCATATAAAAAACATTAATATCTCCTATTTAATTCAAGTCAAAAGTGTTTGTTTTTTTCAAATCCTCTCAATGGGAGTTAATACAACTTACATTATGTTTAAAAAAATGTTTATTGGAGGCAGATGATTCTTTAGATTATGTGCAGTGTATAAACACAAAGAAATGAGAAATAAGATGTATTTTAATGAAACTACCACATCACAAAGAAACAGTTCTTAGAGTTCCCTGGTTTAAATACAATCCTTGTCACATGGCAGGCTTTTAAAGCATACTGACAGACAGAGGATATTACCCTTCGTCTGTTGATATCTATATTGTCCAGTGTTCCAGCCCTTTAATGTTAACAATTGCGACAAGTACTGTGGGTTAAGAATTGAGGACTTGGTTGCCAATGCTATGTTAGGGAGGAAGACGGCACTTGGGTTATCTTTCAAGAAAATGACAGCATTTCTCTTTCCTATAGATTCAAAAATGTTACCAATGATGGACATACTCTCATCTTTGTGTGTGCCCTACTTGCTCAGTCTCACCACACCAGCATTGGTTGAATCCCATGGTTAACCTTTCTTTCAGGCCTGCTCTTTGGTATTCCTGATGCTGAACTTTGTTGTCCCACATATAATTTCCTTTTGTGTTTTAGAAAGCTAAAGCATAAGGTCATTGAAAGCTGAATTAATAGCCTCCTAGCAGAAACACTAAGTTTGGGGGACCTTAAATTTCCACCTTAAAAAAAAACAAAAAACACATTTTTTCCCTTTCTCTCCTTTAACTTTCCATGACTCTCCTTTTCTTTCTATCATCTTTCTATTCAATCATACCTATTTCCTCTTCTTTGATAGCTTTTTAGAGCTCCCTCTAGTTTGTACCTTAATGTCCTCTTGGACAACTGTGTGGACTTGGCTCCCCACTGGACCATCCACTCATTTCTATCTCCTGCTAGGTAAGATATATTAACTACCCTCATTTTCAAGTACTGCTTTTGATGTGTGAAGGCCTTCTAGCGTCATGTGAGTTTCAGTGGGGCCATTGTAAATGTATTTAGCATCTTCACATTATAAAATATAGCATTACACTTTTAAGATAGCTCCAAGTATTTTATTTATTTATTGAATTTTTTTTTTCATATGGTTTACTTATTTATTGGATTCTTCTCACACTGAATAACTATTAGCAATTTTGTTTTCTAAGACCATCTGTTAATTCATGTGTACTGTTTATTTCTGTTGATGTTATGTTGTTTATATTCTCTGCGCTATCCATGTTATACTTAGGGATTGCCTGTCACTAAACAATATGTGCATGCTTTTTTTAATGTTTAATTTTTTATTATAAAATATTTATTTTATGCTACACTTGCACTATCTATGTTACTCAGGTGACAGTTATTTATTTCTCTCCTTCATAAAATCTTTAATGATAAAAAAATAAATCAAATTACCAAGCAAACTGATCTACTTGTATAAGAAATCCCATAGGAAAATCAACAGCAAAACAAGTTTTGTTGATTTGACTCTATACTACACCAAATTTTATGTGAATGAATCAAAGAGGTTTCTACGGAAGCCCAGAGAGGCCATATATTTTTAATACTTTTCTAACTTGTTTTCTCGAGATACCAAGTTGTGTGTGTGTGTGTGTCTGAGTAGGTATGTGCGTCTGTTTAGATAACAAGTCACAAAAGTATTATATTACACTTAAATATGAATAAATAAGCAAAATAACCTTTAAACCAGGGCTCGACAAATCCCAGGCGACATGGCGACTAGGAATTATGTCCTGGCAGTCTGGGTGTCTGTCAGCCTAGGCGAGTGTGGAGGCGACCAGCTGAGGGGGAGTAAAACAGGGAGACGAAGGAGCAGAAATCTTCCTGCAGTTCTTGCTTGGCTTCCTTGCACACACTGCTGTGATGCCGGGAGCTGGAATATGACGTAATTCCGGCCCTGGCATCACAAAGCAGAGCACGAGGGAACAAAGCAAGAAGAGCTTAACAATTACACAAGCTACACCGGACCACAGGAAAATGATCCACTCCAGCTCTCACAAAAAGTAGGGAGGATTGGGGAACATGAACAAAATTTTTTTTTTTTTTTTTAAAGGTGTTTTTTCCTCGCCATGGCTGGCTCCACCTCCATGGCTGAGATAATCAATGTTGATTATCTCAGCCAAGCCAATGCTTTCCCATAGAAAAGACTTGGAAGGCTATTGCGCATGTGTGACAAAATGCTGCACTGCGCCAATCAGCATTTCTATGGCGAACATTCCGCACCTCCATGCAGAGTGTGGAGATGCTGAACATAGGTGCTGCATAGGTGCTGTCACTAGATGTGTTACTAGGCAGGAATGTAAACACTGCCTTTTTACTGAAAAGGCCGCGTTTACATTAAAAGCTTATGTGGACAAGATATAGACAACAGAACCACTACAATAAGCTGTAGTAGTTCTGGTGATTATCGTGTCCCTCAAAATTTTTTATTTTTTTGTTGGAAAAAAAACCTGGCTCCTAAATTTATTTAGCTGGCTCATTCCAAGCAGATTAAACCAATCCTTTCCTATGGGGTTTTAGCTGACACTGGATGTCCTCATGCAGAGCGTGAGGATGTCCAGCGTCAGGCGACCAAAAGTTGCCTAACGACTTAAAGGCACCCTTGTAGACAGCCACTAGAGGTGGAGTTAACCCTGCCATGTAATTATTGCAGTTTAGCAATACATGCAAAATGCAATAACTACAATTGCAGGGTTAAACTGACAGGCATAATGCACCCAGACCACATCAATGAGCTGAAGGGGTCTTGGTACCTATAGTGTCGCTTTTACTAAACAAATTCAAATACTTTAAACAATCAATATTAAACATAGACAACTCTGAAAACACTGAAAGGAAAATATTCGGAAAATAAAGAAAGAGAATTGGATTTGTTTCAAAGATGTTCACAGAATTTAAAACTTTCACCTTAATATCACACATCAGGCTGGATGCCTGTGAAAAGCTTATTCCAGTTATTTTCTCTTCAGAATTTTCTAGTGTAGCCTATGGATTTGGGAGATAAAAAAATGAATGATAAAAAAAGATAAAAATGCAAAGAATCTCATAAAGCATTAAAGGTCCCTACAATTCTTCTAAGCATGTATCTGATCATTTTATCCAGAATGGTTACGGTTTTGAAACTAAAACAGCCTGGCGTGCTTTCGTTTGAGAAAGGTTCATTTATGTCTGTGGTAGGTACACCATTAGAATACTAATTACTGATGAATTTAGAGTGGATTTTTTAATCAAAACTTGTATTTCAATTTTCAGAATATGTCCTGATATTGCTTATGTTGCTTGTTAAAGAACAAGTCACCCAGACCACTTCAACTCAATGACGTGGTAAGAGTTTAGTAGCCCTGTCCTCTTAACCCTGCAATATAAAAACGTAGTTTTTAGAAACTAGAGGCTATTCCACTACACTAACGTAGTAAAACTAAGTGACACGGATAGCCTATAGGGAAGCTTGGATGCGTTGGTGGCGCTTGCCATATTTTATATTAGGTCTCCAATATAAAACTTGTATACTTTTATTAGTTTTTATTGCACATGGGGGGGACACCTGTAGATAACTAGAAACAGGAAACCTTGTAATTTCTCTTTAGCCAAATGTGTACACACTATGGGTGTTTACAGATACAAATATGACACTCTCAAAGCACATGCTTGAGTATTCCTATAAAGCATCAATGACTGCCGATGTTGCCTGCATCCAGAGGTGCATGGCTGCAAACACCCCAACTAGTTCAAGTAAATGAGGAATTATTGCTTTTAAATTAGTAGTGGTAGTGCCCTTTTAAGTCATTCTCTGTTCCATAGTGACTGTTGCCAGAAAATGCAGTAATGGTCAAATAATACCATTACACAAACATTTACACTACAACTGAAAAATGGGACACATTTAAAAAAAAAAAATGCATCATACAAATTTTGATAGATTATTATGCTAAAACAAAGACACGACAGGCGTTTTAAATGATAGTTTGGTACTAATGAAATATTTTAGAAATGTGTAACCAACCATAAAATGCATAGAACATATAGATATATGTACTCATCAGTAATATAAAGTTATTTAAAATTTGACTGGTTCACTTTAACCGGCCCAAAATTATATAGACTGTTTCTGTTTTAAAATGGAACCAATTGAAAGCGTATGAATATTTGTGTCAAATTTCCCACATGTAATGGTCAACCCATTAACTGATGCAATGCATAAACTATGTTCTTCCATTTAATAAAGAATGGCTTACATACAGTTAAGCACTTTACAATACAGCCAGTTGCTTGAAGGCATTTAAATCATGATCACATTTGGCAAAGCAAAGCATTACGTAGAAAATTATTTCCCAACCCAGTCTTCAAGTCCCTTAATGTATTATTATTATAGCCCCAACCCGCTGGGAGGACAATAAGCCCCAGTGTTTATTATAATGATAGCATCCACCCTCTGACCATCTGACCATGGGTAGGGGTATGCGGTGGAAAGACTATACCCAATAACTTTCTTATTTAAACTAGATTAGCACTTTGGGGGCACGGCACTATGTCCTCCAGCGAGACCTGCCCAACCCCCATTCTTTATTTTGAAGTACAACACACAATGCCCATGTCTTTGATAAATAACAATGAATCATTATAACCGACAATTTCAATGCAAACTATAAAATACATTTTTTGACATTTTTTTGAAAAGCAATATATTATTCAAACTGATATTTATCAGATCCCGATAAACCTTTAATAGTGTGAATGAAATGGATTTGAACCGATAAAAGGCGCGGGAGCTGATAAATATTATTGACGGGAATGTAATTGAGTCCTACATTAGATAATCAGCTAGAAAATCTGATTCCATTAACATGAAAAAGTTATATCTTTGTCAAGCATTTGCCTTTGTTAATGGATTATGTGGTCCTACAGGGCCAGCTACTATGTCAAGGGGGAAATGTTCAGAGGATAAACTCACAAGAACAACCCACAAGATATTCTGGGGCTGGAGACAGGGTATTGGTGGGTGTATGATGGCATAGGGGCTTTATAGAAAAATATCCAGGCATCAAATCCAAAAGTGCAAGGCGGAGAGGCAAAGTTCAAGGCAGCCTGAAGGTCAAGGCAGGCGGCAGGAAGCGAAGTCAGAGAGAAAGCCAAAATACTGGTAACCATATCTTGCTGGTGTGTAGAAGGAAATAATGTTGAGCCAGATAGGCCTCCAAAAAATGCTAAATTCCCAAACTACCCTATGCACTTGAATATGTATTATGGGAGGAGACATAACCATGAAGAAGCCTGCAAAATAAATAATGTTATGCTTATCGGTCTTTGTAACGGAACGCTGGTCTCTCACAGACTATTTCCGCTGGTAGTCCAGGTGTGGCTCAGGAACAAGCAATAATCCCAGGCACAGTACCCACAGTGAGTGAATAATCCAGCAGCATAACAAGCACAATCAGCAGTAAAATCCTATAATATCCCATCACCTTTCCCAATAACTGAACGACACACAGTATCAGGAGCAGAACTGAACTAACTTTTAATCACACAACCCCTGCTTTAATGCAATGCTCCCGTGCAAGGGAGCCACCCACAATAATTAGTACATTAACCAATAAAGTACAAGGTACAACCCACACATCTCCTCCCATCAGCTTATTCGTTAACATAATTAAAA
Organism: Pelobates cultripes; assembly: GCA_933207985.1. Lineage (NCBI taxonomy): Eukaryota > Metazoa > Chordata > Amphibia > Anura > Pelobatidae > Pelobates > Pelobates cultripes. The sequence continues at coordinate 86,570,550 of OW240912.1, read as the reverse complement.
CGTACATATTTTCCCCAAGTTCTAGATATTAGCCCTGATCTGGGTGAATAACATATTCAAAAATCACCCAGATCGGACCAGGGGTTCGGGAGTTATGGCGGTTTAAAGTTTTGTGGAGGTCCCTTTTGGTTCACTGAAGCATGGCTTTCCAGCCCAAACCAGTTCCAACTAGTCTGGCCGGGTGCCTGGGAAACACACCCTGTTGGAGAACAATGGGACAGGAAACAGGGGAGGGGTACACCTTCCTATACACAGTCTAATAGAAGTCCATACACTGTGCTTAAAGGGCCAGTAGCCGCATAATAAAAATCCATCATGCCCAAATACTGTCTTTAAAGGGCAATACCCTCAGGGCCATAGTCACATGGCAGGAGGTGGGCAAGCAAGCCCCTCCAAAAGCTCATGGCAAACTTTGCTACAGTCTTGCTACAGTCTTCTTGACCAAGGATCTTACTTTTTATCTCTTCAGCCAAAATAAATTGGCAATATAATACTCCAGAACCTATTATCCACTACTTTTATATAATTTATCACGTCCCCACCCCCACTACTATTTAGTGGGAGGGAGTAGGTAGAAAATGCAGTATTTTATTAAAAGGTAGGGTGGTGGGATTTGGAAGGTGACCAGGAGCTTGGTTACCCTTAGCCACTGAGAGGGGAGGATACTGTTCAGGACAATGTAACTGAACACCTCCCTGTCCAATATAGGATGTGTGCAATTTCTATTACCAGGGTTGAAGGGATTGGACACCCTCTGGCCCTATGAGTATTCATACCAGGGAACTTGATATGTTTCTCTTGGGTGCTTCAAGACCCCTAGCCCAGCATGACTATTACTACCCTCCCCACCACAGGCCAGTGGTTTAGGAAGAAGTAGGGCCAATCTAAAAGGTCTACATGCAAATCAAAGTATTGCAGCCACACAGATAATGCTATAGATTTCACAAACACCACTTTAGCTTATGAATGTCAATTTGACACTAAAAATTGGCATAGTATACAGAGGTTTTTGTTTTTTTTACTTAAGGGAGAGTTGTCTGTAATTCAAAGTGACTTTCAAATTTAAAGCCAAAGTAGCCGAAATGAAAGAATGTCTAATTTGACAACTTTGGTCTTAAATTTTAAATTCTGTTTGAAAAAAAAATATGAAAGGAAATTAAAGGATTACAAGTTACCGTAACGTTCATCTTCTCTAACACCTTAGCTTGTTGAATTCTCCTCTCTTCAAACAGCTGGCCCCTTTTCTTCTGTAACCAAGCTTTGAATGCAATCTCATTCTCTTTTCTTTTATTTTCTTCCATTTCTTTTTGACGTTCTTCTTCCTATTAATGGAACCATAATGACTAGAATAATGAAATTTTTATGGCATTATACAAATAGTTATATGTTTTGACATTTAAGTTAATGCAGCCATACCATGTCTGCTATCATTTTAATCACAACCTATTTCACAGTTTTGTGAATTGAGTTGTGTGACAAACTCACCCTTTTTAGGGAGTTTGCCATGAGTTTTTGGAGGGGACTACTTGCCAGCCTCCTGCCCCAAGACTATGGGCCCTGCAAAAAGGCAGGCTAAAAAGTGACTTCCATGGGAAAATGTGCCTCTTCCCCTCCCCCTTTTTCCTGTCCTATTGTTTCTCCAGCAGGGCGTTGTCCCAGGGACACTGCCAGACCAGTTGAAACTGGCAGCTTTGTCCCTCCTCAATCTTCCATCAGCCCTTGCTATTGTCTGACCACACCCTTCCTTGTACTATAGGGCACTTTTAACATTGGACATATTGAGCCCTCAGATCAAAGCTATCTGGGATATGTTGGACATATAGGTTAAACATTGTTTTAGTTATGTATTTTTATGTGGTTTTTGTAACAGTTTTTGACTTTAGAGATATTTCCTGTACCTGGAGATAATTAAGTTACCACAGCCACTTAAGCCAATTATCTCCAGGATAGAGGAGAAGATAGACCGGCCGCACAGCTTAAATCTGTGGAACTATTTTGGGCATGAAAGCCATGCTTGCGGTCGGTCAAATGTGACTTCCATAAAACTTTTGAACCCCTGCTCTGATCTGGGTGATTTTTGGATATGTTGTTCACCCAGATCAGGCCTATCCATGTAGGATTTGTGGGGTGTTTCTGCCTGTGGTAATTCAGTTAGTCCATTGTCTTTGTTAATTGTATCACAGGCAGAGGGGAGGGTTTGTGTACATTAGCTAGGAGTGTCTAACTGTACAATACTGTTTTGATTGGCTGTTGTGACTTTGTGTCCTGTGCTCCACAAGGTCCACGTGGGTGGTAACCTTGTGGGGAAAACTGTATATAAGAAATGCCTTTGTGCTCATTAAACCTGTTCTTCTTCACCCTCAATCTAGAGTTCTGTCTCTTATTTGGGGGAATCTGCTACAAGAGACTGCTATGCTCTTCATACTCCCTTGCTATAAGCACTAAGCTCTTCTAAGAGCTTGTTCCTGTTCCTGCTTCGCTCTCTGGGAAAAGAGAGGTTCACCCACTGGAACCTGGAGCCTTGTCGTAGGTCCAGGGTGGGTAGGAGAAGGCGAGACCCCAACCAAGCTGCGGCGGTTCGGGGGGGTCTGCGGTGGTTATGTTGTCTAGTGGAGTGCTTGGAGCCCTCGGGAAGCGCTAGGAGCATCCTTCAATGGAGGTACCCAGTCGGGGTGCCAGGTGATCCGTTACAATGTGTATGTAGCAATCTCCCTACCAATTGCATAAGTACATAACTCTGGCTGTCTGTAGATACATGGTTAGCCTAAGCACCATAAAAACTGCAGGGCATTGGACTGGTTATGGTGCCACTAGTGATCTTGAGCTTTCCTATGGTAAGTAGTCAAACTATTTGCAAATGATTTGAAAATTTACCTGGATACCTGGGGTCCACAGTCCACCCGTTAACTCCGATATTCTATAGCTTAACTGGTGTAATGTCTGTGTACTCATTGTTCTAGCTAGGTGATCACACACTCAATTTTCAATCCAAAGATGAGCAGAATTGATATCACTAATGTCAAGAAGAGATGTCTGATTTAATGATATCTGAAGTGGAGGGCAATCCCCAGGTCCCAGGCTAGTGTCAAACTATTCAGAAACAATTTGCTACTTACCATGGGAGGACACCAGGGAATTCTAGGCACCAGTTATGGAGGTTATGAAGCTTAGACTGCTCCTTAATTCCTCCACTCTTCCCCAGTTGCATTTCCTTGTTCACTCCCTTCACATTTCCTCCATAACCAACAGCCACACTTTCACCTTCAAACCCCACTAAGCCACACTTCCCCCTCATTCCTCACATATTCATATTTTGGATATCTTCCTCATTTCTCCCACATAAATTATATATTAATTTGTTTTTAGATTACCTACATTTCTGACATGTGGGATGAGTTCATTCATCATCCTTCCTGTAGAAATAATAGCAAAGCAGACAAAGACCATTTGCTTCTAATGGAAGTCTGGATTGACCGTCGAAGATCTTTTGATCTCTTCAAGCAGCCTAACTGTATCGTTCATGGGGCGATGAAGAAAGATAGGAATGCATGGCAGGCTTCTTTCACTGTCCTATAAGCATGCCATGTATTCCTCAAGAGAGTTTATTTTTTTTTGTATTTGCACTGTGGGGAAATTGTATTGTCTTTGGCCTCACCACAATCTTTAAGATAATTTTATAAGCATAAACATGTTTGTAAGCTATCAACATACTTCATTTTACCTCTTTCTTAAGTCGTTCTTGCTTTTCTTGAATTCGTTTTTGCAGTTGCTTTTGCTCGGGCGATAGACTGAAGGTGGTATTTCTGGATGGCAAAGTTGCAGACTGCACTCTACGCGTTGATTTCTGCACAGAGTTTACTGTAAAAGCAGCAGATCCAGGACGGCCCTTGGGTTGAGAAGGTGGTTTAGGATAAAAACCTTCATTATTATTGCTAGCTTTGTGCTTAATGAAACCCTTTTCACAAGGTGAAGTACCAAACATGTCTGATTGCTGCAACCTGACTTGATGTTTTAAAGGATCTTTCTCGTTATTTATTGGTGGTAGAAAATGTGAACTTTCTATATCTTGTAAGTTAACAAGTTCAAACTTTCCATCTTTCTCCACTAAGATTTTTCCTTCCTTGTGTTCCTCCTCCGAACTTCCATTCTCGAGCTGGTGCTCATTTTCCTTTGATGGAACTTCAGAAACATGTAATTGAGATAAACTATCAACTACATCTTCTTCACTCCTTTCAGATTCGACATATTCGAGTGGGGGAACTTCTAAGTCTATCAAATTGTCCTTGAATTTCAACTTTCTCTCTCGGTTTTCATCTACTGTTTCATTCTCCAATTGCTTATTAGCTTGCTCAATTTTCTCTGCAATATATCGTTTTGCTTCCTCATCATCAATAAAATTGTCTTCACCTTCTATCATAGTCTCCAGGGAATTGGCTTCAGAGTAAACGCCATCTGATGGAGATTCTGTTTCACTATATGAATGATCATTTTCTTTATTTTCTCTCTCTAAACGATTAGTATCCAGCTTTAAATCGTCAATATGTTCTCCACCAGTGTGATTCTAAAATATATAAATATATATAATTTAATTATCTAAATATCAAAATGCATATATTCATTGAGATGTCTCAAGTGAATTACTTAGAGTGCCGTCTTTGAAACAATAAAAAGCAGGTCCCAGTTGAAAGGCACAAACGCACCACACCAGTAGGAATTCTAACATTACATAAAAACTTGAAAATAGACAAATCTGGCAGCAGCATTCAGACACTAACGTGGAACGGGAAGGCAAACACACTGGGCCAGCATTTGATGTTAAGGTGTTCTGTGCAAAAGAGTGACACCCCCCACCACATGCTCAACTGCCCATCATTCTTTATTACTGTCATTTATTATAAAAAGCTAAATGTATAAATTTGTTTTTATTTCTGCGAAAAAATGAAAATCCAGCGCACTCACTTATCTACTAAACAGTTATTTTAGTGCTAAACAATTTTGTTAGTTTTATTAAAAACACCTTATCTAGGCAAAAAAAAATGGGGGTTTAGTTACATTATATGATCATACACTGCATAAGCCTGCCACTACGCCAATGTACCCCATCTTTGGCAGGTCCTACTCTGTCTGCTAAAGGAGCTACTCACTTGGGGAAATCCTTCCATCTCGAGTTCTCTGCAGTACAAGGCACCTGTAACTGGGAGGGGTGCAAAACCAAGGAGCTGGCTAGACTCCTAAATATATACATATAGGAGAAAACAAGGGGTTGGCTTTACTTAAATGGGGTGCTACTGGGAGCCAATAAGTACAGTAAAAATGAAAATCCAGCTGGATTTCTCCTATTTATTTCTGAGAAAGTTATGTATTACATTTTCACAGAGAATCACATTTTAAGTGTGACTGTTTATATCATAAGTGGCATATTAAATAAATAAAATATGTATACATTTTTAAGACTGGGTTTTTTGCCTTCTTTTGGAACAAAGGCAAAAACATATGTGAGAAAGGCTGAACTTCATTGCCGCAAGTCTCTTTTCAGCTATGTTACTATGTATGTAATAAACAACAATAGTTAACAATGACAGGCAGGTAAATGCTCTCACAGATACCATTACAGATACTTACAGCCTTCTTCAAACTTTCATGGCCACTTCAGACACTCACATCAGGCGTGTTTGAGCACTGCATTACTTTCAAGGTTTAAACAATGGTCTCCTCTTTTCCGTCCTCCTGGCCGTCTCAGTATTAATAAGCAGTGGGGGAACTAATGTAGAGAGTGCCCTGGTACAAGATTTGTTTGGGGCCCCCTAACGTAAGGGTGTTCAAAAGGTAGATCCCCATGTGTCATACAAGTTCCACAATGCTTTGCCAGCTGGGGATTTACCATATGCCCATCCTTGCAGGGTTGTATTTAGCACTGAGCAGTGTTTGTGTGTTTTAGTGTAACCATGTTTTTGTATGGAATATGTGTGTGAATATTTACATTTGAATACAGGCGTAAATTTGCGTGTGGTCTTTTTTTTTTTTATGAATGCAGTGTTGTGTTTATAGATAATTTTTTTTTCAGAGGTGTGTTTGTATGTAGTATTGAAGTTTAAATGCAGGGGTGTATTTGTGTGTAGCGATGGCTTTTTAATGCGGAGATGTATTTACATATACCCATGCACTGACACACACGCGCAAACATGCAAACACTGAAATACAGACAAAGACACACAGATACAAACACTAACACACATGCAGATACAAATACTGACACATGTGCAGATACAAAGACATAATAACAGAAAATACTAAAACACACAGACACAAACACACAGATACACAGAAACACACTGACACACATGCCGATACACAGATATACACACACTGACAAACATGGAGATTCATTGACAGACAGATACACACACTGACACAAATACAAACACCTTGACACACATGCTGGTCACGTTTTAGCTATCCTCATATCTTTTACTTTTTGGGTGCAGGCGAGTGGCTTCTGCTGGCTGTTGGGAGTCAAAATGGCTCTCCTAGTTTGCAACTACTCCTCTCTGCCTTCTCCCGTGTCCTCCTTTATCCTTCCCACGTGGCTCTAGCTGGAGGAAGTGCCAGGCTCTTACTTCCTCCCAGCTCTGGCTGCCAATAAGAAAGGGGCCTAGATGTGCTGTCAAAAAGCCGCCCCCGTTGATACAAACCCTTCAGGGGTCCCTAACTGCATGGGCAACCCGATGGCCTCTTCAGCATGTGGGCTGCCGGGCAGTTCTGCCGCCATCAAAAAGGTTTGTCAGGCAGCCAGTGATAAGCTGGTTGCCCAGACTGACCATAGCAACATAAAAAATATCCTAATGTGTAAAGACATTTTTCTGTTGAGCAGAGATGATAATTGGGAAGAGTTTTCCCATTTTTAATTTGCCTCTAAAGTTACCTTATCTACTTCTTATATTATTTAACTCTAAATTTACTACTGCACAGTGAGTGTATCCAAAGTCCATTCTGTATATAAATTATACGACACTTGGTACTTGTCTACTTTCAGTTCAATTAATCCAACACAATAGTTACAAATGATACACACGGCCCCTTAAGTCTCACTGCTCAATTCTCTGTCATTTAGGAGTTGCATCACTTTTGTTTCTGTTTATGCAGCCCTAACCACACCACCAGTGGCTGGGACTGACACAGCCTGCATGAAAACAAATAATCAATTTTCAATCAGATGTTAACTTGATTTAGAAGTTTTTACCTCCTGCTCTGTAAACTAAACTTTAATCCCACATAGGAGGCTTCTGTAGGGTCTAGAAAGCTACTAACAGAGCAGGAGATGAGAAATTTTAGATTAAACAGCCTGTGCAATAAAGAAAGTTTAAACATTAGTGGTCTCTATACAGAAAGTGTTTAGGAAGGTTGTGTTAGTCACATGCAGAAATGCGTGACTAAGGCTGTATAAACAATGTGATTTAATTCCTAAATGGTACTGAATTGAGCTGTGAGACTGCATGGGCCTTATATGCACACCAAAACTGCATTAAGCTAAAGTAGTTTTGGTGCCTATAGTGTCCCTTTTGGAAAAACAGAAACCTGAAATGTTAATGATAATATGAAAATAAGGCTGAGATCTCAGAATGATGAGTGGAGTTACAACATTTGACTTTCCACATCATTAAAAAACTGGATATTTAATAACTTTGATTCTAATGTGGCTATTTATTTTATATGTCTTGTTTATATGTCTTTATTACTTGTACATGGAAGAATATAGGGGAATTTTTTCTGTTCCACTTTGGGACGCTCGGCTTTTTCGGGCTTGTATCTAGTCCGGGCTGCCATGCGCTCCAGGGTGGAACGCAGAAGTCCTCGAGGTGTATAGAGTTATGGATGCCATTATATGTGTTGCAGAATGGAACGTGGAAACTAACTTGACGCCTGTACCCATGAACGTGGTCGTCATTACGTCCAGCCAATCAGATATCGGCACAGACGGAACCCAGAAGTGATGAATTTTCGCGGCAAATTTCAAAAATCATCGTGGTATATAAAGAAACAACTCTAACTTATTTACATCCCTGAAGAAGTCTATAAACGACGAAATGCGTTGGATTAAGATTGGGACATTTGGTTTCCAGTTTTTATTGTCTCTTTTTTATTTTATTTTATGTATATTCTTTCCTGTTATATTTTTTAATTATACTCCACTTGCTGCAGACGGACCTTTTCTACATGGTACCACTTGTCAGTGGAGATATGCTGGCTTAATACAGTTTCTATGTAAGTGCAATCAGTGCAAATAAATGTATTTTTCTTTTACAATACTGCCCTATATACTTTATTTCCTTTGAGGATTTGGTATTCTGAATAAACTTTCGCCCACATCGTAAGATCTCCAAAGAAAGCCAAGTACTGTTCTAAGATACCCTGACAAAGAGGGAGATAAGCGCAGATCACCAGTATTGCTTGTAAGTTCTCTACCTCCGGGATTGAGTTACTTGTGCTTAACATACTTCACTATTATGTGATTTTTTTGTATTTTCTAGATTCTTTCAAGATCTTTTCTTATTATATACAGGTTGTATGTTTCATGATATTTGTTTGCTACCCCTTTAATCTATACTGTCACCTTTTTTGGTGTGGTATAGATTTACTTTTCTTGTTATATTCTCTATTGGTGTATGTGAGGTACACTTTTGGGTGTTTAACATTAGCATTTGGTTTTTCTTTTGGGATATTATACAGTACTCTTTTTGTGTATTTAGAACATTTGACTTTAGTATGCAAAAGTCAGGAATTTAATTATTAAAAACAATAGTAAATTGTGGTTTCCCATAGAGCAGATTAGAAAAAAGCGAATTATGGCTATTTTTAGTTTATTTAGTATCTTGCGCTTGACTATAGAATGTTATACCTGGGCCCCTGCGCCATTCTCATTATCTTCATTTATTAACCAGTCAAGATCTTTCTCAAAATCATCTTCATATTCCTGAGAACCAGCAGGAAACTCGTCTTCCTTTTCACCCATTTGTAGAGATTTGTGTTTTGTTTTTTCCTAAAACTGAACAAACAAAATATAGTGTTAGGAACTAAAGAAAGAAATACAGATTCTCCAACATACTTTCAAAAGTGGATACATACTCTTATGGATATGGATTCTACAGCCCTATTCACTGAATATTGAGTTGTAGTGTACCGAACCAAATTGCAGTATTTGGACTAAAACAGTATACTCCGAAAGCATGACAAGCTGCATTGGATTTATCTAATAAACCAGGAATAGTGTAGAATAGAGAAAGGCATTTTAGAATAAAACAGTTTGAAACATTCTCCAAATTGGATCATTTTTCCTGCTCAGCTGTTGATCTACAATTGCCTGGCCAGTGCCAGGGCTGGATTTCCCATTTGGCAGAGCAGACAGGCAGTGCCTAATTATAGCAATTATGTGCCTTTTTGAAGCTTAGGTGGGCTGGTGAGGGGCGATAAATACAAGGAGCCTTGATTAGCATCTTCTGTAGTCCAGTCAGCCTCCCATCCTTTCCAATTTTAGTGGGACAGTCAAGATTTTTAGATCCTGTCCGACCATCAAACCAAGGAACTGTTCAGACGTGCTTGCACTATGTTCAGGCACTAGGACCCGTCAGAGAGCACTGAAACAGTACTACCTGTATGGTCTGCCCTCATTGGGTTGGTCTTACATCTTTTGTTTATGTTTATGCAGCCCTAACCACACCACCCCTGGCTGGGACGGACACAGCCTGCATGAAAACAAATAATCAATTTTCAATCAGATGTTAACTTGATTTAGAAGTTCTTACCTCCTGCTCTGTAAACTAAACTTTAATCCCACATAGGAGGCTTCTGTAGGGTCTAGAAAGCTACTAACAGAGCAGGAGATGAGAAATTTTATATTAAACAGCCTGTGCAATAAAGAAAGTTTAAACATTAGATGTCTCTATACAGAAAGTGTTTAGGAAGGTTGTGTTAGTCACATGCAGAAATGCATGACTAAGGCTGTATAAACAATGTGATTTAATTTCTAAATGGTACAGAATTGAGCTGTGAGATTGCATGGGCCTTATATGCACACCAAAACTGCATCATTAAGCTAAAGTTGTTTTGGTGCCTATAGTGTCCCTTTTGGAAAAACAGAAACCTAAAATGGTAATGATAATATGAAAATAAGGCTGAGATCTCAGAATGATGAGTGGAGTTACAACATTTGACTTTCCACATCATTAAAAAACTGGATATTTAATAACTTTGATGCTAATGTGGCTATTTTATATGTCTTGTTTATATGTCTTTATTACTTGTACATGGAAGAATATAGGGGAATTTTTGTTCAAACTTACTGGCTGAACTGCCAGTAATTTGGGCAGATGTGCTCTATTTGGGTGGCACCAGTGACACAATCGCTTCACCCCTTTTTCATACTCCTACCAGCGTCCAGATTCTCGGAATAAGTTGGGAGGTATGGCCTCCTATGCTTGACAGCAGAGCTGCATAGAGAGTAAAGCACAGTGTTGTCCCAGCAACTACAGGGTCTGTGTGAGGCCAGACAGAGAAGTGTAAGAGATCATTTCCTATTTGCCCACTAGCAGCCTCTCACACGGAGGAACAGAGTGATGCACACCGTATATTATAGGACGGCGCTGAGTGATTTACACTTTATAACAGCTCCTGCAGTTCTATAATCAATCACGGGAGGGTGAGTACTTTGCATATAACCCTACAAATTCCACATGCCTGCACCCTAAACACACCTTTTTCCCCAACCCTCTCAATACCTAAATAAACTCTTACGTTTAGTTTTTAAATGTTAGTACAGTAAATTATAGTCACCAGAACAATTACAGCTTAATGTAGTTGTTCTGGGGTGTATAGTATGTCCCTGTAGGCTTCTTAATGTACCTCCCGCTACAGTCACTCAGACGGCCACTAGAGGTGGTTCCTGGGTCAGTGCAACAAGACGTTCAGCGTCTCCATGCTCTGTATGGAGACACTGCACATTCACCATAGAGATGCCTTGATTCAATGTATTTCTACGAGGAGACGCTGATTAGCCAACAGGGCATTAGCTTTCCAATACTTTCCTATGGGGCGCCAGTGCAGCGCTGGAATAAAGGTAAGTTTGAACAATATTTAAGGGGACGGAGTGGGGACAGCTACCTAACATGTGTTTTTAACACTATAGGGCCAGGAATACAGTTTGTAGTACAGACCCTATATTGTTCCTTTAAATAAATCCATTTACTTTCATTCTTGATTCAAACCCTCTTAAAAAGTTAAACACATATACCCCAATACTAAATTCAACACCACTTTAAAATTATTATGTTTAGGGTTAAACACTCCATATACCACAACTATAACAGCTCTCAAACTTTTGATCCTCTTTTTTTTTTTTTTTTTAATCTTTCTTTTATTGAGACAATGTGATATGCGATACAGCATTCCAACGTGAGTAAAGGAATTAATGCATTCAATAAGATTGGAAACATACAGTCGGTACCTAAATTCCTGATGATCTGTCTCATTTTTTATATATTGTAAACATGCTGGTCTAGCTGAGAACATCTGGCTATGCTATATAACGATATGTAACAAGTAAAGTTTCAGTGCCGCTTTAAGTGTAAGATAAAAGGGTGATGGTCCCATGGCACAGATTAGGTCAAAGGGTATGTAAGGCATTCAATTAAACATTGCTAGTGTGTCTTCGAGTTAGGTGTAAGGACTGGTCTAGTGAAGGAGGTATGCATACATTGCTATAGCATAGATAGGTCTGGTTACCGGAAAGTCTATATGTCGCAGCAGTTAGTAGCATTATATTTGGCTAACTCTTAAGGTTAACATGCTTTGGGAACACATTTATGTCATGCTTATTTCGTAAAGTTTCATCGCATTAATATCTGTCACAGTACCCTCCAACATATACCAAACATTATGCACTTCTACATGAGTCAAGTCGCTTATATTAAGTAGGGTCATCGCACATTTTGTAGCGTTATACTAGGAGTTCACTTGGTGTCCGAAACTGAGTGCGAAGTATGTAAGATTATAGAGAAAACAGACATATGTATAGACGCTTTTAAGTGACAGTAGCTTAGCTAGGGTAAAAATAAAACAATCTAGGAAACTTCAGGTCATCATATTCAGCTTAAGGAGTTCCAAGTTGGTGACCTTTCTGGTTACAGGGTTTCAGCCCAGCATGGGCAGATTACCAGTAGTCAGGGCTTCATCCGATACCCGTTGTTGGTCTGCTCAGTGAGCCAGAATATAGCATGCTGCACTTCGTGGCGCTATGTGAGTGAGGCAAACGACTCCTCCGTCCCCAGTGTTTTACGAAATGTAGCAGCGAGCCATGAGCTCTGGCGCTCTCTGGGGAGACCTCGTGGTGTCTTGGATGCAGGTTTACTCTTCTGCCCCTGAGCTGTAGGAGAGCTGATGCCCATTTGCCACGAGCCCGGGTTCTTTTGTGGCCCAGAGTTGTCCCTGTCAGGATGGTGCGGCGGGCCTTAATCGTGGGTCGTTGTGACTTTTGTTTGACTGCCCTCCGCCGGTGTGGTCGGCACCTGTGGGGTACTCCCCCAGTAGTGCTTGAATCCATAGATCGGGTCAGTAGTGTGCCCTGAAGAGATTTCTTCAGCCTCCTCTTGCCACGGGCTTTGTCCCGTGCTGGTGGTGCGTGTGTTGTCGTCGCTGGTTGTAAGTGCGCTAGCAGCCTTGCCCAGAAGCGGTCGAATATATCGCCAATGGTGTCTTTGACGGCGTTGTTTGTGCCCGACAGGGTGGGCTGTTGCTGCCGCATGGCCCCTTGAGCAGGGTCCAGTGCATCCACCATCTTGGAAGCTCCTGCGCCCACGTTTCTTGTGAGATTCGCTGGCCCCGTCGTGAGGTGTGGGGCATGAAGAACTTCGCCTGGCGGGGACCGGGATATCCCCCACCGGTCCAAAGGGGGGAGGGGAGGTGTTTTGTGTCGCCATGAGGTTGTCAGCGTTGGACGGGAAAGCGGTCATCTTTCCCCCCTCACCTCCTGCATCAGGCCTCAACACGCTGCTGCGGTTTGCGGTCATTACGGGCTTCATGTGTGGTATTGCTGGGTTCGTGCAGGCTTCCCCAGATCAGTCAGCTTAGTCTTGGAAGAATTGTAGCTCTGCAGCCCGAGAAATCCGTGTATTTTGAGTCCAAGCAGCAGGAGCTCATGCAGGGCATGTCCTGTCTGCTCGCTAGATAGGCTCCACCCCCTTTTGATCCTCTTTTAACTAACTACCGTATGTAATCTAACATTGACATTAATCACTCTCTAACGTTACCACCAACTCCCTTTATCCTTTCAAACTATTTTTATTGAACAGTATTTTGAAATACATATTTCACATTAAATTAGTACATAAAAAGAGCAACATTTATCAATATAAACAGGAGTAGAAATAATAAGGGAAGATGAAAAAAAATCTAAATAAAAAAGAAGGGAGGGGAAGGGTACTATTTAAATGCATAATAAAATTGTGGATTTGTTCCTGTCAAAATATTATGCAGAGAGTAATATAACAAATTGTATGTCTAAATATATTGTAAAACAATATGTAGCAGAGCGTGTGGAATAGTCTACAGGAGAAACTTTTTACGTATATCACTTTCTCAATCGTTCCAATAAAACTGCAAATTGACTTTCTGAGATGAAGGTTGCTGCAATGCCGGTCAGTGGTGGCAGGGTGAGTGTGACAGGGCGAGGGGGTTATGAGACAAGGGGGTGCATTTGACAGAATGAGGGAGGGTTAGAATGATAGGGGGGTGATTGTGACATGATTGTAGGAGGGAGTATGACAGGGCAAGGGGAAGTAAGTGTGACAGGATTGGAGGAGGTTAATGTGACAGGGTGAGTGTGCACTGGAGTACATACCGCGGTCGCAGCTGCGACCGGGCCTGGCCCACCAGGAGGCCCGGCCACCCTGCGACCCGAGTATGTATGCCAGTTTGCCAGCCTCTTCTCCTGGGGGGCCCAGGAGCTGGCCACCTCAGGGCCCCCCGAAGCTGGCAGTGGTGTCACTTGGCAGGCAGGTGCGCAAAGGAACATTCTCCCCTGAATGCTCTCTGCCCAGCTCCATTGCGCGCACCGCAGTGATGCTGAAACCGGAATATGACGTCACTCCGGCTCCGGCATCAGTAAGCGGTGCGCGAAGGAGCTGAACAGGAAGATCAGTGCTCCCTCGCCGCCTGCAGGACTGGCCTCCCAGCAGCCCCACTAGACCCCAGGGAAAGCTAGAATCCCCTCAGCACTCCCAAAGGTAGGTAGGATGGGGGATAAAAAAATTTTTAAAAATGTGAGTGTGTGTAAAATCTTGTTTGGATCGATCGCTATTAAATCTTCTTAATTTCTTCTTGTCTTCAGTTGATTGATATATACAGAAACATAGAATGTGACGGCAGATAAGAACCATTCGGCCCATCTAGTCTGCCCAATTTTCTAAATACTTTCATTAGTCCCTAGCCTTATCTTATAGTTAGGATAGCCTTATGCCTATCCCACGCATGCTTAAACTCCTTTACTGTGTTAACCTCTACCACTTCAGCTGGGAGGCTATTCCATGCATCCACTACCCTCTCAGTAAAGTAATACTTCCTGATATTATTTTTAAACCTTTGTCCCTCTAATTTAAGACTATGTCCTCTTGTTGTGGTAGTTTTTCTTCTTTTAAATATAGTCTCCTCCTTTACTGTGTTGATTCCCTTTATATATTTAAATGTTTCTATCATATCCCCCCTGTCTCGTCTTTCCTCCAAGCTATACATGTTAAGATCCTTTAACCTTTCCTGGTAAGTTTTATCCCGCAATCCATGAACCAGTTTAGTAGCCCTTCTCTGAACCTTCTCTAAGGTATCAATATCCTTCTGAAGATACGGTCTCCAATACTGTGTACAATACTCCAAGTGAGGTCTCACCAGTGTTCTGTACAATGGCATGAGCCCTTCCCTCTTTCTACTGCTAATACCTCTCCCTATACAACCAAGCATTTTGCTAGCATTTCCTGCTGCTCTATTACATTGTCTGCCTACCTTTTACATCTTTTGTATATATAGTCTTGGGCCAAATGCTCGCCACAATAATATATGTCTATATTATTGAAAAGTACTAATACGCAATCTGACTTACGGTTTCTTCAGGTTTATTCTTAGTTACGGATACATAATAAAACAACAAAGGATGTTACAGGATAATGAATGTTTCAACAGCAGATGGTAATTGCTGGACTTTACATCCTTTCATTTTACATCGAGAGAAAGCAAGCCAAGAGAGAGCGACCTCGTGTCCCTCTGTTACTATATAGAAGTGCTCATACTAACGTCAGCGTTTAACTCTAGCCATATAAGGACAAAAACCCCAAATCCACATTCCAGAGCTCTCGGACAAAGAAAGCCTTGTGACTTATACCATCTGTTACTTATGTCAATCCACACATCCATATATAATCAATAGAAACATAGAATATGCAATATTCTACAGTGTGGACTGTGTATGTGTGTGTGTGTGTGTGTGTGTTACTGTGTGTGTTAGTTTGTGTGAGTCTGTTATTGAGTGTGTGTCTGCTAGTGAGTGTCAGTAAGTGTTAGTTTTTGTGTGTGTGTTTGCGTGTTACTGTGTGTGTTAGTTTGCGCGTGTCTGTTATTGAGTACGTGTCTGCAAGTGAGTGTCAGTGTGTGTGTGTTAGTTTGTGTGTCGGTGAGTGTGTTACTGTGTGGGTCTGTTACTAAGTGTTAGTTTGTGTGTGTCTGTTAGTGAGTCTGTTTGGTGTCTGTTACGGAGTGTGTGTCTGTCAGTAAATGTGTGTGCCTGTTAGTTACTGTGTATGCATCTGTTCGTGAGAGTGTGTGTGGTTAAACCCCTTCAGCACTTACCCTTCTCCAGCGCCGGGCTCCCTTGGATCTCTCCACCCCGATCCGCCTCTCAGCTCAGATCAAATCAATTTTTGCACCGGGCCCAATGGATCGTGTACGCCTCTGTGAGTGTGGCATAGTTGGGGTGTGTATCACAGGGTTGGGGTGAATATGCCATGTTTGGAGGAGGCAGTGTGACAGAATGAGGGGAGGTGAGTGTGACAAGATTAAGGGGGGTTAATGTTGCAGGATTAGAGGCATTAATGTGAAAGAGTGAGTGTGGCAGGGTTGGGGAGGAGAGTGTGACAGAGTTTGGGGTGAGTGTGGGACAGTTGGATGACAAGATTGGAGGGATTTATGTGGTAGGATACGTGTGGCAGGGTGAACGAGGTGAGTGGGACAGGCTTGGGGGGTTAGTGTGATAGGGTAAGTGAGGCAAAGCAAGGGCAGGTGAGTTTGATATGATTGGAGGGGGTGAGAGTTACAGGATTAGGAGTGGTTAATGTGAGTGTGGCTAGGTGACAGTGTGTGGGGGCTGAAAGTGTTAGGGAATGGTGATAGTGTATGTGCAGGAGGTGACAGTGTGGGGGTGACAGTGTGTGTGAAGGAATGGTAAAGTGTGAGTGGGCGTGATAGTGTGTGTGTGGGGGCTGTGACAAGATGTGTGGTGGGGGGCTGTGACAGGGAGGGGAGTTGAAAATACCCTTTTTTAACAAACAAAAATTGAAATCAATTGCCTGGTGGTCTGGCTTTCCGGTCTATAGCTCACCAGGGTGCAGAGCTGCAGACCATGTGACAAGTGTCAATCTCCAGTCAGAGCAGTGGTAACCCGCGGCAACACTCTGGCTGGAGATCATAGGACACCTGAGTTGGCAGCTCTGCACCCAGCGGAGCTGCAGACAGGAGGCTTTGTTGGCGCTCTCAGTCAGGGCAGACTGAACGGAGGGACCTCAAACCCGGTGGCATAAAGGGAAAGCTGCCAGGCCCCCTCCTGTGTTGGGTCCTTTGTCATAGACCAAAGACTCGATGGGTCAGTCTGCCATATGGTGATTTAGGCGGCCATGAGGCCTTAGGCAGCCACCTAAATCGCCAAATTAGAGAGCCACTTCTGATGCCAGTTAATTCTTTTTGTTATCGAGCACTAAAATCAATGCTTCCTTAATTGATGGTAAAGTAGTAAACGTCTAATAACAAGGTATGGCCTACCATGATTGTATCTAACTTACTGGATTTCTTAGGGAGATTTTTGAATCCACCCTGGAGAGAATTTTACAATTGACGGTTCTATCTTTTTTTATCAGTGGCAAAATTGCCAGAATGACTGCAATTTTGCACAGTGCCACCATATTTGTGAAACCGTACCAAGGCCTCCACAACCCCGCCAACACCTATCTAAATATTTTGTATTAATTTTACGGAGTCTTGAAGGGACCAGGTGCCAACAGAATATAATTTTGCAGTAATTTCTATCTGGTTGGAACATTGTGTGATCTCTTTGCCAGATGATGTTAATGCAAGCCATTCCTCCAGGTCCCATTGCAGACCCAAATCTTTTTCCCAGGCTAGAATCTAGGCTGGTTTAGGATGTTTAAAGGGACACTATAGTCACCAGAACAACTACAGCTTATTGAATTTGTTCTGATGAGTGGAATCATTACCTTCAGTCTTTTTGCGGTAAACACGGTCTTTTCAGAGAAAAAGCAATGTTTACATTAATGCCTAGTGATAACTTCACTGGCCACTCCTCAGATGGCTGTTAGAGATCCTTCCTGGGTCATGGCTGCCTAAAATGCATCCAAACATTCTGTGTCTCCTCCCTCTGCATGCAGACACTAAACTTTCCTCATAGAGATTCATTGATCCAATTCATCTCTATGAGGAGATGCTGATTGGCCAGGGCTGTGTTTGAATTGTGCTGGCTCTGCCCATGATCTGCCTCCTTGACAGTCTTAGACAATCCTATGGGGAAGCATTGTGATTGGATCAGGCCACCACTTCTGATGATGTCAGAGGAAGTTCACAGACAGAGGCAGCAGCTTCAGACTTGAATAAAAATAAGATTTTACTATCTTTAGGGGGCCAAGGGGGCTAGATAGTGAATTTAACACTATAGGGTCAGGAATACATGTTTGTGTTCCTGGCCCTATACTGCTCTTTTAATAAAAAAAAAGTAAAAAAATAAATAAATAACATAAAGAGAATGTATATTTTTTACTTGGGTGGAATAAAATAAATGTTTTCAAATTTTGTAATTTTTTCAAATTTGTGTTTAGGATTGGGGATGTTAAATTTCTCTTGTAGAATCTCTGTGATTGCAGAGTACCGGGGGCCAACTATCGTCCATATCTTACTTAACTTTAAATTTTTTTAAAACAACATTAGTGAATCATAGGTTGAAAAAACTATCAATATTGTTTATGAATTTAGAGCATCAGTCAGTCAAATCTATTTGTGAATAATAATGATATAGTATAGAAAGCAGCATAGCTCTTGGTCAAGACATGTTGGGTTTTAAAGTTTTAAACAATACATACCAAGTTTTTAATTAGATTTTTGTTGATGGAAACAATGTAGATGTTTTAGGTCTTTTAGAAAGAGGGGGCCAAATTAATTATTTAATAGATAATAGTATGGGTGTAATTTAACTGTTTCCATCTCTAACCATCTTGGTTTATTTGAATCTAAATTATATTTAATAGCAGCTGCCGCATTGGTTGCATAATAATTTATTTTCAAATCAGGCACCCCCAGGCCTCCACAACCCTTAAATTTCTTAAGAAACGCTAACTTAACTCTGCACATTCTGTTCCTCCAGATAAATCTAAGAAGATTTGAATGTATCTTCTTAAAAAAAAAAAAAAAAGACAAGGGAACAATTGGGGGGATAGCTCTTATAAAATATAGGACTTTAGGGAGACTATTCATTTTGATAGAAGCCATACTCCTCAAGTAGGATAACTGAACATCTAACCATCTGGCCACGACTTGGCAAGGTTAAATGAATGCTTGACATGTTCTTGGTAAAATTAATTCCTAAATAAGAAAGAAATTACCTTCTCTAATCAAACTGGTATCCTTCCATTAATGTTTCCAACAAAAGCCTTGGAATATGAAATGACAATGCTTGGTTCTTATGAGAATTTATAAAATGAACAAAAATGGTGACAATGGACACCCTTGTCTGGAACCATTAGACAACATGAACTCATCGTAAACAAAGCCTGATGTATAGACTTTCACCGATGGTCTGCAGTACAGTGCGAAAACTGAATCCATAAAAGAGGAAGGCAAGTTCATCCTTATCATCACCCATCTCAGATATCCCTAGTGTATTCTATCAAACACCTTCTCAGCATCCAAAGATAGGAGGAGAGAATGCATCCGATCAATTTTAATTTAATGAATCAGATTAAGGAGTCTTCTGGTTCCATCCGTTGCTGGTTTGCCTATAACAAATTCCAACTGGTCATTGTTAACAAGCGAGGAAACATATAAAGCCAATAGGTTCGATAATATTTTAGCATATAATTTAGTATCATTGCTCATTATTGAGATTGGGCAAAAATTAGAACATTTGTCTGGTGACTTTCCCTGCTTTGGCAAAGTGACTATTCTGGCTTTTAAGGCCTCTTCTGGTAACACTCTTGCATGCCAATACCAAAAGTATATCAGAGAATATTTTATAATAATGAAAAGTAAAGCCACATGGTTCAGGCACTTTACGACTAGAAGTTTTTCTAATGGCCTCTAAAATTTTATCAGACAAGATATCTTTGGATAAAACATATGCATTTTCTACAGGGATTTGTGTCAATAGAATTTTTTCCCCAAATATTTTTATATGGTATAATGAAATATTTTTCTGATTGTCATATAAAAATTTAATTCTTGATTGCTAGTGTGACGAACTGGATCTCGTCACATGTTCTTGGAGGGGCATTCTTGCCAGCCTCTTGCCCTGTGACTATGGCCCCTGTGTTAAATCCTGGTTAAAACCACTGTGTGTGCCCTTTTGTACTTGTACGGCCACGAATAGACTTCAGGGTGACTAAGCCACGAATGCCCTGGAACTATTTTCGGCATGAAAACCTTGCAGTTCCCGGTCGGTCCTCCAGCGGCACTTACCCCCGTTTCTATGGGTGATTTTTGTATATGCTGGTCATCCAGATCAGGGATATCAGGGGATGTAAGAATTGTAGGGGTACTTTTGGGGTTTTGTAAAATATATGTTCTTTTTCACTTGGAGATAATTGAGTTGATACAGTAATTAACTCAATTATCTCCCAAGCAGAGGGGAGGGATTGTATGCCATGTGTGGGAGTGCCTTAGATTGTAACTCTGTTGTTATTGGTTTACAAGTTTGTGTCACTGTCCCCAACAAGGTCCATGTGGGCGTACCCCTTGCATGGGGATTGTCATAAAAGACCAGTGTGGCACCATTAACATTGAGTTCCTACTTAACCCTCTTGTGATTGTAGGGAACCTACTGTACAGCTATACCACTATCTCTTATAAGAGCTTCACAGCTATACTCTCTTGGAGGAGAGGCCTTCCCACCGAGTCCCTGGATCCAGGAGTTTGGTTCAGGACGGGAAGGGACATCGACCAAGCAGCAGCGGTTTGTGGGGTCTACAGTGCTTATGGTGTCCAGTGCGGTGCTTATGGTCCTCAGCGTCAGCTAGGAAGCATTGATTGGCGGAGGTACCCAGTCGGGGTGCCAGGTGGTCCGTCACAGCTGAGTTGTTTGCCTAAGTTAGCTGCCAGCAGGGAAGAGGTCATACTTAATGTTTGTTTTAAATATCTCAATACATTCATTTTGTTTTTAAAATTAGCAATCATGATCGAAACTGATGCTGAGGGACCGAATTTATTAGCCTGATGGGGATTATAAAGTTCTTTTTATAATGTTTTAAATTGTTGAATTTAGTCTTTTTTAACCCCTTAGTGTCCAAACGTTTTTCAGTTTTCTTACTGTTAAGGACCAGGGCTGTTTTTACATTTCTGCGGTGTTTGTGTTTAGCTGTAATTTTCCTCTTACTCATTTACTGTACCCACACATATTATATACTGCTTTTCTCACCATTAAAATGTTTTTTTCAAAAAATACCAATATTTTCATCATACCATATAATTTACTACAAACAAATTACAAAATATGATGAATATTTTTTTTTTTTTTTTAAACACACCTTTTCTAACTTTGACCCCCAAAATCTGTTACGCATCTACAACCGCCAAAACACACCTGTGCTAAATAGTTTCTAAATTTTGTTGCGAGTTCAGAAATATTATATCCCAATGTTAACAAGTTTTTTGCAAGGTATAGGGCTATAAGTACAAGTAGGACATTTGTAAAATGTATCAGTAGTGACATTGTAACACTTATCTGTCATGAATCTCTGAATCACACCTCACATACATATTTTTTTTTAAAGTAGACAACCCAGGGTATTCAGTATGGGGTATGTCCAGTCTTTTTTAGTAGCCACTTAGTCACAAACACTGGCCAAAGTTAGCATTTATATTTGTTTATTTGTTAAAAACGCAAAAAAAACTATTATGAACGCTAACTTTGGCCAGTGTTTGTGACTAAGTGGCAGCTAAAAAATACTGAACATACCCTATTTGCAATACCTTGGGTTGCCTTCTTTTGCCACCATGGGTGTAATTCTCATTCCTGGGCTCTTAAAGGCAACATAACCAAACTGGCAAATTTCAATGTGAAAAAACAGAAAATCAGACCTTATATTTGACCCTGTAACTTTCAAAAACCACTATAAAACCTGTACATGGTGGGAATTTTATACTCAGGAGACTTCGCTGAACACAAATATTAAAGTTTCAAAACAGTTAAACGTGGCACAACAATATCATCAGTGAAAGTGCTGTTTGTGTGTGAAAAATGCAACAAAAGTCACTTTTACTGACAATATCATCGTTGTGATATGTTTTACTGTTTTGAAACACTAATATTTGTGTTCAGCGAAGTCTCCGGAGTAAAACAGTACCCCCCATGTACAGGTTTTAGGGTGTCATGGAAAGTTACAGGGTTAAATACAGTGCTAGCAAATTAAATTCTCTGGACTTTAGGCCTGGGTTGTCAGGCAGGTCCCTCAAATTGCAGTCAATAAAATTACTTAATTATGTAAAAATTATAAATAAATAGGCACGTAGAATTTAAATATATATACATATTTATATATTTAAAGTCTATGTGTATGTTTATGAAATATTTATGTAATTATGGATAATTATAATTTCATTTTAAGTGTATTTTGATATAAATATATTATATATTAATATCAAAATACAGTGAGAAGAAAATTACACACACACACACACACATATATATATAACATTTAAAATTGTTTATTATTTTGATTTACTTTTTTTATATTTTATAATATATAACACAATTTATAGTTATGATATATATATATATATATATATATATATATATATATATACACACACACACACACACATACATGTGTGTGTGTGTGTAATTTAATTATGTGTATTTTTATATTAATATATCTATATATTAATATAAAAATACACTTAGTATGACATTACATATATAATAATATATATACACACATATAATATATATATATATATATAGTTAATACAATGTTAAACAAAAATCTGCACACCAGTCAAGCCATAAGACTTGCTTTTCCCACAGAAATCCCAAATCTGCAGTGATGTTACTACCACAAAGGATTCTGGGTGGACATATGCAAATTAGTTTTACAAAGAATCACATTCTTTTAGTCTGTGTTTGCTGTATACAACAGCTTGGAACACAATTTAGGAAAAGATGCAAAACCAGTGAACCACTCATGGGCAGCTGTTTCGTTGTTAATGCAACTCATCAGAATGAGGTTGGTTACTGGTTTGCTTATTGAGGCTTGGTAGTGCCTGGGAAGCAAAATCCAAATACGTTATGGTGATTGAAGACCCCTTCCACCTGAAGTCTGTGGAAAATGGAATGAGGCAAAAATGTGATTATTTGTTAAACTAATTTGCATATGCCCACCCAGAATCCTTTGTGGTAGTAACATCACTGCAGATTTGGGATTTCTATGGGAAAAGCAAGTCTTATGGCTTGACTGGTGTGCAGATTTCTGTTTAACATTGTATTAACTATCCACAGACTTTAGGTGGAAGGGGTTTTCAATCACAATTATATAAATATATATATAAATCAACATAGAATGGCTGCTCACCGGTCTTGAAAATGTTTTCATATACATACACATTATATTTTTTTTTTTTATTTATTAACATATTTTTATTTTATTTTAACAGAAGCAGGGAGACTGCCTGTCAGTTAGGCAGTCCCCCTGCAGGCAGCACTATGGACAACTATTGCGGCCATGTGATTGCTGTTTTAGAGTCCTTAAGGAGTTAAGAAACCTGCCTGTTATACTAACCACCTCTAACATTATTTTTAATCCTGCATGCATTTACACAGCTGTATACTCACAGATTCAAACACAATACCTTACAAGTAGAAATATGCATACATACACACAGTTTATTGGGTACCAGTTAGTTTTCAACCCTACACACGTTGTTTTATTCAAGTTATAATCTCTAAACAAGATATTTTGTTTTAGGTAGCTTTACATTTGCATGTCATGTGTATTATTTATCGCACGTATTATATATTATATCTTGGGGGACCCTAATCTAATTTTGCAAGCCCTTATTACGCAAGTCCTTCCTGTCAATGGGGACTTCAATTGGAAGTAGACTGGGAGTACCACAAAACTCCGGTTTCCTATGCTGAAAGTGGTATCTTGTCTCTATATATTTATGCAATGTAACGTGTCTGTTTCTTTTGAAGCTTTTTACTTTGTGGATGAGATGAGATGTAACAGGGTTGTTCACCTGTATTTTTTTCTCCTGTGGGAGGTGAGGTGGGGGAAGGTGAGATTCTCAAAATGTGGTTGGGTACTTGGTGCACAATGGATGTATATTGTAATGGGAACAGGGCAGACTGATCCCTAGCATGAGATGTAAAACCCTCCTGCTTTGCCATCATCCCTTCTCCACTGGCACCACCACGACTACCAGGTGGCACCATCATTACACATACACTTTTGGTTCACAGGCCCAAGTGTGTCAGCTCTAAGTACACAGGTTCACAGACTGTCACCATGCCTCCACAAATAACAGAGACAACACTCATCTTCATTAGTGCAAGAGCACCTCAGCTGGACCTCATGGTCTTTCAGTTGAGCAGTGTATTTACTCCCTATAGCTTGTTTTGTAATAAAAAAGGTAAAAAAAAAAAAATCTCTATATCACTTGGCAAAATTTTTTTTAAAAAATTCTCCTTAATACCTTATATAGACTGCTAAAAAAAATAAAGGGAACACTTAACCCCTTAACGCCGTTACGGCGTTCTATGCCGTCCCGCATTAAAAGGGCTTTAAAGCCATTGCGGCGGCATAGAACGCTGTAACGGCTTGCAGCCCCTGGAGGTCCGGTGGACTTACCTCCGCCGCGATCCTCTTCTGTCAGGCAGCCCTCCCCCGGCAAATGAGGCCCCCAGGGGCCATGTGATTGCTCTCAAAGAGCGATCACATGGCCCCCTATAGCTGGCTGTGGATCTGCCAGCAGGGGGACTGTCTGTCACAAACATTGGCCAAATATTAGTTTTTTGCTTTTTTCACACAAAAACAAATATGAACGCTAACTTTGGCCGGTGTTTGCGACTAAGTGGCTACTAAAAAGGACTAAACATACCCCACTTTCAATACCTTGGGTTGTCTACTTTTTCAAAAGGTATGCCATTATGGGGGTAATTCTCATTCCTGGGCTACCACACCGTCTCAAAGGTAACATTACTAATCTGGCAAATTTCAATTTGAAAATGGAACGTTCTATATTTGACCCTGTAACTTTCCAAAACACCATAAAACCTGTTAATTGGGGTTACTGTTGTACTCGTGAGACATCGCTGATTACAAAAAAGTGAATTTTTTTGCAGTAAAACCTAACAGTATTATGACATTCACAGCTAAAATGTCAGACGGAAATACAAATTTAAAAACAAATCTTATTTTCTCAAATTTTTTAAAATTTTATTCATAATAAATTATGTTCCATATAGGAATAGTTAATGATAAATTAAAGCCCTGTTTCTCCTGAACAAAATGATATATAATAAGTGTGGGTGCACTTAATGTGACAGCGGTGAATTACGGTTGAACAGACATATAGCGCAAAATCCAGTTTTTGTTTACGTTTTGTTTTGATCAGAATGTGCACTATTGACTCCGTCCTGAAGGGGTTGAACAACACAATGTAACTCCAAGTCAATCACACTTCTGTGAAATCAAACTGTCCACTTAGGAAGCAACACTTAGTGACAATCAATTTCACATGCTGGTGTTCAAATGGGATAGACAACAGGTGGAAATTATAGGCAATTAGCAAGACACCCCCAATAAAGGAGTGGTTCTGCAGGTGGTGACCACAGACCACTTCTCAGTTCCTATGCTTCATGGCTGATGTTTTGGTCACTTTTGAATGCTGGCGGTGCTTTCACTCTAGTGGTAGCATGAGACGGAGTCTACAACCCATACAAGTGGCTCAGGTAGTGCAGGATGGCACATCAATGTGAGCTGTGGCAAGAAGGTTTGCTGTGTCTGTCAGCGTAGTGTCCAGAGCATGGAGGCGCTACCAGGAGACAGGCCAGTACATCAGGAGACGTGGAGGAGGCCGTAGGAGGGAAACAACCCAGCAGCAGGACCGCTACCTCTGCCTTTGTGCAAGGAGGAACAGGAGGAGCACTGCCAGAGCCCTACAAAATGACCTCCAGCAGGCCACAAATGTGCATGTGTCTGCTCAAACTGTCAGAAACAGACTCCATGAGCGTGGTATGAGGGCCCGACGTCCACAGGTGGGGGTTGTGCTTATAGCCCAACACCGTGCAGGACGTTTGGCATTTGCCAGAGAACACCAAGATTGGTAAATTCGCCACTGGCGCCCTGTGCTCTTCACAGATGAAAGCAGGTTCACATTGAGCACATGTGACAGACGTGACAGAATCTGGAGATGCCGTGGAGAACGTTCTGCAGTCTGCAACATCCTCCAGCATGACCGGTTTGGCAGTGGGTCAGTAATGGTGTGGGGTGGCATTTCTTTGTGGGGCCGCACAGCCCTCCATGTGCTCGCCAGAGGTAACCTGACTGCCGTTAGGTACCGAGATGAGATCCTCAGACCCCTTGGGAGACCATATGCTGGTGCAGTTGGCCCTGGGTTCCTCCTAATGCAAAACAATGCTAGACCTCATGTGGCTGGAGTGTGTCAGCAGTTCCTGCAAGACGAAAGCATTGATGCTATGGACTGGCCCGCCCGTCCCCAGACCTGAGTCCAATTGAGCACATCATGTCTCGCTCCATCCACCAACGTCACGTTGCACCACAGACTGTCCAGGAGTTGGCAGATGCTTTAGTCCAGGTCTGGGAGGAGATCCCTCAGGAGACCATCCGCCACCTCATCAGGAGCATGCACAGGTGTTGTAGGGAGGTCATACAGGAGGCTAAACACACTACTGAGCCTCATTTTGACTTGTTTTAAGGACATTACATCAAAGTTGGATTAGCCTGTAGTGTGTTTTTCCACTTTAATTTTGAGTGTGACTCCAAATCCAGACCGCTATGGGTTGAAAAATTTGATTTCCATTTTTTTATTTTTGTGTGATTTTGTTGTCAGCACATTCAACTATGTAAAGGACAAAGTATTTCAGAAGAATATTTAATTCATTCAGAAACCAAAGAAAAAAAGAAAAAGTTACCTGCGCTCTCTCCTTAATCCCTATGTATATTTAGACAAATGGAGGTCATTAAGTTGCTCTAATGGCCATTGGAGGGAATGCTTCCTTGAGCTTCTACCAAAGACATCTCTAATGAGACAGAGAGGGGTATTTTTTTTATATACACCCCTATATACTTATTAACCCTTAATAGGGAACACATGGAATGGGCGGCAGCATTGTAACAAGGCTGTGTGATACAAAGTAAATACAAATACAAAAATATAAATCATGTGCTCACTCCCATCACTACTGGGCTGGCAGCAATGACTACAGTACACATCAGCCCCAATATATAGTAAAAACCAAAGAAAAGAAAAAGTTACCTGCGCTCTCTCCTTAATCCCTATGTATATTTAGACAAATGGAGGTCATTTAGTTGCTCCAATGGCTATTGGAGGGAATGCCCGCCTGCCAATGTCAAGGCAGACCCCCCTGAAGCGGGTCCTACTCCTCCATTTGTCTAAATATACATAGGGATTAAGGAGAGAGCGCAGGTAACTTTTTTTTTTTTCTTTGGTTTTTACTATATATTGGGGCTGATGTGTACTGTAGTCATTGCTGCCGGCCTAATAGTGATGGGAGTGAGAGCAGGACTTCTCTTTTTGTATTTGTGTTATTTTTGTGTTCCCTTTATTTTTTTGAGCAGTGTATTAAAACTGTCTGTGTAACATCAGTAGTGTTTCATTAGCTACAGGTATCTTCAGTGATGTCACGCTGTTCTTATGATGTCACTAAACATACTTAGCACAGCTATGGTCTTAGCCAGACAATACTTGATTTTTACAGAGAAAAGTCGCATACACACAGACTTCAGAGTGATTGGGAGATAAACTGTTAATGTTAAACATTCACCAAATGTGGAATTTTGAAAAAGCAACATGAACATTTTCAATCTATGACCAAAATAGACAAGGTAAGACAATAGTAAATTAGGAGATGTTTGTGAAATGTGAAATTTCCAAGTAAGAAAAAAAAAAAAAAAACACATTTTTTATGGTCTACCCGGTTGGTGTCAAAAGACGCTTTATGTTGGATGTTCTAAAGCTATCCCTCCCAAATGTTCCTATTTAAAAAGGACTGTTCCAATTTTGGGTTCAAATCCTTCAGTCCTTCTTTACTGTCCTAATGTCACTCATTTCTAGAAGCTCCATATTGTTCTATGTCTGAGTATATAACAATACCCACTGGATATGCAGATATCACCTCTTATTATTATTATTATTATTATTACCATTTATGTAGCGCCAACAGATTCCGTAGCGCTTTACAATATTATGAGAGGGAGGATTGAACTATAAATAGGACAATTACAAAAAACTTACAGGAACGATAGGTTGAAGAGGACCCTGCTCAAACGAGCTTAGATTCTATAGGAGGTGACCGCTCCTTCCTCCAGACAGAAATCAGTTCCTCTGGATGCTCCTGGCACCATCATTACAAATACACTTTTGGTTCATAGGCCAAAGTGTTTCGGCCAGGTTCACAGATTCTGTCACAATGCCCCCACAAATAAAAGAGACAATACTCATGTTCAGAAGTGCAAGAGCACCCAAGCTGGACCTCATGGTCTTTTAGTAGCACATTATAAAGAATATAAGGATGTCTTAGCCCGTAAACTGTCTACTTTATTTCCATATATTCTATAAGGAGACTCTTGGCCCTCTTCTTGCCTGCAAGCTTCACCAATCTATACTTTTTTTTGTTGTCAGATACCAAGAAGGTCTTTGACCATGTGGTCCTAGACTATCTCTTTGCAGCACTGTTGAAGTTAGGAGGGTAGTTTCTTAGAGGGATGCATGCATTATATGCCTCTCCAGTGGTGTAAGTGGTCCTGAGTCAAGTGACCCATTACCTTTTCCCTTTATAAAATTGGATGAGGCATGGCTGTCGGTTGTCTCTTTGCTTTGGCAAATGAACCTCTGGCAGCAGAGATCTAGACCTTACCTGACATACGGGTTGGTGAGACTTGTAAAACGCAGATAATATTCTGCTCATCACCACATGTGTGTCTGCTGCCTATTCTGAAAAATCCAGGCATCGCTAAGTAGTGTGAACAATGTCCGGATTTTGAAGTTGTTTTGCCTCATTTGGTATGGGACCATTCAGAGTTTGGTGAATGACCAGGGAACAGGGACTAACAGGTTTAGTTATCAAAAAAGGTCATTAAAAGTGTTTTTCCAAAGTACATTTATCAAGTGATTTTTATCAAGCAGCTGGCCTATTTATCGGGTTTGGCTATTAGACTTCCACCTGACAAACCAGTCAATAATGTTCTACTGTATTTTGCTGAGAGAATAAAATGAAGGCCAGTGTGCCTATCTATCTGTGCTCCTCTTCCAGGTTATTCCCTTGCTAGGCTGTCAGTCCATTCCTACGTGTAACTCTGTTTTCTGGGGTGTCTTTTGTTGTACAGGTCTCTAAAATGTGCTGATTTAGAAACGTTTTCAAATTTATCTGGAGTCAAAGCTTGTATATTTTAACCTGCATTTTGCTTTTTGAATTTCAGATCAGTAAAACGCTTTGCTTTATGAATAAACCCTAAATTGTCTAATATAATAATTTTTACAAGTATATGTTGCTTCTGATTTGATTGTGCGATCTAAAGGTAAAAATTATTATCTATAATATATCATTTTGCTAAAAAAAAATAAAAATAAAAATATCTTCTTATACCTTATATATTAACTATCTGTACCTGGGTGACATCAATGGTGTTCCCTTAGCTACAGGTATCTTCAGTGATGTCACGCTGTTCTTATGATGTGACTGACCAGGCATATACATACCCAGCACAGCTAAGGTCTTACCCAGATGATACTTGACTTTTACAGAGGAAAATCACATACACACAGACTTTACAGTGATCGGGGGACAAACTGTTAATGTTGACCATTCACTAATTGTGGAATTCACAGAAACCAAAATTGACAAGGTAAAAATAGTAAATAAGGAGATGTTTGTTAAATGTGAAATCTCCGAGTTAAATAAACCTACATTTTTTTTATGGTCGGGCCTGTTGGTTTCAAAAGACGCTTTATGTTGGATCTAAAAGACATACCTCCCAAGTATCGGTATTAAGGAGGGACAGTCCCTATTTTGGGTGTAAATCCTTCAGTCCCTCTTTTCTGTCCCAATGTCCCTCTTTTCTATTAGCTCCATATTGTGGTATGTGAGTTTTTAACAGAGATCCGCAGGAATTATACTCACTGTAATGTGTCTTACTACAATATCTATGTTTAGAAATCTTTCTGTGTAAATAAGATATATTGTTCTTGTTCTAAATTACATTTTAGTTGTATACATGGTTATTAGTAAGTCACCTAAAATTTCTCAGAACAGCCCCATCTCTGGATACACACCCAGTTACACCCCTAAAAGTAAATGGTCTTTGACTATTAATTTGGGGGGTAAATACTATGTGACAAACATGCCTATGTAGGAGCCTGATAGCTAGCCTTCTGCCCAAGGACTACGGGCCGTATCCAAAGACCCCATATGGGAGTTAAACTGTCCGGCCTCCCCAAGCGGCTTTCCCTCGGTGCCCCTGGTTCGGCACTTTCCCTTCTCTGGATTTAACCGAACGCTAGCTCCCTGGCAGCCGTTCGCACGAACCAACCCAAGAACGGTCCTCAGCAGTACATAACTATGGGACTAATTTTGACCTGAAGACTTTGTGGGTCCCGGTCACCTCAGCAGTACTTAGCCGTGAATGTTATGGAACTGTTTTCAGTTAGGTGACTTTGCGTTTCCCGGAGAACTTCTGGGGAAGGTGCCTGAGACTAAGTGAAACAAATGCTCACTGACAGCCAGGTGGAGCACCCTGTATTTCGTCTGCAGGAGTTTCCGAAGGCAAAAGCACCAAATGCTCTGGAACTATTTTGGGCGTGTGCGGTCGGTCAGAACTTTGCCCCGGTGGAGTTTCCCCTACACTGCATGAATCTGATCGCTATTTGGACAACTTGGGCACTCAGATCAGGGCTATTTGGGGATGTATTATTTGTGAGGTTATTGTATATTTTTATTATGTTTTGGTTTTTTTTGTTGGGCTCTCTGTTCCTGGGAAATAATTAGCTTACCGGTCTTTAACCCAGGCACAGCGATCTCTGGGAGGGGCTTGTATGGTATACCATGGAGACTGCATGCTGGGGGCTGTGTATATAAGCTGGCAGCTTGGCCTGAATAAATTAGTTCCTTTTCACCCTTCACTCAGTCTCAGTGTTTGGGTGGACCAGCTATACAGTTATACTCTCTGCAGGAGAGAGAAAAAATATTAGATAATAGAAACCATCTAATATAGATTCAGGAGTGGTATACACATTTAAATTTTAAATCTTGTTTGTTGCAATGCTAAAAAGACATCAAATAGCTTATATTCAATGATTAAAACATATCACTGGTTAAAACAGCAAAATGCAGTGATATGTTTTAATCATTGAATATAAGCTATTTGATGTCTTTTTTTAGCATTGCAACAAACAAGATTTAAAATTTAAAGGTATATACCACTCCTGAATCTATATTAGATGGTTTCTATTATCTAATATTTTTTCTCTCTTCATTGCACTAATAGGCATATTTAGTAGAGTCCCTTTCTATTTTTCAGTTGAGGGTTTACCTTTAGCTGTACTATATACTCTACAATCAAGGTCTATTTTAGACCTTATCTTTTGATTCTCTGCAGGAGAGTTTAATCACTTCAGGAACCTTAATCATTTCAGGACCTTGTTCCAGGGTGGGAAGCGACGGCGACACCCCGGCCAAGCTGCGGTGGCTAGGGGCTGGAGCGCTGCTGGTATCCCAGTGATAGCTAGGGAGCGTGCTTGGTGGAGGTACCGAGTCAGGGTACCAGGCAGTCCGCCACATACTATATTCACCTAAATGCCATTTTACTGGGTCTTTTTTTATAGTTTTTCCTAACATTGTCTGTGCCTATCTGTATCCCTCTGCTACACTGTTATAGTCTCTACCTAACTGTAACTCTGCCCCTCTACAGTTTTTTCCCTTAAACAGAGCTTTGCAATATATTAAAAAAACAAAATTATAAAATGTAGTAAAATGTTATGAACTGGAAACATTCTACAATTTATAGTAAATAGTTCAGATCACTAAAATGAGGTGTTTTGTGGATAAACTCTAAAATGTCTAGTACAATTACTTTTCATGAATACAAAATAATCTTATCACCTGATTGAACAATATAAAGGTGAAAAGGTATTCTCTAGTTATTGCCTTGCTTAAAAAATTAAAAATCTATTTAACATGTTATATATATTAATTGTCTGTGCTTGGATGGCATTAGTCGTGTTCTTTTTACCATAGATACCTTCAGTGATGTCACACTGTTCTTATGATGTCACTGACCAAGCCTATAAATGCCCAGCACAGGTCATTGTTAGTCCATACTTGATTTTTACAGTGCAATTCCAATCCCAATTCCGAGGGACTGGGGGATCAACTGTTAATGCTGAAGACTAAACAGACATGCCATTTTGGAGTTACTGTGGTGATAGGACTATATATTTGTTTTCTAACACTATAGGGTTCCTTTAAAACTTATGAGCAGTGCTTCCCATGATGCTCAGCTACACCAGGATGCATAACTGTACCTTCCTGGTCACATGCAATATATCAATTGCACCCAGTATGCATGGTCATATTAAGAGCCCATTGGGCCTGGTGCTGACAATTATAATGGACCGAATGATAGTATTGTATCGACAGAAACCACTAAAACAGTCATCCCTCGCAATCGTCATTTATCTGGTGGAGGTGGTGCCGGAGGGAAACTCACAAGATATAACTTTAAGAAAACACATACCCTATGCTAATGTCTCACTTTGATCTTTCAAGTAAATCCATCCCCCCTAACAGCAGTGTCCGGTGAAGCAGGATTTTGTTGGGCGGGGTAAAAGGTAAAAGGGTGTGCCACTAGCGTGAATCACGTAACCAGAACCACCCAAAGGGGTAATCATGACCAAAAAAATCTGCCCAAAGAATTAGGTCAACCTGGCATGAATGCATGGGGGCCCCTTGGAGAAAATCTTCCAGCTAATGGTGTCTGGCTTTGTCTGGGCGGGTTATAAAACTGTCCAGAAATACTATTGCAGCCATTATTACACGGTGCTGAATTACCTCCTGGCTGGCGCCTGGCTGCACTGGTTCCCCAGTGCAGCAGAGGGTGTCCCAGTAGGCCTTTCACTGGGTGCACTTCTCACTCGATCCCGCCCCCTGCCCTGTACTTACTAACAAGTGGGAGCGAGCCCAGCAGGAAGTGGGGCTAATGCAGAGAGTGACAAGGTGCCAGGCGCACTCATGATGCCTGGAGTGTGTTTACATGCAACTGATATATGAAATGAAGGTAAGTGGGTGTTTCAGAGTATGTCTGCATGGGTCAGTGTGTGTGTGTTTGTGTGTGTCTGCCTGGGTCAGTGTGCATGGGTCAGTGTGTATGTTTGTGTCAGTGTGTGTGTGTGTCTGCCTGGGTCAGTGTGCATGGGTCAGTGTGTATGTTTGTGTCAGTGTGTGTGTGTGCATGCATGGGTCATTGTGTGTCAGTCTGCAAAGATCAATGTGTGTGTGTTTGCATTGGTCAGTATGGGTGTCAAGAAATACAATATACGTGGGATTCAGCTGATAGATCTAAAATGAAATAAAATAAAACATAGCATAATACAGTTTATGGAAGTATAATATTCCCTGCTGTAAACTGCACTCACAGGATGTTGAAGTAATATGCGCTCTAAAGGTGCCTCCCCTGATGTTTGGGGGGGGCTAATATCTCCCTCTTAGGATCAGGTATCGCCCAATATCAGGAACCATGCAGGACTCCGACAGGTAGATAAGTAAAAAATATTTTATATACAAATAAACCTATTTTCTACTTATCTACCTGTCGGAGTCCTGCATGGTTCCTGATATTGGGCGATACCTGATCCTAAGAGGGAGATATTAGCCCCCCAAAACATTGGGGAAGGCACCATTAGAGCACATATTACTTCAACATCCTGTGAGTGCAATTTATAGCAGGGAATACTATATTTCCATAAACTGTATTGTGGCGAAACCAACCTCGCCACTGTGAACTGGAGAAGCCTGGTTGCTCGCCTGCTCCCTTTGGACTATGGCCCTGCAGGTTAAACCGTTTATTTCCCCTGCAGAAAGGCTTATTTGTGTGATCTGAGTGCCACTCATCTAATAATGTGCACTCAGATCCCAGCTATCTGGGGATATGTGAAATGTCTGTGTGTTATGTGTAAATGTGACTTTATGTATTTTAAAGTGTTTTGTGTCTTTTTGCAACCATGTGCTTAATGGAGTCTTGTGTCTATCCTGGGAGATAATTGAATTACTCTCCAGGATAGAAGACTCTGAAACTGGTTTGGGCCAGAAAGCCATGCCTCATTTAGTCACAAAGGACTTTTTTACTAACTTTTGAACCCCTTGTCTGATTTGTGCCATTTTTGAATATGTTGTTCCCCTGAATGGATTGATTGTGAATATGTAATTTTATGTGAATGTGATGTATGGTTTTGGAGTTATGAAAGTTGGGTAGAAAGTATGTTTTAACTGTATGTATAATTGAGTTTCCTCTCAGGATAAGGGGAGGGAATATGTGGGATGTAACTGTGATGTGATTGGTTGTTTTGTAACGCCCTGTGGGCTGTACTATGTTTGTGGATTGGGAATAAAAGAGACTGTATGTGACAGTACAGGGAGTTCCTGTTTTAACCCTCAAAGTGAAGTGTCGTCTCATTATGGGGAAGGATTTATTGTATGCTGTTCCAGTTTGACTGCTAGGAGAGTAAACCTATTTGTATGGTTCCTATTCAACTGTCTACAGCATTCATATGCTTGAGAGAAGGTATACGCTTCTCTGGTTCGGTGATTGTGGTGTCGGCTGCAGTGCTTGGAGTCCTCAGGAAGCGCTAGGAGCATCCTTCAACGGAGGTACCCAGTCGGGGTGCCAGGCGATCCGTTACAGTGGTGATCTTAGGCCCCTGCATAAACTTTTGTACTATTAAAAACCGATAACCCTTGGAACACCTAGACTGTTTAAGGCAAGAGTGTACATTCACGAAAAACTCATCTGTGAGGGGGCTTACAATATAGTATGCATTCGTGACCACATCTATATAGATCCTCATAAGATTACAAACACCCTGAAATGTCCTATTCCCAAAGATTAGAAAGGTTGTGCAGTGCTTGCTATGATTTTCTATAGGTGCTTCATCTGACGTTTTTCTCAAGTATGTGTTCCCTTTATGGCCTTAACCAGAAAACAGGTTTCTCATGGGCAACCCAGGCTCAGATTGCTTTTGACAGACAAAAGAGGCTTTTTTATCCATCCTGGTTCAACCCAATACAATGAAGAGCTTCTTCATCAAAGTAGATACTTCTGGCAACGCTATCTATTTTCATAAAGAGGAGAAAGGAATGATCAGCTCCACCTTGTGGTGTTCTACTCTTAAAAATTATCTTTTGCAGACAAAAATTATGACATGGGGAAGGAGAACTACTCACAGTGAAATGTACTCTGGAGCCATGGCAGCACGTATTGGATGGCTCCATGCTAACCATCAAGGTAAACCTGGTCCACCATGGAATGATGATTTATTTATTTATAAAATATTTTACCAGGATGGATACATTGAGATTTCTCTCGTTTTCAAGTATGTCCTGGGTCCACAAAACATTGCATTGATACAATAGGGTACAATAAAATACAAAAACAATATTAATACACAATATATACAAAATGTAACATAGAACAGGTAGGAAATATATAACCAACCATAACATGTGCATTCTGTTTTGAGGTATGTAGAGAGGGATCTCTTAAAGGACTTTAGGCTTAGGGAAGATTTGAAAGTGTGCGGGAGATTGTTCCATAATGGAGGTGCTCTGTTGGAAAATGAAGATCGGGCTGCTTTCTTTTTGTATTGAGGTAGACTAAATAAAGTGCTAGTACTAGATTGGAGGTTATAGGAGGTGGGAACAGACGAAGAGAGCATTCTGCTCAGGTAGGGTGGGAGCTTCCCAGAAAAGATCTTAAACACAAGGCTGGAAAGATGAAGGGTGCGTGTGGATTCTAGCGACAACCAGTTTAGTTCTTTTAGCATGTCACAATGGTGGTTTATGTAATTACATTGTAGCACAAATCGGCAGAACGAGTTATACAATATATTGAGTTTATTAAGGTGGGTTTGTGGTGCAGGTGCATATACCACATACCTATAATCAATGATTGGCATCAGTATTTGCTGTACAATCTTTTCCTTTACTGTAGGGCTTAGGCAGGATTTGTTTCTGTACAGGGCACCTAGTTTTGGATGAAGTTTAGATGCACGTTTTTCTATGTGGAGGCCAAAAGATAGATTGGGGTCTAACAACATACCAAAGTATTTGAAAGAGTGCACTGTGGTCAGTGTGCTATTTGAATTTGTTTTGATGGATAGGTGGGAATTGTGTAATTTGTGTAAATTAGGTACTGTTCCAAAGATCATTGTGACAGTTTTGTCAGTGTTTAGGAAGAGTTTGTTTTTTGCAATCCACTTTTCTACCTCTGATGATACCCAGAGTTTAAGTGCACATGACATTGTCCCACCTCTTACTTCCAGACAGGAGTATTGTGATTCACAAGATTATATTCTGTCCCCTATTCAGCCTGGAATTATCAGTATTTTCCACAATACACCTTCTGGGGTTACCAAGACATTAGAAAGCATATGTATGCCCTCTTACACACTGCTCCCCTTACGGGGGAGAAAGGCTGTTGCAAGCTCTAACAGATTATTAGCAGTGCAGGAGTTATGAAATTCTAAATTAAACACACTGTGCAATAGACTTGTGCACTGTGGAAAAATTTGGTTTGGTTGAATCAAGGCACCTTAAAAAAAAAAAGTTCTGTTGGACGAAATGTTATGTATGTATGTTATGTATGTGTTTCAGCTTGGATAATTTTTATTCATGCAATGGTTTCGGAAAAAAGATTTGATCAGACCTAAAGGGTGTGAAAATGTACCTATTAGTGAACTGAAAAATATATGCATAATATTTTATATGTAAATATATAAGGCAACTGTCATATTTACTGAAGGTAAATATAACTGAAATATGACCAAATAGAATGATATTTTACCATTTACATTTTCTTCACATTTGGTCAACATTTGAATTTTGAGCATTCAGCTACTTTTGAATGTTTGGTTTGGTTGCGTATTTGAATTGACTGGCTGATCCCTGGTTTATTAATTAATATATTTTATTTAATGACTGCCCCTAACCAGTGGTGCATCCTGGTTTTGTGCTGCCCTAGGCATGACAAAACTCAGGCACCCCCAGACACACATACACTAGCTAACAGACATACACACTCACTAACAGACACAGTCCCTAGCAGACATGCATACACCTTCACTCACAGACACACACAAAGTAACACACTGCCTAACAGACACACACACACATTAACACACTCACATTTTTTTTAATTCAATCTCCTCAGCCTCCTTACCTTTGGGAATGCTGGGGTGGATTATCCCCGGGGTCTAGTGTGGCTGATGGGCTGCCGGCCGGTGACTGGAGGCGGTGAGGGAGCACTAATCCTCCTGTTGGGTTCCCTTGCGCACCACGTAGTGATGCCGGAACCGGAATGACGTCATATTTCGACTCCGGCATCACTACGGTGAACGCGAGGGAACTGAACACTAGCATTAGTGCTCCCTCGCCGCCTGCCCCGGAAAGTGCCGCCGCTGCCAGCCTGGGGGGTCTTGAGGTGGCCACCCAGCCAGCTCCTGGGCCCCCCAGGACAAGAGGCTGGCAAGGCATTTGCCAGGGCGGTTGAGGGGCGGCTTTTTTTGCCGCCCCCCAGAAAGTACCATCCAAGGCAAATGCCTTGTTTGCCTCGGGGTAAATACATCCCAGCCCCTCATCTTTATTTGTGGCTCCACAGATGGATCTCTAAGTCATGAAACAAGCAAAATCTGTCCATTCTCTGTTTTGTTTGTTTCATGATTCAGTCGCATAGAGATTTAGAGTTACAGAATCTGGAAGACCCACCGATCACCCAATATTATGTGTCTCTTTGCGCCCCAATCCTTTATGGGTCTCTTTGTCATTGTCCCAAGTCTCTCTGTGTATCTCTTTCTCCCCCACTCCTTTTTTGTGTCTCTTTCTTCCCTTACCAACCCCTCTGTGTGTCTCTTCTCCCCAGCTCCTTGCTTCTTTCTCCCCCTGTGTCATCTTTTCTCCCTCATTTAGCTCTGTCATGCTTCAATATTTTTTTAACCATTTTTACAATGATTTAGTAAATACAAACAGATTGAATATGCAAAATAAAATACATTTTTTTTAGAACACTTTGATAAATTTCCTCCATTGTCTCTTTCATGTATACTTGTTAAGTGGAATGTTTATATTCTCCCTGTTCAATGTTCTTGTTATAAGATCTAAGAGTTTTCTCTTAACTTTTATCCTGAATTTAGCAGATGTGGCAAACAAGATAGTTACATGCTAACTGCTAAATAAACAAGTAGTTCTACTTGCGACATGTCCGGTATATCAGATGATTTAAAAAAAAAACATCAGTGAAGATTAACAAGTGGTTGTTACCAGAGACATCTGCCTTTGTCTTTCAAAAGCACTAAAACTAATCAGATTAACTAACAAACTTAATTTACATTATATTTACAGGTAGACATATGACCTTTTTCACAATCTCTCCACCAAACATAATTTACTTGTAAGTACATTTAACCCTAGGTCTGTGGTTTATTCTAAACATGATATCTGTATTCCGTGCCAAAAATATCACTTCCTAGGGCATATGTGGATTTTTTATAATGGGATTCTATCCATGAGAAATGGAACACTTTTCTAACCTGTAAGCCAAATGCCATAATCACTAAAATGCCACGTACTGTGTTGTCAAATGTGATAATTGAGTATGATTACTATAAGTAATACATAATCTATATCATTATACTATACTTTCCATAAACCCTTGGGTGACTTAATAATTACATCTGAACATACAGATATGCTGAAATAACTGCCCATAATCCATGCATATGAAGGTCATTTAGCTTGAGTTTTTTTCTATAGTATCTATAAAATTAACTGGATTCTTAAGGTTTCAATATTGATAGTAAATGTATAATTGTCAATACAGCCAAATATTTTGTGTTATGATATAATAAAATTAATAATATTATCTGACTAAAACATAGCCATAGAAAATGCAAGCATGAATGTTACATATAACCAACAGTGGTTGATCTGAAGGACAGCACCCCCAAGCAGAGAGGACATGTTCATCTCCTTAGTAGTTTATTGTAGTGGCTTTGAGGATTGCACAGATATAAATACATTCTATTTCTGGTTGCGAGAGGACCACAATACTATACCCATTGGTAGCATTCATGAACAAGCTGCTTTGATTTGGTGTGTTAGCAGACTTATGGAGGAGACATGAGTGAAAATTACATCAGGTCCGCCACCAGAAATTTTGGGGCCCCTGACAAAGCACAAGGGCTGGGCCCACCTTCCCCCGTCCCCCTCCAACCCGCCCACCACCTGGCCTGCCCATGAGTCCGCCCACAGGACTCCTACCTAGTCCGCGGCAAATGATGCAGGACTGAATGTGATGTGTATAGTGGAAGTGAATTAGAATGTGTGTAATGGATGTCGTGTTTGTGTGTATTAGATACTGTTTGTGCAGTGAATGCAGAGTGTGTGTTAGTGTAGTGAATGCAGAGTGTTAGTGTAGTGTATGCAGACTGTGTGTGTGTTAGTGTAGTGAATACAGAGTGTGTGTTAGTGTAGTGAATGCAGAGTGTGTGTGTGTTAGTGTAGTGTATGCAGAGTGTGTGTGTTAGTGTAGTGAATGCAGAGTGTGTGTTAGTGTAGTGTATGCAGAGTGTGTGTCTGTTAGTGTAGTGAATGCAGAGTGTGTGTTAGTGTAGTGTATGCAGAGTGTGTGTGTGTTAGTGTAGTGAATGCAGAGTGTGTGTTAATGTAGTGAATGCAGTGTGTGTGTGTGTGTTAGTGTAGTGAATGCAGAGTGTGTGTTAGTGTAATGTATACAGAGTGTGTGTGTGTTAGTGTAGTGTATGCAGAGTGTATGTGTGTGTTAGTGTATTGAATGCAGAGTGTGTGTTAGTGTAGTGAATGCAGTGTGTGTGTCAGTGTACTGGATGCAGAGTGTGTGTCAGTGTAGTGAATGCAGAGTGTGTGTCAGTGTAGGGAATGCAGTGTGTGTGTTAGTGTAGTGAATGCAGAGTGTGTGACAGTGGAGTGAATGCAGAGTGTGTGTTAGTGTAGTGAATGCAGAGTGTGTGTGTTAGTGTAGTGAATGCAGTGTGTGTGTGTGTTAGTGTAGTAAATGCAGTGTGGGTGTGTGTGTGTTAGTGTAGTGGATGCAGAGTGTGTGTTAGTGTAGTAAATGCAGAGTGTGTGTTAGTGTAGTGAATGCAGAGTGTGTGTGTGTGTGT
Organism: Pelobates cultripes; assembly: GCA_933207985.1. NCBI lineage: Eukaryota > Metazoa > Chordata > Amphibia > Anura > Pelobatidae > Pelobates > Pelobates cultripes. Next base: position 86,530,362 of record OW240912.1, on the reverse strand, counting down.
TAGTGTAGTGAATGCAGAGTGTGTGTTAGTGTAGTGTATGCAGAGTGTGTGTGTGTGTTAGTGTAGTGTATGCAGAGTGTGTGTTAGTGTAGTGAATGCAGTATGCGTGTCAGTGTACTGAATGCAGAGTGTATGTCAGTGTAGTGAATGCAGAGTGTGTGTCAGTGTAGGTAATGTAGTGTGTGTGTTAGTGTAATGAATGCAGAGTGTGTGTTAGTGTAGTGAATGCAGAGTGTGTGACAGTGTAGTGAATGCAGAGTGTGTGTTAGTGTAATGAATGCAGAGTGTGTGTTAGTGTAGTGAATGCAGAGTGTATGACAGTGTAGTGAATGCAGAGTGTGTGTTAGTGTAGTGAATGCAGAGTGTGTGTGTGTGTGTGCATTAGTGTAGTGAATGCAGTGTGTGTGTGTGTGTTAGTGTAGTGAATGCAGAGTGTGTGTTAGTGTAGTAAATGCAGAGTGTGTGTTAGGCAGTGAATGCAGAGTGTGTGTGTGTGTGTGTGTGTGTGTGTGTGTAAGTGTAGAGAATGCAGAGTGTGTGTTAGTGTAGTGAATGCATAGTGTGTGTGTGTGTTATTGTAGTGAATGCAGTGTGTGTGTGTTAGTGTAGTGAATGCAGTGTGTGTGTGTCAGTGCAGTGAATGCAGTGTGTGTGTGTTAGTGTAGTGAATGCAGTGTGTGTGTCAGTGCAGTGAATGCAGAGTGTGTGTCAGTGCAGTGAATGCAGTGTGTGTGTGTGTTAGTGTAGTGAATGCAGTGTGTGTGTGTTAGTGTAGTGAATGCAGTGTGTGTGTGTCAGTGCAGTGAATGCAGAGTGTGTGTGTATTAGTGTAGTGAATGCAGTGTGTGTGTGTGTTAGTGCAGTGAATGCAATGTGTGTGTGTTAGTGTAGTGAACCCAGTGTGTGTTAGTGTAGTGAATGCAGTGTGTGTATGTATGTTAGTGTAGTGAATGCAGTGTGTGTGTCAGTGCAGTGAATGCAGTGTGTGTGTGTGTTAGTGCAGTGAATGCAGTGTGTGTGTGTCAGTGCAGTGAATGCAGTGTGTGTGTGTGTGTGTGTGTGTGTTAGTGTAGTGAATGCAGTGTGTGTGTGTTAGTGTAATGAATGCAATGTGTGTGTGTTAGTGTAGTGAATGCATGTAGTGTAAATGGAGCATTCCAAAAATGTTATTCCCCCCTCCGTGGTTCTTACCTGGTCCAGGGAGGGGGGATATTCCATGATCCCTGGTGTTCCGGTGGCATTGGGGAGCCCACGGCTCCCTTTTACCGCATAGGGGGCCCAGCGGACTGCAAGTGTACTTACCAGCTCTTCCCTCTCGGTAATTCCCGTGAGCGCGGTGTGCGTGCCGCGCGGAGCGTTGCCATGGTAACCCGTGGTAACGCTATGACGGCCACACGTCTCGCGGTAGATACCGAGAGGGAAGAGCTTGTAAGTACACTTGCAGTCCGCTGGGCCCTCTATGCGGTAACAGGGAGCCAGGGGGCCCGCAGCTGCACACATAGATAACCATATTCACTATCTATGTGTGCAGAGAGGGAATGTGGGGCCCAGGACTGCCAGAGCAGTCCGGGCCCCCCAGGACCGCCAGGCCCGTGACAACCGTCATGGTTGTCACCCCCTGATGGCGGCCCTGTACCTGATGAAGGCAAGGTTTATTGAAACGTGTTTTTCTTTTATTGCATTCTTGATGATTTTACTGATGAAATACTTAGGAAATTCTACCGTGTTAGCTAATATGAAAGTTATTATTGTTTCCTTTAATAAATGTAATATATTCTATCTCTAGTTACTGTATCTTTGTTTGTATGCAGAAAGGTTAACAAATGTAAACCTCTTTAGTTTAGAAAAATGTTGCCTCAGAGGGGATATGATAACATTAAATAAATATATCCGGGGACAATACAAACCATTGTCTGGAAATCTATTTACAAACAGCACTATACAGAGGACACAAGGTCATGCCTTCAAGATTGACAAAAGATTAAGTCTAAGGCAAAGCAACCTTTTCTTTACCGTAAGAACAATAAGGATTTGGAATTCTTTGCCTGAGTCAGTGGTTTTATCAGAGTCTGTACAGATGTTTAAATAGCAACTATTTGCAAAAAAATACTATTCAATTATATAATTTTTCAACTATAGGGTAATAGCTTCTTGATCCAAGGATAAATCTGACTGTCATTCTGGGACTTTTTCAGCATTTTTCCTAGTTTGTTACAAAATTGGTAGTGCTTCAAGCTGGGTTTTTTTGCCTTCTTTTGGATCAACAGCAAAAAAAAACGATGTGAGGAAGGCTGAACTTGATGGACACATGTCTCTTTTCAACCTATATAACTATGTTTTGAGGTTATGAGAAGGACGAACTAGTGTGTATGTAAAATGTCCATCTGAATAATGGAGTACCTTGATTCATGCCTTATTAATGAGCCAATTTATGGCTCTATAACATGGGAGTGTACTGACATTTTACATCCAATAGAGTGTTCATTATATGCAGACATACGGTGTGGTTATTTTTTGTTTATGTTTCTGATTTCTACTTTTGGTCCATTATGAAGGGTCATTTTCACATATTGTGTGCGCTTTCACAATTTTGTTGTGTATTGTCAAAGGATTGTCATGAATCTCTCAGCAGAATTGGTCTGAGTATCCTTCATTGCTCTTTCATATCTGCTCTAACCTACCTAAATACTTAAGAGTTTGTGCGTGGTCCTTAACACTGATTTTATTACACTAGACTTTTACCAGTTACTTAGGAATAAGTAACAATCCTGTGCACACTCTCCCTGTTTTTAGGACAAAAAAACTGGATTACAAATGATAAATGAGTCTATTAGTACTAGAATTACATTGAATTACTAGTAGCAGTGAAGGGCCACTTGGATTTCAGTTGCCCATAAAGACCCCAAAAATATGATCACAAAAGCATATCAATTAAACTGTTAATGGCTCCAAAGAAAACCACACTAAGTCTTCATTGAATACTATTCTACCAATCTACTTCCCTAATACTTCCCTTATCTTTTGTGTCATTTTACCCCACTCCCTCTAGCATGTAAGCTCATTGAGCAGGGCCCTCAACCCATATGTTCCTGTGCGTCAAACTTGTCTGGTTACAATTACATGTTTGTTAGTCCACCCATTGTAAAGCGTTATGGAATTCGTTGGCGCTATATAAATATAATACAATTAATAATAATAAAAATTTGTGACACCCAACGGCCTCCTAGCTATAGGGTGCCTGCTGGTCACAATACTAATAAATGTTATTATTACCTGGGTAATTCTACATGCTACATGGGGGATGGGAGCGGGATTCATTAAATTGTTGTGTAGCACAAAGAGTTCAAAGGCTGTTATGTAATTAACAGTATGTCTCAAAAAGCTTTATAGATTGCACTCTGGAGAGAGGGAGGAGGGGAAAGAAATGCTCATAAATGAGACACTACAGGCTTTGATTTAGAGAATGTGGACTCTGTCAGGTAGACAGACCGCTTTATTAGAAAATATACTGCTGCTAGTCTGTCAAATTACATCCTACTCTAGTGGTGCTTTAAATCCAGGCAAAAGTTTAAATTTCACCACCCTTTCTATTCCATATTTAATCTACGTCTTCCCAAGGGGTTCCTATTTCTACCTTTAATCCAGCCTCTATTATTTTTTACATTCTCCAGAATTTCAACTGAAATTTGGTAACAGAACAAAAACTTTTATTGAATTTTGCCATACCGAATAGACGGGTCAATAAATTTCATCCGAACCTAAAATCAATCAATTTCTAACACGTCTAATTATTTTAGATATAGATCCACAAAATAGAATACCATCAAATCTTGTGTGAATGCTATGCAGAAAATCAGTTAAGATAATGACATTATAAAGCACATGATCTTACTGATAAAATAATCACACCAACATGCCAAGAAAACAATGGAAATCGTACGAGCATACATTTTACCTTATTTATGTTGTGTACAAATCAATATGATGATTATCATTAAAGGGACACTACAGGGAGTGCAGAATTATTAGGCAAATGAGTATTTTGACCACATCATCCTCTTTATGCATGTTGTCTTACTCCAAGCTGTATAGGCTCGAAAGCCTACTACCAATTAAGCATATTAGGTGATGTGCATCTCTGTAATGAGAAGGGGTGTGGTCTAATGACATCAACACCCTATATCAGGTGTGCATAATTATTAGGCAACTTCCTTTCCTTTGGCAAAATGGGTCAAAAGAAGGACTTGACAGGCTCAGAAAAGTCAAAAATAGTGAGATATCTTGCAGAGGGATGCAGCACTCTTAAAATTGCAAAGCTTCTGAAGCGTGATCATCGAACAATCAAGCGTTTCATTCAAAATAGTCAACAGGGTCGCAAGAAGCGTGTGGAAAAACCAAGGCGCAAAATAACTGCCCATGAACTGAGAAAAGTCAAGCGTGCAGCTGCCACGATGCCACTTGCCACCAGTTTGGCCATATTTCAGAGCTGCAACATCACTGGAGTGCCCAAAAGCACAAGGTGTGCAATACTCAGAGACATGGCCAAGGTAAGAAAGGCTGAAAGACGACCACCACTGAACAAGACACACAAGCTGAAACGTCAAGACTGGGCCAAGAAATATCTCAAGACTGATTTTTCTAAGGTTTTATGGACTGATGAAATGAGAGTGAGTCTTGATGGGCCAGATGGATGGGCCCGTGGCTGGATTGGTAAAGGGCAGAGAGCTCCAGTCCGACTCAGACGCCAGCAAGGTGGAGGTGGAGTACTGGTTTGGGCTGGTATCATCAAAGATGAGCTTGTGGGGCCTTTTCGGGTTGAGGATGGAGTCAAGCTCAACTCCCAGTCCTACTGCCAGTTCCTGGAAGACACCTTCTTCAAGCAGTGGTACAGGAAGAAGTCTGCATCCTTCAAGAAAAACATGATTTTCATGCAGGACAATGCTCCATCACACGCGTCCAAGTACTCCACAGCGTGGCTGGCAAGAAAGGGTATAAAAGAAGAAAATCTAATGACATGGCCTCCTTGTTCACCTGATCTGAACCCCATTGAGAACCTGTGGTCCATCATCAAATGTGAGATTTACAAGGAGGGAAAACAGTACACCTCTCTGAACAGTGTCTGGGAGGCTGTGGTTGCTGCTGCACGCAATGTTGATGGTGAACAGATCAAAACACTGACAGAATCCATGGATGGCAGGCTTTTGAGTGTCCTTGCAAAGAAAGGTGGCTATATTGGTCACTGATTTGTTTTTGTTTTGTTTTTGAATGTCAGAAATGTATATTTGTGAATGTTGAGATGTTATATTGGTTTCACTGGTAATAACAAATAATTGAAATGGGTATATATTTGTTTTTTGTTAAGTTGCCTAATAATTATGCACAGTAATAGTCACCTGCACACACAGATATCCCCCTAACATAGCTATAACTAAAAACAAACTAAAAACTACTTCCAAAAATATTCAGCTTTGATATTAATGAGTTTTTTGGGTTCATTGAGAACATGGTTGTTGTTCAATAATAAAATTAATCCTCAAAAATACAACTTGCCTAATAATTCTGCACTCCCTCTATAGTCACCAGTGCAACTACATGTAGTCCTGACCCTATAGGCCCCTCATGCCTCCATAAATATAGTAAAAATCTTACTGTATTCAAGCCAGAAGCTGTGAATCTGCATGCTGTTAGACGCAGGAAAAACAAGCAGTCTGCTGACATGTGATAGCCTGATCCAATCACAGTGCTTCCCCATAGGATTGGCTGAGACTGACAAGGAGGCAGATCGGGACAGAGCCAGCATGATTCAAACACAGCCCTGGCCAATCAGCATCTCCTCATGAGGAAAGTTCAGTGTCTGTAGGCAGAGGAAGGAGATACTGAATCACAGGATGCTCGTGCACATCCATCAACTCAGAAGTCCCTCTGGTTCACTCTGAGTGACTGCAACTGGAGGTGTTCCTAGCTTTCAATGTAAACACTGTATTTTCTCAGAAAATACTGTGTTTACATGAGAAGGGTTGCAGTGAGCTATAGTTCTCATCTGAACAACCTCATTAAGCTGAAGTTGTTCAGGTGACTATAGTGTCCCTTTAACATATTTCACAGTACTGGTGTTCTACAAGAGAAAGTATGTGACAGACAAAATAATGTTAACAGATATAAAAGGGGAAGAGGACCCTGCCCAAATGATCTTACATGCTTGGAAGAACTAAGATAGAAGAACACAACTGTCATGAGGGAGGGAAGAGAGGTTGAGTGGTACAATACCAGTGTCTAGTTAAACTTGTGAAGTGAAAAAGTGGTGTGAAGGAGAGGTGTAGATTGGAAATTGATAAAGAAGGTGAGTGTTAAAGATCTAGTACCAGGATAAGGAATCAATCCATAATGGGGACTAGAAAGCTGAAAATATAACCTTATAATGGTCCTTATTTTTTACCACATGCCACATCAAATAACAAAACACATTAAGATAAAAAATGAGTAGTGAATTACAGATCAATAAAGATTCGCCCCAATAAAATGAAGCAAATTAGAAGTTTTTGTGTTTTTTTTTTTTTTTTACTATATAAATATATATAAAGATATCAATTATAGTTGCAAAGAAGTAGACAGGGTAAAATAATACTTGATAGTGTACATAGCCACTCACCATGCCTGATGTAGATTGTAGATATGATACATGAAAAAAGATAACTGCATAGCAACCAATATGTCAATATAAATCTGAACTGCAGGTAGCATATCGTGAAATGGAAGGAAAAAAACAAGAAGAAGGAAAAATGAAGAGGATCTAAATAATATAAAGACAATAACCAGCATTTTTATTTTTAAATGCATATACTGAATATCCACTGTTCTGCCTATTTCAATCTTGATAAGTCCCTCCAGCCCTCTACTTGTCAGGCAGAAGAAATGAGAACATAGTCTGGTCTACCATGGCCTGGAGCGTCCATAGTCACCCATTGATTCCAGTACTGGAGAGACCCCTTGAGTTTTGATTTCATTGAAAACTTTTATGCAACCATTATTCTCCTGCAGCCTTATTTTTCCTAATTTTCTTAGCAGGTTGTATGGATGAGACACAGAGGGGACATGAGCCTTCAGCTTGAAGGTGTGCGGCTGAGGAGCATATTATAGTTGAGGAGTGCTTTACGTTGATAGCTGGATGTAGGGCTTATTATCTTATTTATCTATCTCCATCTTGGGCCTCAATTTAATTCCTTTGGATAAGCTTTCCACATGACCCCCATCTGTTAATAAAGTTTTTCAAATGATTTATCGATAGGAGTCTCCAACTCTTCTAACAGTTTGTGATTTTAAATAATTAAATTGAGGCCCAAGTTCATAAAGAAAATTTGTAAAATGGTTCTCCACACTTTGAGATACATGAGTTCCATGTGCATGAAATCCCCACCACTACAAAGCCACTAGAGTAGTCGCAATCTTGAAGGCAGTTTTATCTCTGCCAGACTATGAAATAAACTAAAAATAAGCATATGGATAACTTGACGGATTGGATAATAGGTGGACCAGAATGTTCCTTCATGCTGTGCAATCAGTTGTACTGGTTACTGGGTAACAGCCGCCCTGTAGTTTAGAAGGCTAAAGTAGGCCACAGAGAAAGGCCTTCTTTAGGTGCTAGACTTCTGCTTGAATCATCTTTAAAACCCTCCAAGGTTAGCCTCTGAATGTTACCAACTGATATATAGATCCGTGACTTCCTTGAAGGCCAGATTACTTCACATATTCAACAGATTCAGAGGAGGTCATCACAAATGCAACTACTCAGTATGGCAGACTGGCTCTAGCTCTTCTTTTCTGATTTTAACATCATTATCTTGTTTCTTCATTTTGACTTTTTTGTCTTATTAAATTGTGCCATCTATGTATTCTGAAAGGCAAATATTTTGATTTTTTTTTTCAAATCTCTTTGTAGTTAAGGAGTTAAGACCAGTGGTGAAGATAAGGTGTAGCTTGAACTATATTAGTCTGCCCTTAATACAGTGTGAGGCCTCAGTGTACATGATGCATAGGCGTGCGCAGCTTATTGCATTAGGGTGTGCACCCTAAAGCACAAACACACGCCGCGTGTGTGTGTGTGGGTGGATATATCTATATATATATCTATATATAAATATATATAGATATATATATAGATATATCCACCCACACACACTGCTGTGTGTGCTGTTAGTGTGCTGTGTGCTGTTAGTGTGATGTGTGTGTGAGAGTGCTGTTAGTGTGATGTGAGGGTGTTTGTGTGTGTGTGTGTGTGTGTGTGTTTGTGACTGTGCTGTTTGTGTGTGTATGTTTGTCCTGTGAGGGTCCTGTTTGTGTGAGTGTCGTGTATTTGTGAGGGTGCTGTTTGTGTGTGTGTGTGTTTGTGAGGGTGCTGTTAGTGTGCTGTGTGTGAGGGTGTTGCGTTTTTTTTTAAAGGTGCTGTGTGTGTTTGTGAGGGTGCGGTTAGTGTACTGTGTTTGTGTGAGCTGTATGTGTGTAGGTGCTGTATGTGTGTGCTGTATGTTTGGAGGGATTTGGCAGATTAGTAAATCCTTGCTGCCATGTGCCATCCCTGGTGGTCCAGTGGAGAGTGAACTCTAGCCTGCAGGGCTAGAGTTAACTCTCGCGAGATCTGAGCGTTGCCGCAGCAACACTCAGATATCGCGAGAGGAACCTGGCGGAGCTTCTGTCTAGAGCTCCCTGGGTCCTCTCCTGCCTCCCTCCATGCTCAGCCGCGGCGAGGGAGCTGTCTGCTGTCTGCTCTCTGCTCCCTCTCCTGCGGGCTGTCTGCCGGAATATGACGTCATATTCCTGCTCCCGGCATCAGCGCACGGCGAGAGGGAGCAGAGCGTAGACAGCAGACAGCTCCCTCGCTGCGGCTGAGCTGCAGAAAGGGGGGGGGATCCATCACCTCTTGCCCCCCCCCCAGGGGCAAGAGGTGAGACAGGGGGCGCTGAGTGCCTGCAGGAACAGCATTCCTGCTCAAAAAAAGTGCAGGAACGCTGTTCCTGCAGGACTCAAACCATAGGCGTGAGCACGGGGATTAGGGTGTGCCCAGTGCAGCTTTAATTAGTGATGGCTGGGGTATTGACAATTCTTGATGGGCGGTAGTTCTGCTCAGGGTCAAGAAGTGTTAAGTGGTGGAAAAATACTGAGATGAAATAGTCCTTACATTATCTCAGTATATCTCTTGGCTGGGTTGGAATTTCAGATTGTGGAGAAAGGGGGGGAAATAGAGTGCTGCTCCACTAGTCACCAAAACAACTTTAGCTTAATGAAGCAGCTTTAGTGTATAAATCATGCCTCTGAAGCCTCACTGCTCAATTCTATGAAATTGAGGAATTAAACCACTAAAGTTTCTGTTTTTGCAGAAACCCTAGCCACACCTTCCCCGGCTGTGACTTACACAGCCTGTATGAAAAAAAATGGCTTCATATTTTTTTAGATGTTTTTAAAACTTTTTATCTCTAGCTCTTCAAATTTAACTTGAATCACACACAGTAGGCTCCAATAAGGTCTAGCATGTTATTAACAGAGCAGGAGATAAGAAATCTTACATTAAACAGAATGTGCAATAAAGGAAATATAAATATAAATATTAGATGACTTTTTACAGGAAGTGTTTAGGAAGACTCTGTAAGTCACATGCATGGAGGTGTGACTAGGGCTGTATAAACAATGTGATTTAACTTCTAAATGGCAGAGAATTGAGCAGTAAGACTGTAAGGACATGAACTATAAACCAAAACTGATTTATTAAGCTAAAGTTGTTTTGGTGCCTATAATATCCCTTTAAGTTGAAAAGCGTTGGTAATATCCCTTTAAGTTGAAAAGGGTTGGTTATCTTTTCTATATTTATGACTGTCCAGTAAAAAGATGCAATATATAGAAGTCATGTTTTTGGGGGATAATTTCTGTATCTTTTGACAACTAGCCGCACACTTGGTACAGAAAAATACAAACAAATATTGCAGTTCTCCTGTAAAGTCATTTTTGAGTTTTTTATGTAACACCAGGCAGTAGACAGTTTAACCAGCATCACAAAATACAAATACATTTGGAGAATTGTAGCAAGCAGGACTAGGCAGGGGATTTTATGATCAGAGAATAACAATTTATAGAGCGTACTTCCTCCAAGTGATAATGAGAAGGTTGGTAGTAAACAAGCTTTTACTAAGAGCACTTTAATAGTAATGCAGTATTGGATAGCAGTCCTGTGTATCAGAAAAGTCCTCTTCCTTTGTCACCCATTGGCTTCCCTGGCTTTATATTTGTTTATTCTATATTTGAGTAAAATCCCTTGTTTAATCAGCCCTCAGGTAGTCACTATGACTATCCACTTGCATTTTGAAGAGTCCAGGAGTTGTGTGAGTTGCTTCTCTCTCATGTGGGCACTGTAATCCCACCTCCTGGCGCTATTAACCAATAATGGCCTCTGACTAGAGAGGCCAATAGCATGTATCTACTCATGAGCAGCTGGTTCTGCTGCCCAGATGGCAACTCAATATAAAGGACAATAGGCATGTGCAAAACCTGCCTGAACAGGGCAGAATTCAAACCAGCTCCATTTTTTGGGTGGAGGGGGAGTGGGGGGAGGGTGGAGGTGTGGTCAATCAGTGTGCATTCACATAAGTAGCTTGAAGAGCTGGTAAAAGAAAGGCCTGCCCTCCAGGGACATAGCAACAGTGGAGGACTTCAGCAGATAAAAGCCTACAATTATCATCCAAATGACTTCTTCAGGTCCACCACTTCCTTAGTAGATCTTTATATTTTAATTACTAGTTATGTATTTACTTATTTTATCTATATGGCATTTTTGTACCCTCTGCTCTCTTTTATTTTTTGTCTTTGGTTAGTTTCCACTAAGGATAACTGTTGTTAAAAGCATCCAAATATATTTATTGTATATTATATAACTTTACCCTCTCCCTCCTTTTTCAATTCTTCCTCTATTCTATTGTCTTTTTTATGCTCTTAATTATCTTTTCTGCCCAATAACATTTTAGTTGCTGATATCTCGTGTAATTTATGTTGTATTCTGTTCAATTCCAGTAAACAGGTGCGTTATTAAAAGCATGCAGCTTATTAAGTTATTGACTGCAGATTACTTTGAGCAGCAAATCCACACAGGAATACTGAATAATAAATGTGAAAGCTCACTTTTACAAGTTGTTGTTTTTTTTTTTTTTAAATAGCCAGCATTTTTTTTTTACATTAACAATTCAAATTGCCGGTTCTGTTGATACATTTTCAGGTCCCTTCTACATATTTGTTATTTGAACTGAAACAGAACATTAAACTGATATATAATTTTTCATTAAAAAGCAAGGACATTAAATACAACAAATACAAACTAAGGAACAGTTTTGCAATGTGTTGTGGTTATTTATTATGATTAATACCTATTTGCAAAGAAATGTTCAGTCTACATTATTGAAATTTCACAGGGAAGAGGCTCAACTCCATCCAGCAAACACGCTTGGACTTGATTTAAAAATATATAGCATTTTGTTCATATTTAGAACACCTGTGGAATGTGGTTAAAATATTTCAGCCAAGAAGTGTAACCTATCACTGGGAGAAGAAATGATAAGGAATGGGTAGATATGAGTATAAAAAAAAGGTTGATAAAACGTTGAGCAGCAAAAAATTGCATGAGGGTTGGTAAAGAATCTGTGGTCATGAAACTGGCAACACACATGGCTCTATTAAATAATAGACTCAAATATATCATATGGTAAAGATCGGTGATGGTTACACTGTGGCATGGGTGTATCTCAGTGTCAGTATTAATTCTGAAACTCAAATCAAACCTGGTTTATTCAGGTATATTTTGCAGTTGTAGTCAGGGCTGCCAACAGGGGGTACAGGCACTTCTAAGGGGTGCGCTCAAGTTGGTGGGTCATCTGAGGTCTAGTTGGTGAAACAGAATATCTCTTCAACTGGATGATGCTGGACATCTCCTGTAAAGCTGACCCTAAGGTGGAAGCACTGCTGGTCCCTTTTTACTTCAGGTTGGCAGGGTTAGGAGGAAGTAAAATCATAGCATTTCCTCCCAGTACACAGAGAGCTGCAGCGTGAGGAGAGATAGCCTGGACCAGTCTACTCTGAGCAGCCAAGGAGCAGTTTGCAGCATACAGGTATTGAAGAGCTAGGATCTGACACAGTTTCTGATTTTAAGACAAGTACAAATACATGTCTTAAAATCAGCAGTAAGGTGTTTCTGAAAAACTTAATTTTTTCCTCTTCGGGTCTTACAGTTTTCTTCTATGGGTGGGAAAAAATGGGATGGAGCAAGTGACAAAGAAAACAAAAAGCTTGCATCTGGTAAGTTTCAAGGTAGGGCCTCTCGATCAGATTTGTTGTTCCATCACATTACACAAATGTTCAACGGATTGAGATCTGGGGAATTTGGAGGCCTTGGCAATGCCTTCAACTCTTTTCCATGTTCCTCAAACCATTCCTGACCAAATGCTGCCATGTGGTCAGGTGCATTATCCTGTTGAAAGAGGCCACTGCTATCAGGGAACACCTCTGCATACGTGGTCTGGTACAATCTCTACGTAGATGGTACGTGTCAAAGTAATTCACATGAATGCCAGGACTCAGCAGAACATTGTCCAGAGCATAACACATGGCTGTCATGTTTTTCCACTAACAATTATTTTCCGATCGGCATTCACCTGCATGACTTCTGGGTCTTTGCCGATCCAACTCCGTCCATGCGTCTGACGTCAGGCGCTTCCGTGATAAAAGGAAGCTGCGGGCAATGGGAAATTGCTCAATCAATTTGTTTCCACATTATTGCTAAGCAGTGATGTCCCGAACGGTTCACGGACAGCGAACATATGCGCTGTTCGGTCCGCCCCCTATTCGTCATCATTGAATAAACTTTGACCCTGTACCTCACAGCCAGCAGACACATTCCAGCCAATCAGCAGCAGACCCTCCCTCCCAGACCCTCACACCTCCTGGACAGTATCCATTTTACATTCATTGTGAAGCTGCATTCTTAGTGAGAGGAGGGACAGTGTAGCTGCTGCTGATTTGATAGAGAAATTGATAGCTAGGCTAGTGTATTCAGTGTCCGCTACAGTCCTGAAGGACTCATCTGATCTCTGCTGTAAGGACAGCTCCCCAAAAAGCCCTTTTTAGGGCTAGAACATCAGTCTGCTTTTTTTTTTTCTGTGTAATGTAATTGCAGTTGCCTGCCTGTCAGCCTGTGTGTCAGGCTCACAGCATATACTGTGCCCACTTGCTCAGTGCCACCACTCACTCACTGGTGTCACAATAGCATGCATTTAAAAACAAACAAACTTTTTTGACTGTAATATAATAGCAGTCAGTTTCCTTCACTAGTGTGCGTTTCAGGGCCTGCCCAGTGCCACCACTCACTCACTGGTGTCACAATAGCTTGCATTTAAAAAAAAAAAAACTTTTTGGACTGTAATATAATAGCAGTTAGTTTCCTTCACGAGTGTGCGTTTCAGGGCCTGCCCAGTGCCACCACTCACTCACTGGTGTCACAATAGCTTGCATTTTAAAAAAAAACAAACTTTTTTGACTGTAATATAATAGCAGTCAGTTTCCTTCACGCGTTTGCGTTTCAGGGCCTGCCAGGGAACAGTGTCACACCAGTACAACTCATATCTGGTGTAACAGTAGTGTACATTTAAAAAAAAAAATACAATTTCGACTGTAATAGATTGAATAGCAGTTAGTTATCTGCAAGCGTGTGTGTCAGGCCTACAGCGTCTACTCTGCCAACTTCTGCCACTGCACAGTGCCAATCACATCTGTTGTCACAGTAGCTTGCACGCATAGACCACTAATCGAAAAAAAAAAAGACAGGCAGAGGCAGGCCACCCCGCAGGGGCCGTCGTGGTTGTGGTGCTAGATTCCCTATGGCCCTAGAATAATGCCCAGTGTTCAGAGGCCACGTACCCTGAACTCGAAAAGTTCTGAGGACATAGTTGACTGGCTAACACAGGACACCCAATCTTCTACAGCTTCCGCTCGGAACCTTGACGCACCATCCTCCTCCAGCTTAGCTTTGGGCACCTCTCAAGTTACCACTCGCCCGCCTGCCGCCACCACCAATACTAGCACCACAGCAGCTTCACTTGGTATGTCAGAGGAGTTATTTACACATCAGTTGGAAGAAATGAGTGATGCGCAACCATTATTGCCAGAGGATGTAGATAACAGGGATATGTCTCAGGCAGGCAGCATTACACACATGGACGTACGGTGTGATGATGATGATGTTGTACCCGCTGCTGCTTCCTTTGCAGAATTGTCAGATACAAGTGAAGCGGTTGATGATGACGATGCGTCCGTGGATGTCATGTGGGTGCCCGCTAGAAGAGAAGAAGAACAGGGGGAAAGTTCAGATGGGGAGATAGAGAGGAGGAGGAGGAGACGAGTTGGAAGTGGAACCGGCAAAGTGGTTTGTGACAACGGAAGAAATTTGTTGGCGGCATTGCATTTGGGCAAGTTGGCACATGTGCCATGCACGGCACATGTGTGTAATCTGATCGTACAACGCTTTGTGCATAAGTACCCAGGCTTACAGGACGTCCTGAAGCAAGCCAAGAAGGTGTGTGGCCATTTCAGGCGTTCCTACACGGCCATGGCGCACTTTTCAGATATCCAGCGGCGAAAAAACATGCCAGTGAGGCGCTTGATTTGCGACAGCCCGACACGTTGGAATTCAACACTCCTAATGTTCGACCGCCTGCTCCAACAAGAAAAAGCCGTTAACGAGTATTTGTATGACCGGGGTGCTAGGACAGCCTCTGCGGAGCTGGGAATTTTTTTGCCACGTTACTGGACGCTCATGCACAATGCCTGTAGGCTCATGCATCCTTTTGAGGAGGTGACAAACCTAGTCAGTCGCACCGAAGGCACCATCACGACAACATACCATTTGTTTTCTTCCTGGAGCGTGCCCTGCGAAGAGTGCTGGATCAGGCCGTAGATGAGCGTGAAGAGGAAGTGGAAGAGTTGTGGTCACCATCACCACCAGAAACAGCCCTATCAGCATCACTTGCTGGACCTGCGGCAATGCTGGAAGAGGATTGTGAGGAAGAGGAGGAGGAGGAGGAATGTGGCTTTGAGGAGGAGGAGGAAGACCAACCACAACAGGCATCCCAGGGTGCTCATTGTCACCTATCTGGTACCCGTGGTGTTGTATGTAGCTGGGGAGAAGAACATACCTTCAGTGAGATCACTGAGGACAAGGAACAGGATATGAGTAGCTCGGCATCCAACCTTGTGCAAATGGGGTCTTTCATGCTGTCGTGCCTGTTGAGGGACCCTCGTATAAAAAGGTTGAAGGAGAACGACCTGTACTGGGTGTCCACGCTACTAGACCCCCGGCAGAAAGTGCCTGAAATGTTACCGAATTAAGGCAAGTCGGAAAGGATGCAGCAGTTCCAAAATCAATTAAAAAGTATGCTTTACACAGCGTATAAGGGTGATGTCACAGCACAATGGGAATCTAACAGGGGAAGAGGTGAAAGTAATCCTCCTCCTCCCACGACCACGCCGGCAAGGACAGGCCGCTTTACAGACGTGTTGTTGATGGAGGACATGCGGAGCTTTTTAAGTCCTACGCATCGCCACAGCCCTTCGAGGTCCACCCTCAGAGAACGACTCGACCGACAGGTAGCAGACTACCTCGCCTTAAAGGCAGGGGTATTTTAGCCGCAGCTAACAGACATGCCGAGCGGGCGGGCGGCGCTGGGCAGGCGGCTGGCAAGGGAGCTCTTCCTCTGAGCTGTCCACTCAGCTCCCTTGCGCGCCGCAGTGTGAGGCTGGGAGCCGGAATATGACGTCATCAACCCGGCTCCCAGCCTCACTCTGCGGCGCGCGAGGGAGCTGAGCGGACAGCTCAGAGGAAGAGCTCCCTCGCCAGCCGCCCGCCCAGCCCAGCACCGCCCGCAGCCACTGGACCACCAGGGAGATAGAGAACCCCCTCTCCCCCAGCATTCCCAAAGGTAAGGAGGTAAATTAAAAAAAAAAAAAATGTGTTAATGTGTGTGTGTTTGTTAGTGTGTGTGTGTGTCTGACTGTGTGAGTGTGTCTGCTAGTGAGTTAGTGTGTGTCTGTTAGTGTGTGTTTGACTGTGTGTGTATGTGTGTGTCTGACTGTGTGTGTCTGTGTGTGTGTGTCTGACTGTGTGTGTGTGTGTGTCTGACTGTGTGTGTGTGTGTGTGTGTGTCTGTTAGTGTGTGTGTCTGACTGTGTGTCTGTTAGTGTGTGTGTGTGTCTGTGTGTCTGTTAGTGTGTGTGTCTGTTAGAGTGAGTGTGTATGTGTCTGTTAGTGAGTGTGTGTGTCTGTTAGTGAGTGTGTGTGTGTCTGTTAGCGTGTTTATGCGTATCTGTCAGTGAATGTGTGTGTGTGTATTTAGAAGGCGGGGTGGGGGGAAGGGTTGGGTGGGGCTGGCGCGGGGGGGGGGCGCCTGAGTTTTGTCCTGCCTAAAGTAGCACAAAACCAGGATACACCACTGCTTAAAGGACCACTCTAGGCACCCAGACCACTTCAGCTTAATGAAGTGGTCTGGGTGCCAGGTCCAGCTAGGATTAACCCATTCTTTTATAAACATAGCAGTTTCAGAGAAACTGCTATGTTTATGAATGGGTTAAGCCTTCCCCCAAAGCCTCTAGTGGCTGTCTCATAGACAGCCGCTAGAGGCGCTTGCGTGCTTCTCACTGTGATTTTCACAGTGAGAGCACGCCAGCATCCATAGGAAAGTATTGTGAATTCTTTCCTATGCGACCGGCTGAATGCGCGCGCAGCTCACCGCGGAAAGTTCGCGAACGGTTCACGACATCTCTACTTATAATAACGCAGAGAGAGGAGTCTGAAGAAGAGGAGTCAGAGGAGGAAGGTGGCTTTGAGGAGGTGGAAGACCAAACACAGCAGGCATCCCAGGGGGCTTGTTGTCACCTTTTGGGGACCCTTGGTGTTGTACGTGGCTGGGTGGAGGAAGAGACCTTCAATTACATCAGTGAGGACAAGGAACGGGACATGGTTAGCTTGGTATCCAACTTTGTGCAAATGGGGAGTTTGCGGTTGTGCAAATGGACTGTTTGCAGTTGTTTGTGGTGCGTTAAACGGGGAGTTTGATCTGTCACTGTGAAGCGGGTGTAACCCTTACACTACCTGATCGATACAACATCATACCTGATGTTTTAAAGCACGTTATTCCAAACAATTTAGGAATGTTAGGTGATTTATGCCCTTTATGGATTAAAACCAGACTCTGCATCAACATTTTCCATGGGAGTTTTGCCATGGATCCCCCTCCGGCATGCCACAGTCCAGGTGTTAGTCCCCTTGAAACAACTTTTCCATCACTATTGTGGCCAGAAAGAGTCCCTGTGGGTTTTAAAATTCGCCTGCCTATTGAAGTCTATGGCGGTTCGCCCGTTCGCGAACATTTGCGGAAGTTCACGTTCGCCGTTCGCGAACCGAAAATTTTATGTTCGCGACATCACTATTGCTAAGTGCTGTCTGAGCTTCTTCTTTCTCTAGCTGTGTAGCAAACCTTTGAAATCACTTACTGACCTTGCTGCCTTCTCAAGCCCCCAGAACACGGAACGAACTTTGACTACACTTACCTCTAATTCCAAAATTACTTTCAGGGAACTACAATCTTCACGATTCTGGAAAGGACTTTCACCTATAACCAGCTTCCGCCATCAATCAAGGTTCTTACATTTTCTGGGATTACCATTTAGTTTCTAATTTCCGTTATTTGGAGGTATTCTAGGGAACAGTTAAGTCTGCCCCTGTGTTTATATATATATATATATTCCTTATACAAATTGCTTTACTGGAAATAACCTGCACAGCTGATGTATGTTCACTTTAATGTTTCTATTGAAGTCATAGGACTGTGTTAAACTATCCTAATCAGGACCTGCTTACTTTAATGTTTCTACTGAAGTCATAGGACTGAGTTAATCCATCCTAATAAGGAACTGCATTTGCTTTATGGAATAATATTTACAATTTGTATTGCTTCAGAAGATTGTTAAATTCAAAATACCTAAAATCCAAAAATCAAATATTCTTAAAGTGACAGTATTAAACCTTTTTATTCATCTGCATCTGCGCTGTTGCTGGTGTACAGGGGTTATCATGGGCTACACAGTCCTGTACGCAGCAAACTACAATGTACTGTGGGTTCTGACACCTTTCTGTCATGACCAGCATAAAGTTTTTCTGCAGTTTCAGCTACAGTATTTCTTTTCTGTGATTGGACCAGATGGGCTAGCCTTTGCACCCGATGTGCATCAGTCAACCTTGGGCACCATGACCCTGACTCTAGTTAATCGGTTGTCCTTCCTCTTACCACTTTTTGTAAGTATTAACAACTGTAAACCAGTAATACCCCACAAGACTTGCCGTTTTGAAGATGCTCTGACCCAGTTGTCTAGCCATCACTATTTGGCCGTTGTCATAGTCACTCAGATCTTTTCACTTACCCATTTTTCCTGCTTCCAACTAATGCAATTTAATAAGTGACTGTTGACTTGCTGCCTAATATACCACACTCCTTGACAGGTGACATTGTAAAGATTTAATCAATATTATTCAGTTTACCTGTCAGAAGTTTTAATGTTGTGGTTTTATCAGTTTGTGTGTGTATATATATATATATATATATATATATATATACATATCACAGTAACTAGATGATACAATGCTTTGTTTTAAGAAAAAAATTTCTGTGTTTCTTGTATATTTTGCCGTACATTTGCCCAGGAGAGCTTAGTATATAAATCTAGTCAGGACAGTTATTATGGAAACTCCTGTGCCATCGCCTTTTAAAGAAACTTGAAGGCCAGCCTCCTACCCACAGACTATGGGCCTGGTGCCAAGAAGCCCTAAAATGGGATGTTGTCACTGTGGCAGATTGACGATTGCTGTGCTTTAGAGGTGGACTAGACACCTCTCAGGATTACCTGGACTCATTTTACACCTTGAGCGCATGACCGAGAGATACCCTGGAACTGTTTCGCGGTTTGGGACTGTGCTGAGGATAAACCAGTAACACTCTGTATCTCGGATGCAGATTCTCTAATCAAGGAGCTATATGGAGAGTAAGAGCACTTCGTGACAAGCTTTCCAGGGATATATATTGTGTGAGAGTATGATTTGGCCCCAAGGAATGGAGGTAGTCAGCCTCCTTTTTCAGCAGCAGATGGGGTTCCAGAGAGAGGAGGCAGTTGGCTTCCATCCCCAGTGGCAGATTGGCCTCCTCAGCGGCATATCTCAACCCAGGGAGAAGAGGTTGCCAGCCTCCCTCCCTAGTGACAGATTGAAGAGCAGGGAGAGAAGGTAGTCCACTCTGGAACTGTTCCTCAGATCAGGACTGTGCCATGGTTCAGTCATTCTCTAAACGACAGGACTCAGTCCCCTGACCACCAAATATAGTGCTATTTAGAAGGGAGGTCAGGGAGGCAAGGAGGTATCAGAGGATGTCTGGGGCTTGAGAGGGACACCTTTTTTGAGTCCACTGTATGGTGGAACT
>OW240912.1:86439853-86510715 GCA_933207985.1 Pelobates cultripes | reverse complement strand
GGTGGACTTTTGTTTGTCCTTCTAAAAGCAGGATTTTACCGTATATTGCAAGATTCTAAAGAAAAAACAAATTGATTAGCCACTGACTAGTAAATTGAATTACACTGAAAATTGCATTTGCAAAATCTAGACAAAAATATGGACATTGATTCATTTTTTCCCA
The DNA here is from genome assembly GCA_933207985.1 of Pelobates cultripes. Classification (NCBI taxonomy): domain Eukaryota; kingdom Metazoa; phylum Chordata; class Amphibia; order Anura; family Pelobatidae; genus Pelobates; species Pelobates cultripes. Next base: position 86,510,552 of record OW240912.1, on the reverse strand, counting down.
TTAAAGGGACACTATAGGCACCCAGAACACTTCAGCTCATTGAAGTGATCTGGGTACAGTGTCTCTATTGCACTGAGTGCTGAAATGTAAAGTTTTAGAGAAACTGAAACAGCCTCTAGTGTTTGTTTACTAGTGGCACTTCCGGAATGTTACCAGACCTTTGGTCCGCTAACTGACGCTGGACGTCCTCAGAGGGAGCTAAAGTGATAAGAATTCACTGACACTATAGTATTCCTTTAACTTTATTTTAATAATTTTTTTCTTAAAGGGACATGTGACTAATTCCCCTTTTTCTATGAGTTTGCCACGAGTTTTTGGAGGGGCCTGTTTGCCAGCCTCCTACCCTGTGACTATGGCCCCTGGGATGTATTGTGTTCAGGGACACTGTTGGTGCCCTCTTTGGCATTTGGAGTTAGCACTTCGAACAGTCGAAGTAGTCGAAGTGGCCGCCATTTGACATTTGACCATGTGGCGGCAGCCATCTTGTTTGTTCAAACGTGTTCAGCTGTGTTTTGTCTTCGAGTTCATGGAACTTAAATCGGACACGCGACGGCACAAACACCGTTGAACAGTTACCTCCCAGGAACTTCGTCTATTCGAACGGTAGTTGAACGGCGTTCAGTGAGTCGAAGCCCACAAACAAGGGACATACACAGACTATACTCATGAACGGCTTTGTTCGATAATTCGAACAATACTTCAACTATTGGAACTAGACCGGGTCACACAGCCAAATTCTCTTGAACTATTTTGGGCATGAAACCATGTGTGTGGTCGGTCAAAAAGAGACTTCCAGGAATTTCCTGAACTCCTGCTCTGATTTGGGCGATTTTTGGATATGTTGTTCACCCAGATCAGGACTATGGGAATATGTTGTGGATTGGGGTATTTATTATACTTTGTAAAAATGTGTTTTTTCTGCCTGGAGATAATTAAGTTAGTGCATTATCTGCCCTAATTATCTCACAGGCAGAGAGGAGGGAATTATCTATTTGTATTGGGAGTGTCACATTTTGTCACTGTATTGTTATTGGCAATAATCTTTGTGTCCCTTTGCCCAACAAGGTCCACGTGGGTGTCAACCTTGTTGGGAAACTTGCATAAAAGGCCAGCTGTGGCTTCCATTAAACACACTTGTTTTACCCTCCATGAAGTCTAGGCTCACGTTTGGGGAATTGGAGAACTGCATACACTCTGGGGATTGCTATAATCACTATACTCCCCTGAGTATAATCACTAAGCTCTTGTAAGAGCTGTTCCTGCTACGCTCTCTCTCTAGACTAGGAGAGGTCTACCTACTGGAGCTGGATCCTGGCCTTGGGTCCATGGTGGGTGGAGGACGGTGAAACCCCAGCCAAGCTGCAGCAGTAAGTGGGGTTTACGGTGGTTATGGTGTTCCAGTGCAGTGCTGATGGTACTCGCAAGTACTAGGAAGCAGCGACCGACGGAGGTACCCAGTCAGGGTGCCAGGCAGTCCATCACAGGACACTATAGTCACCAGAACAACTTTCAGAGAAAATGCAGTGTTTACATCCTAGGGATACCTCCACTGGACACTCCTCAGATGGCTGGTAGAGGTGCTTCCTGGGGCAGTGCTACACACTGTACAGCACTGCCATTCAGTGTCTCCACCCTCTGCATTGAGTCACTGAACTGTCCTAATAGAGATGCATTGATTCAATGGATCTCTATGAGAAGCTGCTAATTGGCCAGGTCTGTGTTTAACTTTTGCTGGTTCTGCCCTGATCTGCCTCCTTGACAGTTTCAGCCAATCATATGGGAAAGCATTGTGACTGACTCACAGAATCACTTCTGATTATGTCAGTCAAGCAGGCAGATCAGGGGCAGCATCTGCAGATCTATATACAAGTAAGGTTTTACTATATTTAGGGAAGCAACGAGGAACCAAAAGATGCTAGATGGTGTTTTTTTTACACTACAGGGTCAGGAATATATGTTTGTGTTCCTGACCCTATAGTGTTCCTTTAAATCACCAGCATTCTCTATTTAATCAATAAAACTCCATTACAAAGTATTCTAGCTGTATCAGAGTATACCCTGTGATAAAGGTTTGTTTAGATATGTTGAGATGTTTTTTATAGGTGGGTGATGATACAGGTGTTGTCAAGGATTAGCACTGCACCTTGCAACATATTCCAACAAACCCAGCTGTCAGTTCATAGCTTCCAGATGTACCTTGCCAGCACATGAAAGCGGCAGAATTACTTTATTGTATTTTATTACTAAATGCATATTTCTTTGTCAGAATCTCTTGATGCAACATTTCAAAGAGTGCCAATATGATATAAACATTATGTGAAGCAAGGGTGCCCAGTCTCTCATGTACATTCTTGAGAAATTATTTTTGTATGATGTCTGCCTTTAACCCCTTAAGGACACATGACATGTGTGACATGTCATGATTCCCTTTTATTCCAGAAGTTTGGTCCTTAAGGGGTTAAATACACACAGAATGTGCGCACATGCATACATTCAAGTAAGATATGCTGAGGATTTGGATCTATTTAAATAGACATTGTTCATATTATTTCACTAAAGTGAGAATTCACAATGAATTTTAAAATTTAGGCCAAAATTGTCAAATTTGAAAAACAATCTTCAAATCAATAGTGTTTTTAGTTTAGCTAGTTTGAACTTGTGAAATTCACTTTGAATTCCCAGCCATTCTCATTTTAGCGAGTAACCCTGATTGTGCATTCTATTCATTAGATGTGGTTATACTTTAAAAAGTGTATTATTCAGTATTTCAAGTTAATTTCAAAACTTAAGTCAAATTACCCAACTTGGAAAATCTTCAGTGAGCTAAAATCCCGGTATAAATATTTAGGCCTAATATTTGAAATTCACTTTGAATCAATGATGATTAAAGGACCACTATAGTGCCAGGAAAACAAACTTTCTGGCTCTATAGGGTCTTTGGGTCCCCCCCACCCTCTGGATCCCACTCCCGCCAGGCTGAAGGGGGAGGATGGGGTTAAACCCTTACCTTTCTCCAGTGCCGAGGGAGCCCGAGGGACTCTCCTCCCTCTTCCGACGTCATCCACCGCGCGCGCATTCAATCAGTCCATCGGAAAGCATTTCTTAATGCTTTCCTATGGATGTCAGCATCTTCTCACTGTGAAAATCACAGAGAGAAGCGCGGAAGCATCTCTAGTGGCTGTCAATGAGACAGCCACTAGAGGCTGGATTAACCCTAATGTAAACAGTTTACAGCTGAAGGATTAACACTAGATGGACCCGGCACCCAGACCACTTCATTGAGCAGAAGTGGTCTGGGTTCCTATAGTAGTCCTTTAACAAACTCTTGAGTAAGCCTGTGAGATTTGGCCACTGAACTTCGATGTAGCTAACTGAAATCAAAATAGCAAAATGCAGGTTAAAGTAGCCAAGCTGTGACTATAGATGAAATGGCAACATTTTCCAGATCAATTATTCTTTCCTAAACTTTGCTATTCCTATTTTAAATCAATTCAGTTCAGTGTTTGAGTGTACAAAATATTAGGTATTCTTAAATCTATCAACATTGATGGTTCTGTCTAAGCTCCATAACCTGCAGCCCCTTTTAGGTTGCCTCCATTTTTACCCTCAGTTGCCTCAGTTGTCGTTTGGACATTAGTTAAAAGTATTCCATTGAGGAACTTACTTACCCAGCAGGCTCTTACAGTTCTGTCAAAATTATTGTTAGTGACTGCTCTCTGAATAGATTTTTCCATTCCAGCTCACAAACCCAGTGACTAAGTAAGCCACCATATTTAACCAAGTTTATTCCCATGGTCCCAAAACATTCCCTATACATTACTACACTTGTGGGTATTAAAGGGTATTATCCTGCTGAAACACCAGCTTGTAGCTGGCATGCTTGTGCTATGAAGTAATATACCCTGGTCAGGTGAACCCTCCCCCCCCCCCCCAATGTACATAAGGAAATGTAAAATTATTTTTGTTTACATAATGTACAAAATGCACATGCAAGTGTATAATGATAAAATGGATACTGTATACTGTAGGTATTGTATTATATCTGAGTGCTGGTAAGTAATCTGCAACAGTATATGCACAGCATGTATATAAGTAAATTTGTGCATTCTGTAAATGCATGTATGTAGTGAACAAATCAATTCATGAGGTATATAAATGTAACTACATGCTACATAAGTGCACTTACACACTAAAATCCTATAATGTTATAGACAACATAGATTTAAATGTTACGTAAAATTATCTATCTTAGCAAACAAATATATCGATTCAATTACACCATATGGTCATATAATGTTAAACCCACCACTAGGTTACAGAACCCCAATATCGGTGGGTCCTACACTAATTTTAACATCAGAGATTAATAAGATGAATGCAGAATTTACAGCTTATATTGTTACTGACAAACTACATTCACTTACACATTATATGTATGTCTGTATGTAGTCTGCAGATATATGCAGCGTGCAAGTTTAAATGTAATTTAGTATTCTGTAGATTCCAGCCAAGTCTCTCCCAATAGGCACCAGTAAAGATAAATAACATGAATTATATGTCTGTTCAGATGCAGAAAATGTCCCAGAATTTACACGAGAATTGTGACCCGAGTATAACCCTGTCTGACTCTGACATCATGCTGCCTGTCCTCCATTTCAGTAACTTCTGCAGAGCATTTAATCAATACCCACAGAGAGTGGGGCAGCTCAGTCCTTTACCATTCAAATAGAAAGAATGTAAAATATTATTGAGGGAGATTGTATTCTCTCACAAACACATCCACACACTGTGTCCAGTCAAATCATGTAGCATAAATCCTTTGATGGAAGCTGCAGCAATGAAAAATAAAAATGAATAAAGGAAAATTCTAACTGCTACAGCTAAAGCATGTTACAGCCCTCCCCCCCCCTCACAACTCATACCTTAGTCCTCCCATTGCGCAAGAGACCACATGCTCATATGCTTTAAAATGTTTATTTTTCTTTTTAAAAGGCGTTTATCACCATAAACTTATGTTTCACCAATTGTTTCCTCTTCTACTTATCTGTTAATTTGTTTTACTTTTGTTCTTTTTCAATATTTTTTCTTGTAAAATACATAAAACAAAAAAGAGACCACTTTGTCTTATGTATTTCTACAAAGCATGACAGATTTTGACAAAGGGTGGAGCTTAAAGGGATACTTTAGTGTAAGGAATACAAAGCTGTATTCCTTAAACTATACTTCCCTCTGGCTCCCCTCCCTCGTGGCTCCTGACCTGGCATTGTAAAGGGTAAAAAACCTCCACTTGGTACTGTAACGGGTCAGTTCTCCGCCTCCTCTGACATCACCCAATGGGGGGCTAATGTGCATGCAATGCTTTCCTATGGGTTTTCTTTGACGCTAGATGTCCTCATGCAGAGTCCGAGGATGTTCATCATCTGTTAAGTGACCAAAAGTCGCCAACAAAGCAGGAAATACCTTTAGTGGCTGTCTGATTGACAGCCACTAGAGGCAATCTGGGTCCTGCAGATGTCCTCATGCAGAGTCCAAGGACGTTCAGCATCTGTTAAGCAACCAAAAGTCGCCAACCAAGCAGGAAATACCTCCAGTGGCTGTCTGATTGACAGCCACTAGAGGCAATCTGGGTCTTGCAATGTAATTATTGCAGTTTCTTAAAAACTGCAATGACATACATTGCAGGCAGGGCCGGCCTTAGGGGTGTGCAAGCTGTGCGGTCACACAGGGTGCCATGGAGCAGGGGGCGCCATGCGGCCGCACAGCCAGCCGGGATTTAAAAAGAAACTTGGTGGGGCGGAGCTTCCCGTGTGGCAGGGGGTGGGGCTTCCCTACGACGGGGGCGGAGCTAAACATGCCGGATAAGTGCTGCAGGGGAAGCAGGAAGGAGTCCCTGCTTCCCCCAACAAACAGTCTCCAGGAGCTGCACTGCCTGTCTGCCTCCACAATGAACAGAGGTAACTATGTGTGATTGTCTGTGTGAGTGTAACTGTCTATGTGTGTCTGTGACTGTTTGCCAGTGTGTGTGTGTCTGTGACTGTCTGTCTGTGTGTGTGTGTGTGTGTGTCTGTCTGTGACTGTCTGTATGACTGTCTGCCTGTGTGAGTGTAACTGTCTATGTGTGTCTGTGACTGTTTGCCAGTGTGTGTGTGTCTGTGACTGTCTGTGTGTGTGTGTGTGTGTGTCTGTCTGTGACTGTCTGTATAACTGTCTGCCTGTGTGTGTGTGACTGCTGGCCTGTGTGTGTCTGTGACTGTCTGCCTGTGTGTGTGTCTGTGACTGTTTGCCTGTGTGTGTGTGTGTCTGTGACTGTCTGTATGACTGTCTACCTGTATGTGTGTGACTGCCTGCCTGTGTGTGCCTGTGTGTGTCTGTGACTGTCTGTCTGTGTGTGTGTGTGTGTGTGTGTGTCTGTGACTGTGACTGTCAGTATTACTGTCTGGCTGTGTGTGTGTGTGACTGACTGCCTGTCTGTGTGTGTGTTTGTGTGTGTGTGTGTGTTTGTGTTTGTGTGTGTGTGTTTGTGTGTGTCTGTGTGTATGACTGTCTGCCTGTGTTTGTGTGTGTGTGACTGTGTGTGTGTGTGTGTCTGTGTGTATGACTCTCTGCCTGTGTTTGTGTGTGTGTGACTGTGTGTGTGTCTGTGTGTATGACTGTCTGCCTGTGTTTGTGTGTGTGTGACTGTCTGCATGTGTGTGTATGCATGACTGTGTGTGTCTGTGTGTATGACTGTCTGCCTGTGTTTGTGTGTGTGTGACTGTGTGTGTGTCTGTGTGTATGACGGTCTGCCTGTGTTTGTGTGTGTGTGTGTGACTGTCTGCGTGTGTGTGTGCGCACGTGACTGTCTGCCTGTGTGTGTGAGTGACTGTCTGCCTGTGTGTGTTTGTGTGGCTTTCTGCCTGTGTGTGTGTGACTGCCTGCCTCTGTGTGTGTGGATGTCTTCCTGTGTGTGTGGATGGCCACCTGCCTCTGTGTGTGTGTGTGTGTGTGTGTGTCTGTGTGTGGCTGTCTGCCTGCGTGTATGGGTGTGGCTGTCTGTGTGTGTGTGGCTTTCTGCCTGTGTGTGTGTGTGTCTGTGACTGTCTGTATGACTGTCTACCTGTATGTGTGTGACTGCCTGCCTGTGTGTGTCTGTGACTGTCTGTGTGTGTGTGTGTGTCTGTGACTGTCAGTATTACTGTCTGGCTGTGTGTGTGACTGACTGCCTGTCTGTGTGTGTTTGTGTGTGTGTGTGTTTGTGTGTGTCTGTGTGTATGACTGTCTGCCTGTGTTTGTGTGTGTGTGACTGTGTGTGTGTGTGTGTCTGTGTGTATGACTCTCTGCCTGTGTTTGTGTGTGTGTGACTGTGTGTGTCTGTGTGTATGACTGTCTGTCTGTGCGTTTGTGTGTGTGTGACCGTCTGCATGCATGTGTGTATGCAATGACTGTGTGTGTGTGTCTGTGTGTATGACTGTCTGCCTGTGTTTGTGTGTGTGTGACTGTGTGTGTGTCTGTGTGTATGACGGTCTGCCTGTGTTTGTGTGTGTGTGTGAGACTGTCTGCGTGTGTGTGTGTGTGCACGTGACTGTCTGCCTGTGTGTGTGAGTGACTGTCTGCCTGTGTGTGTTTGTGTGGCTTTCCAACTGTGTGTGTGTGACTGCCTGCCTCTGTGTGTGTGGATGTCTTCCTGTGTGTGTGGATGGCCACCTGCCTCTGTGTGTGTGTGTGTGTGTGTGGCTGTCTGCCTGCGTGTATGTGTGTGGCTGTCTGTGTGTGTGTGGCTTTCTGCCTGTATGTGTGGCTGTCTGCCTGTCTTTGTATGTATGTGGCTGCCTGTCTGTGTGGCTGTCTGCCTGTGTGTGTGACTGTCTGCATGTAAATATGTGTGTGTAAGACTGTATGTGTGGCTGTGTGTAAAACTGTATGTGTGGCTGTGTGTGTGTGGCTGTCTGCCTGTAATAGTGTGTGAGTGAGTTTATCTACCTGTAACTTTGTATGTGTGTTACTGCCTGTACCTGTGTGTTTCTGCCTGATCCTGTGTATGTGACTATCTGCCGGCGACTATGTGCATGTGGTGGATTTCACAGTGTATATGTATAACTGTGTGCATCTGACTGTGGGAATGTGTGCACATAACTCTGCAAAAATATACACCTGCATTCACACATAGGCCTAAGTGTATGGTTTTATCTGAATTAAATAACCATCACACACAGCCAATAAACCCAGCACAAACATCACATACAACCAATACATGCATATCAAACACTGTTAATACGCCCATTACAAATATCACTCACAGCCATCACATAGCATACATATCACACACAGTCAGCACATCTATCACAAACACAGACAACACAAACATTACATCATACATGGATGACAAGGGGGGGAGGCGGCGCTGTGAAGATTTTCCGCACAGGGTGCCTAAAGGCCTAAGGCCGGCCCTGATTGCAGGACTAAGTGGGACTAGGACACTGCGCCCAAACCACTTCAATAAGGAAATCTACACTTCCTTTGTCAAGATTCGTCAAATTCCATTTTTTCCACAATACATCCTCTGTCCTCTGTAAACTCGGGATCCATCTCTTCTCCTCTGGGCATCATGCATCCCCACTCTTTATTGCACTGGGCATGCGTGAGATCAGAAATGAGGGGGAGAAGATGTGCCAGATAGGAAGAAGGTTAGGCACTAAACTCTAAGAACTTTTCCGAAGACAAAATGGAGGACCTGTACCAAACAAAATATAGGAAAACATATACCTGTTACACGGTCTCTCTGTTACATGCTGGGGTCTCACAGACCTCAACATATATTCTTTTTTAACATGCTTTATTTTTTTATTTTGTACAACATGTTAGTTGTTTATACTACTGTTATTTACACTAGTGTCACTTTCCTAATCGGATGTTACTCCTGCCCCGCCTAACATGAAGCTGCAACTCCATCTAATAAATAACTAGTTGTGCTGCCTTTTCTATGTTTTCCTATTGAACAATTTTGCTTTTGTCCAGAGCATTTTTTTCCCATTATGATTGAGTTAAACCTGCCAGCGTTCGATGGAGTTTGTCTGCTCTAACACTCCACGGGTTCTATATGAGTCTGAACTGAATCCATCAAAATGGCCTGTACAGTAAGTGAGCTTTCACAGAGATCAGTATATCACTAAGAGGCACAGATTCTGCTGTCACCAAGGAATGATGGTCGGCCAATTAGTGATTTGAGTATTGCTGTACATGTGGCTACTTGCACATTCCTCTTGGGACACCATGCATAATCATCATGCTTTGGTAGCCAAACCTGACCCAAACTTGCTCTTGGAGGACTGAGAATGTGGGCCACTAATCCAAGAACAAAAGGGTTGCACATTTAACCTGTGCTGGCCTGGCTGCTAGCGCTGTTCAATTCTTCTTGTTGCTTGTCTCAGACAGTGCTTTGTTATTACCAGCTCTATGTATCTCCCTCTGAACGTTATACGAAATAAAGAGGGAGCTATGAAGATGCAGCCCACTTTGTAGTGGCTTAGGAGCAAATGCCCATAAAGTCTTGTGAATGTATATCTTTATACCTTGTTGAGTACATTTTCGGCAAGAACTGGCATGTTAATTACTGCTTTTGCTTTGAAAAACTACAGTGACATACACTTAAAACTTGAACATTACACATCTATTTGTCTACATGTACACCATTGTGTGGTGAGTAAGTCTTATAGGAACCAAATGCTCATATATGTGGGTTTTGATGGCCTGTATTCTACATGTTTGACAGATAGCTCATTTTTACTTTTTATCGTTTTGATGATTCATATCCAAAAAGTATGTTTCATTAGGCAAGAGACAAAAGGCCAGAATTTACTTTTAAGGGCTTGACAGACAGAGGACACACAAAACATCAGGTCACATCAGGCTTATCCCATAACGGATACAGGTGGGTCTATGGGATCCAGGTGGCACTTTTTAGAGAGGCAGCGCACCAGACATTAATGGGGCTGCAGATTAAGCTGCAAAACACTTAAAGGACCACTATAGTGCCAGGAAAACATACTCGTTTTCCTGGCACTATAGTGCCCTGAGGGTGCCCCCACCCTCAGGGTCCCCCTCCCGCCCGGCTCTGGAAGGGGGAAAGGAGTAAAAACTTACCTTTTTCCAGCGCTGGGCGGGGAGCTCTCCTCCTCCGATCCTCCTCTTCTCCTCCCATGCGGCTGAATGCGCACGCGCGGCAAGAGCTGCGCGCGCATTCAGCCGGTCACATAGGAAAGCATTCATAATGCTTTCCTATGGACGCTGGCGTGCTCTCACTGTGAAAATCACAGTGAGAAGCATGCAAACGCCTCTAGCGGCTGTAAATGAGACAGCCGCTAGAGGAAATAGGGGAAGGCTTAACCCATTCATAAACATAGGAGTTTCTCTGAAACTGCTATGTTTATGAAAAAATGCGTTAACCCTAGCTGGACCAGGCACCCAGACCACCTCATTAAGCTGAAGTGGTCTGTGTGCCTAGAGTGGTCCTTTAAGCAAAAAGAGTGTCAGTGTATGTTTGTATGCTTGTATGAATGAGCTTTATAGACTTATGATGTCACAACCTAACATTCACCAACCAGTTACTAGTACTCAAGGGAATAGCTCAGACAGCTTAACTGAAATGAAAGCCATGATGCCATCAATCCACTCGTTTATCAACAACATCAATAATAGTGAATAATAAGTACAAAGTGTATATCAAAACCACAAAACGATGAAAACCAAAAGTGGAATAGTGATAATGGGAAAAATAAATATATACAAACATACAACCTGAGCTTGGCAAAGTGGTCAGGTAAAATCTAAAAATATAAAATATAATACAACATAGTGTAATCTGTGATAAAATAATATAAAGTAGGACAAAACGGACTATCACTCACATTCGGCAGAGCCGTCCCAGGCTCTGTATAGCAGACCCAAAGGTGCCAATTCAGGCTAACGAAATCCCAAAGAGTGGATGAAGAGAAAATTTGGTAAAAAAATATATATATTTATTGAGGATAAAATATCCAAAACTCGAGGTACTAGGGGTGTGGAATCCAGAGAAATACAAAAAAAGGATATCCACTTACCCCAAATAAAGTAACCAGGAGAAGCAAGTAAAAAAATAACAAATTTGAAATAAAAAATACAGCTGTATATTTAAATAAATAGCAGCAAAGTAAATAGCAGCAGACGCGTTTCGGCTCAAAAGCCTTCTTCCAGTGCTGATGTCCTGGTCTTCGGGGCTTGTTTAAGTACACCAGGTAATCACGATCACATGTGCATAGTCTCCATCTATTTTCGTCACTTCCGGTTTTCGTCATCTGGAGCGCATGGTGGAACGCAAATACATATTATGCCGCCGGATGAAAAATCCTTTATATATAAAAATTTATTGAGCTCAGAACAGACAAGATAATAAATGTTAGAAAGAGATTATTTTCTCATTGAATATTTAAAATCAATATATATAATGTAACATAAATATATACATAAACAAGGTATAGAATACAGAAAAAATTACATAAAAGGAATATAAAAAAGGGTACAAATATAATAACGGTAGTTAGAGCTGGCATAGTTAGGAAGTCAATGAGGACAATAAGAAAATTCTTAGATAAAAATATTTTTATATAAAAAAGGAGTTATAAAAAATATATCTATATATTATTAATTAAAAAAATGGCTAAACTCAAAATGCAAATTTAATCCATTAGGGGATAAAGAATCTACTTCAAAAATCCATTTGCTTTCTATCTTGGCCAACTCTTTAACATTGTTTTCACCCAAAATAGCCATGAAAGATAATACATATGGATCACTTCTATGTTTTTCAACAAAATGTGCTGAGACACTATGCTTCAAATATCTCCTCTGGATATTGCCCACGTGCTCCGCAATTGTAGTTTTTAAAGCTCTGGTGGTCATTCCAATATATTGCAGACCACATGGGCACCAGAGGAGATATATGACATTTGTAGATTGACAAGTCAAAATCTGGCGAATAGAAAAAAGATGATGGTTATGGTGGGAAGTAAAAGAGGTTTAAAAGACGATGGTTATGGTGGGACGTAAAAGAGGTAAAAAAAGACGATGGTTATGGTGGGAAGTAAAAGAGGTAAAACCGCCAGATTTTGACTTGTCAATCTACAAATGTCATATATCTCCTCTGGTGCCCATGTGGTCTGCAATATATTGGAATGACCACCAGAGCTTTAAAAACTAGAATTGCGGAGCACATGGGCAATATCCAGAGGAGAAGGCTTTTGAGCTGAAACGCGTCTGCTGCTATTTACTTTGCTGCTATTTATTTAAATATACAGCTGTATTTTTTATTTCATATTTGTTATTTTTTTACTTGCTTCTCCTGGTTACTTTATTTGGGGTAAGTGGATATCCTTTTTTTGTATTTCTCTGGATTCCACTCCCCTAGTACATCGAGTTTTGGATATTTTATCCTCAATAAACATATATATATTTTTTACCAAATTTTCTCTTCATCCACTCTTTGGGATTTCGTTAGCCTGAATTGGCACCTTTGGGTCTGCTATACAGAGCCTGGGACGGCTCTGCCGAATGTGAGTGATAGTCCGTTTTGTCCTACTTTATATTATTTTATCACAGATTACACTATGTTGTATTATATTTTATATTTTTAGATTTTACCTGACCCCTTTGCCAAGCTCAGGTTGTATGTTTGTATATATTTATTTTTCCCATTATCACTATTCCACTTTTGGTTTTCATCGTTTTGTGGTTTTGATATACACTTTGTACTTATTATTTACTCTTTATTTGTGTTTGGAAAACACTGTTATATCTACCACTATTTTATCTTTATATTCACGAAGCGCCTACACACTATTTATTTGTTTTCTTCTGTAACATCAATAATAGACTTGAGAAGTTGGAACCAGCCAGTACAATTGTACCTTGCAGTCCTGCTGTTGACTTCTGTGTAACACCCCTGCCCATGCAGTCACTCAAATGCTCACTTTCCTATTGAAGGCGTTTTTGTAGGTGGACTTTGGCTATCATAGGCACTCTGACCAGTCTGCAGCTATGGAGCCACATAAACAGCAAACTGCAATGCACTTTGTGTTCTGACACCTTTCTATCATGGCCAGCATTATTTTTTTCAGCAATTTGAGCTACACTAGCTCTTCAGTGTGATCGGACCAGGTGGGCTAGCCATTGCTCCCCACGTGCAACAATTAGTTTTGGGTGCCCATGACCCTGATGCCGGTTCAATGGTTCACTGGTTGTCCTTCCTTGTACCACTTTTGGTAGATACTAAGAACTGCATACTGGGAAAAGCTCACAAAACGCACTGCTCTGACCCAGACGTCTAGCGATCACTATTTGGCCTTTGTCACTGAGATCTCTTCACTTGCCCATTTCCTTGCTTCCAACACATGAAAATCAAGAAATTACTATTTACTTGCTGTCTAATACATCCCACCTCTTGACAGGTGCCATTGTAACAATATAATCATAGTGAATAGAGAAGGAGATAAACACTGTCCTACGTTAGGATCATTAATTAAAACATAACTTTTCATAGTGGAAGTTATGTTTTAATTAATAATCCTAAAATAGGACAGTGTTTCTTTCCTTCTCTATTCATATTCCTCAATCAGGGTTAACCCCTTCACTGCCCTAACAACCTATGCTATACTAGGCTTCCACTCTATTTAATTTTGTAAAATATAATCAATGTTATTCATTTCACTTTTCAGTGGTTTTAATGCTGTGACTGATCAGTGTATATGCACAAGCTGGTAGACTTGGGGCATAAATATGGTGGTTTCGCCTTTTATGACTGCAATGGGAGGGGGGTGCCAAAAATAGGACCCGCCCCATGTGCCAAATGCTCTAGGTACACCACTGCAGAGTGTGTATAATGAATTTGGTGTGTTTGTAGTGAATGCTGTGTGTATAATAAATGTACTGTGTTTGTAGTGAATGCAGAGTGTATATAATGAATGTAGTGTTTGTAGTGAGTGCAGAGTGTGTATAGTAAATGTAATGTGTTTGTAGTAAGTGGAGAGTGTGTATAATGAATGTTGTGTGTTTGTAGTAAGTGCAAATTGTGTATAGTGTATGTCGTGTGTGCAGAGTGTGTATAATGAATGCAGTGTGTGTAGTGAATGTAGTGTGTGTGTAATGAGTGCAGAGTGTGTATAGTGAATTTAGTGTGCTTGTAATGAGTGCAGAGTGTGTATAGTGAATGTAGTGTGTTTGTAGTAAGTGAAGAGTGTGTATAATGAATGTAGTGTGTGTGTGTGTGTGTTGAATGATGTGTGTGTGTGTGTATTGGATGATGTGTGTGTGCTGGATGATGTATGTGTATGTGCGCTGGGTGATGTGTGTGTGTTGGATGATGTGTGTGTGTGCGCTGGATGATGTGTGTGTGTGTGTGTTGGATGATGTGTGTGTGTGTGTGTGTGTGTGATGTGTGTGTGAGCTGATGTGTGTGTGCTTGATGATGTGTGTGTGTGTGTGTGATGTGTGTGTATGTGTGTGTGTGTGTGTGTGTGTGTGTGTGTGTGTGTGTGTTGGATGATGTATGTTAAGGGGGGAAGCATTTTTTTTTCAATATATGTGTGTATATTTTATTTTATTCCCCCCTCCCTTTTTCTTGCCTTGTCAGGGAGGGGGGAGATCGCCTGGTGGTCTGGTGGTATGGTGGTGGGAGCCAGCAGCTGCACACAGGGGCCCAGCACACTCTGTTCCCTCTCCAGCTCTAACTCTTACGAGACTCACCTGCGTGCTGTGCGGAGCGTAACCATGGTAACCCGTGGCAATGCTCTGACAGCCGTGGGTCTCGCGAATGTGAGACACAGAGCAGCTGGAGAGGGAACACAGAGTGTGCTGGGCCCCTGTGTGCAGGTAGCAGGGCAGGTCCTGCAGGACTGGTAACAGGAACGGCGTTCCTGCTTTGGAAAAAGTGCAGGAACGCCATTCCCATGCGTTCCTGCAGGACTCGAGCCCTGCCTCAAAGTATTAGGAATTTGGAGTTCCACTTTCCCAAGACAATAGGCCCCACTACCAGTTTGACCTTTTTAGATGTACAATTCAGCCTCCTCTCGGAAATGATTCAGCGAGGCTGGGTGGATACAAAACTATTTCATTGATCAAGGCTCCTGCTCTTGCAGGGAACTGCAGTCCCTCCTAGGTTCACTAAATTTTGATATGTGGATACTTTTTCGGGGAGGCTCCTTCACTTCACTTAATTTACTACCCAGTCTTCCAGATGACTATGATGGATATAGTACTCCGACCGAGTACCTACTCACTTCCTAGCCGTTGGGGAGGGAGCCAGGAGCGCTTCAAACCAGTCACCGAGGCTTGACTAGGGTCTCACTGGAGCTTTTCCACCTGGCCAGGCTGCAGCTCTCCTTCCAGACAGGAGCATATATTTTAACAGGGCTGACTGTACAGATATAATTAGCATAATATTATATCGTTGGTAAGAGTTTCTTTATTTATAATATATAAATAATTGAGAATAAAAAATAGGGATTGTCTTGGAAGCAACGAAGCTATGTCTTCTAAAATATTTTATTGAATATAAATAAATAAAGATTGACAGATAAAAAAAAGTAATAATCCATTATAATAATTTACAGCAAAGTTTATAAGATTAAAGTATATGCTTGCAATATCCCTAAAATAAAATAACGTACCCTCAACCTGTGTCTTGTAAAATGCAGCAGCATCTCTGCATCCAAATTCTCCCCTCTGTGTCCCTAATATTAATAAGTATACATATTTATACTCTAGATTTTCAATTACGTCATGTTAGGAAAACAGAAAAACAAAAGTAATCTACCTTAACTTGGCAAAGATACAAGGCCATGACCATTAAATGTCTTGACTTGTCCATTTCTCATGGGAACATCTTAATCAGTCTCTTGTCATGACCTACACATCCTAATCTATGTATGGACTAAATCTCACGGTTTGAACATAACGTATACAAGTCCTGACTTGTCACATTAACCTAGGGCAAAATGGTGTCTTAAAGTCTAAACAACTTCTTTACGTATCTGGGTAAGAAGTCAATTTGATAAGTAAAGAAACATTGTATGAGAAACAATATCTTCAATTTCTCACAACTTGTCAGTTTGCAAAATCTCCTAAAGACAAAGTACAAGAAATACAAGTCTTCATTCTAAAAACCTGCATTATTTGAAAATGTCCATAACAGTGTGTATCTGTGAGTGAATGTGTGTTTCTGTCGGAGTGTGTTAAATCAGTGAGGATGTGTGTGTCTGTGTGTTTTTTTGTATGTGTGTGTGACTCAGTGAATATGTGTGTGTCTGTCAAGAGTGAGTCAAATCAGTGAGGGTGTGTTTATGTCTGTGTGTGTCTGTCAGTGAGTGTATGTCAGTGTATGTGTATCTGATGTGTATGCCAGTCAGTGAGTATGTGTGTAGGGGTGTATCTGTCAGTGTAAGTGTGTGTTGGTTAAACAGCTTGTGTGACAATGACTTTGTGCCTGTCAGTGAGTGTATGTCAGTGTATGTATCAGTGAGGGTGTATGTCTGTCAAAGTAAGTGCTGCTCTTAAACAGGAAAAGGTGTGGCATTGACGGAAGGGGAGGGACTAGGTAGATTAAGGGGTGTCTGAGTTTAGTCATGCCTAGGGCAGCACAAAAGCAAAATACACCACTGAATGGGGGTACTGTTGTACTCGTGAGACTGATCACTTAACACAAATATGTGTATTGTATTGCAGTAAAAGCTAACCGTATTTTGACATTCATGGTTAAACTGCCGTGCAGACAATTTCATTTCTTAATTTTTCACACCTTTTTTAGATTTCATTCATATATTTGATGTGAAATGAAAGCCCTATTTTCGCTGAACAAAATAAAATATATATTAAGCATGGGTGCATGTATTATGAAAGAGTTCAATCATGGTTGAAGAGACATACAGCATAATTCTAGGTTTTGTTTTGGTTCAGAACTTGTACAATTCCCTCCATCCTCAAGGGGTTAAGTTGATATAGTCCATGTTACATTTTATTTTGATTTTATGACCCCTTAAAACTTAGAGAGCATGTTTCATTGATTTAAAAAAGGGATTTTCTCAAAGTCTTTTTCGCGCACACAATCCAGTTTATATTCGTAAGTCATCTTGGTTTAAATAACAGGCAACACAATGAAAGCTGAGATCAAAAAGATATGAAAGACACAAAACATTAACACATGTGTCTCTCACATATTATCCATATGAACTCCTGCCAGCTCAACAGTCACATTATTTCCGATTCCATTTTCATCCAAAACGGACATCTTCAGCATATTTTGCCTCTAGTAATAACGCTCAATCAATGCATGTCGATGTACATTTCATTCAAGTATTTCCTATAAGTTTTAAAGTCGTTATATTGCCTTTGGCAAAGTTCAGCTGTTATGGGTAATCTATTGCAGTACCCACATGTGCCATGTGCCAAACATCATAAATGCTTTATTATGTTAGGACTTTTCATTATTTTGGCATCTCTGATATTCACTTGGCCTTTGTTTCAACCAGAGAATTTGTAAATGGCTATGGGGCTTAGTAGGACATCTGATGACTACAGGTTTTGGCTGGATCGCTAGCAGCTGTCCCATATGCTCCGTTGTAGTCCCAATATATGTTTGTTGAGTTATATGGCATGTTGAAATTAGGTTTCCGTCCAATATGCCCATGTTAGATTGGTCAGGCCTGTTCCATATAGCATTATGTTGACGCCGAGGTTGCAGTGAATGGCTATTCCAGTCGTGTGCATGCTATAGAGATGCTACGTCTAATGCTTTGCACCATAATGAAAAGCATTTGGTTGTGCTATAAGAGAATAAAGAACAGTACATCTGGTAATACAGAGTAACAAAACAACAAAACATATTCCAGCCTAAGAACAAATGGTGGAACTCTGTACATGCAACTCGCAATCCTTTACTCTACAGTTCCTATGCCTTATCTTAGTCCAATAAATGACTCACTTCCTTTCAGCTGGTTGTCTTTCTCTGGCGCCTTCTTCTAGATTATAGAAGAGTGTCAGTCGCTTTACTTTTAATTGGCTTGGAAATCCTGTGGCCATATTGATCATTGTGTTCAGCAGTATTTTGCATGTTTAGGCTCCTTACTGTGGTCTGATACTATGATTATCCCCTAGTTAAATTGCTTATTTGATGCAAATATTTTTTACACTGCATTGACTTAAAATTTATTTTTATTTTTTGTCATTCAATGTTTAATGCATTTAAATAGCTCAAATGCATGACATCATGCAAATAACGAGAACAGAGAAAGAGAAACCATAGCATTGATTATACAGTTTGTACAGGAAAGTGGTACATGTTAAAGATGAAACGTATACATAGTATATAATATTGTGCTGGAATGTGCATTAAATAAATAGAATTGAATATTGGAAGTATGGCTACATACAAATTGGTAGGAGGAAAAAGGGAAAATAAAATAAAGGGGGGGGGGGTAAAAAAAAACACAGTAGGTGTACTGTGGAAAATGAGTCAGGCAAGGCTGGCACGTGTATCTAAGGTTTTTTTCTATTATTAAAATTCTAGTCCAGATATTGTTTCTTATGGCTGATGTTTATAACTGCATGTTTCAAAGAAAAATTAAGCATAATCACCAAATAATCAATAATCATGTATTTTTAATTCTCTGCATGTGGGCTAGATAGCCTTCCTGTGACACCATTTTGCTGCCTTGTATTGAAGTAAAACCACCTCTGTCAACACCATAATAAAAATGAGCATTTCATATAGAATCTTCATGAAATACATTAACTGTGTTGAAATTTCGATCCAGTCAAAAGATTTACTGAGACTTGGTTATAGGGACTACTTTGTCTCAGTCATTTCCCACAGCTATCATCATTGATAGCTATACGGAAAAAAGCTCTTTCTATGGAGGATCCTGGTGTACCTCAATGCTATGGAGCGCTGACGTCAGGTGCCAAGAGCTGAAAAGAAACAAATGGAAGAAGATGGCGGCACCCATGAGGGACAGGTTCAGGTAAGTATAACTTACTTTCCCATGCCTCCAATAATGGTGACAGAGCGCGCTTTAAGTGTTATTTATATATCTGAGCCCTTATTCCTGTTTTCATAAGTTATATATGTAACATTCCTATAGAACTTTGTAAGAAGCTCCTAAAGATTATATAGTACACATACTGATATGCACAGGGACATACAAGTTGAACCTTACTACATGAGCTTTTACCATAACACACATTGTTCACCTTGTGATAACTATACTCTTATGCAGGGGCGGACTGACAGGTCGGGCAGATCGGTCATGGACCGAGGACCCAAGTCAGTCAGGGGGCCCGGCAGCACAGCCATGCTTCTGATGTGGAGTTTAGATTAGAGATCTCCTCAGCGAAAAGTAAGTTAAACCAAAACAAATTCAGTGAAAGGTTGCAGGGGCCCCATAATGACTCTAAGGCCCCCGTGCAACCCATCACCCTGTAAATAAATCCCCCCCCTCATCAGCGTGAGACCTGGCAGCATACCTTGCTCTCACTGCCAGGTCTCCTCTCTCCCCCTGCTCCGTGCTCAGGGCTCATATACAGCATGGATGAAGGGTGAGGAGAGGAGCCTGGCCTGCCAAGTGCTGCTTCAGGAGATGGAGTGAGAAAACATCAGATTGTACAGGTAAGCAGGCCCATACACACACTGCCCCCCCCCATACACACACTGCCCCCCCCCACATGCACACTGCCCCCACACACACTGCCCCCATACACACACACTGCCCCCCACACACTGCCCCTATACACACACACACACTGCCCCCACACACACTGCCCTCCATACACACTTCCCCATGCACACACACACTGCCCCCCATACACACACACACACTCCCTCAGGCACACACTGTCCCTACACACACACTGCCCCTATACACACACAGCACACTGCTCCCCATACACACACGCTTCTGCCCCCATGCACACACACACACTGCCCCCCATACACACACAAACACACACTGCCCCCCATACACACACACACTGCCCCCACACACACACACACAGCCCCCATACACACACACACACTGCCCACACACACACTGCCCACCATACACACACTGCCCCCCCACACATACACTGCCCACCCATATATGCACACACCGCCCCCCCACACACATACACTGCCCCCACACACATACACTGCCCACACACACACACTGCCCACCCATATATGCACACATGCCCCACACACACTGCCCACCATACACACACTGCCCCCCCACACACATACACTGCCCACCCTTATATACACACACTGCCCCCACACACACTATACACATTCACACACTGCCAACAAACACACACACACACACAGCACCCATACACACATACACTGCCCCCCATACACACATACACTGGTCACCCATACACACACACATACACTGCATACACTGCCCACCCCACTAACACATTGCCCCCAATACACACACTGCCCCCACACATATACACTTCCCCCCATACAAACACTGCCCCCAAACACACCACACACATACACACATTACCCGACACACACATACACTGCCCCCACACACACCATCCACATTCACACACTGCCCCCCATACATGCATTGCCCCACATACACTGCCAACACGCACACATACACAGCCCCCCATACACACATACATGTTGCGCGCACACACACATTCACTCACTACACCCCCCCACACACACTGAACCTTTCACACACACTGCAACCCTCACACATTGCACCACTCAGACACACCACTGCTCCTATGCCCTACTAGAGTCTCATATCCCAGCAGCCCCAGGTAAGCTGTCAAACGATTCTTAAACGGTTTGACTGCTTACTTTAAAATTATTGTTAACATTTACTTAGTCCATAAAGGACCACTATAGGCACCCAGACCACTTCAGCTCAATGAAGTGGTCTGGGTGCCAGGCCCCTCTAGATTTAACCATGCGCTGAAACATAGCAGTTTCAGAGAACCTGCTATGTTTCACTGAGGGTTAATCCAGCCTCTAGTGGCTGTCTCACTGACAGCCGCTAGAGGTGCTTCCGCCATTCTCACTGAGAAAATCACAGTGAGAAGACTTCCATAGGAAAGCATTGAGTAATGCTTTTCTATGGGCGGTTTGAATGCACGCATGGCTCTTGCTGTGCATTCAAATCTGACGTCGGCAGAGGGAGGAGAGTTCCCCAGCACCGAGGAGCCCGGCTCAGGTGAAAGGTAAATGGCTGAAAAGGTTTTAACCCCTTCTGTCCAGCAGGAGGGGAGTCCTGAGGGTGGGGGGGGACCTAATGACCCTATAGTGACAGGAAAACAAGTTAGTTTTTCTGGCACTATAGTGCACCTTTAATAATTTGGCTTCGGAGGGCCCCGGATCTAATTTTGTCCAGGGGCCCAGAAGGCTGTCAGTCCGTCCCTGCTCTTATGCGTGAAATTTCCCCCAGCTTTTTTACTACATATAAGGTAGAGAGGCTAAAACTTTTTAGGCTCTAGGACAATATAACTTTAGGAATACAGTCTTGTATTCCTAATGCTATAGTATCCCTTTTGGTTGGAAGAGTTCTGGTGTACCATTTTGTGTTATAGAAACAGAAGCAGAAATGTGATATTTCCTTATGGGTTAAAAAGGAACTGACAGCACTGTCCGCAAACTGTTTTGTTCAATTAGCCCTTTGTGCTTCTGCATATGCATGCTGGTGTTTACAGCGGTCACCTGTTCCTTTATCATAGAATGTATGTTAAAGTGATACTCTAAGCACCAGAAAAGTTTAATGAAGCAGGTTTTGTGTATTGGTCATGCTCTTCCAGTCTCACAGCTCAATTCTTTGTCTTTTAAGTGTTTCAAATTTGTTTCTGTCCATGTAGCCTTAGCCACACCTTCCCTTGTGTGTAGGTAGCGGTTATCGTGTGGTGTGAACCATAACAATCCCCAAAACCGCTCAATTCCCCCCAATCAAACTAGGAAACGTATATGTGATATAAAAAAGGACACAGCTTTATTTATAAATTAACAAACAAATGTAAATAAACCAACCATAAATAATTTCACGTGTAAGTATGCTTATATTCAAACTAGTCCTTGCCAACCGTACCACCAAAACTCTAGGGTACACCCCCCACCAAGGCATCGGCCCTCCCCCCTCATCCAAGATACCTGGCCTTCACTTTGGCCTTCAAACTCCACATGTCAACCCCTGGCCACCTTTCCTGGCACGGAGGGCACGCCCAAATACCCAAAACATTTTCGAGGTCAGGGGAGGGACCCGACCCAGCATCTTTCTTTTTCTGTACTCCTCTTCCCAATAGGTTCGGCAAGGACCACACCCGCCGGCTGTGACAAGAAAAAATCGTTAATGACAAACAGACAAACAACGCAAAACAAAAAGGGGAGGGAGGGAGGGAGGGGACTAGTTACCTTGCCGTTAAATTTTAAGATGGCTGAGGTAGCAGACAAAATGTCACCTATTTATATGACCCCACCCTACTCCTTAGCTAAATCACACCCCCATACTTCCACCACACCCACCACACCCACACATGCCTCCTATCCGGCTAGCTTTCAGCCCGCCTCCTCTGGGCCTGGCTGTGACTCACACAGCCTACATTTAAACAAATGTGTCATTTTCAATCAGATGTCACAGCGCCGTGTGTTTACTTTAGACTTGTGTATCTCCTGTCAATTGAACTATAATCACACAAAGGAGACTCCTGCAGGCTATAGCAGGCTGTTGACAAAGCAGGCTATAATAAATTCTAAATAAAACAGACTGTACAGTAATGCAAGTTTAAACATTAAATCTCTCTTTGCAGTAAATGTGTAGAGAGACTGTTTAGGTTACATTCAGGAGAGGTGTGACTAGGGCTGCATAAACAAGGTGATTTAACTCCTAAATGGTGGATGATTGAGCAGTGAGAATGCAGAGACATGAACTATCCACCAAAACCACTTCATTGCACTACATTTGTTTTGGTGCTTTTAATGTCCCTTTAAAGTCTCCTGTACATCTTGTTTTGGATTTATTTCAGAGATACTGGTTGGCTTGCTATTACCTTCATCGGTATTGCCTACATATGTCTCTCATATTGTGTCCAGGTGTATGTAATGTCCCTTTATATATTTAACCACAGTTGTTACCAGCAGCTGAAATGCTGACTGATGATGTGGACGGTATTGCTGGGAAAGAATAGACTTCTCTGCTCATTCCTTCAGAGCAGTCAGCACAAAGCACATTCTCTGCGAGTCTGTGCATAAAGGGGCAACTTAGGCAAATTAACCACTGTAGTTCACTAACTTGATAATTCCAAAATTACATTTTCTCATTCTCAGTATCATTTCCATCATACATGGATAGCAGTAATAGTGTGAGAGCATTGGGGTAACAAGCATAATTTGCAGAGAAATGATATTCAACTAATTGTTCTACACAAAATTATCATTAGTCAGCATGAACATTTTTATGGTTTTTTTTGCTAGACTAAGCGATGAGTAAAATGTATATCGGGTGGTGCAGTATGTATGATGCATTAGACTTTTCAAAATCATTTGATACAGTACTGCATGAAAGGTTAACTTGAGAAGTGAATTAGATAGGATCAGAGGAAACATTTTTACTGAGATCAAAACCTTGGTTATAGAGAGTGCAGAGCAAGGACATCCTCAAATTAGACAAATGTGATCAATAGTGTACCTCTGGGTTGTCCTTGGGTGACCTTCGTACTGTACTTGTTAATGACCTGACATCATGACACCATTGCAACAGGGAGTATCAAATGAACACAATGTTACTCAACTAGATATGAACGAGCAGGGGATCTGGGTAGGCAAGTTACAGATGAAACTTAATGTTGGAAAATGCATTTATAAATATACTGTGGGTAAAAGAAAAACATGTAATTTATAATAGGATTATGTAAGAGGAATCAGTAAATAGGAAGTGTTTTGGAATATTTATTCGCAACAGATTTAACAATAATTTTGCTCACTATAAATGATAAGACATCACGTTGAATGTGCAGAAATATTTTAGGACAGTCTAAAAAACAACATTATGGATTGGGAAAAATTACAGAAGAAGACATTAGTTATAATGGAAAGGTAAAAAGGTGCAATTTGTGCACTATATAACAAGCATCTTCTGTGTGGTTTTATAAATTATAGCAATGTTGCAGGGCCAATGCAAACAGTCTCTTGTGACCTGTTCATTAACAGAACGGCTACTAGATGCATACTTGCAAGAACAGAATATTCAAGGATATAATCTTTCAATGTAGGGTAATAACTGCTTGATCCAAGGATAAATCTGACTGCCATTCTGGGGTCAAGAAGGAATTTTTTTCCTAGCTTGCTGCAAAATTGTGCTTCAAACTGGGTTTTTTGCCTTCTTTTGGATCAACAGCAAAAAACAAATGTGAGGTAGGCTGAACTTGATGGACGCAAGTCTCTTTTCAGCTATGTAACTATGTAACTATGTAACTAGAACTGGAAATTGCACCTACAAATGAAATATTCTTGGCCAATAAAGGTGCGTTATTTTTGCCTAAAAAACTTGTGTTTCAATAGATGCTTTAGGCTAGTTTTATTTAAACAAAGTATGCTATATGGAATCATTCTCATTATTGAAAACATTATTAATAATAAAAGACTGTTGGTCTAGAGATAAATGTTAGACATTTTGGAGTCAGGAAGGAAAGTTTTCTTATTTTTCACAGAAAAACTGAAAATTGCTCAAGGCAGAAGAACCCTTTATATGTGGAACAGCAGCAGTAAACGCAGTGTTACAAATGTTGAACCTGATAGACTGCTCCTTTTTCACCGTGTGAGTATATCCTTCACCTAGTTACAACCGGCATCAAAAGTAGCTATGAAACGAATCTGAGATTCAGACTGTATTGTTTGTGTTCTATGTGGATGTTCATCTATAAGAGATTCGGTCGTGAGAGCCCTGTGATAAGCGCCTTTAAGAGTACGGTTTGGATAACCTTTCTCTCTGAACATAGTTCTGAGTTCTTTAGCCTTAGTACTAAACATGGTTAAATCTGAACAGTTTTGCCTAAGGCCGACTGAAATCCCTCTTTTCAATGGAACCGGATGATAGCTCATCCAGCTCAGTAGACTATTAGTTAAAGTCGTCTTCCTGAAAAAGTAACTCTGGATGCTACCATCCTTTTTCAGAGACAGTGTAACATCCAAAAAATTCAAAGAAGAACCTCCTATCTCTGAGGTGAATTTAAGATTAAGGGAATTACCATTGTGAACTTTAACAAAGGAAAAGCAGTATAGATGTTGGCATACAATGGGGCATAAGCCGTACCCATCGTAGTCCCCCTCGCCTGGTGGTAGAAGGTGCCATTAAAAATTAAGTAGTTATGCAGAAGAATAAATTGCAATAATTCCAAGACAAATAAGTTATGTCTTGAATGATTAGATCCCCTGCACTGTAAGAAGTGCCGGGTGTGGTCCAGGCATAGGTCATGAGGGATTGAGCTGTACAGACCCTCTACATCGAGACTGCACAGTTTGGCACCAGGAGGAACATGAATTTTAGAAAGCTCGAATAAGGTCTGTTTGGTGTCACGTAAGTAGGAGGGCAAAGTTATGTGTTAAATTGTTGATCCCTGAGACTATGGTTCTCCCAGTCAGTTTGGCTTATAGTTTGTGGATTTTATGTAGTGTGTAGAAAGACGCAATCCTTGGAGTGGTGTTCAAGAGAAAAGACTTTACTAATTAGATGATCATTTAGACAACTAACTAAATGGTCTTTAACTTATACAAGAAAGTTTTGGTTGGATCAAGTTTGAGGACTTTGTAGATGGAAGTGTCTGTGAGAAGTTGCATGCAGATGTCAACATACTGTTGTCTATCAAGAATAACAATATTCTCCCCTTTATCAGAGGGCTTGATAACTATCTAATCATTATCATGTATGTAGCGGAGAGCTGGTATTACACAGCCTATCTCCACTTTGGATCCCAGGCAGGCTCAGGAACAAGCAATTATAAATCCATAGCGCAGAGTATCCAGCAGGCAAAGTATCACAGCAGTATCCCAACAGCAATCCCAATAACTGGACGACACACAGTATCAGGAGCAGAACTAAAGATTTATTCAGACAGTGGCCTTATAAAGCCTGCTCCCATGCAAGGGAGGGATTTCCATTAATCAGTACAGTAGCCAATCCTGTTCTAGTAACCTCCCACACATCTCCTCCCCTCAGACTGCATCATAATCCCCTTATCCAGGACACCAATTCCCCCCGTTTCTGGATGTACCCCTAAACCTAGGGGTACCTCTTTAAATTATACATCCCCTGGTAGCCCTGATCTGGGTGAACAACATATCCAAAAATCACCCAGATCAGATCAGGGGTTCGGGAAATTTATGGAAGGAATAAAATGACCGATCGCGCTGGAAAGAACAGCCGAATGGGGTTCTATGCGATGGGGCCCTGCGGTCGGTCCTGGAGTAAGGGAACAAACTACACGAAAGCCTCCAGTTACAGAGACTAGGGAGGGTTCGCCTGAATCCCCTCGTTCGGTTCTTTCTATCTACCGAACGAGGGGCCGTTCGGTAGTTTGGAACCGAACGGACCGGGCTTGTGGAGGTCTCAGCGGTGTTCGCCTAGTCGAGTGTCCGAGTTGAGTTCCAGACACTCGACGGCAAAACACCGCTGTTCGGGAGTTTTAAAATGGCCGCCGCCACGTGTTTGTTTCCTGAATGGCGGCCACCCCCGAGAACAAAGGACGCCTACTCAGCTTGTCAATTACCCGTTCGCAACAATGTTGCAACGGGTAATTGAAGACACACTTCACAAAGGGGAGGTCTGACTGTTTGGTAGTTTCATTCGAACAAACTAAGGGAATGAAACTACCGAACAATCAGACGAATACAATACATTTAACACATATAACTTTGCCATTTACACGAATGCAATCAAACCATATGCAATTCTCAGGACAGACCAGTGCCATCCGCTACAATGTAGAGACTTAAGTGCTATCCTTTTGCAAGAGAAAAAATTGGAAATTGAAAAAAGATCTGACTTATTCTTAGACAGACTGTCAATATCTTTACACACAAGTTCGACAAATAAATCAATATACGTCCTACAAACGAAGGAGAGAATTCACTTCTCTTTTTGAGGCTGGTGAAAGGACCTATCCCTAGTTCTTTGTGTTCCTTTTCTTCAAGTAATTCAGCTAGTGACGGCACTAGCTGCTAGTCACGTAATTCAAATCCTAACGTTTTGGCCTGTTCCTCGAGTTTAATGCGATGAAATTTATGCAAGGATAATTTTCTGGCAAAAAGGAGGATATCTTTAATCCATGTAAATATATCAAAGTCTGGATCTGGATATTTCAAATCCAGACCAGGTTCCTCCTCTATAGGTGGTCCTTTGGAGGTGACCAGAGGAAATCATAGATTTTAGGTGAGTCTCCGGAAGCGGTTTAAGCAATATTGCAAGTCAGCATGTTTATTTCCCATGAGAAACTTATGTAGGACCCTCCGATATTGGGATACTGTGATGTAATGTTACTGAATCCCCATTTTTGTTTGCTAAGACAGGCAAGTTGAAATAGCCTTGTAAAATGTATAACTGTATTTTTAGTTTTTTCACTCTGTTCCGTAATCTGTAGAATGGGATTTGACTACCACATTGACATGAAAAGACTTGATATCACAGGCAAATCCTTCAGATAAATGAGAAATGTATTTATGACTTTGTCATTATGAAGTATTACTAACCATAGGGTTTCAATTTATACGTGAATGTAGTATGTGAACCAGAATGATTGTTATTCTGGTGACACTTTGTCATGTGTTACTGAATAATGTCCATAGCACATATTACAAATGACAGGGGCTGACGTGATTCCTAATGCAAGCAATTGAAATAATAATAAGCCATGTCAGTGAAATATTTTAATACACATTACCTGATGTACTGCTGGCAAGCTTCTCTAAATTATGCCATAAACACTGCTTTTAACTGTATACAATTTGACAATGCTAGTGAAAGGCAATGAACCACTCAGCGTTGGATTGGTTAGAATAGATAAATTATAAACCTGTCAGGCCAGTCATCTTAGCATTTACTTAGATCTGGGACCATAGCAACAAAGTTCTGAGCAACATCTTCACTGAAGTATCAAAGCTTATTTCTAATGGCAGACTACCTCCAGTGCCCCTCATGTGATATGACTTCCAAGCATCATAATTACTACAGCCTGCTATAATGGTTATGGTGCCCAGGTTCTGATTAACATAGGGGCTATTGGAGCTCCAGGCCTATTCAGTGCAATAGACTCAAGTTGTCAGATATTTTCATTTTTAGATCTGCTGCAGCCTGAATTGCTGAGTACCCAGGGAGGGTCTGATATCGTATATAACCTAAAGTGCTCAAGGGGTCTTTGTATGTACAAATATGCATAAATAGTATGCATCTGAAATGTGCCCTGCATAGCCAATGGAAGGGTCCAGTCGTGCATATAGGAGTGGCCTGCAGCATATCTTCTTCAAGATCACCACCCTTAGCCATATGACCCATAGGATGGGCCATGACCAATTGTGCCTCTTGCTTTCTCTGTGGGTCAGCCTGTTTATAAATATGGATTTTATATGCTTGACATTTACAGGGGGAGTTTTGTGCACATGGCATGGCTTTATATTCAACTGTACAGTTCAGTTGCAGATGGAGATCAGGTTCGTATGAGAACCCGAAACACAAATTAAAAGTTTGTATTTAGACTCATTGTAATTGACTGGGAGTCAGCGAGCATGATCCTGGCCCTGCTTAGTCCTGTAGATATAATCATATTTTTCTAAAAGAGGTCAGAAGTGTGGGATACAGCTGTCAGAGCCCAGCAGGAGCCAGGTATGTTGTCAAACCATACTAAAGCAGTTTGTATACTACTTAGCGTTGGACAGCACTAGGACACTCCTGGTGCCATAAAAACTACAGCAGACTATACAGTGAGGGGAAAAAAGTATTTGATCCCCTGCTGATTTTGAACGTTTGTTCACTGACAAAGAAATGATCAGTCTATAATTTTAATGGTAGGTGTATTTTAACAGCGAGAGACAGAATAAAAAAAAATTAAAAAAAATACAGAAACATGCATGTCTAAAAAAGTTATAAATTGATTTGCATGTCAATGAGTGAAATAAGTATTTGATCCCCTATCAATGAGCAAGAATTCTGGCTCCCAGGTGTCTTTTATACTGGTAACGAGCTGAGATTAGGAACACTCTCTTAAAGGCGGGCATTCCCTCCCTGGGGTCTGTACCATCTACTCCCCAACCAGCCCCAGAAATGAGGGACCTCATAGACTGGTCCTGGGAAGACTCACCAATGGCAGGTAGAGATGGGACGGCTGTCTCTCTACCGGCCCTACAGGGATGCTGGGCAGTCGGCCCAGATCCCCAGCGGCAGGGTGAAGTGCAGGGAGTGGAGAACCTCGTCTCCCCTCCCCAGCGGCAGTGTACCTTGCAGGGAGAGGAGAGTAGCGTCCTTCCTCCCCAACAGCAGGGTGAGCTACAGGGATGCTGGGCGGTTGGCCCAGATCCCCAGCGGCAGTATGTTTCCCAGGGAGCGGAAGGGGCAGTCCTTCCTCCCCAGCGGCAGTGTGTCCTGCAGGAAGCGGAGACAGTCGGTCTTGCTCCCCAGCAGCAGGACAATATATTGAAAGGGGAGACAGTCGGTCTCCCTCTCCAACAGCAGAGAGAGTGTATGGGAGAGGAGCTTGTTACCCCCTCTCCCCAGCAGCAGCCTAGCCCACCAAGGGGAGACAGTAAGCCCCACAACGGTGCAGATGGGACCGTGGTCTCTGTGCCCAAACCACAGGGGGTAGGGATGGTCGGTCCTGTCCCCCTGCAGCAGGGCTGTTTATCCAAAGGGGAGACAGCGTGTCTTCCCCTCCAGCAGCAACACCAGGTCCAGAGGGAGGAGCCTACTAACCCTTCTCCTCAGCTGAGCCCCAACCAGGCTACTCCCGTGGTAGCGCTGGCACCAGGGCAGAGTACAGCTGGTCTTGGCCCACGCAGCAACCCACCGATCCGGAGGGCTAGTACTCCCCAGACCTGTGGTGGAGCCCCTGGACATGGACAAGCTACCCACTACCCCAGGTACAGTAACTGTTCATTGTGGGTGGGCTGCACTACTGACTATGTTTTTTGGGTGGGTTGCTGGACTAACCAAGGCACTGACCGACAGGAGGCCAGATACCTTGTTAGTCTTTTTGGGAAAGGGGAGAAATGTGGCGGAACCAGCCTCGCCACTGGGCATTGGAGAAGACTGATTGCCGGCCTCCTGCCCTGTGACTATGGCCCCATGTTGAAAGGATGGATTTTCCCCTGCAAAGACCCAAAAGCTGGGTCTTTCGGTACTTTCCCTATGTGAGCAGTGTTATCCAGATAGCTATGCCATGGAGCCCATTTGTATAATGAAAGACTATGGTAAAGACTTTGGCTCCATGGCAATTGAACTGTATGTGTGTGCTCTGAGCGCCATTCAGTAATAATGTGCGTTCAGATCTGAGCTATCTGGAGATATGAATGTACCTGTTTTGTGCAATGGCTGCACAGTTGTATGTTTTTATGTGTTTTATTGTCTTTTGCTGCCATGTGGCTAATGGAGTTTTGCCTCTGTCCTGGAGATAATTGGATTACTTCCCCAATTATCTCCAGGATAGAAGACTCTGTGGAACTGGTTTTGGGCAGAAAAGCCATGCTGCATTTGGTCAAATAGGACTTTTCATTAACTTTTGAACCACTGGACCAATCTGTATGATTTTGACATATGTTTGTATTTGGAGTATGCTGATTCTGAAAATGTGAATGTGATTCATACTTTTCAAGTTATGAATAATGTGGAAAAACTTCTCTGGCTGTGATAATTAGATTAACCATTGTGTTCAGTGATCATATCACAGCCAGGCGGGAGGATTTTATGTGGGAGTGTCTTTCTGTAATGTACGTGTGTTATTGGTTGTTATGTAAAACCCTGTGGGCAGTACTAAGTTTGTGGATTGGGAATAAAAGAGGCTGTATGTGCCAGTCCAGTGAGTTCCTGCTTAACCCTCAAAGTGAAGTGTCGTCTCATTATTGGGGGAGGATTTATTGTATGCTGTTCCAGTTTGACTGCTAGGAGTCTAAACCCATCCATATGGTTTTTGCCTATTCAGCTGTTTATAGCATTCAATGCTTGAGAGAAGGTATACGCTTCTTCAGTTCGGTGATTGTGGTGTCGGCCAGAGTGCTTGGAGTCCTCAGGAAAAGCTAGGAGCATCCTTTAACGGAGGTACCCAGTCGGGGTGCCGGGTGATCCATTACAATGTACATCCACATTTAAAAATGAGCATTACATTCAGACACA
Organism: Pelobates cultripes; assembly: GCA_933207985.1. Lineage (NCBI taxonomy): Eukaryota > Metazoa > Chordata > Amphibia > Anura > Pelobatidae > Pelobates > Pelobates cultripes. Next base: position 86,479,164 of record OW240912.1, on the reverse strand, counting down.
CCCCTGCAATCAAACGCAAACTACATACAAACACACCCCTGTATTAAAACACAATAAATGTATACAAGCACCCCTTTAACCTCTTAAGGACACATGACATGTATGACATGTCATGATTCTCTTTTATTCCAGAAGTTTGGTCCTTAAGGGGTTAAACACCAACACTGTACATTACACTATAGCGCCAGTATAGCGCAGTGCTGTACAGATATACAATCTAGAGATTTTGACTTGGGGTGCCATGGAAAAATACTGAAATATTAAAAAGTTTGGCAACCACTGTTTTAGAAGACTGTAGAAAATAAATTACATTAACATAGTCTATATTCATGTTCAATCTAATTTTACAAATGTCCATTTACTAAAGACATACATAAACTGCTAATCAAAAAAATGTGTGCATACTGAAATTCAATATATAAATTTAAGAGAAAAAATGGTTTACAACCCCAAAACACATTTTTGTTTTGTCATTTACTGTACATGAAACATATTTTCCGTCTTAAACACAAGACATTTTTTCACATGGCAGCCTTCCAGTAATGTTAGTCTTGCAATAGTTTAGTACTGCCCCTTAAGCTGTTATAATAAACACTTAAGGTAGTATAAGATCTACTTTTGTAATATTAAAATATGGACTGAGTGTGGCTGCAAGCTGCTATTGAATGTAGAAAATGATATCATATATAATATTTAGTTGTTGTTTCATTTCTACATGTAAAAGTAAACAATATACCATTATATGAATATATGTGCATGTTTTGTATACTTTTCTTCATGTTTACTCATGGTAATAAGAGAAATCATACTCTTGCTTGGCAAGATATATTTGTGAAGGCTTGTGTAGTGCTTCAGAGTGATATAATTTAACATGAAATTTTACTATGAAGAATTAAACAAACACACTATACACCAAGACAACGTTAGCTTAATTAACCAACTTTGGTGTATAGAACATTCCCATGTAGTCTCACTGTCATAGGCGTGCGCAGCCTATTGTATAAGGGTGTGCACCCTAAAGCACAAACATACACGCCACGTATATATATATATATACATATATATATATGTATATATACATACACACACATATACTGCTGTGTGTGTGTGAGGGTGCTGTGTGTAGGTGCTGTGTGTGAGGGTGCTGTGTGTAGGTGCTGTGTGTGTATGAGGGTGCTCTGTGTGTGTGTGGGCGCTGTGTGTGTGTGGTCACTGTGTGTGTGTAGGCGCTGTGTGTGTGTGAAGGCGCTGTGTGTGTGTAAGGGTGCTGTGTGTGTGCAGGCGCTGTGTGTGTGTAAGGGTGCTGTGTGTGTGAAGGCGCTGTGTGTGTGTAAGGGTGCTGTGTGTGTGCAGGCACTGTGTGTGTGTATGTGAAGGCGCTGTGTGTGTGTGTAAGGGCGCTGTATGTGCGTGAAGGCGCTGTGTGTGTAGGTTTCATGATCTGCAGTTTAGTTGCTTTTACTTCTTACCCATTCAAACAACGGAGTAGCAAGGTGATGGTACATCTTTTATTCCCAACTCAACAAAAATTTTAGGTTTCCATGTTACCCAGCATTGCAGGGCTCAGAATTTCAGGTTTTAAGATACTAGCCAAGGTCTAAAAGTTACCTGCAACCACTAACATGATTTTGTTATATATTTTTTTTCAAGGCATTACCACTTTTTGTGAACTACACACTCCCCTGGCTGGGCTATTTAGGAACAAAAAGGGCAAGGCTGCAGCATAATTAAGCAAACACAAACACACACACACACACACACACACTACCTACTCATACATGCTCACAACTCAAATTATCACACACACAAAACTGCCCACGCTGATGTGGAAGTAATATTACATATAAAAATGACACACACTAACTACCTAGACATACACCACACACTAACAACTTAGAAACGAGCCATACACACTAATTACTCAAACAGACACACGTATCAACAATACAGACAAGCACGTCAACTATTAAAATACACATCACACACAAACCAACCAGACACACACACATCATACACTAAATACCCAGACACACTAACTAGCCACACACACTAACTACACAAACACCCACATCTGGCTCCTCACAATGCAGTAGTATTAAAAATATTAATTTTTATGTTATATATAAAAAATATAAAAAAGTATGCAAGCCACCCCCCACCCCCAAACTCACTAGATGGTGCCTCACTGTGTAATTGACTCCCAGAGCAGGCCTCCAATTGTTTACCTCCTTCCCCGGTAATGTAGTGGCGGGAGCGTGGTGTTTGTGCTGCAGGCACCCGACTCTCTGCTCTGTTGTGGCTTTGCTGTGCGGTGTATTACGGATCACAGGACGTGTGATTGCTCTGTGTTCTGTATTATAATGTGAGGTCATGTGCAAGCAGGTAGCATGCAGAAGTGACCATATATTGACTCCTGTATGATGGAGAACTATGAGGAAGCATTCTCAGAGACACACTGTGCAATACTCCCTATTAGTATTATTTAATATGCCGGTTGGTATCCCATTAGAACTGGCACCGAAGACACCTGCCCTCTCTGCTCTCCTTTTGTCATGCCTCTGCTTTCAAGCCTTTCTTCTTGGAATTGTTCTTACCTGGTTCCTCCAATACTCTTCCAGCATCTCGCACCTCATTTTGAACACCAGCACCTGGATTTTGAGTGCCTCAATGTTCATTTTTGTTGCGGTTTGAACCATTGTCAGGGTTCTTCCAGATCATTTTCCAAAACCTCATTCTGAACTCTTTCTCATCCCATTCAGTTTATAAATCCAGTAAATTTTACCTGAATATGTTACTTGATGCATCATAAATTATATTTGAGTCTTGAATGTTTAAAATATATTCTATTGTTTTCCGTGCATGTTTTTATCTTCTTTTTTTTCCTGTTTTAATTATGGGACAACTGTCACTGGTATGCTATTATATTCAATATTACTTGGAGAAAATAATACCTGATGTAGATTTCATAAAGACTCTTACGTGAGTTGAAATGTTGTACTTAAAGGTTCCCAAAAATCCTGCTGAGTTTCTGGAATAAGGATACACCCAATTTAATTGTAAATGTTTGAAGGGTAAAGGGGAAAAATTAAAAAAAAAAATCTTTTTTTTTATTTTTTTTATTAGAATTAAAAATGTAACCATGCGGTTGTCAAGGCAGAACTACGCTTCACAGCCTTTAGAAATTGAATGTGAATCTTAAAATGGTTTAATGTAAATGAATAACGTAACTAACTTACAATTTGCTTTAATAAAAGTGAAGTATAATAAGATTTAACTATTTTCATAAATTCACTAAAGTGATCTGCAGGTGTCACTCCAATTCCACTTATAATGTCCCTACTTGGTTGACAATTTTTACTGATCTCTCTCTTTACTGGTTGGCATTCTTAGTTTTACTAATGTAAAAGTATCACAACATGTACCAGATCATATTATGTATAAACATATATATTATATTGAAGAGAAAACTAGAACAGTAATTATGCTTGTTAACAACATTGGTAGCTGTTACAATATACCATCAGGAACTTAAATTGACTTTAACTGGGATTGTTAAAGGGACACTATAGTCACCAGAACTACAGCTTATTGTAGTTGTTCTGAGGAGTATAGCCTGTCTTTGCAGGCTTTTAAATGTAAACACTGCCTTTGCAGAGAAAAGGCAGTGTTTACATTGCAACCTAGGAACACCTCCAGAGGCCACTCCTCAGATGGTGACTAGAGGTGCTTCCTGAGGCAGTGCTGCACTAAGTGGAGCACTGCCATTCAGAATCTCCACGCTCTGCAAAGAAATGCATTTATTTAAATGTTGCAGTGTTGTTTGGGCTATTTGGATTACTGGGACACCCCTTTTCCACTAAAATAAATAATCCCTCACTTCCACTTCAAGGCGATCACCAATAGTGATGATTTCCTGGCCAATACAAAACCTCTCACATAGAAGCACTGAATCAAATTCTGCACAACATCCAGGAGGTGTTACTATGCTAATGATTAGCTAGTGTAGGATTTCTGCAATTTTAAATTTGCAATTTTCTAGTGTAGTGGAGGCCCCTGTGCCCCTCTCCAATGGGTGTTCTGTGCCAGATCAAAGGATGGCTGCAACATCCTGACTTTAAAATCCTATCACGTGGGGTGGGTACTTCCGATCCGGGTGCTTTCTGAGTAGTGTGTAGCTGAGGGGGCAAGCTGCCCAAAGATGAATGATTTGTGGGGATGCTGTGTTGAGGAATGTCCGGAGATGACACAGCGGGGTGAAATATAATTATCTTTGTACAGGTCTTATTAACTGAGCTAATTAACACTTATCAGCCCAGATAGAGTGGTGTTGTGTAGAGGAATAAATTGTGTTATATAGTATTGTATGGATGACCACATTTAAACTGCATATTTGTAAGTTAGTTGTGTTATTCACATATTTAGAGTTCTGTGTGCTCATTCTACCACCTACTGTCACTCTTGATTAATGTTTGAGGGGAAAAAGGCTATAATCACTATAAAAGGCCTTGACTCAATGCTTTCCTATGGAGTTTATCAACATGCTGGACAGCCACTAGAGGAGTTTGTCTAAAACAGAAATGTTTACTTTGCAGGGCTAAGGGGGACAGAGGCACTGCACCCAGACCACTTTAATAAGATAAACAAAGCTACATTTGGCCTTCTTTTGTCTCCAAATATATGGTTTCCCTAACTCATGTGCATGTGACAAAGGTTGACGCATATTTTGTCTCAATAGTTGTCGTGTTTGGAAGTGAAAATAAAAATGGAATAAAAAAGAATATATTTTTGTAGATGTAGATCCTAAATACTGATAAGAAGAAAATCAGTCAGCAGTGTTATTCATTAAACTGAATTCTAAAACATTTGCCAGAGACATATACATTTTGGCAAAATTGCTAAGCTGGAAACATAGCTGAGTAAAACACTGTTTTTAGTTCAGCTACTTTAGTCAAAAAAATTCAAATCCCTGGTGAGTTAACAATAGTTTAAGGTGTATGGAGTAATCTTAATAGTTATCATTGTAATTGCTTTATTTTTGTAATTGGTGTTGTAATCACTTTATTTCTGGAATAGCTTCTATACGTAGGCTGTGTGAGACAGTGGAGTTCGGGGGACGCTAGGTCCAGTGTGATTTAAACAAAATTCATCCCATTCCAAGAGTGTTAAAGACATGCAGTGTGTTCTAGAAGAAATAATTAAAGCACAAAACTAGAAGCTCGTCCAGTGGTGGCTCAGTGAAATGTCTCGCTGTGAATTAAATTGTTTTAGCAACAATTTTCCTTCCCAAAACTTATCATTCTAGACAGACATATTACAACCAATACAAAACAGTCAAACAAAACCAGCCTTTTTTACACCAATACACAAAATACATCAGGGACGACACAGATCTATTACCCGTACTGAGGAATAAGATAGTGTGCTAATACTGAACCTATGGATGCTTACTTCAGAAAGTCTTCTCTTAATCACGGAGTAGCAGGATACAATACACAGTAGAATATAGGTAGAATCGTTTTTATTGTCGCAAATTCTTTTGAAAGTTTAGTATAGTACCATAGCATTTTATTTTTTTTAAATGCATACAAATGTAGGGTAAAAATGGCAATTTTGTGTATAAATTAAAACAATGACTCCAGAAATACTGTGGTGAGAAAAACTTTTTTCTTCAGCAATTATATGGTAAATCTTTTCATTACATGGTCTGAAATTGTTATGGCCATAACGGGGTCCACACATAATTCCGTAGCTAACGCTGCTAGCACTCTGTGACAACAGACAATGGAGCCTGGTGTCATGTTCAGACTTTTCCAATAATTTCTGCTTCTTGTTATGAGTCAATTTCCCTAGACCCTAAGTGTATCCCATGATTAGTTGTTCATATAATAATTGTCCTGTTCATTCCGGATACTACGTTTTGCACTCCATTTATGAACTTCTATACTCCTTTATCTAACATCCAACAGATAGCAGAACTAAAGAACTTACTCTTACTCTACTTATACTGTATATTGTGCCTGCTAATAAAGGACTTCCTAATGATCCAGTCCCATGAGTAGTATTGTTTTAGTTAAAGACATAATTTACTAAACGGCAAGATGGTTCAATTTTCTCTCATGTATCAGAAGGTACTGGTGACCATCTTGTCAGAAACAGTAGATCAAGTCCAGTATACCCTATGTATTTGTTATTTTTTATTCTGTTTATTAGACTTTCTAGTTTGATCGCTGCTGTATATAGTTAATTTAATGCATTTTACATTCATTATACTATAATGGAATTAGAACAGATTAAAATCAATTATTTATTTAAAAAAATAATTAATTATTTAAATCACTGTGGTTTAAATCAGTGGTTCCCAACCTTTATTCACTTGTGTATCCCTGGGCAGCCTATTTCCATAAATTATACCCCTCCCATTAGCAATATATTTGTAATTAATATAGTTGTTGTTATAAAAAAAAGATACGTTTTTCTCTGCCCCAGACTCCCCCTACTTTTCCCTTGCCGGAGGTTCCCTGCTTTTTCTCTGCCCCTGGCACCCCCTGGCACCCCCTGCTTCTCCTCTGACCTATGCATATATATATAGTGTCTTGAAAAACGTCCGCCAGTGGACTGAAATGTTGACACAATTTATGATGAATTAAATAGCAAAATAAAAGATTGAAGATTCTTCTATTGATTACTGTGAGTGCACTTTCCATGGTTTATATATATATATATATATAAAAAACAAGGGGGAGTTGGCTGCACTCACCTGAACATGCATAAATGGGGGTGCTGCTGGGGGCCAAATTATACAATACACAAGATCCAGCGCACTCACCTTGTGTATTGTGTGTATATATATATATATATATATATATATATAAAATAAAATAAAATATTCCTTGCACTCACGTAATCCTCAGGTATTGCCGGGTGCATAAGCCAGCTGACAAACTTGCTATAGAAACCACAATGATGATGGCAGCACTCCTCGGACTTCTTAAAAAATACAAAATGCTTTATTATAAATACACTAAAATTATCAACATTTCAGCCCCAATCTGGGCATTCCTCAGGATCAGAACAAAACAAAAGCTACAAAACTTATATTAACTACTACTTATATACCATAAATGAAGATAGAAAGACTCACCACAGCTGATACTCGCGCAGCCCGCGCCCGGCGTCCTACCGATCACAATGCGCATGCGTGTACCTATCCAATCAAAAAGCACTGTTGTAACATAGTATACGTTGCCTTGGTTACCGGACAACAATTCACCAAATTGAGCGGCAGACTACGGGTGAACGACACGCCTACTAATGATGCGTCCGCCCACCCTATGATACTACGCAGGGCGTACATTAATATGATGTCAGTCCAATAAAAAAAATTCCTAACTAGGGGTAATAAACGTCTCCATGGAGACGATTCAACGGAACACGCTCACCAATGCGATAAGAGGACCCCGGACGGACTGTACACCACCAGTGGCTGGACAAAACAAACAAATAAAGATCAAAATGAATAAATAATGTCTGGTACATACATTAATAAGAATAATTACCCAATGTATTGCAACATATATATGAATAAAGGAACACCTAGTTACATATATTGTAAACCACAAGGATACAGTCTAACTAAATTCTGTTTCTAAATTTAAGATATTAAGGTGCTATATTATAATAAAGGTGCTATATTGTAATAAAGTGAAATGTGCCAGAACGCAAAATACTTACTGTTTATCGCAATGTGCAATATCGAAATAGCAAATACATGCCTTAGTGTTCTAGAATTTAAGAATACCATTGAAAAAGAAGGTGTATCAATATACACGTTACTTTAAAGTGACGTGCAAAAAAGTGTATTGTGCAAACAATATAGTGCAAAAAAAAGGTGTATCTAGTACACGAATAGGTATTATGTGCAATATGTAAAGTGATATATATAAATCCAATTAGGTTATGGTGGGGAAAATTGACTGAAAACCCCTTCCACCTGAAGTCTGTGGATAGTTAATACAATGTTAAACAAAAGTATGCACAGCAGTAAAGCCATAAGACTTGCTTTTCCCACAGAAATCACAAATCTGCAGTGATGTTACTACCGCAAAGGATTTTGGGTGAGCATATGCAAATTAGTTTAACAAAGAATCACATTTGTGCCTCATTCCATTTTAAACATGGATTCCTTTCAGGTCCCAGTGCAGTCGCACTGATGGTAATTCCGCCACTGATACTGTTTGCCTTTTAGAAATGGTTTGCATATCTCAGCATTGTTTGTGTCTAATGAAAATGCTTTCTACACAACAAAGCACTGTGTACCTTCCGGAAAATTTCCCCCCAAGCAGTGAACTGAGTTTGTCTGTTGGTGCATGCTGCTAGACCATACCAGGTCTCCATGTACAGTTCCTTTGTTATTTTGACCTGTATTTAAAAAGTGTTCTTTAAATTGGAACTTTCTTTGCTGACAAGTCTAATGATCTTATGTCTATTGTATTAATTGTCTCAGAGTAGGAATACTGTAACTCATTAACCTAAGAAGTTTGTATGCTGAGTAATACATAATTATATGTTTTTAACCCCTTCAGATCCAGAAGTGCTACTCGCATTGCTTTGCAACGTGCTGGACATATCTATGGCACTTAAAGGGATAAGCCAATGCAACAATTATTTTTATTGTGACAGCCATTTTAATATTCTAGTTGAGTACAATAGATCAGGAGGCAGGTAGGTGGGGTTTTCAGAGAGAGGGAGGTAGTATCATACCCCATGGGTGGAGTCTGGCACCACATCATTTTAAAACTTCTCCAGCCGCCACTGCGCTACGTTAGAAAAACTTTTTTAAACACTTTATTTTACTTTCATTTTCAGTTTTTCAAATACAGGAAATAACAATTGTAGAATAATACAGCAACAGCCGGTATAAGTGTCAGGGGTGGCGGTTCGGTGACAGGGACCCAGTATGCCTGATCTTGATAGTAGGAGTCACTGTGTGGAAATGGATTATCAGGGCCTGGTGCAGGGTAACCACACGCCCCCTAGTGTTGAGCACCAGCGTCTGTGCGGCCACATACCAGGGCCCTGATGCAGCTTCTGTGGATCCCAGGTGCCAGATGATAATAAGCAGACCTCCCAGGATCTGGATAGGGAGGCTCTGCAGCAGATATGTATCCAGTACTAGAAAAAAGGCAAGACTAGAACAGACACCAAAAAAGATAGCAAGACAAGACTAGAAGAGCCCAGAGCCAGAGAAGGACAGAAAGCAGAACCCAGAACATGTACACAATACAAGATGGAAACATGAACAGGACATGGACAGGGCAGGACAGGACAGGACAGGACATGACTGTACATGAACTGGGAATACAAGACAAAATAAAACAAGACAAGAGATACAAGGCAAAACAAGAGGAGACATAACTAAGTACTAATATGTGCAATAAACATTGGAGAGTTAGACATACATAAATGGCCAAGATATATGCAGCCCACCACTGCGTCAAAGTACTCCAATTACGGTGGGTCCTAACTGCCTAGATATGCATGACTAAATAAACAATAATAAAACACACACAGTACTTACCTGCAAAGAAAGGAGCAGAGGACATGAAACCACTGCCTGCAGGAACCAACTGAAACAAAAAGGATTAATGGGAAAAGAACTGTGCAACAAAAAACAAACAATTAAAGGAATCCAAGAGACTGGGAATTCCAGGAATGGAATAAAGGAATGAACCCAGAAAACCCAGCATAAAGAAAACCAGACATGAAATAGAGAACCAGAAAAACTAAACAAGAATTGTAAAAAGAGTACTGGATACCAGAAGCCATATTCAGAAATGATCCAAAGCCAGGAACAGGATGTGACAATAAGACAGTATAGAATAGTATAAGCCTTTGGTGCGCAGCACGCCTAGCCAAAAGTGATACATGCTTAAAATGTTAGAATGCATTTATAAACAGTTATCAATAGTTATCAATATGTAGCAGACAGAAAGGTTCAAGATAATAACATTGTATTGCTTGACTGTTCCCATATAAGGTCACGAGTGTGGGGGAGTCTTTGTGTTCCACTATATCAGTTTTTCCCCCCAGTCGTCTTGTCCATAGGCTTAGGGTTGTGATACTGTCAATGTAGATATGATGAGTTCTGGATTATTGTAAGCTTTCTTAATAAGCCCTTGAAAACAGACTCGAGTCGACCTGTCTAATTCTGTCGCATGAAAGGAAGTGAATGTGTAGTTCCGGTATGTTGTGTATTCAGAGTGTGGGTAAAGTGGGGTATTATCTCATGCTAGAACTGAGTATAGTGGAGTTATCTTATATCTGCGTCAAAGGCCCAGAGGGGTTAAAGAGTAGAGTAGAGGAAATAAAATACACATAAATGTACTTTAAGTCTCCATTAAACCAATACTCCAAGAAGCATAACCACTACAGCTTGCTGAATAATATTTTATGGGATTTGTTGTATGTGAAATTGTCAACATGTAATTTTGGAGTACATTTTGCAAAGTTGTTTTTTTATTATTAACACAATTCATTGTTTATTAAAGGGTACCTGTCATGCTAGATAGAACATATCCTCTTTTTAAAAAACCTAAAAATCTATCTTTACACTGTGCTAGTAAATTTATAGTTTGGGAGAAACCCCTGTTTAAAAATAGGTATTTTTCCCACCTGTAAATCAAATCTTTGACACTTGTCTATGCTGAAGAATTGATTGACAAGGGAGAGCAGAAGAGACCTCCTACAGGCAGTCCTCCTGCTTTCCACACATAGCAACCATAGTGTATGCACTGTGGTGGCTATGGAAACTCTATAGATGTTACTGCTAGCACTGGCTAGAGAGTATAGGAACAAAGTGATGCCACACTGTTTAGATGCCAGCCTGCTGGCAACAAAGCAGAGCCAGATTAGTCATTAAGTAACTAAGGTGGCTGCCTAGGGCCTGGTCTCAAGCTCTGGGTAGTCCATCCTCACAGAGTTGTGGTCTGTACCAATATCATTTACAGACCTCTTTAAGAGCGAGGGTGCTCTTAAAATGGTCTGTACATGATATTTGTGCAGACAATGGAGCTCCCCCACCAGCCCACCAGGGATCCTGTTCACCCACCATGTGAACCCCAGGGATCTAGCTCACCCACCACTGAACCACAAGGGAGCCTGCTCAAGCAGGAAGGGGGCATACACACCATCAGACTCCCCTACACATGCAAAATGTTACCACAACATACACTCACCACATAGAGACACACTCAGCCTCTTTTCATACAGCTCTTACCTACCTCTCTCATACAGAACACGTATCACTCACAGAAACAGATTCCAGATCTCTAAGAGGACCCTGGACAACCTTAATCTGACTCTGCAATGAAGCCATATCAGCATCACAGAGAAAGCATGCCGTGCATTGTGAAGCATCCCCAAGCAGAGTATGGGTGACTAGAGTAGGTGTTACCAAAAAAGTAACACCAACAAAGATGAAGAAATTACTGCATTGGAACTGAGGTAGGTTGAGTGATATATATAAATTTTACACTGAATACATCATTTATCTCTGTGATATAAACTGCCCCATTGACAGCACTTTCAGGCATGGGCACTCTGATCGGTCTGCAGCCAGCAGACACATACGCAGCAAACTGTGATGCATTGTGTGCTCTAACACTTCTCTATCATGGCCAGAATTAAGTTTTTCAGCAATTTGAGCTACAGTAGTGATTGGACAAGATGGGCTAGCTGCCCTTTTATATCAATGAACCTTGGGCATCCATGACCCATCCATGAAGGTAAGTTTATTCGTGGTTTCACCAACTCACCAAAAAATAAGTGCGACATGTCAGCTCCACAGATCCTTAATCGTGCATCATAACAGCAATGTTTAAATTTGAGATTTCTTTCAACCCCGGTTTATGAAACCTTTCCGTGCCATAATTGTAATTCATATAATTCTATTATTAACCCCCTAAGGACACATGACATGTCTGACATGTCATGATTCCCTTTTATTCCAGAAGTTTGGTCCTTAAAGGACCACTCTAGGCACCCAGACCACTTCAGCTTAATGAAGTGGTCTGGGTGCCAGGTCCAGCTAGGGTTAACCCATTTTTCATAAACATAGCAGTTTCAGAGAAACTGCTATGTTTATGAATGGGTTAAGCCTTCCCCTATTTCCTCTAGCGGCTGTCTCATTGACAGCCACTAGAGGCGCTTGCGTGCTTCTCACTGTGATTTTCATTATGCATTATGAATGCTTTCCTATGTGACCGGCTGAATGCGCACGTGCGCATTCAGCCGACGGGGAGGAGAAGAGGAGGATCGGAGGAGGAGAGCTCTCTGTCGAGAGACGGGCGGGAGGGGGACCCTGAGGGTGGGGGCACCCTCAGGGCACTATAGTGCCAGGAAAACGAGTATGTTTTCCTGGCACTATAGTGGTCCTTTAAGGGGTTAAAGGCGATACATTTTTCCATCCTCAAACAGGCCGGTCATATAACATTAAACATTATTTTACATGTGAATCTACCTATGTTGTTCTTGATCTTAAATGTCCATGCAGCCTTTTCTACATAGGAGAGGCCACTATGAAAGTCCATGAGAGACTTAATAAACACAAATCCCCAATTAGAATGAAACAGAACTCCCTATAGCGCCTCTTTTTCTGGAACATAATCACAATATTTCTCAACTACGTTTCCAAGTTATTGATCATGTGCCTCCATTGAGGAGAGGTGGTAACCGTCGTGGCTTGCTTAAAAAGAGAGAATCTTTTTGGATTTATACATTAGATACCTTATGGACTAAGGGACTTAATAGGGGGTTTTCTTTTACTTCTCTTTTGTAATTAGGTATATATTTATAGTGATTAATTTCAGGTTTTTTCTCTTCTCTTGTTTTCACTGTGCTTCTCGAAGTTACATCGTACCCTTTTTACCCACCTGGTATGTGGTGGTTCTACAAAAGGAATGTTTGGAATTACACATGTGATTTTTTTGTCATTCATATGAATTATATTTTATTTATGTTCATCAGTGTATTTTCCTTCTTAACTGAATCTTAAAAGACCACTATAGTGCCAGGAAAACATACTCGTTTTCCTGGCACTATAGTGCCCTGAGAGTGCCCCCACCCTCAGGGTCCCCCTCCCGCCCGGCTCTGGAAAGGGGAAAGGGGTTAAAACTTACCTTTTTCCAGCGCTGGGCGGGGAGCTCTCCTCCTCCGATCCTCCCCGTCGGCTGAATGCGCATGCGCAGCAAGAGCTGCGCGCGCATTCAGCTGGTCGCATAGGAAAGCATTATCAATGCTTTCCTATGGACACTTGCGTGCTCTCATTGTGATTTTCACAGTTAGAATCACGCAAGCGCCTCTAGCCGCTGTCAATGAGACAGCCGCTAGAGGCTTTGGGGGAAGGCTTAACCCATTCATAAACATAGCAGTTTCTCTGAAACTGCTATGTTTATAAAAAAAGTTTCTCTGAAACTGCTATGTTTATAAAAAAATGGGTTAACCCTAGCTGGACCTGGCACCCAGACCACCTCATTAAGCTGAAGTTGTCTGGGTGCCTAGAGTGGTCCTTTAAGGTTCTTTGGACTCTTTAGATGTTAGAATAACAATAAGTCTTTGTCCATTGAGATTCCCTTTCATTATTGATTATTTATAGTGAAAATAATTTATCTTTCTATTTCCATTTCTTCATTAATATAGTACTCTCAAATCAATTATTGAAATTTTGCCTTCTTCATGGATTTATATATCCTAATTTAACTTGCTGTATTAGACAGGACATCTGATTGTTTCATTTTAAGGCATACTAAACTATAGATGAGTGTATTACTATATAATGGGTTACTGCATCTTTAAAGGAGCACAATAGGGTCAGGAACACAAACATGTATTCCTGAACCTATAGTGTTAACACCACTATCTAGCCCCCTTGGGTTCCTTTGCTTAACTAAAGATAGTAAAAGCTTACTTGTATTCAAGTCTAAAGCTGCTGCCTCTGCCTGTGAACTTCCTCTGACATCATCAGAAGTGGTGGCCTGATCCAATCACAATGCTTCCCTATAGGATTGGCTGAGACTGACAAGGAGGCAGATCAGGGGCAGAGCCACCACAAATCAAACACAGCCCTGGCCAATCAGCATCTCCTCATAGAGATTAATTGAATCAATTAATCTCTATGAGGAAAGTTCAGTGTCTGCATGCAGAGGGAGGAGACACTGAATGTTTGGATGCATTTTAGGCAGCCATGACCCAGAAAGGATCTCTAACAGCCATCTGAGGAGTGGCCAGTGAAGTTATCACTAGGCTGTAATGTAAACACTGCATTTTCTCAGAAAAGACAATGTTTACAGCAAAAAGCCTGAAGGTAATGATTCTACTCACCAGAACAAATTCAATAAGCTGTAGTTGTTCTGGTGACTATAGTGTCCCTTTAAGATCCTGATCCTATACCTGAGTAGACTCCATGACTTTTTTTTATATGTCACTAGTACACATGTTTTAACATGTGATTACAATCTTTAAGTAAAGTAATTGGATTTGGGGTTATTTAAACACTGCTGTTATGATGTATCCCGTATACAGGATTAAGGCTCTGTGGAGCAAAAAGAGAGGTGGACAACCCACGAATAAATTTACCTTCATTATCCTGGAGTGCTGCCTGTGTTTCTCTTCTTTGATACATTGGTGGATTCAGCGGTGTCCATCCTATACACCGAGGGCCCCCTTGGTGGAGGCCGGAACATTCATGCGGAATTTGAGTGCAGGGTATACTATTTTTGTCTGACTGGTACACTGGCTGTCCTTTCTTGCACCACATTAGGTAGCTAGTAACCACTGTTTACCATGAATACCTCACAAGACTTGCCGTTTTGGAGATGCTCTGACCCAGTAGTCTAGACATCACTATTTGGCTTTTGTCAAAGTTGTTCAGATCTTTTTGCTGCCCATTTTTCCTGCTTCCAACACATGCAGTTCAAGAATTGACTTCACTTGCTGTCTAATGTATCACACTCCATTGACAGGTGTCATTAGAATTATATAAACAATGTTATTAACCCCTTAACGCCGTTACGGCGTTCTATGCCGTCGCGGCTGTAAAGGGCTTTAAAGCCGTTGCGGTGGTATAGAACGCCATAATGGCTGCAGCCCCCAGGACCTCGGTGGTACTCACCGCCGCCGCGATCCTCTTCTGGAGGGCTGCCTGACAGCCCAGGCAGCCCTCCCCCGGTGAATGAGGCCCCCGGGGGACGTGTGATCGCTCTCAAAGAGCGATCACATGGCCCCCTATAGCTGGCTGTGGATCTGCCAGCAGGGGGACTGTCTGAAATATCAGACAGTCCCCCTGCTGGTGGAAAGTGTAAAAAAAAAAACCAGGTTATAAAATAAATTTCAAGTATTTTTATATATATAATATATGTATATCTATTATATATATAATATATATACATATTATATATGTAACATCATACAAAGTGTATTTTAATACTAATATTAGTATATATATTAATATTAAAATACTTAAAACGAACAGATAGGACTAAAATAAAAAATAACTAAAATAAAATGAATTAAATTAAATCCATAAGTGCTACCAAATAAGCTTCTTTTTATTTTTTATTTCTTTGTTTTGCACTTATTTGGTAGCACTTATGGATTTAATTTAATTCATTTTATTTTAGTTATTTTTTGACAGGCAGGGACTAAGGTTCTGGTAGGCACTAGTGACTTTTCACAGTGCCTAGGTAAATAGGGATAGCAGACCTTTCATATGGGCTTCTGTCTGGGTTTATACACCTTTTTTGGGGTACTCTTTATTTTGCCCCCTCCCTTGTTTCCAGTAACCTTCCTTCTATTAGGGTTCCGCTTTTTGGGAGAATTAGAGAGTGCATTTTTTTGAACCTCAGGTTTTAGACATTTATTAGGTAGTCTTTTTAGTAATTGGCTCCCTATGTCTACCTTGCAAGGTGTATAATTGTTACTCCTCTTCCCACCTATCTTGTTGTGTGTTTCTTTAGGATTATTAAAAGGTAGGGACTCCCTCCCTTCTCCTTTCCCCCTTTTTTCCCTTTTCTATATTACTCTCCTATTTTGGACTCTTGTGGTCCTATCTGTTCGTTTTAAGTTTTCCTATTTGAGGGTTATTCCCTAATTTGGGAGAGTAATTATCAGGACTTATCAGCACTAATTCATTGGTCGTAGTTACGACCCCTGAATCAGAGCTATCATTCTTTATTTAATATTAAAATACACTTAGAATGACGTTACATATATATTATATGTATATATATTATATATAATAGATATATACACATAAATTATATATATATATATATATATACGTATAATTACAATAATAAATAAATAAAATAATAAAATAAATAAAATATTGAAACAAAATGTAATATTAATTATATATTCATATGTAATTTCATTCTAAGTGTATTTTGTTATTAATATATATATATATATATATATTGGTAACAAAATACACTTAGAATGACATTCTATATATATCTATCTATATATAAAATACAATAACGCAAATATATATATATAAATACATATAATTACATAAAAGATTACATTAGTATACACGTAGAATTGAAATACCTATAAATGCATATATATTAAAATTCTACGTGTATATTTAAGTAATCTTTTAACATAATTATATAATTTGATTAATTAAAATTTGATTGACATGCCTGACAACACAGGGAGAAAGTCCAGAGAATTTAATTCGCAAGCACTATATTTGACCCTGTAACTCTCCAAGACACCATAAAACCTGTACATAGGGGCTACTGTTTTACTCGGGAGACTTTGCTGAACTCAAATATTAGTGTTTAAAACTGGTAAATTGTATTACAACGATGATATTTTAAGTAAAAGTGACGTTTTCTAAATTTTTTACAAATGAATGGCACCTTTATGGACTATATTATTGTTGTAATATGTTTACTGTTTTAAAACACTAATATTTGTGTTTAGTGAAGTCTCCCGAGAATAACAGTACCCCCCATGTACAGGTTTTATGGTGTTTTGGAAAGTTAGAGAGTCACATATAAGGCTTGCATTTCATTTTTTTGACATTGACATTTGCCAGATTGGTTATGTTGCCTTTGAGACCGTATAGTAGCCCAGGAATAAGAATTACCCCCATGATGGTATACCATTTGCAAAAGTAGACAACCCAAGGTATTGCAAATGGGGTATGTCCAGTCATTTTTAGTAGCCACTTAGTCACAAACACTGGCCAAATATTAGTTTTTTGCTTTTTTCACACAAAAACAAATATGAACGCTAACTTTGGCCAGTGTTTGTGACTAAGTGGCTACTAAAAAAGACTAAACATACCCCACGTTCAATACCTTGGGTTGTCTACCTTTTCAAATGGTATGCCATTATGGGGGTAATTCTCATTCCTGAGCTACCACACCGTCTCAAAGGTAACATTACTAATCTGGCAAATTTCAATTTAAAAATGGAACGTTCTATATTCGACCCTGTTACTTTCCAAAACACCATAAAACCTGTTAATGGTGGGTACTGTTGTACCCGTGAGACATCGCTGATTACAAATATGTAAATTTTTCTGCAGTAAAACCTAACAGTATTATGATATTTACAGCTAAAATGTGAGGTGGAACTACAATTTTTTTTAAAAAATGTAAAATTTCTCACAGTTTTTTTAATTTTATTCATAATAAATTATGTTTCATATTTAAATATTTGATATCAAATGAAAGCCCTGTTTCTCCTGAACAAAATGATATATAATAAGTGTGGGTGCATTTAATATGAAAGAGGTGAATTACAGTTGTACAGACATATAGCGCAAATTTTTTGTTTTGTTTACGTTTTGTTTTGATCACATTTTAATGTTTCAATTTAATGTGTAATGGCGAATTTTAATGTGAAAAAACTGAAACGCAAGCCTTATATTTGACTCAGTAACTTTTGAAAACACCATAAAACCTGTACATGAGGAGTGCTGTTATACTCGGGAGACTTCGCTGAACACAAATAATAGTGTTTCAAAACAGTAAAACGTATCACAACAATTATATCGTCAGTGTAAGTGCCATTTGTGGGTGAAAAATGCAAAAAATGTGACTGTCACTGACGATATCGTCGTTGTAATACATTTTACTGTTTTGAAACACTAATATTTGTGTTCAGAGAAGTCTTCCGAGTAAAACAGTACCCCCCCATGTACAGGTTTTATGGTGTCTTGGAAAGTTACAGGGTTAAATATTGTGCTAGCAAATTAAATTCCCTGAACTTTTGGTCTGGGTTGTCAGGCAGGTCCTGCTAATTGTAATTAATAAAATGACCTAATTATGTAAAATTATTACATAAATATATACGTATAATTATTATATATATATATATATACGTGTGACTTTTGATTATTTTTGTATATATATATATATATGTGTATATATATGTATATAATTTTTTTATTATTTTTATTTATATATAGGTATATATATAGTGATATATGCAGATATACTTATGTATATAGATATATATATTATTTCATTCTACATGTATTTTGATATCAATATATATATTAATTTTAAAATACAGTTAGAACGAAATTACACATGTATATATAAATTTTTATTTATTTTTTTTATCATTTTTTAAATTTTATTTTTTAACGTATTTACATATTTATTTATTTTTTATTATATATAAATATATATAATGAAAATTATATATATATTTAATCAATATCATTGTACGTGTATTTTGATATTAATATATAATTATAATTATGTATATATTAATATTAAAATACACTTAGACAGTGTATGTGTATGTGTGTATATATAATTAGATTATATATATAATAAATATATGATCTAAGTATATAGTATTTATTTTTACACTGATTTAACATGTTTTATTTTATTTTCAGACAGCAGGGGAAGTACCTGTCATTACAGGCACTCGCCCTGCTGGCAATGCCTTGGACGGCTATGCCGTCCATGTGATCGCGAGGTCCTCGCAAGGACCTCGCGATCACATGGCCCAGAGGGGCCGAAGAGGACAGAGGGGGACTCCCTGGGCTCCCAGGTAAGTCCCCATACCGCGATCGCTAGCGTGCGACCTGGTAAGTACATAAGATCGCAGGGCGTTCTATGCCGCCCTGCGGCGTTTAGAGCCGTCAAAATAGGGACGACATAGAACGCTCTGCGGTCTTAAAGTGTTAAAAGAACCTTTTGTTTAACGTAAACACTTCACTATTTATTGAGCTCAGAAAGGTGATTTTATTCAAAATCAAGCCCAAGCTTGCCAACCTGGCTCTCACAGGTTTATTGTTTGGTGAGTCCTTTATCAAGGACTTGGGGTACTTTGTAGGAGCATTTACTGCACTTGACAAGACTTAGATCTCCATGCACAAAGTGTTTACCCAAAGGGTCTCCAACAGGGCCAGCAGACCTATGGGTTTCCTGGCCGGTTGCAACTCCCAGATCTTGCAGATTCTAATCCTTCTAATGGTGATCCTTCTACCAGAAGCCCAGCTTTTGGTCTCTCATGTTCCCATGGTGGTGTCGGCCTTGGAGATCCCATGGTTTCCATGAAGCACAGTACACTCGCCATCCAGCTGGTTAAGTCCTACGCTAACAATGTATTCTTTCATTAATCCTGTAGGATGCATACTCACCCTTTTATTCCATGTTTGCCAGTACATCACTTCAGACATGTGGGTCTTGGCGACAGTGGCTACAACACTGAATTGAAGCCCCATCCATCCCAACCATTTTTCTAGTCAAGACACTATCCTGGGTGACAATGAACTCGGGCTCCTAAACCCAAAGAGGTCAGCGAACATGTGCCCCGGACACAAGCCAGGTTTCTTAAGCAATATATTCTTGGTCAAGAAAGGGAGGTTAAATGCACCCGGTGATCAATCTCCAGACCTTCAACAAATAGGTCTGCTAAAGGCACTGCAATATAGGGGGGGTTTACCTCCTTAGGGACCGCTACTAACGGGTGACTGGATGGTGAAGTTGGACCTCAAAGACGCCTGCCTCACTGTCCCCATCACAGAGACATACATGAATGTCCTTCAATTTCTGTGGCACAGCAAAGTATGGCATTTTACTTGTCTGCCATTCGGATTGTCACAAGCTCCTTGGTGCTTTACCAAGTGGCTTAAGTAAGTGATGGCATTGCTGTACAATAGGGATATCTTTCTCAAACTCTACCTAGAAAACCTTCTACTTCTAGCTCAGGACCCAGAGATCCTTTGTTTGGAACTGTGACGAAGTGCCCTTTGCCACTTGTGCCTGGAGAGGACTGCTTGCCCGCCTCTTGCCCTGTGACTATGGCCCCTGGTTTGTATTGTCCTTTAAAGACATGATTTGGGCATGATGGATTTGTGTTGTGCTGCTGCTGGCCCTTTAAGAACCATCTGGGGACATACTGTGGAGTTACTGGGTGGCCACCATTTCCTGTATCAGAAGCACATGGTGAGAACAATGGATGGCAGCCATTTTAACTCACAGACACTGTTTGGACTTTTCAACACGGTGCCATCTCGCCAGTATTTGTTGCACAGAGACATCGTGCGGTGGTTTTGGACTATACAGCAGGGGACACATTATACAGTGATTGTTTTCATTTAGCCTGTATATGTTCTGCAGAATCTGCATTAAACTGTATTTTCCAAAGTACTGAACGGATCTGGGTGAATTTTGGATATGTGGTTCACCCAGATCCCCCGGTTCCAAGGATATACTTTTATGGGGTTATTGCATGTTTTGGGGTCCCTGTGTGTTTTATGAAACTGTATTATTTCTGGCCAGCAGATAATTGAGCTTTGTGTACTGTAGAAACTCAATTATCTAGCCTGGCCCAGAGGAGGAGTTTTGTGTTGCATAAATTGTGAGTTCTGTGTGCCAGTAAATCAGTCTTGTTCCAGCATTAAGCCTTGGCTCATGTTTGGGGGAAGGGATACCTACACTCTGGGGATTGCTATAATCACTTACTCCCCAGAGGAAGCTCTTGCAATAGCTTGATTTGTTCCTGTTCCTGCTCTCTGGGGAAAGAGAGGTTCACCCACTGAAGCTGGATCCTGGCCTTGGGTCCAGGGTGGGTGGAAACAGCAGAGACCCCGGCGCAGTTGCATCGCTGGAAGTGGGGTCTGCAGTGCTGATGGTGTCGGTTGGAGTGCTTGGAGTCCTCAGCGAGCACTAGGAGCATCGATTGGCGGAGGTACTCAGTCGGAGTGCCAGCGTTCCGTCACAGGAACTTCGATGTACTTTGGATCTGCTTCAAGGTCTAGGGTTACTTATTAATTGGGAGAAGTCTCAGTTTTCTCTGGTTGAACATTTGGAGTATTTTAGTTTCTTGGTCGACTCAATCCAGGGGTCGCTCAGCCTGCTGAGGAATAAAATTTCAGGAAGGAAATCTGAAAGATGCTGCTGTGACAGTGGGTTTTGCTCAGGCAGTTGGCCCGTATTTATTGGCCTGCTCATCTCCTCCATTCAGGCGATATTCCCGGAACCTTTACACTATCAGGCCCTTCAATGACTCAAAATCTGCCATCTCTGATGAGATTCTCCAACTCATAATTTGTTGTGTTGGACAACCAGATGAAGGAAGAATTGCGTTAGTGGCTTCTCAACATGACCGTGTGGAATGGCAGGGCAATTTTTAGCTTCTCTCCAAAGATCTCCATTGAGTCTGATGCTAGCCTCTACTAGTAGGGTGAACTCTGCAGAGAGGTTTTGACCAGGGGGTTATTGGACTGTGGATAAATCCTCATTGCACATCAATTGACTGGAGCTGCCTGCGGGTTCCTTTGCTCTGAGCTGTTTCACCAAGAACCAAGTCAACACTTGCATCCTGATCTACGAGGATAACATCTCTGCTGTTCGCTATGTCAGTTATATAAGTGGTACCTTCTCCGCGGTCTTGGTAGATTTGGCCAAGGATATTTGGTCTTTTTGCTTGGAAAGCAACATCCTGGTTCAGGTGGAATACATTCCTGGTTTGTCCAAAACGGAGACGGATTGGAAATCCCAGTATCTGTCAGAACTCAGTAACTGGATCTTGGCCGACAAGGTGTTCACCATATTGGCAGCTCTCTGGGAACCCCTGCACATTGACTTGTTCGTTTCCCATTTGAACACCCACATTCCTGAGTTCTACAGTTGGCACCTAGATCAAGAAAGACTGGTTTCCCAGCATCCTGAAACTGTCGTTCGAACATTTCTCACCTGCTTCATTTGCCGGTCCCTCTGTTACGTGATCCGAACAAGCATACACATCCCTTTCTCCAGGAAGGCCTTCTCTCCCTTCTAGTGTGCCTTTTTGCAGGAAACCCTGGAAGGTCCCACACCTTTCAGGCACAGCTCAATGTCTCTTGGCAGGAGCATGGGTGCCCGGCACTCGACAATCTTACGTTTCCCCGTGACAGACTTGTCTTGATTCTTGGATCAGAACATGGAGGCCATTTTAGACCCTGTCTATGATACAAAGTAAAGGAAACACGTATGAGGAGTCCCATCTCCTGTTACAGGTGCTATTTGACATCTCCAGGCATACCAAGATGTCAAAGTTAGTGTTCTATCTAGCATTCCCATTTATCCCGATCTTGTGTCTGGTAGCTTGTATGCAGGAATGTGAATAAAGCACTGCTCCTTTTCATGAGGCCAGTTCTTATTCCTATCCTTCCATTACCCTCACTGACCTGTGTCTAGCACCATGCTTGCCTGTTGGGTCAAATGGGTCATGCAACTTGATGGTCTGCACACAACAGTCTTTGGTGCTCATTCCTCCCGTAGTGCAGTGGCATCCAAGAATATGTCATTTGGAGGTTACCTGGAAGACCTTATGCATTCGACAGATTGGTCAGCTGAGTCATCTTTTGGGGTTACTATTTCAAGCACATGTTTTCCTCTGTAGTGTCTCAACTTGCACAATATTAGCCTCCATATCTTGATTTAAGAATACATGGTTTTGCTATTTCATGATGAAAAGTCATGATTTTATAAAAGACATGGAGGTGAGTATTGTCCCATCCTGGTTTAGTTATAGGTTACCTCCTTTTGGTGTCTCTGTTTTCTTCCCACCCTTATTCTTCTTTTTTCATGTGTATGGCCAATATCATATTATAGTATTGGTATTTGTTTGCATTTAGTATTCTTTATATATGTGTTTAATTTTTACGATTGCGTCTTCCGTTTTGAACTTGAATTTTATTCGGATGTCTTTACACATGAAGCTGGTGTACTGTGACTGGATTTTTGTTCTTATACTTCTGTATATGTTTTCTTTGCTAATGACATTGATTAATTGAGTCTACACCCTTTTGTCACATTTTGTCTTTCAGCCTAAAGGTTATGGTTAGGAGTTTTATATGAATGGATGATTTGTGGGTCAATTCCTCTTGTATCTTTCTACCTAAATTTACTGTTGTTTCTTTGCTGCTCTTGTGAAATACAGAAAGGGTTAATGCCCAATACTTGCCTCGATGTCTTTCATAAAATCATGACTGTTCGTCATGAAATAGCAAAATCATGTCATTAATTAGCAGAGTGTGCAGCGAGAGAACATATATAAGTTATATATGAAAGAAAAGTGGGTTTTTGATATGAATCAGGTGAACATAAGTTCTCAAAATGGGTGATATCTGCCTCACTAGTATGTCTAATGGGCAAAATACCTCATTTGTATGTATCTAAAAACCTCTATAGGGAACAAGGGAGAAATAGATTGCGACTCCTGAGTTGAAGACAGAGCCATCCCTCCACAAGAGGATATAGTGATGACTTATTGCATCTTCTAGATTCCCAAATGCTCTAGGCTGCATACAAGGGAGAATAGATCTGTTATGCGACTACAGAAGAGAGTAGTCTGACTTAAGAGCAATGCAAAACACGATCGGCCCCTGTCCCAAGTACTCAAAGAGGTGGTAATATATAGACTTCTAGTATGAGGCATGAGGCAAGGCCCTTTGAGATCTTGCCACCCACATAAAAAGATTGAAGGAAATCAACCTATTATTTTGCTCCTTGTAATAGGGGGACGCCAGGATATTCTTGGCTGCATATTACTACAGGGCACCATAGTGATTATGGTTCTTGAAATCTTCCTTAAATATATACAGTTGCAGGAAAAAGTATGTGAACCCTTTGGAATGATATGGATTTCTGCACAAATTAGTCATAAAATGTGATCTGATCATCGTCTAAGTCACAACAATAGACAATCACAGTCTGCTTAAAGGACCACTCTAGGCACCCAGACCTCTTCAGCTTAATGAAGTGGTCTGGGTGCCAGGTCCCTCTAGGATTAACCCTTTTTTTTATAAACATAGCAGTTTCAGAGAAACTGCTATGTTTATAAATGGGTTAATCCAGCCTCTAAAGCCTCTAGTGGTTGTCTCATTGACAGCCACTAGAGGCGTTTGCGTGCTTCTCGTGAAAATCACAGTGAGAAGACGCAAGCGTCCATAGGAAAGCATTATGAATGCTTTCCTATGAGAATGGCTGAATGCGCGCGCATTCAGCCGAAGAGGCGGAGAGGAGGAGAGCTCCCCACCCGGCGCTGGAAAAAAGGTAAGTTTAACCCCTTTCCTTGCCATCCAGCCCGGCGGGAGAGGGACCCTGAGGGTGGGGGCACCCTCAGGGCACTATAGTGCCAGGAAAACGAGTATGTTTTCCTGGCACTATAGTGGTCCTTTAAACTAATAACACACAAAGAATGAAATGTTGCCATGTTTTTATTGAACACACCATGTAAACATTCACAGTGCAGGTGGGAAAAGTATGTGAACCCTTGGATTTAATAACTGGTTGAACCTCCTTTGGCAGCAATAACTTCAACCAAACGTTTCCTGTAGTTGCAGATCAGACATGCACAACGGTCAGGAGTAATTCTTGACCATTCCTCTTTACAGCAGTGTTTCAGTTCGGCAATATTCTTGGGATGTCTGGTGTGAATCGCTTTCTTGAGGTCATGCCACAGCATCTCAATCGGGTTGAGGTCAGGACTCTGACTGGGCCACTTCAGAAGGTGTATTTTCTTCTGTTTAAGCCATTCTGTTGTTGATCTACTTCTATGCTTTGGGTCATTGTCCTGTTGCAACACCCATCTTCTGTTGAGCTTCAGCTGGTAGACAGATGGCCTTAAGTTCTCCTGCAAAATGTCTTGATAAACTTGGGAATTCATTTTTCCTTTGATGATAGCAATCCGTCCAGGCCCTGATGCAGCAAAGCAGCCCCAAACCATGATGCCCCCACCACCATACTTCACAGTTGGGATGAGGTTTTGATATTGGTGTGCTGTGCCTTTTTTTCGCCACACATAGTGTTGTGTGTTTCTTCCAAACAACTCAACTTTGGTTTCATCTGTCCACAGAATATTTTGGCAGTACTGCTGTGGAACATCCAGGTGCTCTTGTGCAAACTGTAAACGTGCAGCAATGTTTTGTTTGGACAGCAGTGGCTTCCTCTGTGGTATCCTCCCATGAAATCCATTCTTGTTTAGTGTTTTATGTATTGTAGATTCGCTAACAGGGATGTTAGCATTTGCCAGTGACTTTTGTAAGTCTTTAGCTGACACTCTAGGATTCTTCTTCACCTTATTGAGCAGTCTGCGCTGTGCTCTTGCAGTCATCTTTACAGGACTGCCACTCCTAGGGAGAGTAGCAGCAGTGCTGAACTTTCTCCATTTATAGACAATTTGTCTTACCGTGGACTGATGAACAGCAAGGCTTTTGGAGATACTTTTATAACCCTTTCCAGCTTTATGCAAGTCAACAATTCTTAATCGTAGGTCTTCTGAGAGCTCTTTTGTGCGAGGCATCATTCACATCAGGCAATGCTTCTTGTGAAAAGCAAACCCAGAACTGGTGTGTGTTTTTTATAGGGCAGGGCAGCTGTAACCAACACCTCCAATCTCATCTCATTGATTGGACTCCAGTTGGCTGACATCTCACTCCAATTAGCTATTGGAGATGTCATTAGTCTAGGGGTTCACATACTTTTTCCACCTGCACTGTGAATGTTTACATGGTGTGGGTTCACATACTTTTTCTTGCAACTGTATATGAAGTTTACGCATTTACTGCTCATTGGCATTATACATCAAGTTTATGTATGTATTGCTCATTGGTATGGTATACTTATTTTTTGTATTTACTGCTCATTGAAATGATATACATTATACAAGATTAATGTATTTACTGCATTAATAGCATTCCCTTACCCCCCAGAGTGTTTTCGCCCCCAGGGTATATATGTGTGACTGTGTTGACTGTGTTGATGTGCTTGTGTTTGCATGAATGACTATGGGGGATGGAATCTTAGTCCCAGGCAGCACAATGCCGACCCTGTGAAGTTGGAAACATAGTCGGAACTGGTTACTAACATTTTTGAATCCCACTACTGGATACTGCTAAAACAAAATCCTTTTTTTTTTACTTCACATTTAACAAGATCACCTTGAGATCACATTGAGAAGCTTTACACCTTCATTGCTTCTAGAAACTCTGTGTTACTGCTACTTACTATTCCAGTGCTCTCCAGTCAAGACACGAACAGTTTAAAGATCACTTTAATAAGAAAATATGTTTTCTAACTTTCTAAATCCCAGAAATGTGTTAATAAGTAACATGTGGAAGTTATAAATTAACAGTTCTCATGAATGTGTTCATTGAGACTTTAACATTTAACATAAAACAGGTGACATTTGTGAGGTGTCCCTTCCAAGAATTGCAATGCACAGTTCCTTATCACATCTGCAAATGAGTGCTTTCTAAATGAATTCACCCAACTGAATAGATAGAGCAGGAGGTGGCAGATGTGTAGATATGGAGGGAATGCAGAGATGCCCCCCTTGCACCTAAGGGTCCAGCAACACGACAGTCCAATTTCCTCCTGGTGTTCTAGACCCCAAAATGGTGTTCTCAGTGGAGTGAGAGGAAGAGTTGAGTTGCTCAGATGAAACAAATATCTCTTCCTACTCACTATTTCATACACCACCATAAAATTAAACGGTTAGGCTCTATGGTCAGGGCTGCCATCAGATATTTTGGGGCCTCTAACACAGCTCAACGTCTGGGGCCCCCAGGCCCGCACCCGAGTCCACCCACCGGGCCCATCCTGAGCCCGCCCACAAGGATGCAATGTGTGTGTATAGTGGATGAAGTATGGACTGAATGCGGTGTGTGTATAGTGGATGTAGAATGTGTGTAGTGAATGCAGAGTGTGTGTGTAAAATGGAAGCAGTGTGTGTAATGGGTACAGATTCTATGTTTGTTTAATAGATGTAGTGTTTGTGTGTTTTAGATGCAGTGTGTTTAGTGTGTGTATTTGAGTAGTGTTTGTAGTGTGTGTAAATATTGGGTAAAATAGGGTCTAAATTCAGAAGGAAAAAAGAGCATTTTATTATTAATTTATTTTAAATAGAATTCCCACCAACTTAAGAAATCTGATCATTGCATGTAATCACTATTCACAGTGATCACCTTATGCAAAAATCCACACAGGCAACATCCTTGACTGGCAACTGCATTTTCTTTATAGGGATGTACAGATACAATCCACAGATAGGCTTTCAAGCCCACATAAATCTGCAGTGCCACCATCAGGAGAAAAGTGCATTAATACCCTAATAAAACCATGATGCTTATCATGTTTTTTTTTAATACATTTTATTTTATTCCCCCCACCCCCACACTTCTTACTTGTGGCCAGGGAGGATGAGATTGCATTCCTGTGTGGTCCAGTGGCATAGTGCAGGGAGCCAGGGCTCCACTCTCTCTCACTCTCGTGAGTCTTGTAGGTATTGTACGCAGTACTGGAGACCGTATCTCCAGAAGGATATTGATACTGATATTGGAGGTTTGGTTGTTGTCTAATCTGTAGACAGTTCTCTATCTTGCAGCAGGAGATTGTATTTTTGAAGTCTGAGATTTGTAAATTATCTGGTGAACAAACTCAGACTGGAACTGCTGCAAAGCCACTTCCGCAAAGACATACTAGGAATGGCAGATGGATTACTGTAGGCTCTGGTAGACTTAGAGTTGTGGATAAAAGGCATATTGCACAGTCTGTTGCTCTACATAATCCATTTTCTGCACTTTCAGAGTGTAATGGTGTTGTGGAGAAAGGCACTGAGGCTAGTGGTGTTGTGGAGAGAGGCACTGAGGCTAGTGGTGTTGTGGAGAGAGGCACTGAGGCTAGTGGTGTTGTGGAGACAGGCTTGGAGACTATGGTGAGGCCTAATAAAAAGCAGTTGTTGTTGCGGGATTCCATCATAAGAGGTGTGGAGATGGACAATGGTGGTCTTCCCGGAGCTACTGCTCACAGAGACAGGAGACGTATCTGTAATATTGTTAAGCGAGCAAAGCAGGAAGGGGAATTGGATGTACTTGTCCATCTAGGGACAAATGACTTGGCTTGCAATGAGGTTTCAGAGGTTAAGGAAGTTTTTAGTGTTTTTGCCAATGATATACGGCAGGTTGCTTCCACACTGTCATTCTCTGAAGTTCTGCCTGTGCATAACACTCAGAACGACAGGCGGATGCGTATTAGGGACTTTAATTTGTGGCTTGGTGAATAGTGTCGGGAGCAAGGATTTGGCTTTATTTCTCATGGTAGCTCTGTTTGGAATGGAAATAACCTGTACAAAAAAAGATGGTTTGCATCTTTCTCAAAGGGGAACAAATGTTCTCAGTGAGCAGGTCAGAGTTTTTGCTAGCATGTATTTAAACTAGGAGGGGGCGCAAAAGGGTGATAAAACATCAATCCAATTGTGCCCCAAAACAAGGACAAAAGGTGCCTGTAGCAAGTGTGTTAAAAAATGATAAGCTTAGAGTCATGTCTACAAATGCTCGCAGTTTAGGGAATAAGATCCATGAACTTGTGGCAATAATGGCAACTGATAGTGTAGATTTAGTCGCTGTTACTGAGACATGGTACAATGAGAAAAATGACTGGGACATAGCAATACCAGGGTACTCTTTATATAGGAAAGATAGGGAAGGCAAGAAAGGGGGAGGGGTGGCCTTGTATGTGAAGGATAGCATAAAATCTAGCCTAATAAAAGTTAGTGAGGCGAGCATAGAGTCCGTTTGGGTTACGTTAGAATTTGGTAATCACACAGTAACTCGTGTAGGTGCGATTTATAGGCCCCCAGGACAAATTGAAGAGTTAGATAATCTACTAGTTGAGGAAATAGCTAAAATGACAATGAAGGGGGAAGTTATCATCATGGGTGACTTTAATCTTCCTGATGTAAATTGGAAAACAAAATTAGCTACTTGTGCCAGGAGCACACATATTCTAAACTCCCTACTGGGATTGTCTCTAAAACAAGTTGTTGAGGAGCCAACTCGTAAAGAGGCCATACTAGATTTAGTGTTAACAAATGGAGATTTGGTATCAGATATTACTGTAGGTGAAAGTTCAGGATCCAGTGATCATCAGTCAGTGTGGTTTAATATAAGAACAGTGACTGAGTCACACCCCCCAAATCAAAAGTTTTAGACTTTAGAAAAACAGACTTTTCTAAAATACGAATCTGTGTAGAGGAGTCGTTATCAGACTGGAGCAATTTAAACAGAGTCCAAGAGAAATGGGATTATTTAAAAGTTGCACTACTGAAGGCAACAGAAACTTGCATTAGGCTTGTCAGTAAAAGCAAAAAAATTAAGAAACCACTGTGGTACTCCGCAGATGTGGCCAAAATAGTTAAAAACAAAAAGTTAGCATTTAGTAATTATAAAAACCCCCAGAGTGAAGAAGACAAAATGATCTATAAGATTAGGCAGAAAGAGGCTAAGCACGTTATAAGAGCTTCCAAATCACACACAGAAGAGAAAATAGCACAGTCATTAAAAAAGGGGGATAAAACTTTTTTTAGATACATAAATGAGAAAAGAAAAGTAAAACAAGGATTAGTTAGATTAAAAACAAAAGAAGGAAGGTATGTAGAAGAGGATAAAGGTCTAGCTGACTGCCTCAATGAATATTTTTGTTCTGTATTTACAGATGAAAATGAAGGAAAGGGACCTCGGTTAAGAAAAAGGATAAATGAGTCATTTATTACATGTGAGTTTACAGAGGAAGAGGTTCTATTTCAACTGTCAAAAGTAAAGACAAATAAGTCAATGGGACCTGATGGAATACACCCAAAGCTATTAAAAGAGCTTAGTGGTGTACTAGCAAAACCATTAACAGATTTATTTAACCAATCATTGTTAACAGGAGTAGTCCCAGAAGATTGGAAGTTAGCGAATGTTGTGCCCATTTACAAGAAAGGTAATAGGGAGGAGTCGGGCAACTATAGGCCAGTAAGCTTTACTTCAGTAGTGGGGAAAGTGATGGAAACCATGTTAAAGGATAGGATTGTTGAACATCTAAAAACACATGGAATTCAAGATCAGAGTCAACATGGGTTTACTTCAGGGAGATCATGCCAAACTAATCTTATTGATTTTTTTGATTGGGTAACTAAAATTATAGATCAGGGTGGTGCAGTAGACATTGCTTACCTAGATTTCAGTAAGGCTTTTGACACTGTTGCACATAGAAGGCTTATCAATAAACTCCAATCTTTAAGTTTGGATTCCAATATTGTTGAATGAGTAAGGCAGTGGCTGAGTGACAGGCAACAGAGGGTTGTAGTCAATGGAATATATTTGAAGCTTGGACTTGTCACCAGTGGGGTACCTCAAGGATCTGTACTTGGACCCATTCTCTTTAATAATTTTATTAGTGATATTGAAGAAGGTCTTGATGGTAAGGTATGTCTTTTTGCTGATGATACTAAGATATGTAACAGGGTTAATGTTCCAGGAGGGATAAGCCAAATGGCAAATGATTTAGGTAAACTAGAAATATGGTCAGAATTGTGGCAACTGACATTTAATGTGGATAAGTGCAAGATAATGCATCTTGGACGTAAAAACCCAAGGGCAGAGTACAGAATATTTGATAGAGTCCTAACCTCAACATATGAGGAAAGGGATTTAGGGGTGATTATTTCTGATGACTTAAAGGTAGGCAGACAATGTAATAGAGCAGCAGGAAATGCTAGCAGAATGCTTGGTTGTATACTGAGAGGTATTAGCAGTAGAAAGAGGGAAGTGCTCATGCCATTGTACAGAACACTGGTGAGACCTCACTTTGAGTATTGTACACAGTACAGGAGACCGTATCTTCAGAAGGATATTGATACCTAAGAGAGAGTTCAGAGAAGGGCTAATAAACTGGTTCATGGATTGCAGGATAAAACTTACCAGGAAAGGTTAAATGATCTTAACATGGATAGCTTGGAGGAAAGACGAGACAGGGGGGGTATGATAGAAACATTTAAATATATAAAGGGAATCAACACAGTAAAGGAGGAGACTATATTTAAAAGAAGAAAAACTACCACAACAAGTGGACAGTCTTTAATTAGAGGGACAAAGGTTTAAAACTAATATCAGGAAGTATTACTTTACTGAGAGGGTAGTGGATGCATGGAATAGCCTTCCAGCTGAAGTGGTAGAGGTTAACACAGTAAAGAAGTTTAAGCATGCGTGGGATAGGTATAAGGCTATCCTAACTATAAGATAAGGCCAGGGACTAATGAAAGTATTTCGAAAATTGGGCAGACTAGATGGGCCGAATGGTTCTTATCTGCCGTCACATTCTATGTTTCTATGTTTGATACTTTAGAGACAGTTCAGAGAAGGGCTACTAAACTGGTTCATGGATTGCAAGATAAAACTTACCAGGAAAGGGTAAAGGAACTTAACATGTATAGCTTGGATGAAAGACGAGACAGGGGGGATATGATAGTAACATTTAAATACATAAAGGGAATCAACACAGTAAAGGAGGAGACTATATTTAAAAGAAGAAAAACTACCACAACAAGAGGACATAGTCTTAAATTAGAGGGGAAAAGTTTTAAAAATAATATCAGGAAGAATTAGTTTACTGAGAGGGTAGTGGACACATGGAATTGCCTTCCAGCTGAAGTGGTAGAGATTAACACAGTGAGGGAGTTTAAGCATGCATGGGATAGGCATAAGACTATCCTATACTTAAGATAAGGCCAGGGACTAATTAAAAGTATTTTGTAAATTGGGCAGTTTAGATGGGCCGAATGGTTCTTATCTGCCGTCTTATTCTATGTTTCTATGTCTTGCCAGAGTGCAACAAGCCATTGCAAGAGTTGATTAGCACCAATAATGCAATTCAGTTGTGTGTTTGTATGTAGTGTTGGTTTAAATGCAGATCTGAATTTGTGTGTAGTGTTGGAGTTTAAATGTTGGTATGTATGGATATATACAGATACACTGCCACATACACATACTGACAGATACATTCACACACTGCCATACACAAACAGATACACGCACGTACTGACACAGTTACACAAACACACTGACAAACAAAAATACACGGCCACACACATAAATACACTTACTGATACAAATGCACACACACACTGACAAAGATACACATATACACTGAGACACACACACGCATACGCATACATTTGCAAACAAACACAAGCCATAATTTACATGTAAGCACCCCTGCTTCAATATATTTTGGGTGGCAGCAGGGTGGTTTCCCTGGGTTCCAGATCTAGCAGCTGGCTGAAGATTATGGGAGTATTGTTTACACTTCCCCCCTTCCTCTGCCTTCCTGCGCATCTCTCTCTGTTAGCTGGAAGGAAGTAACCTCACCTTACATCTTCCTAGCACTGCCATTTTGACATACACAAAGTAAACAGTCATAAACACATACAACCCTGTGGTAGCACGCTCCTGCGGCTCTTTATTCTCACCTCAGGGCCAGCTGTCTATAGGTGGGCGCTGCCATGCTCTGTGGATAACTTCCTGTTAGTGTGGGACAGGCTGAGTGGAGGGACCCTGCACCTGGCGGCACACTGGGCAAGTCGTCATGCTCCCTCCCGGTGTCGGGAACTCGGTCCATGAATAAGAGCATCTTTGTAAAGGCGGTGTCAAAAGCTAGGCCTATGAGCTGCACAAATGCCTTTGTTAAGGCTGTAGTGGGCTGTAGCATAGGCAGGTGTCCAGACCTACCAGGGAGAAGGAGCACAGACAGAAGGAATGATACTTGCCTGAGAGAACAAGCCCTTTCAGAGGCCATTCCATTGGCATTTCATCACAAGAGGAACATCTGAGGATCATAGTTTGAGATGGCTGCTCAAAAGTTTATTGAAAAGATTAAGAGTAAGAGATTCGACTGAAACAAATTGCAGACATGATATCAGTTTGTCTCTGCTTGTACTTTCCATTTTATTCTAAATGGGGGCTTTTGTTTAGGGCCCCGCATACCAGTTACAAAATAATCTACCAATTGCAAATAGCAGTATGAACATTTTTATGAGTAATACAAACCTTTTACTGCCTTAAGTTATATATAGTCACCAGGCATTTAACCTCCATGTCACTTAGCAGTTCATGCATTAAAGCTGTAGTCATAATTAAACGCTTTGTAAAAAACAACCTTACAGTTTGACTTTGTGTTAATATATAACCACACATTTTATTTATTTATTTACTTTTTATTATTAGACTATTTGTTATCAAGGTTAAACTATAAACTATACACAAACTGATAGATCACCAGATCTACTTGTATGCTTATGTGTATTTTTTAAATGACATTCTATTTGTACAAAGTTATAGATTACTAAAGTTTAAAAAGAGTCATTGCCGGTCTCCGACATACAACATTTCCCCCTTATAACTCTCAACTTCACATGAAGGACCTCTTCCCCTCTTGGATCCTGCAGGACTAATCCTCCATTCAACCAACCTTTTTGATTTTACTGAAGTTTCATTTTATGATTCTGAAGGGCACTACCATAGACCTATCTGCTGTATCCAACCTAGACATTTTAATATCTGGCAATATTCTGCATATGTCTAAATACTGACTTAGTTATATAGTTGTCTAGGTTGAAAAATACTAAAGTCCACCAAGTTCAACCGTGAAGTCTTTTATGTTGTTGAAAAGAAGGCCAAAAAAACACCAAAATTGTAGCCATTTCTAATTATGCCACAAAACTCCATAATGGACATCAGATTTCTCCTTGGATTAACATCCTGTTTATATACTTATCACTTATATCCTTGAATATTCTGTTTGTGCAAAAAAAGTACCCAAGCCTTTTTAAAATGTTTCTAAAGAATCTGATAACACATCTGTAACGGAACCGCTGGCACCCCGACCGGGTACCTTCCGCCGACGGATGCTCCTAGTGCTTTCCGAGGACTCCAAGCACTCTGCCTGACACCATAACCACTGCAGACCCCACGAACCGCCGCAGCTTGGTTGGGATCTCGCCGTCTCCACCCACTCTGGACCCAGGACCAGGGTCCAGCTTCCAGCAGGTCGACCTCTCTCCAAATTCCAGAGAGCAGGAACAGGAACAAGCTCTTAGCAGAGCTTAGTGATTATACCCTGGGGAGTATAGTGATTATAGCAATCCCCAGAGTGTAGTTTCTCCAATCCCCCAAACATGAGCCGAAACTTCATGAAGGTACAAGATGATCTGACTCCAATGAGCGTTTATTACTCCTTATATACAAGTTTTCAGGTCAGAGGCACACCCCCTGGACCTGGTGGTAAACTGTGACAAAAGGGACATAAACCAATGGGAACACTAATTAACATGATAACACTCTCACATACACAATGAAATCCCTCCTCTCCATCCTGGAGATAATTGGCTTAAGGCACTGCAGTAAACTCAATTATCTCCAGGTACAGAAAATATCTACATTTAACACTAACAGCAAAAATACGTAAAAGTACATAAAAATACATAATTCTTATTTTATTACACAGAACCCCCACATTTAACCTATCCCCAGATAGCTCGGATCTGAGCGCCCAATCTAGGTGAACAATAGACAGGAAACGGGGGAGGGGAAGAAACACACCTTCCCATGGATTCCAATGGGAAGAAACTGTCTTTAGAAGCCAATAAGCCCCAAATAGTCTTTTTTAAATGGCAATAC
Source organism: Pelobates cultripes (assembly GCA_933207985.1). Lineage (NCBI taxonomy): Eukaryota > Metazoa > Chordata > Amphibia > Anura > Pelobatidae > Pelobates > Pelobates cultripes. The sequence goes on along the minus strand of OW240912.1, from coordinate 86,444,147 downwards.
ACCCCAGGGCCATAGTCATGAGGAAGGAGGCTGGCAATCAGGCTCCTCCAAAAGCCGGGGGCAAAGGGCAGCTTGTCACCTAACAATCCAGGGACAAAAGGCATTTCGTCACACATCTCCCCTTTGGGGGGGAGACTAACCAGGTACCTGACCTGTCGGTCAGTGCCTGAGTTAGTCGATAAACCCACCCACAGTGAACAAGTACATGAGTAGCCCACCCACAAATAACAAGTGGCAAAGTAGCCCCCCGACAATAAACAGTACTGGCCGGTAGGTTCCAGGTTGTAGGATAAAAATGCAGCATCCTCGGCCTTCCTGGTGCAGCTGGGCAAATAGCTGGTGGTACTTGGGGGGCCTAGGCCAGCGGCGCTCTGCCCAGCTGCCAGCTCTTCCGCTGGTATAGGCTGCAGGACATCAGGCTCTGGACAAGGGACACAGGGAGGGCAGAGGCCGACTGCACTCTGCCCAGCTGTCAGCTCTTCTGCTGGGGTGCTGGGAACATAGTCCGGCTCAGTAGCCAGGGGAACATGGGAGTCAGTGGGGGTTAACATCTCCTCTGTTAACCCTGGGGCCAAGTTAGGAGTTAGCTGGGGAGGGGAATTCGTACTTACCCCCTCCTCCTGTTGTCCCTGTGAGGGTAGTTGGGGATCTGGACAGGCTGTCCAGCATCCCTGTAGGTCGGACACAGAGACCACGGTCCCCTCTGCGCCATCTGGGAGAATGGTGTCTCCCCTTGGTAGGGTAAGCTACCGCTGGGGAGATAGGGTGCTGTGCTCCTCTCCCTGAAACACAGTCTGCCGCTGGAGAGGGAGACCGCCTGTCTCCACTCCCATAACATTGTCCTGCTGCTGGAGAGAGAGACCAACTGTCTCTGCTCCTGGTAGGACACACTGCTGCTGGGGGGGAAGGACGACACCTTCAGCCCCCTGGAATTCACACTGCCACTGGGGAGGAAGGACGACACCTTCGGCTCCCTGTAACTTGCACTGCCGCTGGGGAGAGAGACCGGTTGTCTCTTCTCCCTTGTCAACACACTGCCGCTGGGGAGTCAGACCGACTGTCTCGACTCCCAGTGATGATGGTTGCTGCAGGGACGAGGGACCGACAATCTCCTCTCCCTGGGATGCTGTCTGCCGCTGGGGAGAGAGACCGGTTGTCTCTTCTCCCTTGACAACACACTGCCGCTGGGGAGTCAGAGCGACTGTCTCAACTCCCAGTGATGATGGTTGTTGCAGGGACGAGGGACCGACAATCTCCTCGCCCTGGGATGCTGTCTGCCGCTGGGGAGAGAGATCAATTGGCCACAGCCCCAATCTCCGCAATCGGAGCTCAAATTCCCATGCCGCTCGATTCTCCTCATCCAACTTGCGCATGGTTGCCAGAATCGCCTCTGTCGAAAGATTCGGGCCATATCTGGTTAACCGCCTCTTGACCTCCTCCCTGTAAGCGTCGCCCTCAAAGCGATAGGTCATGTTTGCTGTGAACAGGGGCGCTGTACGAATACTAGCGTTGCCCTCAAATTGTAATTCCAAATGTTACCGGTGCCTCTGCGCTGCTTCTCCTCGCACTAGGACGCCATCCCACCGCTGCCACCACTGTAACGGAACCGCTGGCACCCCGACCGGGTACCTTCCGCCGACGGATGCTCCTAGTGCTTTCCGAGGACTCCAAGCACTCTGCCTGACACCATAACCACTGCAGACCCCACGAACCGCCGCAGCTTGGTTGGGGTCTCGCCGTCTCCACCCACTCTGGACCCAGGACCAGGGTCCAGCTTCCAGCAGGTCGACCTCTCTCCAAATTCCAGAGAGCAGGAACAGGAACAAGCTCTTAGCAGAGCTTAGTGATTATACCCTGGGGAGTATAGTGATTATAGCAATCCCCAGAGTGTAGTTTCTCCAATCCCCCAAACATGAGCCGAAACTTCATGAAGGTACAAGATGATCTGACTCCAATGAGCGTTTATTACTCCTTATATACAAGTTTTCAGGTCAGAGGCACACCCCCTGGACCTGGTGGTAAACTGTGACAAAAGGGACACAAACCAATGGGAACACTAATTAACATGATAACACTCTCACATACACAATGAAATCCCTCCTCTCCATCCTGGAGATAATTGGCTTAAGGCACTGCAGTAAACTCAATTATCTCCAGGTACAGAAAATATCTACATTTAACACTAACAGCAAAAATACGTAAAAGTACATAAAAATACATAATTCTTATTTTATTACACAGAACCCCCACATTTAACCTATCCCCAGATAGCTCGGATCTGAGCGCCCAATCTAGGTGAACAATAGACAGGAAACGGGGGAGGGGAAGAAACACACCTTCCCATGGATTCCAATGGGAAGAAACTGTCTTTAGAAGCCAATAAGCCCCAAATAGTCTTTTTTAAATGGCAATACACCCCAGGGCCATAGTCATGAGGAAGGAGGCTGGCAATCAGGCTCCTCCAAAAGCCGGGGGCAAAGGGCAGCTTGTCACCTAACAATCCAGGGACAAAAGGCATTTCATCACAACATCATCTTTAGACAGAAAATTCCACATCTTTATTGTTCTTACTGTCAAGGACCCTTTCCTCTACTGTAAACGAAAACACCTTTCTTCCAGTCTCAATGGATGACCACTTGTCTGTTGCATATTCCTGTTAATGAACAGGTTAGCACATAGTGGTTTGTACTGACCACGTATATATTTGTACAGTGCTATCATATCCCCTCTGAAGTACTTTTTTTCTAAAGAAAATAATTCCAGTTATTCTAGCTTTTCCTTATAACTAATGTTTTCCATCCCCCTTACTATTTTTGTAGCTCACCTCACTTTTTCTAGTTCTGCAATATCCTTCTTTAAAACTAGTGCCCCAAATTGCAGTGCATATTCAAGGTGGTCTTAGCATTGATTTATAAAGAGGCAAAAATATATTTGGATCCTGTGAATCAAAACCCCTTTTTATACACGAAAGCACACTACTAGCTTTTGCAACAGCAAACCAGCATTGCATATTGCAAAGATTTTTTTTTTTTTTTTTAAATGAACACGCCAAGTACAATAATGACTTCAGTCCACTAGAAATTAAAATATTTCGGAACGGTTTACCCCATATCTTTAAGTTTCATTTACAAAAAGAAGTCAGGGCCATACTGAAGCAAAGTTATAGGATAGATTCCCCTACAGGAATAAGGCTTTACTCTGGTTACTGAATATGGTTTTTCCCATCGATTTAAATAGCAAAATTACTGTAAACAGAAAGAACTAAGAAAAATATATAAGCTAAAGAAAATATATCAATGTATTGCCCATCTTGCAGGGAACAGGTGTTAATTTAAAGTGGAAATATCCTATATTCTCTATAGTTGCAGATAATTTGAATAGATTACATTTGCATTTTCACGTGACCTTGAACTTGACCTTGTAATCCACATGATAATCTTTAATGTATATCTTTAAAATTACTAATTATCAACCCTATATTTCAGCAGTAATAAATATTTCATACATTGCATAATAATTTTGCAACACGTGGCAAGAAAAAACATGCCGAGTGCATCCTAAGCAAAATTAGAGAGGTAATTAGTGACATAAAAAAATAATGTCAGGTTGTCGTGCGTTAGAAAAAACATTGTGCGCCCTTTTTCATAATTTACTGATGCTTTAGATTAGGATCGTTTCATTTTAACTGCGGCGCCTTAAAGGTCTGAGCTGTCGGTTAGAAAGGGAGATTGAGATATCTTCTTTTCTAATTCTTTAACAATTATTATTCTTCAATAAATTGTGCCTTGACTCTACAATTGTATTTCATATATAGGTGGAGCAATAATAAATACATCTCTATAGCTGGATGTAATGATTTCCTGTAGAGAAGAGACGAAAAGAGGGACACAATAGAGTAGGGGTACCAATAAGAAAATATATAGAATTATAAATCCCCACACTCACAAAAATGGAGCCGGTTTAATTCTAGAGGGAGCTTGCTGCACTGACTTTGCACTCAATAACCTCAGATAATGATAGAGGATGCAACAAGTTGCATAAGATAAGAAAAAGTAAAACAACAGATGAAAGATCATTTCACTATCTGAAGGTTTTTATACAGAGGCTTTAAGCATATTTTGAGTTTCAAAGTATTTTTTTTACTGGAGCCACTAGGTTATTATACATTTAAAGTATTTAAAAATATTTGAGTACAATAAACCCTAGCCACTTTACAATTAGAACATCGGAATTCACATAAAGCATGAACATACAAAGCGATTAAAATCTGAAGTAAGCTTAAACGTAAAGTAAG
>OW240912.1:86427943-86439753 GCA_933207985.1 Pelobates cultripes | reverse complement strand
TTTATGCAACATCCTTGACATCAAAGCTAAGCGCAAAAACATATTTCTTTGCAGCCCCAGGACTACATAGCTCCTAACCATTGGGAGGGAAAAATCGTGAAGCTTTGGACAGGAGGACCCATGTCACTAGCTGCCCATAAGGGGTGGAACACCACAGAATTAAAGTGGGACAGGACCCAAAAATTGGGACTGTGCTGCCGAAATCACAACAACTGGGAGGCCTGGAACAGTTACAAACCTTGTTTCCTTGCACAGGAAGAGGGAGGAGAGGAAACCAGTCTGAACGGAGGAAGCATTTTTGGTCGGGAATCTGCAGTATAATTCTGAGTGCTTTGAATATTGTCACATATATGAAAATGACAGCATTCTGCTCCTTGTGACTACACTAAGTAATAGTTGAATTGTGAATTAATTTGCAAAGAGCCCCAATGATGACATTGTCACTGGTGGTCTAGTGGCCATGGGGGCAGGGAAAAGTGAGATTTATTTACTCAAGTAAAAAAGTGAAATTTACTTACCCAAACCGGTCCCTCGTGGACACCGTCATTTTCTTCTGGCCAGTCCTCTTCTGCCATCAGGCGATGACGTCACTGCTGTAATCTCACACATGCGCGATAGTATAGCATTGAGGTCTATGGAGGATTCCGTGAATTGGGTTTCCAATTCAAAAATCCATTTCATTTCTGTAATGTAAACATTGCATTTTCTCTGAATAGACAGTGTTTACAGCAAAAAGCCTGAAGGGAATGATTGTACTCACCAGAACAAATACAAGAAGCTTTAGTTGTTCTGGTGACTATAGTGTCCCTTTAAATTCAACATTCTCCAGTAACTCAAAATATTTAGTCCATTTAATCCTTCACCTTGGGCGTAGATTCAGGAAGTTGAACATTTATAAGAAAATGAAAGCTTACAATCACAATTGCATCAGACACGTGAAAGAATTACGAATACTTGGTTTCATTTGTTGGGATTTCTTGAATCTCCAGCCTCGGTGTATCCCCATCAAACTGAGCAGGGAGTAGAGTGACCTAAGTTTTTTGTTTTTTTTAATCTTCTCCGGTTATTGCTCCCCCACTCTTTCTTTCTTAAGTATCTTCTCTTTCAACATTAAAGCTTATATATTCTTCTACTCTTTATCCTTTTTCTTTTCAAACCTGAAAGACCAAGGTGACATAAACACCATGCTTTCAAGACAAGATCTTGTACAATATTTTCACAATGGATATGCAGTGTTTCAGCCCACCTCCAAGAGCAGGTAACGACAAAGGTTTGCTCTTTTTGTGTTACACAAAAAACACATATGATTAGCAGGTCAATCGTTGTTAATAGAGATCAGTATTGATTTGTAAATACATGTAGAGCAAGGGTACGGCACACCTATACACGAAGCACAGAAATAAGTTGGAGCAAAGTTAATATATAGTATTGAAGAAGGGAGAAAAAAAAGAATGAGGATATGATTCACAGTGTAAATACAAACCAGGGGAGACAGAGTTCTCAGGAAAATAGCTCATGGACAGTGCCAGAACTACCACGGTCGCAGCAGCTGCCCTGCTGACCCCTGCAACCATGCCGAGAGAAAAACCGTGGGTGCCCCCAAATCATGGACAGTGAGGCAGAGTAGGCACCTGCTTACCTGGATGGCAGGTGCCTACTCTGCCGATATATACCAAGAGAGGACAGGAGGCAGGCAGCATTCGGCGGCGGCGAGGGAGCACTGGTCTGACAGTTCCTTTTTCCTTCTCCATGTGCCTTCTTTGATGCCGGGAGCCGGAACATGACTTCATTCTGGCCCCGGCATACTAAACAGCGTGCAGGAGGAGAAAGAAACTGTCATAGCAAAGCCCAATGGAGAGAACCCAGACCAGCTCTCCCAAAGGTAGGGAGGCTGGATGGGCCTCCAAAAAGTAAAATTAGTTTGTGAGATTGTGCAAGAATGTGTGAGTGTGGGTGTATGTGTGTCTGTCAGCGTATGTGTGACTGTTAGTGTGTGTATGTGTCTGTGTCTTTCTGTCAGTGTATGTGTGTCTGTTAGTGTGTCTATGTCTGTCTGTCAGTTTGTGTGTGTGTCTGTCAGTACGTGTGTGTGTGTGTGTGTGTGTGTGTGTGTGTGTGTGTCTGTCAGTGAGTGTGGTGTCTGTCAGTTTGTGTGTGTGTGTGTGTGTGTGTCTGTCTGTCTGTCAGCATATATGTAGCTGTTAGTGTGTGTCTGTCAGTGTGTGTGTCTGTCAATTTGTGTGTGTGTCTGTTAGTGTGTGTGTCTGTTAGTGTGTGTCTGTCTCTGTCAGTGAGTGTGTCTGTCTGTCAGTGTGTGTGTCTATCAGTATGTGTGTGTGTGTCTGTCAGTGAGTGTGGTGTCTGTCAGTTTGTGTGTGTGTGTGTGTATGTGTGTGTCTGTCTGTCAGTGTATGTGTGGTTGTTTGTGTGTGTCTGTCAGTGTGTGTGTCTGTGTCTGCAAATTTGTGTGTGTGTCTGTTAGTGTGTGTCTGTGTCTGTCACTGAGTGTGTGTGTGTGTGTGTGTCTGTCAGTTTGTGTGTGTCTGTCAGTATGTGTCTATCAGTGAGTGTGTATCTGTCAGTGTGTGTCTGTCACACACGTGGGTGGGATAGACACATGGAGGGGCTTGGTGGGTAAGACACATGGAGGGGTTGTGGGGTGGCAAAGATACATGGGGAGAGACACATGGAGGGACTGGGAGCTGGAGGGTTGAAGAGACACATGGAGGGGCTAGGTGTGAAATGAGACATGTGGAGGGGCTAGGGTGAGAATGAGACATGTGGAGGAATTGGGGGTATTGAGACACATGGAGAGGCTGGCAGGGGGTGAGACAGTAGAGGGACAGGCGGGGGGAGAATGAGACACATTGAGTGGTGGGGGGATGAGACACATGGGTGGACCCCAGGGCAATTTTCGCACCAGGGCCCGGTGGTTTCTAGTTACACCTCTGCTTATGGACCAAGAACGAGAGGTTCTGAAGGGGCTGGTTGCAACTATGCAGTCATAGACTGCATGTGTGATCACAAACCTCACCCTCAATCAAGCTCATCTCTAGTTAATGCATTAGCAATACAGAGCTCTTGTATGTACGTAGTGGGGAATCGCGATGCAGCCTAGCACAAATCTAAACCCATTTACCCCCCCCAATAACGACAGACCACTTAGTATGGATGAACAGGCCACAGCATTTATTATCACAAACTAAATTACTGCATAACACATCCATAACTTTGTTTATTAAATCTCTTCTTTCTGTAACCAAAAGGTTAGACATAAATAAGCATAAATTAACATATATACATATATAACTCCACCCATAGTGTTATACAGTGACCCAACCGTCCTTGCCAATAAACATACAGTGGTTCCTAATCACCACTTCGTCTCACCTCCCCCCTTGTCATAAAAATCATATATTTCCAATGCCTGCCATCAGCCGACCTTATCCACGCTCAATGGGCACGACACCTCAGGCAACCTAATGTTTAACCTTTTAAGCAGGGGAGGTTGAGACCTAAAAAAACTTGTTCATCTCATTCCATATACTTAAACGTAACCACTAAAACTCAATTGGCAAGGACACCCCTGGCTAGCTGTGACGAAATATACCATTAGGGCGGGCGGGAGGGAAACTGTTTGCTGGCCCGAATCCCAAGTGGCACTGAGGTAAGACTTCCCCCACACTAACTTACACAGAACATAATCCCACCCACACACTCTTCCCCAACCAATCTCCTGCATCTATCCCCACACTCCTACATGTGCCCTTGTCTGCTTAGCTGCGAGATAGGGAGAAATGTAAAACAGAAAGGATGAGGAGATACAGAAAACTGTAAGAGAATATGTAAAATAAAGGTGGGCAATTGCAGAGGGACACACTCATTGCAAGTGATGGGGAGAGAAACAAAACTGAGAAGTGAATGGGAAGAGACACAAAACTTTAGGTAGGATAGGGACAGATACTAAACTGAATGAAGCTAGAGAAAGACAACTGTTTGATGATATATGACTGGGTGTACAAAAAACAAACGACTTTAGAATAACACATTCTACACACAACGGTTGACAGACACACAGACACAAATCCTGAAACTCCATTCATATGCACTCTTCCAATCACACACTGTCAAGCTTGGTAAATACATCACCACCTTCTCACTTTTGCTATGCACAAAACTACTATCCTTTATTCACGTATACTTATTCACATACACCACTGCATTCACACGCTACACAGAAGCTGCATGCACACGCTGGTACTCCAGAAAAATATATACCTGCCTTCATACATACTGCCAAACATTTCAAATACACATTCACATTCACACACAAAACCACCTCCCTTAAATCACATGTGATGGATTATATACATCCCTATATTCACACAAACAGGTACATAGATTCACACTTACAATTAATACATTGGAATAAATGCATATGCATTCATACTATACACACATGCAAATAAACCATTTACACAAGATATATAAGTAATATATGCATAGAGCAGCATGCACACAAAATTATAGGAACTTTTTATAGTAATAATAATTTTTTTTTACGTGTGTAATGAATTATACAATAGGAATTAATCAATTCTAGATCGCTGGTATAAACAGAATATGATGCCCATCTTTAAATAAAATGCATATTGAATAGACTACATAACTCGTTTCATTTTAATCTGGCACTGTGTCATTTATCCACCTCTGAATACACTTATTCTACTTGTAACACCATAATATAGGCCTTCTAATTAATAATCTAATTTGCCTTTCTCCTCTGAAAGCAAGTCATTTGTTGGGATCAGATATGAGCAAGCTAAAAGGTATGATATAAAGGCTCTCCTAAATTGAATTTTTGCAATTTAAAGTATCTCTGTCACTCTCCAGTATTCCATAAAGATATAATCTTTACAAAATACTCATGCTGACTGCAATGGAATTTCATTGAAATTGCAAAGTAGTCCAAAGATATCATTAAAAAAAGTAGTGACTACTTTTTCTTATGGTAAAGCCTGAAGTTGACAAAAGTTGACAATTTTTTGTCCAATCCCAGGAGCCGTCACAAGTGACGCCTGTGGGATTCAGGCATTGTCTCTTTAATTGCGAGATATCATCTATAGAGACTCCTGCAATCTGTATTCTCGTGTGGCTCCTGGAAAAAGCGCTATGTGCTGAAAAAGACCTCAAGGAAGAAGATGGCAGTGGCAACGATGGACAGCTTAAGGTAAGTAAACCTACCTTTTCACGTGACCTACACCCCCAAGCCATCTCCATAGAGGGTGCTGTATTATCGGGAGTGGAGGATATAGGGTGCTGCATTATCTGGGTGCAGGATATAGGGTGCTGTATTATCTGGGAATGGGGGATATAGGGTGCTGTATTATCTGAGAGTGGGGGGATATAGGGTGCTGTATTATCTGGGAGTGGGTGGATATAGGATGCTGTAATACCTGGGAGGGGGAGGGATATAGGGAGCTGTATTATCTGGGAGTATTGTATATAGGGTGCTGTATTAACTGGGGTGGGGGATATAGGGTGCTATATTATCTGGGAGTGGGGTATATAGTGTGCTGTATTATGTTGGAGTGGGGGGATATAAGGTGCTGTATTATTGGGAGTGGAGGATATAGGGTGCTGCATTATCTGGGCTGGATGATTATCTGGGGTGGAGGATATATGGCTCTGTATTATCTTGGGTGGGGTATATAGAGTGCTAGGGTTACTGGATATAGGGTGTTGTATTATCTGGGAGTGGGGATTATAGGGTGCTGTATTCACTGGGGTGGGGGAATATAGTGTACTGTATTATCTGGGAGTGGGGGATGTAGGGTGCTGTATTTTCTGGGCTAAGGGTATATAGGGTGCTTTATTATCTTGGAGTGGGGTTATTGTGTGCTGTATTACCTGGGGTGGGGATATAGGGTGCTGTATTATCTGGGGTGGAGGACATATGCTTCTGTATTATCTTGGGTGGGGAATATAGAGTGCTGTATTATCTGTGGTTGGTGGATAAAAGGTGTTGTATTATCTGGGGTAGGGGATATAGGATGCTCAGGAATCCTGGCCTGTTCTATGTGAAACCTTCGATTGGACCTTCGCACAGCTCCGGGTAATGGCAGATAAAGATAAGTAAAAGTAGATTTTTTTTTAAACAGTTCTTTTGGGGGGACCTAAAGAATAATGCAAATAGCACATTATTCTAATCAAAAGAAAAGAGGTTTGGAGAAACCATTTAAAGGGATTCTCTGGATTTCTAAAGCACCTTAACTTGGTGAAATGTTTCATATGTGATAAGTATGTCCTTTTTTTAATTGAAAAAAAGATGCAGATACAAATAGAAATTGGCACTTTTGTAAATTAACCTTGTCCCCTCCCGCCGGCTCTCAGTTAGATACCCGGCCTTGTTACTTCTTGGTTGCTTCGCTTAGTGGATCTAAATGCAGATTTCTCATTGAGCTGCATTGGGAAATCTGTGATTGGACAGCCACAGAAAGTCTAGGTTACAAGGGGAGGATTGCAAAGGCTTCAAGCAATAGAACTGCAGCTTTTATTTTCTTTAGCAGCTCATGATGTGATAATCATGGGTTCAGAGAAAAATGCCCCAAACACTGACCTTGTCCAAGTGCACTGAACGTCACACCGAGGAGCCTGCTGTAGGATTCTTTGAAATGTCTCTGATAGGAGTACTTTTACATTACAATAGTACCGGAGACCGTTGGTTGTGCACTGTTTTTTTATTGACTCCACTGTGTGTTATATTGTTGTTACAATGTTGCTAAAAATATGATGGAAATATTAGTATAACTATAAAAACCACTGTTATACACTCAGCCTGCAAACAGAGGGCGCTAGAGACCTGTGTTGTACAGTGTAGTTGTACTGTTTAGCTAAATAAAAAGTGGTGGAGGGAGGGAAGGGGACTGGCTAATCTGTAGTGGTTGTGTGTGTGCAGTTTGAAATTGTATGCACAAAGTATTGGTGTTTTATAAGGAAAACACTGAATTTCACAAATTGAACTTTATCAACCCTTTTTCTCACACGTCTCAAACAATATTGATGAATCTGAGCTCAGAACCATTCATGGGTTGATTAATCGATCTATGTATAGAAAAAAATCATGCTGATTGCAAATTTGCCACATTTCCAATGCCCTTGACATAACCAGCACATTCTCATATATTTTCTCTGTCTTGAACTCAGAAGTAAGCCACAGAATTAGATTAGCAAGGCTCTTTCTTCATTCATTTTTAAAAGGAAAATGAACATGTTGTACATTTATCTGACTTATTGTCACAGTAAGTAGTGTAGGTAAAAAATATCATGCTGAACATGATCATCAATTGCAAACAATTGCATCAACAGTCCTAAATTTTCCAGGACAGTCCCACATTTTGGTTTTATGTTCCAACAAATATAAACAAGTCCAGAGGCCTGTTACAAGATACAGGGAGTTACTGGACACTAGGATGATACACAGAGCCCTCTTTGCATGGTGGTCCTTGAGGGACAGGTTGTCATTCAGCCTGGAAACCATCTTCAAGGGTAGGTCTGCCTTCTTCACAGATGGTACGAATCCTTTCACAGGTGGGTCTGACTGTATGTGCTGCCTGTTCACTTGCCTGCCCACCTCTGTCCTGGGTGGTGGGCTGGAAAGATTGTCAGATAGACAAATATCACTTCAGATATACCACAGAATTCTGCACGTTTGCAATTAACATAAACATGAGTGTATGTTTCTGTAAAAAGTATAGCGTCTATGATTCAGCTTTAAAGGAACTCTCCAAGTGCCATAATTATATTAGCTCACTGCAGTGGTTATGGTGCCAGGAGTGCCCTTCCTCCCCCTCCCCCGTTGCAGGTAATCAAACCATTTTTGAACAGTTTTATAGGTAGATATGGGGAGCACTGTATCACTACTTCAACTCACTATAGTGTGAATGCTTTATCCTGTCTACCTCCCACCATTTCAAATACGCAAAGAGGAGCACTTTCATTTTAGGGGGCCAGAAGCTGTCTGTTCTGAGAAACTAAAATGTAATTTAGAACAAGAATACAGTATCTTATTTACACAGACTGATTTTTTAAATTCTTTACTTAGGGGTTAACAATCCATTTAATACAGTGCAGACTGTAATATATTGGTACAAGCATTTGAGGCATATACTTTAGAGCAGGCATGTCAAACTCAAAGTAAAAAAAAAAAAAAACTTACATTTTCATAGAAACTTAGGTTTATTTTGAAAAGTACTGTATAAAAAAAACCAGCACCCCCCTTTACTAAACCTCAGCAAACCCCCTCTACTAAACCGCAGCACCCCCTCTACTAAATCCCAGTCCTCCCCCTCTACTAAATCCCAGCACCCCCCTCTCTAGCCCACGAGCAGACTCTACTCACATTGACTCTGCCAGTATGCGACTCCGGAGTCCCACCTCTGGTATACCCCAAATGGCACCGCCCGCACCCTGTGCCAAATCTGATCCTCCCACTACTTCTTTAAAGGTGGAGCACGTCAGCCTCACGTCGGAATGCTTTAACACTAAGCATGCACTCGCGGCTCGCTGGGCCGCAAAGATGTATATTGTGGGCCGCATGCAGCCCGCAGGCCCCGAGTTTGACATGCTTGCTTTAGAGAGTACATTAGATGCATGAAAAAGAATGTGAATTATATGCAGTCGTTCAGCGTTCACAAGTATACACTGTTGTGGTTATAAGAGTTTTGGATTGTTACATTTTGTTTATATAGTACAGAAAGTAAACGTGAACATAACAACAACCATAAAACCGGTGTACACATTTATTGTAGTTTAAAGATGCATTATTGTAAGTATTGTTGCTGTGGAGCTCTGTTATACACTCACACATACCAACAATAAGGAGCTCTCAGAAAAGAAGGGTATTAGGAAAGACAAGAGGGAAAGAGGGATTTACAATTAAAATAGGGGCCATCCCTCCTAAATAGGGATACTTGGCAGGCATTGGCAGAACTAACGTAGTGAGGGCCCTGGGAAATGTATTTCAATCAATCAAGGTCAATCCCATCTGTCATACAACTCCCACAATTTCAGCTGAAGGTCTACCATTTGTCCATCCTTGCAGTGTTGCTTTGTGCCCAGTGTTTGTGTGTTTGAATATAATTATGTTTTTTTGTTTTGTTTTTTTATACAGGGGTGTATTTGTTCTAAATGTTTGTGTTTAAATGCATTGGCATGTCTATGCACATATACACATACACTTTTACACAGATACACATATACATTGAGACACATAAAGCATACACACACTCAGACATACACATTGACAAATACACACACACTGACACACACTTAAACACATGCACAAAGAGACATATTTACACTCATATAGACACACACATAAACACACTGATACACACACACTCAAACACTTACACACATATATCACAATCAGTGACTGTACTGGGGCCTACACACTGAGGAGGCTCATCTGGTGGCCTTTGCACTTAGGGCCACCCAATGGGTATTGCTGAACAGAGGACAGGTTGGGTGCTGAGGGCCTTTATAGCCCAACCAGCCCAACCCTATAGTATCAGGAGCACCGGGGTACAAAGGTAGTCCCGTGGGATGGAGATGAGGAAGAGGAGGTGGCGGCATGAGGAGGCGGCACAGGCAGCATGGGGGGGAGAGAAGCAAGTAGAGCTGCTCAAGCCAGCTCCACACTCCCATTAGCTTCAGACAGCAGCAGGGGACAACCACCTCCTGCACAAAAAAGGTATATTAACAGGACCGCCATTTTGGGTGCGATTAGTCTGACGTGTGATAATGGCCTATGTCCTCTTTGTAATAGCACAAGATGAGTTAAAACTAGCTTTAGATCTGAGCCAGGACCCACTGAAGGGTAAGATACTTGAACTGTTGTCCATTCTCAGTATTGTCTTGCACTCATTACTCATGCATTGGTGAAAAACTCTGTACCTTAAAAAAACAAACAATACAAAAAAACACTTTTGCTAAAGGAACCTGCAGAAATCTGGGTTGAAATCTGGAAAACTAACACTAGTGTATACTTAGTTGCATATCCAATATGGCATTCTGGGAGTATTGTGGAAATAAGATCATTCAGACCTGCACTGTCCAAGGCACACTTTTTTAATGTTTCCAGGATGTGTGGGCGATGCACGCAGTACATTTTGGTATTCAACTTTAACATATAGGAATCTGTAAGACATGGCTGGGCACCACAGATCAGGGCAAGGCATGAATAGTCAACAATTCATTTAAAAAAAACAAGAAATCACATGTCTCTATAATACACGTGAAGCATTAGTATAATCAGTCTTCTACTGACAAGTTTCTACTCATGCACAAGAACATTGTTGTGTGTTTCGTGGATGACGTTAAGGCTGTCTGAATATCTTGATTTGACATTTGATAACAGACTGACAAGGCCCTGCTTTGACCTACAATCAGATTAGTTACTCATTTTTGTTACTCAATAATGTCCATCTGTGACTATGCTAACCTAGAACTAATTATCTTGTAGGAGCCTAATCATAAAGTTGTTACCCAAACCAAGCCCTGCTCCTTTTCTCAATTTCTGAATATTTATGGCTAACAGTAACTTTCTGCATAGCAATAATTCCAGAAATGGAGTACAAATGTACAATATGACAGAAGATGAAAAAAAAATATCACTATTTTGCACACAGCATTGCTGTTCATTTGGGAAGTACACATTCTAAAGACAATGTTTTAGTCATGAAAGTACTGTGGGTTGTTATACTTCATAAAGTTTTGTTGAGGCAGCCAATATGCTCTCAGACAAGGCTAGGATAAACAAGGATCCAATGCCTATCAATGACACATTTTAACACATTTAGTAATTAAAATAAATGGGCAGAATAATTGGATGAGTCCATCTATAGCATCAATTTCTCTAGATGTGTTTGCATGATTTATATCACTTCAACAATATCGTTTTTGCTCATATTATTTGAAATGACATGACTAGTATTAGTATTTAAGTAATTTTTTTCATTATCTCCCGTTCTTGCAATTAGTACAAAGTAGGCCATGTTATACTGCAATAGTTTAAAGCGTTACTCCAATCAAAATAAAACACTGTGTTTTGCTTGCAGTAACCCTTACTGGTTTACTCCCGCTTAAAAAAAAAATCTCACTTTAGATCCAACATGAAGGCCAACTTCACCTTGCAACCTTTGATTCATCTGATCCTCCTTCTATACTGTCACATGCCCTCACTGTTGGGAAAGGGATGCTAGGTGGTAGGGCTGAGAAAGGGCTTAGAGTGGAGAAATGTGCTAAAACTGGACATATTTTCGACAGGGGTGTTAAAAACCCTTTTGTCACTTACCTGATTCTAGTGCCAATGACCCTGGTGCTGGATCATGCTCCTCCTAACAGGGACCTACCGTGCATGCGTAGCGAACACCCCGAGCGCATAAGGACTACCCCATAGGAAATCAATGATACAATGCTTTCCTATGGGGTTTTAGCTGACACTGAATGTCCTCATGCAAAGCGTGAAGACGTCCCGCATCATTAAGCGGGCCAAAAGTCCACTAAGGATCCAGAAGCGCCTCTAGTGGCTGTCTGGAGTTATCCCTGCAGGCTGATTATTGCAGTTTCTCAATAACTGATATAATTACAATTGCAGGGTAAAGAGGACAGGGTCAATGCACCCAGACTTCAAGAAGCTGAAGTTGTCTGGGTGCCTGTACTGTCCCTTTAACATTAGCAGACCAGCACTCTTATTTTGGCATACTAATGATGCTGCTGCAGGTGGAGTTAAACCCCTGGAAGCAAAA
>OW240912.1:86301902-86427843 GCA_933207985.1 Pelobates cultripes | reverse complement strand
AAAAACACATTTTTTATGGTCTACCCGGTTGGTGTCAAAAGACGCTTTATGTTGGATGTTCTAAAGCTATCCCTCCCAAATGTTCCTATTTAAAAAGGACTGTTCCAATTTTGGGTTCAAATCCTTCAGTCCTTCTTTACTGTCCTAATGTCACTCATTTCTAGAAGCTCCATATTGTTCTATGTCTGAGTATATAACAATACCCACTGGATATGCAGATATCACCTCTTATTATTATTATTATTATTATTACCATTTATGTAGCGCCAACAGATTCCGTAGCGCTTTACAATATTATGAGAGGGAGGATTGAACTATAAATAGGACAATTACAAAAAACTTACAGGAACGATAGGTTGAAGAGGACCCTGCTCAAACGAGCTTAGATTCTATAGGAGGTGACCGCTCCTTCCTCCAGACAGAAATCAGTTCCTCTGGATGCTCCTGGCACCATCATTACAAATACACTTTTGGTTCATAGGCCAAAGTGTTTCGGCCAGGTTCACAGATTCTGTCACAATGCCCCCACAAATAAAAGAGACAATACTCATGTTCAGAAGTGCAAGAGCACCCAAGCTGGACCTCATGGTCTTTTAGTAGCACATTATAAAGAATATAAGGATGTCTTAGCCCGTAAACTGTCTACTTTATTTCCATATATTCTATAAGGAGACTCTTGGCCCTCTTCTTGCCTGCAAGCTTCACCAATCTATACTTTTTTTTGTTGTCAGATACCAAGAAGGTCTTTGACCATGTGGTCCTAGACTATCTCTTTGCAGCACTGTTGAAGTTAGGAGGGTAGTTTCTTAGAGGGATGCATGCATTATATGCCTCTCCAGTGGTGTAAGTGGTCCTGAGTCAAGTGACCCATTACCTTTTCCCTTTATAAAATTGGATGAGGCATGGCTGTCGGTTGTCTCTTTGCTTTGGCAAATGAACCTCTGGCAGCAGAGATCTAGACCTTACCTGACATACGGGGTTGGTGAGACTTGTAAAACGCAGATAATATTCTGCTCATCACCACATGTGTGTCTGCTGCCTATTCTGAAAAATCCAGGCATCGCTAAGTAGTGTGAACAATGTCCGGATTTTGAAGTTGTTTTGCCTCATTTGGTATGGGACCATTCAGAGTTTGGTGAATGACCAGGGAACAGGGACTAACAGGTTTAGTTATCAAAAAAGGTCATTAAAAGTGTTTTTCCAAAGTACATTTATCAAGTGATTTTTATCAAGCAGCTGGCCTATTTATCGGGTTTGGCTATTAGACTTCCACCTGACAAACCAGTCAATAATGTTCTACTGTATTTTGCTGAGAGAATAAAATGAAGGCCAGTGTGCCTATCTATCTGTGCTCCTCTTCCAGGTTATTCCCTTGCTAGGCTGTCAGTCCATTCCTACGTGTAACTCTGTTTTCTGGGGTGTCTTTTGTTGTACAGGTCTCTAAAATGTGCTGATTTAGAAACGTTTTCAAATTTATCTGGAGTCAAAGCTTGTATATTTTAACCTGCATTTTGCTTTTTGAATTTCAGATCAGTAAAACGCTTTGCTTTATGAATAAACCCTAAATTGTCTAATATAATAATTTTTACAAGTATATGTTGCTTCTGATTTGATTGTGCGATCTAAAGGTAAAAATTATTATCTATAATATATCATTTTGCTAAAAAAAAATAAAAATAAAAATATCTTCTTATACCTTATATATTAACTATCTGTACCTGGGTGACATCAATGGTGTTCCCTTAGCTACAGGTATCTTCAGTGATGTCACGCTGTTCTTATGATGTGACTGACCAGGCATATACATACCCAGCACAGCTAAGGTCTTACCCAGATGATACTTGACTTTTACAGAGGAAAATCACATACACACAGACTTTACAGTGATCGGGGGACAAACTGTTAATGTTGACCATTCACTAATTGTGGAATTCACAGAAACCAAAATTGACAAGGTAAAAATAGTAAATAAGGAGATGTTTGTTAAATGTGAAATCTCCGAGTTAAATAAACCTACATTTTTTTTATGGTCGGGCCTGTTGGTTTCAAAAGACGCTTTATGTTGGATCTAAAAGACATACCTCCCAAGTATCGGTATTAAGGAGGGACAGTCCCTATTTTGGGTGTAAATCCTTCAGTCCCTCTTTTCTGTCCCAATGTCCCTCTTTTCTATTAGCTCCATATTGTGGTATGTGAGTTTTTAACAGAGATCCGCAGGAATTATACTCACTGTAATGTGTCTTACTACAATATCTATGTTTAGAAATCTTTCTGTGTAAATAAGATATATTGTTCTTGTTCTAAATTACATTTTAGTTGTATACATGGTTATTAGTAAGTCACCTAAAATTTCTCAGAACAGCCCCATCTCTGGATACACACCCAGTTACACCCCTAAAGGTAAATGGTCTTTGACTATTAATTTGGGGGGTAAATACTATGTGACAAACATGCCTATGTAGGAGCCTGATAGCTAGCCTTCTGCCCAAGGACTACGGGCCGTATCCAAAGACCCCATATGGGAGTTAAACTGTCCGGCCTCCCCAAGCGGCTTTCCCTCGGTGCCCCTGGTTCGGCACTTTCCCTTCTCTGGATTTAACCGAACGCTAGCTCCCTGGCAGCCGTTCGCACGAACCAACCCAAGAACGGTCCTCAGCAGTACATAACTATGGGACTAATTTTGACCTGAAGACTTTGTGGGTCCCGGTCACCTCAGCAGTACTTAGCCGTGAATGTTATGGAACTGTTTTCAGTTAGGTGACTTTGCGTTTCCCGGAGAACTTCTGGGGAAGGTGCCTGAGACTAAGTGAAACAAATGCTCACTGACAGCCAGGTGGAGCACCCTGTATTTCGTCTGCAGGAGTTTCCGAAGGCAAAAGCACCAAATGCTCTGGAACTATTTTGGGCGTGTGCGGTCGGTCAGAACTTTGCCCCGGTGGAGTTTCCCCTACACTGCATGAATCTGATCGCTATTTGGACAACTTGGGCACTCAGATCAGGGCTATTTGGGGATGTATTATTTGTGAGGTTATTGTATATTTTTATTATGTTTTGGTTTTTTTTGTTGGGCTCTCTGTTCCTGGGAAATAATTAGCTTACCGGTCTTTAACCCAGGCACAGCGATCTCTGGGAGGGGCTTGTATGGTATACCATGGAGACTGCATGCTGGGGGCTGTGTATATAAGCTGGCAGCTTGGCCTGAATAAATTAGTTCCTTTTCACCCTTCACTCAGTCTCAGTGTTTGGGTGGACCAGCTATACAGTTATACTCTCTGCAGGAGAGAGAAAAAATATTAGATAATAGAAACCATCTAATATAGATTCAGGAGTGGTATATACATTTAAATTTTAAATCTTGTTTGTTGCAATGCTAAAAAGACATCAAATAGCTTATATTCAATGATTAAAACATATCACTGGTTAAAACAGCAAAATGCAGTGATATGTTTTAATCATTGAATATAAGCTATTTGATGTCTTTTTTTAGCATTGCAACAAACAAGATTTAAAATTTAAAGGTATATACCACTCCTGAATCTATATTAGATGGTTTCTATTATCTAATATTTTTTCTCTCTTCATTGCACTAATAGGCATATTTAGTAGAGTCCCTTTCTATTTTTCAGTTGAGGGTTTACCTTTAGCTGTACTATATACTCTACAATCAAGGTCTATTTTAGACCTTATCTTTTGATTCTCTGCAGGAGAGTTTAATCACTTCAGGAACCTTAATCATTTCAGGACCTTGTTCCAGGGTGGGAAGCGACGGCGACACCCCGGCCAAGCTGCGGTGGCTAGGGGCTGGAGCGCTGCTGGTATCCCAGTGATAGCTAGGGAGCGTGCTTGGTGGAGGTACCGAGTCAGGGTACCAGGCAGTCCGCCACATACTATATTCACCTAAATGCCATTTTACTGGGTCTTTTTTTATAGTTTTTCCTAACATTGTCTGTGCCTATCTGTATCCCTCTGCTACACTGTTATAGTCTCTACCTAACTGTAACTCTGCCCCTCTACAGTTTTTTCCCTTAAACAGAGCTTTGCAATATATTAAAAAAACAAAATTATAAAATGTAGTAAAATGTTATGAACTGGAAACATTCTACAATTTATAGTAAATAGTTCAGATCACTAAAATGAGGTGTTTTGTGGATAAACTCTAAAATGTCTAGTACAATTACTTTTCATGAATACAAAATAATCTTATCACCTGATTGAACAATATAAAGGTGAAAAGGTATTCTCTAGTTATTGCCTTGCTTAAAAAATTAAAAATCTATTTAACATGTTATATATATTAATTGTCTGTGCTTGGATGGCATTAGTCGTGTTCTTTTTACCATAGATACCTTCAGTGATGTCACACTGTTCTTATGATGTCACTGACCAAGCCTATAAATGCCCAGCACAGGTCATTGTTAGTCCATACTTGATTTTTACAGTGCAATTCCAATCCCAATTCCGAGGGACTGGGGGATCAACTGTTAATGCTGAAGACTAAACAGACATGCCATTTTGGAGTTACTGTGGTGATAGGACTATATATTTGTTTTCTAACACTATAGGGTTCCTTTAAAACTTATGAGCAGTGCTTCCCATGATGCTCAGCTACACCAGGATGCATAACTGTACCTTCCTGGTCACATGCAATATATCAATTGCACCCAGTATGCATGGTCATATTAAGAGCCCATTGGGCCTGGTGCTGACAATTATAATGGACCGAATGATAGTATTGTATCGACAGAAACCACTAAAACAGTCATCCCTCGCAATCGTCATTTATCTGGTGGAGGTGGTGCCGGAGGGAAACTCACAAGATATAACTTTAAGAAAACACATACCCTATGCTAATGTCTCACTTTGATCTTTCAAGTAAATCCATCCCCCCTAACAGCAGTGTCCGGTGAAGCAGGATTTTGTTGGGCGGGGTAAAAGGTAAAAGGGTGTGCCACTAGCGTGAATCACGTAACCAGAACCACCCAAAGGGGTAATCATGACCAAAAAAATCTGCCCAAAGAATTAGGTCAACCTGGCATGAATGCATGGGGGCCCCTTGGAGAAAATCTTCCAGCTAATGGTGTCTGGCTTTGTCTGGGCGGGTTATAAAACTGTCCAGAAATACTATTGCAGCCATTATTACACGGTGCTGAATTACCTCCTGGCTGGCGCCTGGCTGCACTGGTTCCCCAGTGCAGCAGAGGGTGTCCCAGTAGGCCTTTCACTGGGTGCACTTCTCACTCGATCCCGCCCCCTGCCCTGTACTTACTAACAAGTGGGAGCGAGCCCAGCAGGAAGTGGGGCTAATGCAGAGAGTGACAAGGTGCCAGGCGCACTCATGATGCCTGGAGTGTGTTTACATGCAACTGATATATGAAATGAAGGTAAGTGGGTGTTTCAGAGTATGTCTGCATGGGTCAGTGTGTGTGTGTTTGTGTGTGTCTGCCTGGGTCAGTGTGCATGGGTCAGTGTGTATGTTTGTGTCAGTGTGTGTGTGTGTCTGCCTGGGTCAGTGTGCATGGGTCAGTGTGTATGTTTGTGTCAGTGTGTGTGTGTGCATGCATGGGTCATTGTGTGTCAGTCTGCAAAGATCAATGTGTGTGTGTTTGCATTGGTCAGTATGGGTGTCAAGAAATACAATATACGTGGGATTCAGCTGATAGATCTAAAATGAAATAAAATAAAACATAGCATAATACAGTTTATGGAAGTATAATATTCCCTGCTGTAAACTGCACTCACAGGATGTTGAAGTAATATGCGCTCTAAAGGTGCCTCCCCTGATGTTTGGGGGGGGCTAATATCTCCCTCTTAGGATCAGGTATCGCCCAATATCAGGAACCATGCAGGACTCCGACAGGTAGATAGGTAAAAAATATTTTATATACAAATAAACCTATTTTCTACTTATCTACCTGTCGGAGTCCTGCATGGTTCCTGATATTGGGCGATACCTGATCCTAAGAGGGAGATATTAGCCCCCCAAAACATTGGGGAAGGCACCATTAGAGCACATATTACTTCAACATCCTGTGAGTGCAATTTATAGCAGGGAATACTATATTTCCATAAACTGTATTATGCTATGTTTTATTTTATTTCATTTTAGATTTATCAGCTGAATCCCACGTATATTGTATTTCTTGGCTTGGTCAGATGTAACACTATTTGGGAGGTGTTCAGTGGGAAGCTGTTTTATGTTAACTCTGATAAGTATATAAGTTTATATCAGTATGTGTGTCTGCATGAATCAGTGTGTTTGTGTGCGTGTGTATCTGCATGGGTCAGTGTGTGTGTGTGTCTGCTTGGACAAATGTATGGATCTGCATGGATCAGTGTGTATGTTTGTGTCAGTGTGTCTGCATGGGTCAGTGTGTTTCAGTCTGCAACAATCAATGTGTGTGTGTGTGTCTGCATGGGTCAGTGTGAGACTGCATGGATCAGTATGTGTGTGTATCTGCATGGGTCAGTGTGTGTGCATGTGTGTGTGTCTGCATGGATCTCTGTGTGTATGTGTGTGTCTGTCTGTCTGCATGGATCATTGTGTCTGTGTGTCTTCGTGGTTCAGTGTGGGTGCATCTGACCCCTATGTTAATCGGTCTCTGCCAGCATGTCAGGGAAGTAGCAGATAATTAAAAAGGCAATTAGCAATGTGTTGGCCTGGAGCTTCAGCTCCAATAGCCCCTATAGTAAGCTGGTCCAGCATATATAGGAAAATTAATGATTATGATTTTTCAAATCTTAAAGGAAATTGAGAATGTAAATAATTTACCTTGAATTTATTATTTACAGTGGTTGTGAGCAAATAATTGAAGTGTCCCTTTAAATGGCTGGTTGGAGAGATGGGTAAGGTTGATGGTGTCGTGGGTTAGCATGAATGAGCTTGCTCTATGTGTGGGATGCAATTAATGGCAAAGCATGCAGTGATTTGGCATACTTAAACTCCAGCACTCCCATTATCAATCACTTGTGTAATCCAAGACCCATTATTCAGATAAATATTTTATTTACTGTATAACAAGCACTGTGCCCGCAGTGTAATATTCAAAGACAATTCTGCATTATACAATGCAAATTCTACAATGCTAAAATTAAATTATACATATATTTAACATATTTATAAACTACAGAGGGTTTAGGTAGATTGGATAAACACAGATCAAATACAGGAAAAGTAATGAGATAAAATAAAATAATATATACTTTTAATATTAGTTAACTAGGACCCCCATTACTAAATACATATAAATAAAATAATATTTCTGAACATCTGTCAAGAATTATGAAATTGTTATGTCATATGCTATCTTGCACCTTCTATTTAACTGGTAAAATATTGACAATCTTGCCTGTCACCATCTTCTATTCCCTAGGCAAACACATATCATATTGGTTTACCTTCCCTTGCACAACACTGTCAGTCACATATACTACTCTGGGCAGCACCATGTCACCTTTCTCTACCTCCCTTTGCAATAATATGTCCCATGTCCTATTTTTTACCTCCCCTTGCTGTACCACATCACCCTTATTTATTGCCTGGGCAATACCATGTTTAACATCTTTATTCCTTGTGGCAGGAGTATAGCAGGGTAACACATGCCACCATTTTCTCCCCCTGGCTGTACTACGTCACCTTCCTTAACTACTCCTGGCATTATAATGTCACATTTTCTTAATCCCTCTTTCTTTGCATTCCCTTGTAGTATCATGCCCTCTTTTTTACTCCCAATGGCAGTGCCATGTCATCTTCCTTTACTCCCCCTGGTAGTACCATGTCACCCTTACTTATTCCTACTTGCAGCACCAGGTACCATATCACGTTCACTTTCCTTTTGACAGTGTTACATCAGCTTTTTTGCTGTGCCTTGCAGCCTCATGTGTCCCTAATGTATTCCCAATGGCAGTGCCCTATCACCTACATTCATTCACCCTGGCAGTGCCATATCACCTTCCTTTACTCCCCCTAGCAGTGCCATGTCACCTTCCTGCATTTACCCTGGCAGTGCCATGCCATCTTCCTTTACTCCCTCTGGCAGTGCCATATCACCTACATTCATTCACCCTGACAGTGCCATATCACCTTACTTTACTTCCCCTAGCAGTGCCATGTCACCTGCCTGCATTTACCCCGGCAGTGCCATGTCACCTACATTCATTCACCCTGGCAGTGCCATATTACCTTCCTTTAATCCCCCTAACAGTGCCAAGTCACCTGCTTGCATTTACCCTGGCAGTGCCATGCCACTTACATTCATTCACACTGGCAGTGCCAAGTCACCTACATTCATTCCCTCTGGTTGTGCCATATCACCTTACTTTACTCCCACTGGCAGTGCCATATGACCTTGCTTTACCCTTACTTACTCCCCTGGCAGTGCCATGTCCCCATCCTTTACCCCCGGGTACAGCAGCAGTTTACCCTTATTTACTCCCCTGGCAGTGCCATGCTCCCCATTATTACCTGGCATGCCGTACCCGGTCACCCTGCATTACCCCCCTTGGCACTATAATGCCATCCTCACTAATGCCCGCTGGCAACAATATAACCCCCATTACCCCCCACCTCCCCCGTATTGGTTATGCCCTGCGTTACTGCCACTGACAGCGCCATGCCACCTTTCTCTCCATAAGGAGCTTTAACTGCGATGAATGGCGGCTGCCATGGTAACCGACCAAGCCGCTTCCATATCTACACAGATAAGCCGAGAGCTATGAACTTACCCCACGGCCGGGACGAGCTATGACCGATATAACCGATATGACCGATATAACCGATATGACATCTGTTCCCCGTTACCCTGAGCCGAGCGCTCCTGTCTCTCTCCCGAGCTCGGATAAAGCCTCTAGCGTCGCCATGGAGACCGTCTGCGTGACGTCACCACGTCTCTCGCGAAGTCAGTGGCTCCGAGAATACGGAGGCTTAGAGTCTGTCAGGAAGGGGCGTGGTTACTGTGTGGGCGTGGTTTCTGCAGTGAGCTACAGGCAGGTCAGTGACTGCAGCTACTACATAGTAGACACACAAACACCACTGAATGACAAGTTAATTATTATTGTTCCTAAACCTTTTTTGACAAATGCAAGGTCTTAAAAAAATAAATAAAAAAAAGTGAATTAAGGAAAAATAAATCCTTGACTCTATAATGGCAAACAGAATTCCTATTGGAACAACAAGTTGTTCACATGCTTGTATGGATAGCCTTAAAAATTTTGTAAACATTTTCAATATTTTTATTTAAAAAAACAAAAAAATCAGGAGTCTAAAAAAATAATGTATTTAGTCAGAGAATTCCATAACCTTTATTGTTCTTACTGCAAACTATGCTCTGCTTAAGGTAAAATTACCTTTATACAAGTCTTAATGGATGACCTCTGTCTTGACTGTTGTATATTGCTACTAATGAGCAGGTTACAGTAGCTATATATTTTTTTTTTTTACTGAGAAGTTTGTATAGTACTATCATATACTTTTTCTAAAGAAAGCAAATGCAGTTTTTCTAACTTTTCTTTGTAATTTATGACATCCCCTTATTCATTTTGTAGCCCACCTCTGCACTTTTCCAGTTCTGTTATATCTTTCTTTAAATGAGTGCCCAAAATTGCACTACATATTCATAGTGAGACCTACTTTGTCATTTATAATTGTTTCAAAATTTTTCTCATTTAATGTTATCCATAAATTAATCCCATTAAAGATATAAATTGCTTGTTGCGGGTTCCTTATCCCAAAATGCATAACTTTATATTTATCTATATTAATCCCTTAAGGATGAAGGAAATTGTACAAGTTATGATCAAAACAAAACCTGGCATTTGCGCTATATGTCTGTTCAACCATAATTCAACTCTTTCATATGAAGTGCACTCACACTTATTACACTGAACAAAATTATAAACGCAACACTTTTGTTTTTGCCCCCATTTTTTATGAGCTGAACTTAAAGATCTAAGACTTTTTCTATGTACACAAAAGGCCTATTTCTCTCAAATATTGTTCACAAATCTGTCTAAATCTGTGTTAGTGAGCACTTCTCCTTTCCTGAGATAATCCACCCACCTCACAGGTGTGGCATATCAAGATGCTGATTAGACCGCATGATTAATGCACAGGTGTGCCTTAGGCTGGCCACAACAAAAGGCCACTCGAAATCTGCTGGCTGAGGCAGATGGGAGAGTGGGTCTAGACTCTAGAGAATCTCTCTCTTTGCTTCTCCTCCCTCCTGTGAATCCTCTCTGCCTCCCACGTGGTTCCCTCAGTAGCTGGGAGTAAGTGACAGGCTCTCACTTTCTCACAACATCTGATACTACAGTTCAGGCGCCATGGCACTTTAATAGCACGACTGGGCCCCTGTTCAACAATGTCCGTTGGGTAGCACGGCCCAGCCGATTGGTACCCCACAGCATTCTGACTCAGTACTGCCGCACCATTGGTAGTTCCACTGCTGACTCTCTGCACTCTATCTTGAAGTCAGAGTTCTATATAAGAACAATAATTTGTATCTAAAGAAATTGTTTTAAGTCTAAACAGTAGCTTTTTTGTGCAGCTGTATGAAATGCCTTAGCAAAATCCAATAGATCACATCTACTGTGACACCCTGATCTATATCTCTAGTCACTACTTTATAGAATGCAATTAGTTCGACATTATCTGTGTTATCCCTTAACAACATTTCTGATTTTCTTTAATCCTCTGTTATGATTAAAGATAGAAAAATACCCTGGAAAACAGCAGTTTGGTTATTTCCACATTAACCCCTTAAACAGGCAATTGTCCTTAGTTCTTAACCAAAACAAACCCTAGAATTTGAGGGTCTCTTCAACCATAATTTACCCCTTTTATAATAAGTGCACCCACGCTTATGACATATCTTTTTGTTCAAGAGAAGTACAAGAGTAATCGCAATGTACAGATTTTACGGGGAATATAACAATTACAATTGGAAAATTACAGGGTCAAATAGAGGGCATGCTAATTAAATTCTCTGGACTTTCTCGCTGGAGTGTCTGGCAGGTTCTCAAATATATACTTGAAGGAACACTATACTGTCAGGAATACAAACATGTATTTCTCACACTATAATTCTAATAGTGCTATTTAGGTTGTCAGGCCCCCTTCTCCCCTGTTAAGAAGGTGGTTTACTCACATTTTTTCCTTATCCTTGGCTGAGCTCATCAATCTGAATGATCTCAGCCAATCCAATAGGCCAGCCAATCTCATAGGAAAGCATTGGGAGGCTATTGCACATACGAGGCAAACCACCACACCTCGCCAGTCAGCATACGCTAATAGAAATGCATGGAATCAATGCATCTCTATCAGAAGCGTTTAGTGTCTCCATGCAGAGCATGGAGGCACTGTATGTCAGTGCGGCACACTGTGCAGCACCGACCAAGAAGCACCTCTACTGGTCGTCTAGAGGTGCCACTAGAAATGTTCCTAGGCAGCAATGTGAAAAGGAAATGTTTACATAAAATCTCCACGGCACAGTCTTGGGGTGGGCAGTGGCTACCTGCCAGGAGGTCCAAGCCGCTACACGTATCGGTTCCTTGGGTATCAGGAGTGGGCAGAGGCTACTTGCCCTCTGCCTGGAGGCCCGCGCCTCCGCACCTATCTGTTCCTGGGATATCAGGGGTGGGCAGAGGCTACTTGCCCGGATGCCCGCACCTCCACACCAACTGGCTCTGGGGGAAGGGGAGAGCAGAGGCTGGCTGCGCTCTGCTCAGATGCCGATGCATCCTCAGTGGAAGGGGTAGTGGCGGCCGTAGGTTCGCCCGCTACCCGCTGACCGACCATACCAGGTCTCTGGGCTTAGCTCCAGGAAGAGTCGGAGGAGCCAACTCTTCCACTTGTAGGGTGCCCATGGCGACCGAAGTCCCAGCCACGACACCCTCCCTACCCGTGGTTATCTCTCCTGATAACTCACACTGCCGCTGGGGAATGAGACCGGTTGTCTCATCCTCTGGATCATACACTGCCACTGGAGAATGAGACCGGCTGTCTCCGTTCCCTGCACTTCACACTGCCACTGGGGAGGAAGGACATAACTCTTCTCCCCCTGGATTGCAAAGTCCATTAGCATAAATTCTGAGCCAGGCGGTGTTGTACTTGGGAACAGGCGTGCCTAGTCCTGTTCGAGCTCCAATTCTAGGTCAACCAGATAATCCAGATTCGGCTGCAGCTCTGTTATCGCTGCAAGGTTCAAGCATTCTTCCCGGTCCTCTCGCATGTCCCAGAAGCGGGAACGGTCTGGATCTCTGAACCCCAGATCTCCGAATCCAAATTTATCTCCCAAATAATCCCAACAAAGGCCAGGGCCATCATAGTGATCTCCCTCGGGAGGGCCGTCCTGGGCTATCCACGGATACAGTTGGATGGCATGCCATCGTAAGGCTCGGCAACCATCGTCGATCCACAGTTCCTTCCGGACAAGTCGCTCCAGTTCACTGAACCATTCCTCATGGGGCTGCTCTCCCAGGAGAGGTATCCGCAGGTCCAGCTGATTCTGCAGTCGCTGTTCCGGAGCTGGAAGGGATTCCCTCTGAGGAACCTGGAGCACCTCCAGGACTTCGTTCCAGAGTTCCTTTCGGATCTGGTGCCTCTCATGATCCCCCACCCAAACAAATCATGAGAGGGTTATTAAATGTACTATTTATATAAAAACCCTGCACAGCTTAAGTGCCCCGGTTCTCCCCCCCAAAAAAGGAAAATTAGTAAAAAATTATTTACTGGAAAAAAAAAAGCAAAAACACACATTGTGGGGTTAGAACTACGCATATTAGCACAGTTTTTGATTCAAAAAGTTTTTATTTTGATTTAAATTCGCGTAACAATCCAGTTTGAAGAAGGATACAGCAGGTAGAAGGTACATGGGCATCTTAATATAGCATGGTAACAGTTAGTTTACAGAGCAGGTAATGGTTTAGGCATAAAAAACATAAGATATAAAATATGTATGTGGGTATTTCAGTGCCGTGGGGTTTGGTAACTCACTGAGTTGATCCCATCGTCATGGCTACTGAAGATCGGGCCATGCGCATATAATGAACAGAGCTTTTAGAAACAGTTGCGTGTTTTGAATCATTCAACATTTGTGGTATGGTGTGGGTAGTTTTGCGGTAAGTTACAGATTTATGAGTTTTAGTGGGGGATGTGATTCAGTGTTTATCTTGGGGGTGGGTTTGGTATACCTAACAGGTTGTACTGCTCATATTGTTTTAGTATGTGGGGTTTCATTGGTTGGATGGGTGTACATGTGGAGGTCTTATTTAGTGGGGATATATGCCCTGGGTTGCGTTGGTGGGGTCCAGTGGGGTGGGTCTTTTGTTGGGGCTTCGGGTATGGAGCTCGGAGCCGGTCCGTTAGTGTATATTATATTAGCACAGTTTAACACTTTGAGTGCAGAGCAATATTTTGTAAAAAAATATGCTTACTTTATCATATTTGAGATTACTTTATTTTCTTGAGAAGGTCAGAAAATATGAATTACTCTCTTGTTATTTATAGAGGTGATAGTCAGCAATTTTATTTTAAAACAGATGGTAGCAAGCAAAATAAAATACAAGGCAAAACTGACACTCAATAGATGGTTTATGGTTATATAACCATACAGCAATTAATGAATACCTCCCACACAAATCATCTCTGAGATAAACAGAATACCATACATAAAAAGGTGGAAAAAAAGTGGGTATTTTTCCTATTTTATGTTATTTTTTTGTATTGACGTATATGTTTATAAAACTTTTTTTGTTAAAATAAAAATATTAATGCCACCAAAAGGACCCAAATTAAGTACTTCTTCCCAGCATGAGAGTGGTTACCATTTCATTGGGAAGGCAGTGATGCACCATTAACCATTTTTTAGAAGCAGTCACCTGTGGCCTGATGAATTTGATGTACTTGTTTCATTGGGGACTCAATTAAATAGCATGGTCACTTAATTTGGGTCTTACACCTAGTGATTAAGAATCACTGGTATGATGGTCCCTATTTTACCTTGGGTACCTGCTCTGCTGAGGACAATCAGAGAACTGGGGCATTTTGGGGTCTTAGCAGATTTATACGGTTAGGAGGAAGAGGGTGAGATGGGGCCTAACTTTTAAAAGTCTCTCCTCCAGTAGGCTGTCTGTACCGCATGAAAAAGCTGAAGATCCCTAATTATCTACTACCTCTGTCTGCAGGGGAAAATAAACATTGTGCATCCTCACTAGGACATCCTTAGGTACCATCTGGACTTTATTCAGCACACTCACCGACTAGTTGCCCCGATTAAACAGTCCCTTGCAGTCTCTACATTGAACTTTCTAACTTGATCTCATGTGCCACTACATTCTAAGATTGCAATAAGAAAATAAGAGGTAAGACTAAAGAATATGGTGTATAAAAAAAACAATGACACACCATAACCACTACGCAGCATAAGAGCTGCAGCCAAAGGTGCCTGGCGGAACGCATATAAATTGTTAAATATACTAAACCATTTTGACTACATGACACTAGGATGGAGCCAGTGCTCCCAACACTATAACCACTACAAGCATGGTGCTTGGAGAGTTCCTTTAAATAAAGTAGTGCTTACTTTTTCTCATGTATAAGCAAAAACCAAGGATGAATTTAAAATAAGTATTTTTTTAAATTAATTTAAAAACATAATGCTATAATACTGCAAAGTAACAGTACAGCTAGCACAGAATTGCATTTTATATTTATTGGTTGTACTTCAGTAAGGAGACTGATTTTGTGTGTTTTAATACATAAGCACTTTATAAGTGGTGCTTCTCTCATGATTTGGGATTGAGTATACAGAATATAGCTTTCTAAATAATAGCATTTTCTTTTTCTACCATTCTTCGTATGTGGTTGATGAAGAATCACAGGTTTGTTTTATGAAGACTTAGGGTGGATTGTCTTACGATTTGTCACCGTAATAAACAAGTCAAAAGACATATACGTTCCAGGGAGTTTTCAAAATGTGTTTTTTTTTAATAGGTTTAGAGGACTTTAGGACCCTAGTGTTATAAGAAAATGTAAACATTAAGGTGAATCTAATTTTCCTTAATATGTTGTTTTGAAATATTTTCTCTATTTTTTTATGTTGTAGAACATTACAATAAGTTCCATTCACCATTGCTTCCATTCAAAGGCTGGTCCTCACCCGGCGCAGAAACAAATTGTGTGGCTAGAGTTCTAGTCAGTTCTTCGGCCTTGTGAAGATTTACAGTAGATGATTACACCATCGTACACTATATAGGGCATGCATGACTCAATATGATAAGTGCTACTGACTACCCGTAACAGCAAGAAGGATTTAGGGTGCTGGGCTGCACTTGGAGATCAGATGCCCTGTTTTAGCCCGACACCATATTACATTATGTGGGCTTTATACACTTTTGAGACCAATGTTCCATATTTGGTACAAGTATATACATAGAATGTCACGGCAGATAAGAACCATTCAGCCCATCTAGTCTGCACAAATTTTTAAAATACTTTTTAAGTCCCTGGCCTTATTTTATAGCTAAGATAGCCTTATGTCTATCCCAGGCATGCTTAAACTCCCTCCCCTTAGCTGAAAGGCTATTCCATGCATCCACTACCCTCTCAGTAAAATAATACTTCCTGATATTATTTTTAAACCTTTGTCCCTCTAATTTAAGAATATGTCCTCTTGTTGTGGTAGTTTTTCTTCTTTTAAATATAGTCTCCTCTTTTACTGCGTTGATTCCCTTTATGTATTTAAATGTTTCTATCAACACCCCCCCCATCTTGTCTTTCCTCCAAGCCATAAAGCTATACCTAATGTTGTGCAGGTATGTTTTTGTTTTAAGTAACTTGTTAAAGGAGACTTTACAGTATAGATAAATCCATTGTCATCTGTTTCAGTACATATTACGTTATTCTCCTTATAAGTATTTTCCTTATCTGCTACATGTCATTTTTAAATACATATTACAATGTGTATTGTATTTTTTCTGAATGTCGGTTGGGTTCATTGTCATAACGGATTTCCCTGCTCATTATTTGATCAATACACTAAAAGGAAAAACTGTTATTTTAAATCAGACCTGTATCCCAAGCTGCTATCAATGTTACATCACAGTTTGATTACATTATCAATCAGTCCTGTTTTGGATTGCAGGTAAAGAAAAAGTTTGCTGATATAAGTTAAACTTGCATTAGACAGAAATTCATGCGAGATACAGTTAATTTAATACATCTATTAGATCTGTGCATCTCTTCATATAAATACTTACAATTAACACTGTTACACATAATAACCTTTTTTCCTGATGAGAAAAATGTAATGGAAGGAGTTTACCAAATAGGCACAGTAAACCAAAATCAATGCATCTCTATGAGGAAAATTCAGCGTCTCCATGCAGAACGTGGGGAAGCTGAACGGCAGGGCTGCTTTATCGTTGGTGGTAACTATTAATCTTGTGTAAGCTTTCACATGTGGTTGCTGTTTTCCTTTAACTACTTCTCTATCAATTATTTGTTAAACAACCCCAATGTACAATTTACAGCACTAGAGAAAATGTTGGTGCTATATAAGTGTTAATAATAATAAATAATTCTAATAATAAAAGTTGTTATAGTGGGAGGTGGAACTTGGTTAAGAAGATCACTTACCATCTTTCTGGTTTCCTCTGTGCTGCTGCTTTAATAAGGCAGAGACAAGATATAAATACAGAGGGGACGGAGAATGACCGTCAAGCTGAGCAGACGCCGGTCATTTTGGCTCCTGGGGTTTTCTACATAATCGCTCAAAACCCAATACCTTTAGCCTTTTATCGGCTACTAGTCTGCACTTGGAGACTCCTGGGCATCTCGCTGTGGCTGACGGTGGACGAAACTTGAGGCCTAGTCCGTGGCTGGTTTTCTAAACGTGATCTGGAAGGACCAATCCTGCACACAACCAAAGCCCTGTACTGCCCCCTCCCCGTGCTGTAAAGGCTGCTCCCATGCAGTATACCTATAATGGCAGAAGGCAACACTGCTATACACCAAGTGGCTTTCGGAAGGAATTTGATTCTATATGCCAGCAGTTCTGGAGGACTCTGCAGGAAGAGTCTGTCACGATTCTCACCGCGACATCCCGACGGCCAGACGAGGTCGCCCCAGAAGTGCCCGGTGACGGACTTGAACCAGGGTACTTTGCAGTCCTGGGGCTGCTATTTTGCCTCTGAGCCACCATATCAGCTCAAGAGATAGCCAGAAGTCTATATTGCCTTGTACCCAGCACTGGGGGCTGGACGTTATTCTGTGGCTGCTCCAACGATCTCAGCACACCTGTGGCTGATCACCAATTAGCCAGGTATAAGACACTGCCTCTCCCTGAGGGCAGTGTCAGTTCATTGACTCTGGTTCCCTTGTTTGGTTCCTGTTACTCCGTACCTGCGTTCCAGTGATTCTTGTCTAATTCCGGCTTCTGACCTTGGCTTTCCTCCTGGACTACTCTGACCTCTGGCTTCCCTGATTTTGGCTTCCCTTGACCACGCTTCTGCTAATCCCTGCTGTACTGAGTCTTGGAGCACTTTTCCTGGAAAGCCCCCGTGCACAGACTCACAGACCAGGTGGCGTCTTACCTGGTCACCCTGGTCTGTGTCTACTTTGCAAGGGTGAGCGTATAACTCTGCGAGCCGGACTCCCCATCAGGTAAGAACCTGACATAATGAACTGACCATATGGAGTCTGCAGAGTTATACAAATTACTCACCTCCCTGGCTGAACAAGTCTCCAACCTGTCCCAGAATGTTATGGATTTGCAGAGATGTTCATTGGCATTTAAAGGAGCAGTACATCCAATCCCGGAACATACATACCCGGAACCCTATGTCATTATGCCTGACAGGTTTGACGGTTCCCGTTCTGCTTTCCCGATGTTCAAGAAGGATTGTGAGCTACTGTTTGCCCTGAAACCTAGAACCTACGCCACCGACCTTATCAGAGTCCGCTCCGCTATTAACCTGTGTACTGGGCGGATTAAGGCGTGGGCACACCAGAAGCTGCAGGAGAGAAGTACTGTCTTGGACTCCTGGGAGTTGTTCATGTCCGCAATGGACTCTCAGTGCTTTGCATCAAGGAAAGCAACTCCCAAGCCTACTTCAGGTTCTCGCAGAACCCGGTTGCCTAGAGAAGAGGAATTATTTTATGAATACAAGAATCCCATCTCGCTACAGTCTAAACCTACCTCCAAGGACCTGCCTTGTCATCATAATGTTACCCATGTGGAACTTGGCACTCTAGAGGACAAGGAGGAACCCATGGAGATTGGCTTCATCCGCACAAGAACAAGACTGCCATCTAGTGAAAGAGACCGAAGGAGGGCTTGTTGTCTCTGTTTCTATTGTGGAGAAGGAGGGCACTTTATCTCCCACTGCCCTATTCGCCCAACTCGGCCTAAGCCTCTTCAAGTAGGTACTACTCACCTTCATCCTGTTATCCCGGCAACACAGCCAGAAAAATGTCAAGGATACTGTCAGAAGTTTCCACGTTCCGTGACGCAGAAGAGTACCCAGACTACGATGGCTACTGATGCTAGTGTCTCTCAAGAACACATAATCGGTGATCATGAGAATTCACTACCTCCAGAAGACTCTCCTGTTAAAACTGGTACCATCACCACTTCCTGCCTGCCCAAAGGAGAACTACCTGTGGATTGCACCTATGGTAACAAGGTCCACAGAACAGATCTGGAAATGTTTGAAAGGGCTTTGAAAGCCGTGAGCTCTGCTCCTGGTGACTCACCTAAGAAAAAAAGCTCAGAGAAACTGACTCCTGGGATCAAGGTACTTACCGCCTGCACCAAATCCATGAATAACCTTGACCTCTTCCCATTAGCACCCGAAACTGGTACCATAAAGTCCCAGTCTGTAGACTTTGATTACAAAGACTATCTTAGTGATCCTGAGACCGAAGATGAGGAGTACTATTTCCGGGAAGAACCTGTTCACGCCCGGAGAGCGTTCTTGAAGGGAGGGTACTGTCACGATTCTCACCGCGACATCCCGACGGCCAGACGAGGTCGCCCCAGAAGTGCCCGGTGACGGACTTGAACCAGGGTACTTTGCAGTCCTGGGGCTGCTATTTTGCCTCTGAGCCACCATATCAGCTCAAGAGATAGCCAGAAGTCTATATTGCCTTGTACCCAGCACTGGGGGCTGGACGTTATTCTGTGGCTGCTCCAACGATCTCAGCACACCTGTGGCTGATCACCAATTAGCCAGGTATAAGACACTGCCTCTCCCTGAGGGCAGTGTCAGTTCATTGACTCTGGTTCCCTTGTTTGGTTCCTGTTACTCTGTACCTGCGTTCCAGTGATTACTGTCTAATTCCGGCTTCTGACCTTGGCTTTCCTCCTGGACTACTCTGACCTCTGGCTTCCCTGATTTTGGCTTCCCTTGACCACGCTTCTGCTAATCCCTGCTGTACTGAGTCTTGGAGCACTTTTCCTGGAAAGCCCCCGTGCACAGACTCACAGGCCAGGTGGCGTCTTACCTGGTCACCCTGGTCTGTGTCTACTTTGCAAGGGTGAGCGTATAACTCTGCGAGCCGGACTCCCCATCAGGTAAGAACCTGACAGAGTCAACCTGTGGTCATAGGTCATGTCAAAGTAACCTAATTGCATTCTATGGAGAAGTAAGTAGAAGTATAGAC
This sequence comes from Pelobates cultripes, assembly GCA_933207985.1. Classification (NCBI taxonomy): domain Eukaryota; kingdom Metazoa; phylum Chordata; class Amphibia; order Anura; family Pelobatidae; genus Pelobates; species Pelobates cultripes. Next base: position 86,408,186 of record OW240912.1, on the reverse strand, counting down.
CAGGGTGTTGCAGTGGATGTGATCTACTTGGATTTAACCAAGGCATTTGATATGGTTCCTCGCAATACATTAGTGTTGAAACTCAAAGAAATCGGTCTAGATGAAAATTGTTGTACTTGGGTAGAACATTGGCTTAAAAATGGAGCATGAACAGTTGTCATTAATGGTAAATTTTCAAGGTGGACAAAAGTGGTTAGCGGTGTCCCTCAGGGTTCTTCTCTAGGACCACTTCTATTTAACATAATCAAAGATGATCTTGAAATAAGCTTTGACAGTCATATTTTAGTGTTTGCAGATGACACAAAACTCTAAAGTAACACAATGTAAGCAAGATATTACTATGCTGCAGATATATTTAGATAGATTGTGGGACTGGACACTCAAATGGCAGATTAAATTTAATGTAGAAAAATGCAAAGCTGTGCACTTCAGAGCAATAAAATGCACCAGTAACTTTACACCCTAAATGGTAGTAAATTAGGATAAAAGCACAAGATAAGGATTTGGGAATTGTTATCGACAACAAACTAGGCAGCAGTGTGCAGTGTGAGTCAGTAGTGGCTAAGGCCAGTAAGGTATTGTCATGTTTTAAAAAGGTGCTTTAATTCTCGAAATAATATAATTTTGCCTCTTTATAAATCACTGGTAAGACCACACCTTGAATATGCTGTGTAATTTTGCGCACCTGATCTAAAGAAGGATATTGTGGCACTAGAAGGAGTGCAGAGGCAGGCTACAAAATTAATAAAAGGAATGGAACATATCAGCTATGAAGAAAGGTTAACAAATTTAAACCTATTTAGTTTAGAATATTGTCGCCTCAGAGGGGATATAACATTATACAAATATATGCGGAGCCAATACAAACCATTGTGTGGATATCTATACACAAACAGGACTATCCATAGGACACAGGGTCACGCGTTTAGACTGGAAGAAGGAGATATACTCAAAGGCAAAAGAAAGGTTTTTCTACAGTAAGAACAATAAGGATGTGGAATTCTCTGCCTGAAGGAGTGGCTTTATCAGAGTCTGTACAGATGTTTAAACAGCAACTGGATACATACTTTCAAAATATAATATTCAAGGATATCATTCTTAAAATGTAGGGTAATAGCTTCTTGATCCAAGGATAAATCTGACTGCCATTCTGGGGTCACGAAGGAATTTATTTCCTAGTTTGTTGCAACATTGGAAGAACTTCAAAATGTTTGGCCTTCTTTTGGATCAACAGCAAAAAACAAAAACAAAAAAAAACAGATGCGAGAAAGGCTGAACCTGATGGACACATGTCTCTTTTCAGCCTATGTAATTATGTAACTATGCAACAGACGCTTCCTACTCATGTGACACCAATTCTGGGCTAAGCTGTGTTCATGAAACGTGTACCGTTTTTATACTGTATATGTTCTTGCTAAAAAAAAATCTGTATGCTTGTATTTTTCTTTCTGCATTGAAAAAATAAAGAATGTAAAAAACCCCAAAAAGGATATAGATAAAGGATAAGATTTTACAATGCCATACCCTTGCATGGCTCAAATGGTGCAGCCTGAACAGCTTCTTGGCATGTGATCCTTCGGTACAGAGTGTGAAAAAATAGAAGTTCATGATTCCAAACAATCAGAACATTTTATCCACCAGTAGATATTTAATATTCAGTTCGTGTTCCAACTGATGAGCTATGTCTCTTGAGAAAATAGCTGCACTATGCTATTTACATTCTTTCCGTGTATTATTTACTTTCAGATACATTTCTGCTATGCACAGATTCCAAACCATTACTCACCAGCAAGATATAAACCCTCAAAGGGCATTGCATCCAGAAGTAGACTTTAAATGAAATGTTCTCCAATCCATGCAAAAGAAGAATACAAGAGATACATTACATTGATTAATGATGCTCTAATCACAATTCATTTTTGTTTTTGTTATAACTAGATAAAATATGTATGCAAGAGAGAGTGTTCTAAATGTGAATTAACCTACAGAGACAAATAGAAAAACAAAACTGATAACAAAACAATTTCCTATACAGAGAAAAAGAGAGCAGATTCAAATGTTTTGGCTTGAAATCTATGAAACCTAAAAGGACCAGTTTGGGGACCATAACAATGGCATTGGCTCACCTTTCCGAGTGACTCCCCAGTAATAAAACCGAGCCAGTTTAATGAATGAGGAGTCACTCATTGGCTGAGAGCATCAGCAGACCTCTCTCAGCCAATCAGAAGCGCTCCTGCTGAGTCTGCCCAAGACTTCCGGTTTCCAGAATTTGAGGAAGAGAGAGATCTGGAGCTGGAACACAGAATTTGTGGTTAAACTGTTCGAGAATGGTTTAACCCCTAAAGGGGAGCCAGTTCCAGGCACCTCCTGGCACCATAAAAACTTGATTTCAATTAAGTTGTTATGGTACCCCAGAGTGTTCCTTTAATTTTTTCCTTCACAACACAACATAAAGTTTTTAACCCTGACAGCAGGAACCAGTGTCGGGATCGGCTTCAAAACTCAGCTGACATCAACATGCAGGAAGTGAACACTCTAATTCCTACATTTGGGCCGCAGGTAACAAAGTAGAGACAGTAAGAGTTTTTTTTTTAAATGCCGTAGTCCATATTTATTTCAAGGCCGAGTTACTTGTTAATTTAGTTGGCCTGACATTAGGAAGTTAATATTAAAGGTTCACATAAAAGATTTAACATTTATTCCAAGCCCATTAATCAAACACACAAGTGGTTTACTCTTTCTTTAAGCAGTAGTCAAATCTGATGGGCTTACACAATAAGCAAACAAACACTCCTCTTTCATGAATGAGTTGCTAGGAAGCTCGTTCGTCCAGGTAAATTGAACACAAACAATCTGAGAAGACTGGAAGCTGGACACAGGTCTTTGCTTTGTTTATGGAGACTCAATACACATATTACATTAGCTCCAGATCTGGAATATGTATTTACACTTTAAAAATGCTTTTGGCACCACATATTTAAAAAATTTCTTAAATCAAATGTGTGTAATATCAATTGAATTGAAAACTCTGCAGTGACCAACATTGTAAGGACAAAAACAAAAATCTCACAGCACTAACAGCATATCAACTGGTCAGTTTTCAAAGGAGAGAAGAGAAGTCCTATTATATAGTTGTGTTGTCCTCATATAAAGGGACACTGTAGGCACCATAACTGCTTGGGACAAGTCTACTGGTGTGGTCCTTCCATTTAGCGTTAAACCACTTTTATTTATTTTTTATTCTAAATGAGGGACCTCAGCAAACCATCCACTTTTTGATTGGTCCAATGAGGAAGCATTAGCCTGAGCAGCAATGATCGGCTGTGATTGGCTGAGAGTGTCGTCTGATTGCATTCAGCCTATCACAGTACCATTACTAGTATAAATTAGTATGGCTACAAGGAAGTGTGTAATTCCAAGAATTCAGTAGAAGCGTAGCCAGGGACTCTGATTTAGTGTTAAACTGATCAGAAATGGTTTAACATTGAATATAGGGACAATGCCAGGGGACTCCAGACACTATAACCAATTCAATGAGATGAAAGATTATAGAACAATTATAATGTCTCTTTAATTTATAGGAAAAGGGTAGACATAAAAGTTCCGTTAGACTCTCACCCAGTCTCAGTCAAGATAAGTAAAAACTCTTCTTTAAGAAAGCATATCAATTAGCTGTTAATAGCTTTCCCTCCCCGAACCTTGGTTACCCACCCTGCTTCCTCTCCTGCCACTCTGTCCTATAATAAACTAACCCATTACTGTTATAGCAACCTACTTTTTCCCATACATGAAATACATCCTTCCCTTAACTCTTGTGCCACTTTACCCCACTCCCTCTAAAATGTAAGATAATTTGAGCAGGGACCTCAACACCCTCTGTTTCTGCACGTTCAACTCGTCTTGTTGCAAATACATGTCTGTTAGTCAACCCATTGTAAAGCGCTACGGAAATTGTTGGCACTTTATAAATAATAATAATATAAACAATACAATTTTATATTAGTATATAAAAAATGTCCCTATAGTTTTTTCACTATATGTTAATCACTATATATTGAGCAATTTCTTGATTAGAAAAGATTATATCATAGTTATTCTTAGACAAGAATTTTCATTTAAAATAATTCACAAACTTTTAGATTTTAAGTTTGTCTGAAATTTGTTTGCATATCTATTTGGGTAAATTGAAATTTAATATATATATTTTTTAATTTATTTAACGAATTTCATACAACCAGTACCACTGTGTGTTTAAGACTGTGTTTATATACATGAGGCATCTAGATATGTGTTTATGCATACAGTAAGAATTAATGTATATACTTGTGTAAGTTTGCATGTGGATAAACAAAATGCATCTTTAAATTTAGCAAGGCAGTTTCCACGTGTAGATAAATATACAGATAAATGTACACCAGATTGTAGCATTTCTGGGTTTTACTGAACTTAAATTTGCGACCAAAAGCTTGATATCCAAAGTAAAATTGTAGATATTAGAGTCCAATTTACCTCAATAATTAAAATAAATACATATTTAAAAAAAAATAAAAAAATGTTTAAGTGCAAATTGATATAAACAGTGGTAAAAGGGTTGATAATAGATTGCCAACAGGCTCCAATACTAATCCTCACACCATCAGCTATGGCGTATATGGCCATGAGGGAGCATGTCCTTGGCACCGTGATTAAAGTAGAATCTGGGGGACCCCAGTTAACCACTCTCAAACAGGGCTGGACTGGGGAAACAAAGCAGCCCTGGAAAAAAAATTTATGCCAGCCCCATAAGTCACTGCGCCATATATTGTCGCGTGTAATATGTAAGGCTTTGTCTTGCCATGACAGATGATTGAGTAATATATATATAGCTTTTTCTAATATAAAATATTGGTCCTTTCAGAGTGAAATGTTTATACAGTAAGCATACTCACATGCAGACACAGACAATCTCAATGACACACAAGCTCATTGATACACAGCCTCATAGACAAACAATTTCACTGATATACATCAGTTCATTTACATAAAAACACAAGCTCACTCGCTAGCAGGCACACACAGAGCTTAATGTAGTGGTACTGTTGTCTATAGCATGTCCCTACAGGCTTTTCAACGTAAACACTGACTTTTCAGAGAAAAGGCAGTGTTTACATTGCTTCAAAGTGACACCGCTAGTGACAGTCACTCAGACGGTCACTAGAGGTGCTTCCTGTGTCAGTGCACCTACATTCAGGGCCTCCACACTCTGTAGGTGCTGAACGTTCCCCATAGAGATACATTGATTCAATGCATCTCTATGAGGAGATGCTGATTGGTGTAGCATTTTGCAGCCTATCCTATGGCAAAGCATTGGATTGGCTGAGATCATCAAGCTTGATGATCTCAGCCATAGAGGCAGGGCCAGTCGAGGGGAGACCAGCACGCTGCGTGGGGGAAAAAAAAGGTGAGCAAAAACACTATTTTTAAACACACATATACACCATGACAAACACAGAAACACACATATACCATGACAGATACACACCCCATGACAGACACACACACACACCATGACAGACCATGACACAGACAGACCCACACACACACCATGACACAGACAGACACACACACATATACCATGACACATACACCATGACACAGACACACACACACACACCATGACAGACAGACACACACACCATGACAGACAGACACCATCAGACAAAGACACACACACACCCACCAGACAGACACCATGACACAGACAGACAGACACACACACACACACCATAACAGACAGACAGACAAACTCACACTGACACACATTACTACTACCTGCCAGGGGGTCGTGCAGTGCAGACGGCTGTCTGTGCTAGCGGCTGCTGGGGCACCTTTGCTGGCGGCTGCTGGGGGAGGTCTGCTGGCGGCCGCTGGGGGACTTGTGCTGGTGGCCGCTGGGGGAGCTGCGCTGGCTCTGCTCTCCCGCCCTCGCGCGCTGCTAAATGAGACCGGGGCAGGAATATGACATCATATTCCGGCCCCGGTCTCATTAAGCTGCATGCTGGGGAGCAGAGACAGCGCAGCTCCCCCAGCGACAACCAGCACAAGTCCCCCAGCGGCCGCCAGCAGACCCAGGTGTCTGTCCGGCCCCAGGTGCCGACGGCCCACCGGGAAATTTCCCGGTATCCCGGTGGGCCAGTCCGGCCCTGCTCTCAAACTTTAAACCCCTCCTTTGCCCTAACCACTTCAACATTGGCCTGATTTGAATGATTTTGGCAAGGCTTTTCAAATTATTTAATATTTTTGGATAAACTTTTAAAGCGGTTTAATATTTTGAAAAAAAATTATATTGTAATATTTTGATATATTGATATTTTTTCTGTATGATATATTTTTATATTTCAACATTTAGAATTTTTTGTTTTTAAAAGTTTATCCAAAAAATATGAAATCAAGGCCATTATTTTTAGCCCTGAATGCATTTGCATACACTCACTATACAAAATATTACAAGCAGATATATATACATATGCCGTTTTTAAACTCACTTTATCTGCTTTACTTTTTTGGGAGTGTGGGGGGTGTGGAGAACTTTAGAATTCTGTGCCTCCAGTCATCTGATATGTAAATCCTGCCCTGACCAGGTTGTTGAAAAAATATGCAAGTTAGTCGTCTGCTCCCTAGAACCTAACACAACACAGGTTATGGCAAATCCTGTAGTCCAAACGCTGCCAAAGGTATAAGGAAACCAAACTCTGAGCTAAGCAGTGTTTCCCCGTGGAGTTTGGTAAGATACGAGGTAAGTAATCCTTTCTTTACAACATTGCTGTGACATGACAAGGCATGTTTAAGACAGTGTATCACTCCTGTTTAATACTAAATAAACAGTAACACTGTAAGTCATGTCAACAAACAGATTAATGCGTAAAGGTAGACCATGCCTGAGAGAATGCCAAGTAAAGACCTGCTGAATATAGCTGCACACCAGGATTAGTTTAATTGCCCGGTTATTAGCAGTCACTGTTTCTCTTGCAGACATATAAGGGAATACTATAGGCATTAAAACAAGTTTTAAGTATAGATTAGGCCCATGCAGTCTCACAGCATAATTATCTGCTATTTATCCCCTTAAGGACCAAACTTCAGTTTTGTTTCTGTTTATGCAGCCCTAGCCACCCCACACCTCCTGTGACTCACACAATCTACATGGTCAATCAAAATGGTTGGATTTTCAATCAGCTCTTAACTTACTTTAGAGGTTTTTGTATTCTGCTCTGAAAATGTAGCTTTAATCACACATAGGAGCTTAGAGCAGAGTCTAGAAGACTATTAACAGAGCAGGAGACAAAAAATTCTAAATTAAACTGAATGCGCAATAAAGAAAGTTTAAACATTAAATCTAAATTAAGGCTGTTCAAGTCGCATGCAGGGAGGTGTGACTAGGGCTGCATAAACAAAGTGATTTAACTCCCAAATTGTAGAACATTGTGCTGTGAGACTGCAGAACCATGATCTATACACCAAAACTCAATCATTAAAGGACCACTCTAGGCACCCAGACCACTTCAGCTTAATGAAGTGGTCTGGGTGCCAGGTCCTTCTAGGGTTAACCCATTTTTTTCATAATTATAGCAGTTTCAGAGAAACTGCTATAATTATGAATGGGTTAAGCCTTCCCCCTAATCCTCTAGTGGCTGTCTCATTGACAGCCACTAGAGGCGCTTGCGTGCTTCTCACTGTGAAAATCACAGTGAGAGCACGCCAGCGTCCATAGGAAAGCATTGTAAATGCTTTGAGACCGCTGAATGCACAGCTCTTGCCGCGGTGCGCATTCAGCCGGAGGCGAAGGGCGAGAGGAGGAGGGAAAAAGGTAAGTTTTTACCCCTTTCCCCCTTCCAGAGCCGGGCGGGAGGGGGACCCTGAGGGTGGGGGCACCCTCAGGGAACTATAGTGCCAGGAAAACGAGTATGTTTTCCTGGCACTATAGTGGTCCTTTAAGTTAAAGTACATTTTAGTTATACCGTAGTGGTCTATTCTGCATTGTATAGCTTGGCATTGATTTGGACATGGATTTGTTCTCTCAGCTAAAGGAAATAATGTGTGGTTAGCAAGATTAATTCATAACTTCTTCAGCTTGGTGCTTCTCGTTTCTGTATGAATGAAACCTTTGTGGCTCTGATAGCCTCAGCCCAGACTTATTCATAGATATAACTTTTATATACTGTTGAGCAGTACAGTGTTGCTCTCCATTAAATGTGGTAATCGTTCTAAGCCTACCTGTTTCGTTGGTCTGCGTCTGCTTCCCTAAGGCTATAGATTGATTACTACATATCTGAAGGCATACAAATTATCTCCTTAATGAGTCAATCACCCTCTCGCTTTCTTACTGCTATTAAAACACAGAGGTGGAATTACAATTAATAAAAGTTTCAATTTTAAAATCCCTATTGCATTTATCAAATTGAATGTGGATTATAGACTACTCAGTAGATACAACGTATGTGTTTTCAAACTGTTGATTCTAAACACTTGTCATTAACATGTAACAAATATATTCATATATATATTATATTTGGAATTTACTAAATTGCAGTAGTGATTTTATAGCAGTAGGCAAGGGGGAGGATGATTGATCCATTAAGGAGTTGATTTGTAGGCCTTTAAATATGTGGTAACCGTTTTATAGCGCTGAGGCCTGTAGGCACTGATCTGCGAAACGCGTAGGCTTAGAACGATTACCACATTTTGGACTTTTGGGTCTGTCCTGATACTCCACGGCATTATGTGGGTGGAGGATTTGCTGGCATGCATTTCTGCACTCTGATTGGAGAACTACACTGCCAGGAAACTTGGGAGACATCAGAAGCATCTAAAGTGCATCTGTATAAACGCTAAATACTTTCAAACTAGTAAAATCCAAATTAGCAAATACAAGGAGCGCTAAAACATCCAGGCATGGAAAAAAGGGGATAAAAATCATACTTTCTGAATCACAGATAAAATAAACTGAAATAAAATATCTCTAAAACGTATATTGAAAAGTGTTCAATGCAATATGCAATACAACAACTGCTTCACACTTAGGTGTAGTACCCCAATACACAACACAAACAGTAAAACAAAAAAAGTTTTAAAAAAAAGTGGTAGCAGTAATAATGTGTGTAGATCTCCCACACCAGATAAAATTTATTTAAATATACTGGTATCCAGCAGATGTCACTATCAACAGTTGGATACAATCAGGTATGCACATAAAATAAAAAATAATAATAGTGCAACCCTTTGAGATATCAACAAAACAATGTACTGTAACATGGGTAGGCAACCTATGGCACTTGAGGCGTCTTTGCACGGCACTCAAGGCTGCCAGAGCCAAACAGGCCTCTCTGTCTTATCAGGAGTGAAACTTCTGATATCTGCTAATACGATAAGGTGGTGAAGGACAATCCTCAATTTATGCATTGCAGCACATAGAGGTAGTGATCTCAGATCACTTAATTCCAGCACTTGTGAATGGGAATCCACACTGGAGTAGAGAAGCTCACAGCTGCTGTTGCAGCTCCTGGCCTTGACCTGTACCTGGCCAGCCTGGTCCCACTGGATCCCAGGGAAGCCACCTACACTGCTACATATACGTAGAAATGCAGAATAACCCTCCCCTCATACAAACAATTCGAAAAGCCCAGACACAAAACCCGCACAAACGCAACACCACTAACAATCCACATACATGCATACAACCAAAACAGCCCCACACATACACACACTACAAAACACAATATGTGACATATCCATCCACACACAATTCCACAAGCAGCCACCATACACAGCCCACATTCATAGGTATCATACACGATACCTCAAACTACTCATAAACATTTTGGCGGAATCCGCAGGCTTCGTACCTGGCATGAAAGCCCTAGAACTAATGGCAAGGAGCAATGCATAAGGCTACAGAGCGGCAGAGGACTTTGGATGAACCCTGAAGGTAAACAGAGCACTAAATTGACTGAGTGCTTCTGTGGGTAGATTAATCAAATCCGCATATACTCACCATCATATCTTGTAAGCATGAATGATTTTGGTTTTATTTATGTTTTATCACTTTGCCAATATGTGAATAAAGGCATTATTCCTTATACAACGAACACGTTTAACTCCAATTGATGGCTCTGGTGATGTGCGTGAGAGTAACACTATAGTACATTGTTCTATTACATTGTTTTGTTTATATCTAAAAGGGTTGCACTATTATTATTATTATTTATGTTTTATTTCATGTACAAGTAGTGGTGCCTCTAAGCCCCATATTACCTATTTTTTAATCTTCATTTTGTGCCTGGACCTAGGTCCTGGGCACAGCCATCTTTGTGTGGGAAGATGAAGTCCCTGTGGGACACATCATCTGCCCATACTAGATAGTGCAGTGAAATTCACATGCATTCCTGAGAGTAGGGGCATGTCTACTAAACAGTGTTTAAAAAAAAAAGCGCTTCCCCTCCGCTTCCAACAAATGGCCCCATGGTGGGGCATCAATTAACTAGTGGGGGGACATAGTGGCGTCCCCCCGAAACCCTACCTGTACCCTGCGAGTGGGGGCTTCGCAACTAAACGGGGGACATAGGGTGCCCAATGGCCCCCAACCATGTGCGGCAGGTGGGGGCCCTAAATGAGAATGGGGTGGAACTATTGTCCTCCCCCTGTCCCCATCCATGAGCAGCGGGTGGGGCCCTAAAAGATAATGAGGGGGACCCATGGGCAACAGGTGGTGGCCCTAGATGACAATGGGGGGACCTATTGTCCTCCCCTGGCCCCACCGATGGGTGGGTGGGGGCTAAATGTAAAAATAAGCCCACCAGGTGACTAGGGGACCCCGAGCCCCTAGTCACCCCCTACCACCGAAAAAATTAAATAAAGCCCTAATAAAGCCTTTCCACGCCCTGCAATTTTACTCAGAGCGCTCTGATTGGTTGGTTTAAGGCAAGCCAACCAAAAAGAGTGCTCTGATAGGTAAATAGTGAGCCGTACCTGATTGGTTACCTGTAAGGCTCACTATTTACCTATCAGAGCACTCTTATTGATTGGCTTAAACCAACCAATCAGAGCGCTCGGAGTCAAATTGCAGGGCGTGGGAAGGCTTTATAAGCCTACCCATGCCCTGTGGTTCTTAGTCTGCGCAGTGCCCTTGCTGGGTAAAGATTTTTTTTTTTTTATACGTTCGACAGGTATTATGGATTTTTGTTTGGCCTTTTATGGGGCTGAAAAAATAACGTTTTAGAAAAAAAAAAAAGACATCAAATGGTAAGTGTTTTTTTAAAAGTATTTAATTTATTTTAGGTTGGTGGTGACCAGGGGCTTGGGGACCCCAAGTCACCTGGGGGGGTATTTTTACATTTAGGCCCCACCTGTCGCCCATGGTTGGGGGCCGGGGGGGAGGACAATAGGTTGCCCCCATAGTCTTTTAGGGTCCCCACCCACTGCTCATGGGTGGGGGCCAGGGACAATAGGACAATAGGTCCCCCCCATTTTCATTTAGGGCCCCCACCCGCCGCTCATGGGTGGGGGCTGGGGGGGAGGACAATAGGTTCTCCCCCTATTGTCATTAAGGGCCCCCCACCTGTTGCCCGTGGGTGGGGGCCAGGGCAATAGGTCCCCCCATTTTCATTTAGGGCCCCCACCCATCACTCATGGGTGGGGGCTTGGGGAGGGACAATAGTTTACCCCCGTTGTCTTTTAGAGCCCCCACATGCCACTCATGTGTGGGGGCCAGAGGGGAGGACAATAGGTCCCCCCCCACCCCATTTTCATAGATTTATTTGATTGGGTAACTAAAATAATAGATCAGGGTGGTGCAGTAGACATTGCTTACCTAGATTTCAGTAAGGATTTTGACACTGTTGTATATAGAAGGCTTATCAATAAACCGCAATCTTTAAGTTTGGATTCCAATATTGTTGAATGGGTAAGGCAGTGGCGGAATGACAGGCAACAGAGGGTTGTAGTCAATTGAATATATTCGAAGCTTGGACCAGTGGGGTACCTCAGGGATCTGTACTTGGACCCATTCTCTTTAATATTTTTATTAGTGATATTGCAGAAGGTCTTGATGGTAAGGTATGTCTTTTTGCTGATGATCCTAAGATATGTAACAGGGTTGATGTTCCAGGAGGGATAAGCCAAATGGAAAATGATTTAGGTAAACTAGAAAAATGGTCAGAGTTGTGGCAACTGACATTTAATGTGGATAAGTGCAAGATAATGCATCTTGGACGTAAAAACCCAAGGGCAGAGTACAGAATATTGATTTGATGGAAATGCTAGCAGAATGCTTGGTTGTATAGGGAGAGGTATTAGCAGTAGAAAGAGGGAAGTGCTCATGCCATTGTACAGAACACTAGTGAGACCTCACTTGGAGTATTGTACGCAGTACTGGAGACTGTATCTCCAGAAGGATATTGATACTTTAGAGAGGGTTCAGAGAAGGGCTACTAAACTGGTTCATGGATTTATGATTAAACATACAGGAAAGGCTAAGGAACTTAATATGGCAACAAGCTTGGAGGAAAAGAGGCAGAGGCAGGGGGGGGGTGTATGATAGAAACATTTAAAGGATCACCATAGGGTCAGGAACACAAACATGTATGAACACAAACATGTATAAAAACACCATCTAACCCCCCCTGGGCACTTCATGCCACCATAAATATAGCAATATCGTACTGTATTCAAGCCTGAAGCTGTAGATCTGCATGCTGTTTTCCTCAAAAAGACAAGCAGTCTGCTGACATCATCAGACGTGGTAGCCTGATCCAATCACAATGCTTCCCCATAGGATTGGCTAAGACTGACAAGGAGGCAGATCAGGGGCAGAGCCAGCATGATTCAAACACAGCCCTGGCCAATCAGCATCTCCTCATAGAGATGAATAGAATCAATGAATCTCTATGAGGAAAGTTCAGTGCCTGCATGCAGAGAGAGGAGATACTGAATGTTTGGATGCATTTATTTCAGCCATGACCCAGGAAGGATCTCTAACAGCTATCTGAGGAGTGGCCACTGAAGTTATCACTAGGCTGTAATGTAAACACTGCATTTTCTCAGAAAAGACAGTGTTTACAGCAAAACGCAGTGGCGTACATACCAGGGTCGCAGGGGTCGCGGTATGTAGCCACAGGGCCAGCCTCTACCCCTGGGGGGGCCAGGAGCCGACCACTTGGGGCCCCCGAGGCTGGCCCTGCTTGTTGGCCCAGACAGGCAGTGGTGTGGCACTCAGTGCTTCCTCTTCAGCTCCTCCACTGATGCAGGGCGGGAAGATGACATCATCTTCAGCTGTGTGACATCCCTACTGTGGCCATGTGAGGGAGCTGAAGGCTAAGGTGCTCCCTGTATGCTCTGCCTGCCCAGGCCAGGCCACCCAGCCCAGAGGTCCAAACACTGGACCCCCAGGGGAGTCCCCCCCAGCACTCCAAGGTAGGAGGCTGGGGGATTATATTAAAAACTAGTGTTAGGTGTGTGTGAGGTGTTGGTGTGAGTGTTGGTGTGTCTGCTGAGTGAGAGGTGTTAGTGTGTGTGAGTGTTGGGAGTGAGTGTTAGTGTGTGTGTCTGCTAGTGAGTGTCAGTGAGTGTGTTACTGTGTGTGTCTTACTGAGTGTGTGTGTGTTGGTGAGTCTGTTTGATGTCTGTTAGTGAGTGTGTGTTTGTCAATGAGAGTGTATGTTTTGTAAGTGAGTGTGTATGTATGTCTGTCGCTGAGTGTGTCTCTGTCAGTAAATATGTGTGTCTGTTAGCTAGTGTGTATGCGTCTGTAAGTGTGTGTGTGTGTCTTCAGCACTTACCTTTCTCCAGCGCCGGACTCCCTTGGCGCTGGGGATCCCTCATCCAGCTCAGTCTTTGACAAAGTACCTGCGCCCAACCGCCCAACTGGAAAAGGAAAAGGGAGCTAAAACTTACCTTTTCCAGCGCTGGTAGAAAACTCCTCTTCGATCCTCCTCTTCTCCTCCGTGGAAGCTGTATACTTGCTTACTTTGTCCAGCCGGTCCTCAGAAAGCATTCATAATACTCCTATGAACTAGCGTCTCACTGTGAAAATCACAGTAGAAACACGCTTATAGCGGCTTCATCAATGAGACGGCAGCTAAATAGAAAACCTTATTCATAAACATAGCAGTTTCTCTGAAACTGCTGCTAGTTATGAAAAAATGGGTTAACCCTAGCTGGACCTGGCACCCAGACCACTTCGTTAAGCTGAAGTGGTCTGGGTGCCTAGAGTGGTCCTTTAAGTGTGTGTGCATCTGCATGCACTGGCGTACATACCGCGGTAGCAGGGGTCGCAGCCCTGTAACCCCTGCGACCAGGTGCCCACCGCCATGTGTTGCGGCCCGGCCCACGCGCGCGGGGGGGGAGGGGGCCCACTGATCAATTTTCGCACCGGGGCCCCATGGGTCATGTGTACGCCACTGGCAAAACGCCTAAAGGTAAAGATTCTACTCACCAGAACAAATATAATAAGCTGTAGTTGTTCTGATGACAATAGTGTCCCTTTAAATACATAAAGGGAATCAACACAGTAAAGGAGGAGACTATATTTAAAAGAAGAAAAACTACCACAACGAGAGGGGCAAAGGTTTAAAAATAATATCAGGAAGTATTTTTACTGAGATGGTAGTGGATGCATGGAATAGCCTCCCAGCTGAAGTGGTAGAGGTTAACACAGTAAAGGAGTTTAAGCATGCATGGGATAGGCATAAGGCTATCCTAGACTTAAGATAAGGCCAGGGGCTAATTAAAAGTATTTCGAAATATTGGGCAGACTAGATGGGCCGAATGGTTCTTATCTGCTGTCACATTCTATGTTTCTACTTTGTCTCATGTTTTAAAGAAAACTGGATTAGATAGGAAGAAACATATAACAGATCCTGAAAGAGGGAGAGAAGAAGTGATTAGAGAAAAGGTAAGTTCGGCATGACAGTGCCGCTTTAAAGACCAAAACATACACAAAATACAGTTAAAGCAACAGTGTACACACAAACAAAAATAGTTTTACATTTAACAAAAGTACTTAAAATCACCTATCTTAGCAAATAAATATAGTGATCCAGTTCCACCATATGACCATATTGTGTTAAGCCCCTCACTACGTCACAGTACCCCAATATCGGTGGGTCCTGCACTAATTTTAGCACCGGAGATTTACATGCTAATTTGCAGTACTTTCAATATAAACTGCTTCAAGAGTCTCCCCAATTTAACTTTTTCTGTGGTCACCTCCAAAGGGGCACCCATACGCTGTACGCTAACCTTTTCTGTTTATTCACTGGATTAACTAAAGCGTCATTTTTATTGCAACAAAAAACATATTACTATTACAGTCCTCTGTAAACAAAAATACATAAAACACTCGTCTTTTATAACTACAATCAAATTTGCCGCGAAGAAAAATCAGCTGTGCCTGTTACTTCCGGGTTTCGGCTTCGGTGTATTTCCGGATACGCCCCTATTGCGTTCCGGAACTTCTGTCCAAGCCTCACTTTGAAGTTCATCTAATTGAACGGAAGTCCAGACGAATGTGCGTTCCATTTTGCGTTCCATAAAAAATAAATAATAAATAATAAATAAATAACAAAAATAATCAAATAAAATTAAAAATAAAAATAAATAAATATCAAAATAAGAATAAAAATAAAAATAAAAAAATAAAATTAAAAAATAAAAATAAAATTAAAAATACAAATAAAAATAAATAAAATAAAGATAAAAATAAAAATGAAAATAAAATTAAAAATAAAAATAAATAATAATAAAAAGAAAATCATAAAAAACAAACCAAATCAAAATCAACATTTAGACCCCTCGGTTTCATAGTTTGCAATGTATGAATCCAATAGCCCTCTCTTTTTCTTAGGGCCATCATCAGATCTCCACCTCTCTCATTTAAAATTACCTGCTTTTTGTTATTTATTTATTTATTTATTTATTTTTATTTTTTTTATTTTATTTATTATTTATTTTTTATTTTCTATTATTAGTATGTATTATTCCCCTTTTTCGAAATTAGGTGATACTCCCCCCTTCTCTATATATTTGTATATATGATTACACATATGTTTATTTCTTTTTTTTTTTATATATTACGATGTGCTCTGGGGATATATGTGTCTAACCCCGAGAATGGAACGCAAAATGGAACGCACATTCGTCTGGACTTCCGTTCAATTAGATGAACTTCAAAGTGAGGCTTGGACAGAAGTTCCGGAACGCAATAGGGGCGTATCCGGAAATACACCGAAGCCGAAACCCGGAAGTAACAGGCACAGCTGATTTTCTTCGCGGCAAATTTGATTGTAGTTATAAAAGACGAGTGTTTTATGTATTTTTGTTTACAGAGGACTGGATGCCCCTGATGAAGTTCATTTTATGAACGAAACGCGTAGGGCTTGTTTCTTATATGCGGAGTATTTGTTTTTATAGATGTTTAAATGTATTTTATCTTATTTGGTTATTCTGCTCTTCTGATCCTGAGACTGGTTTGCAGCTTCAGCTGAGTTTGATGTGCCTTTTTGATACATCTTTCTTGTAAGTGTACCTTGTAATAAATTTTGCTAATTTTATTTAAGATACTCTGCACTATTATTATTTTCTATTCTTCCTCTTATACATGGGATTGACGTTCCACAAATCGAGAAGTCCATACATCGTTATTTATGATATGCCTGCAATCAAATTGGGTCTGTGAGTGTAATCATTTATTTCTAAAAATTCCCAATACATTACGTTACTATTCTATGTCCGTTTCTATTATTTTGTGTTGTAGATTGCCTTCTGGTAGTATATCAATAATTGCAGGGCGGGGCAAGGCTTTATAAGCCTTCCCCCGCCCTGCGGAGCTCAGTCTGCGCGGAGCCCTCCATGGGTGAAGATGGATTATTTTTTTGCGCTCGGGATTTTTATTTTATTTTCAATTCGACGGTTATGATGGTTTTTTTATTTGGCCTTTTTTGGGGCTGAAAAAAGAAGATTTGAGAAAAAAGAAGACGTCGAATGGTAAGTTTAATTTTATTTTACAGGTTAGTTATTTTATCCCCCCCTCACTATTTTTTAGGGTGAGGGGGGTAGGTAGGGACTTTTTTTTTTGGGTGGGGGGTGGGTGACTAGGGGCTTGGGGACCCCTAGTCACCTTGGGGGGAGGGGGGTAATTGACTTAGGGCCCCCACCCGCCGCCCAGGGGTGGGGGCAGGGGGGGGAGGACAGTAGGTCCCCCCCCCTCATCTTCATGGCCCCCACCCGCCGCCCAGGGGTGGGGGCCGGGGGGAGGACAGTAGGTCCCCCCCCCTCATTATCTTCATGGCCCCCATCCGCCGCCCAGGGGTGGGGGCCGGGGGGGCAGTAGGTCCCCCCCCATTCTCATTATGGCCCCCACCCGCCGCCCAGGGGTGGGGGCCGGGGGGGCAGTAGGTCTCCCCCCCTCATTATTGCCGCCGCCCGAGGGGGGCAGTAGGTCCCCCCCCATTCTCATTATGGCCCCCACCCGCCGCCCAGGGGTGGGGGGAGTACTGCCCCCCCCCCTCATTCTCACTGTTTAGGGGTGGGGGCCAATAGTTTTTTTTTTTACAGTGAGCAGCCACAGGCTGCTCACTGTTTAGTAGACATGCCCCTACTCGCGGTATAGCGAGTAGGGGCATTTGGGAGATTTTAATCTCCCTTGTGCTATTATGGGGGTCATATTGACCCCCATAGAGTGAGAGGGGGTACTGGGGGGCTTATGAAGTGGTGGGGAGCAGTGCTCCCTGCCGCTTCTATAGTTACATATTACAAGGAGGGAGCTGCACGCCGGTAGCTCCCTCCTTGTAACAACCTGCACGAACAAACTAACACTGATACATTGTGTTAGTTTGTTCGGCTGATATTTCTATTCACTCATTCGTCTGTCTGATGAATGAGTGAATAGATGAAATTCCCGTTCGCATGTCCAGGTGTTTCACTGGGCATGTGCGGGAATCTCACAGTCTGCCTAGTGTGGGCTGATGACGTGTCCCTGAGGGACTTCATCTACCCACACAAAGATGGCTGCGCCATGAATCAAGATCGGGGCAGAAAATAAGGATTAAAAAATAGGTAATGTGGGGGGCTTAGGGGCATTTTGGGGTGACTAGTGGGTCAATTGGATGTAGTGGAGGCGGGAGAGAGGTTAAAAAAAAAAAAAGAATTCGGCACGACAGTGCCGCTTTAATATTTGTGCAGACTGACATCTAGTGGTCATATTGGTAAATAGCACAACCAGCTCCAACAAAGATACTTGGCATCTTTTTATCATATAATGTGTTCCGTAATAGGGTCAAACCGTATATAAATATATTTGAGAACTCAGTTACTTCAAGCACCATGACCAGTTCAGTGATTTGAAGTCTGCATGCGCAGGGTTTTGCTGTGAAGCATTGCATATACCGAGTGTAACCCCTTGGTTGCCAGAGGGGCAACTCCTCCTCCCGCCGATTCATGTGGTGTCATTAGGCAATAATTAATACTCTCAGCCAATGAATGGTGACTGCATTGGTTTCTGCAGAATCCTGAAGCACATCACCACAGCAACAGGGAGCCTCAGAGCTCTGTGGGGGGGTCAGGTAAGTGGGCAAACCATTTCTAAATGGGTTTGGAACTTGACCAGGGTATTCCTGGTATCATAAACCAGAACAAGCTCAAATTAATCTTTATTATGGCATTAGATAAATAATCATTACAAATATGCAAAGCAATAAGAATTTAAAATAAATATACAAAATCTCCAGAATATTAATAATTTCATTATTTTTAATAACCCCTAGGCTCACCCTAAAACAACCTGCTAACTCCAAGCTCCCTCCATCATCTTAAAAAACCCTAACACAAGGTATTTTTCTAATGCTAACTATCTCTATAGCACTGTAACCCTAAGCCTATACAGCCCTAAATCTAAGCGTTCCATTCTAAACACACCACTAATAATATAGTCAGTCTGCAACACCAGTGACCGTCCTTCAGTTTAAAAAACCAAACCAAAAAATAAAGAAAAAAACAAAACAAAACTGTGCCATTGTAATCAGGATTCATTTGACTGCTAAAAATTTTTTTTTAAAAACCAAAACACACCTGTGTTTTAAAATTAAACTACTCCTGCTACTGCTCTCCTTTTTTTCAGATGCCTTTCATTGTAGTGGTTTTGCCCTGCCTGGCTGAGTCTTGCGGTGCCTCCTATCTCCACAGATGCAGTTGGGATAAGGTGATGATAGGGCACTGTTTTGTTCCCACACTGAACCACTGTCACCAACACTGCAGACAGGATATGTGGGGAATATTTCTTCTTCTGAGGGTAAAAGGGGTGAGTGGTATTTGCAGTTCTCTATTGCCTACTCACTTTTCCTGAGAAAAAGAAGTGACTTTGCAGAAAACAATAAGGCCCTATCAGCTTCTCTCAATTGTGTCTGTGGCGGTAACAGGTGTAGCCGCACCACAATGGTCAGCCAGGAGAAATTTAATTTGAAATATGTTTTTATTTACTGCCAGATTTTAGAATACTTTTAACTAATTTTAAAACAAAACAACTTTGAAAGGAGAGGTGAGTGGCCACTTCTTGATTGGATCTCAGCTAGCAGATAATAACGCGTCAAGTTTTAAATTGAAGTATTGGGTAACCCAACTTGGAGAGACTGGTCTTGAGGAAGGCTATTTGCTCCATTAGCTGCATGGACATTTGTAAAAGTTCTGAATTCAGAATGTTCCCTGCAAGAGAAAACACCTGCTCACTTTGGGCAGTGGTCAGTGGACATTACAATAGATGCTGGGCAACCAGACACAGAGCAGCTGATACACTCTTCTTCTCAACCCAATAATGCATGCCTCTTATTCACAGGAAATCACAGACCTAGCCAATAAGTCTGTGCCACCGTTATTTTAGGTTGCTGGATCGGAATAGTGCCAGTTTCCCCATAATATTAGGATTACACAGGAAACTAGCAGTAATTCAGGGCAGTTAACAACTCATTCAAGAATAAGAGCTTGAATTCATCTTTCATTAATTGGACAACTGCAGTTACATCAGTCTAAAGTGTGCTGTTAGGAGCAACTTCCCCATTTTTCAGGAAGGCATCCATCTTGCTTATAAGACGAGTACACAAGGGGATGACCGTTCCAAACTGGCATGACAGTAGCTCAAAGTTTCTGTCACATCCCTAAATGGGTTAAAGGAATGCTAAAGCATTAGAAATACAAACCTGTATTCCTATTGCTTCAGTACTCATGTCCCTAGGTAGGATTCCCCCCCAAGTTGTCATTTGGAATAAAAATGATAAAGGCTATTTACTTATCTTTTTCCAGTTGAATGCCTCCCCTTTTCCCACAACATCAGGAGGAGGAGGCATCCTTCTCTGGAGTTGGCCCAATTAAAGGAGCATTGGGCACCAGATACACATGCATGGTGCATGGGCAAAATATTCAGTTCAGTTCGGCACTTGCGAAATTCGGGACTTCGGTTTGGCTCCTCCAAAAGTCGGGAATTTGGAAATCCCTATCCCTAATCCCAACCCTACTAGTGTTAGGAGTTAGGTTAGGGGTAGGGTTAGATTCCTGTCATCATTCCCTTAATTTTCCCTCCCTCTCCTGTTTATCCACTTTTCAGAAATCCGAAGCACTTAGGCACTTCTAAAATTCAGCACTGCCAAAATTCGGACATGCAGAAGCATCTGATAATAGGGTTGCATTTTGTGTGTATAAGGAGCAGTCGAAGCTTGCAGTGTTGCGGCTTCCTGTGCCCCTGCATTGTAAGCTCTCTGGCTTTAGTTGTAGCATAATTTGCAAACAAAATTAATTTGCTATAAATAAATTTAATTTGCAAGTATGCCAATCGTTTATACACAATTGTGGGGTATGGTTGCATAGCCTGCCAGTCGTGTATACATGAGTACTGGTGTGAATGGGTCATTGGAAACAAAAATGAGTGTGGGGGACGGGGGTGACACTGTGAGGAATGGGAGTGGTAGTGTGTGGGAGGTGGGTGATCGTGTGTGGGAGGTGGGTGATCGTGTGTGGGAGGTGGGTGATCGTGTGTGGGAGGGGTTAATACTGTGAGGAAGTGGGTAATACTGTGGGACAGTGGGGTGATGGTGTGTGAGAGGGGGTAATACTGTGAGTAAGCGAGATGGTGTGTAAGAGGCTGTGATGATGTGAGGGCGGAATAATGTGAGGGAGGGGGTAATAGAGTGTGGGGGATACTGGGAGGAAGAGGGTAATACTTTGAAGAGAGGATACGGAGAGGGAGGGGGTAATAACTGTGAGGGCGATACTAGGAGGGAGGGGTGATGGTGTGAGGGAGGGGGGTAATACTCTGAGGGGGAAATTCTGCGGGGGGATACTGGGTGGGAAGGAGGGGGTAATACTGTTAGGGGGGATACCAGGAGGGTGTGAAGGTGTGAGGGGGTATTGGGAGGGAGTGATGGAATAAAAGAGGGGGTATACTGGGAGGGAGTGATGGTATGAAAGAGGGGGGATACTGGGAGGGAGAGGGGTGATAGAGTGAAAGAGAGGGGGATACTGGCAGGCAGGGCCGCCATCAGGGGGTGATAACCATGACGGTTGTCACGGGCCCGGCGGCCCTGGGGAACCCGGGCTCCTGGGCCCCATGTGGAGCGGCGAAACTGCCGCAGTTGCATCTGCACCGGGCCCATCAGGTGGCCCAAGCATTTAGGGACACCCGATGGGCCCTATATCTTCAGGGGCCCGGTCAGCGCTGCGGCCGTGTAATTGCGCGACCGGGCCCCTTTAAAAAAAAATTGCGGCTACACCGCAAGTGCTGCTGGGAGGAAGTGACGGCCGGTCACTTCCTCCCAGCTTACTCCGTGCGGGGGGAGAGGGAGAGCAGAGGCGAGGACACCAGAGGCATCCGCTCCCATCATCCCCAGCCACACTCCTGCAACTTAAAGGTAAGAGGAGGGTGGCTGATAAATGAGGTGTGTGTGTGTGTATATATATATATGTGTCTGCAAGTATGTATGTATGTCTGTGTGTGTGTCAGTATGTATGTGTGTATGTATGTCAGTATGCATGTATGTCTGTATGTATGTGTCTATCTGTATGTGTGTGTGTGTATGTATGTATGTCAGTATGTATGTATATATCAATCAGTATGTCAGTATGCATGTATGTCTGTGTGTGTATATGTCAGTATGTATATATCTATCTGTGTGTGTGTATGTCTATGTATATCAGCATGTATGCCATTATGTATGTATGTATGTCTGTATGTCAGTTTGTCAGTATGTATGTATGCGTGTCTGTCAGTATGTGTATCTGTATCTATGTATGTGTCTATATGTGTGTATGTCTGTTTCAGTATTTGTGTCTGTTAGTATGTGTGTATCTTTCTCTGTGTCCTTTTGTGTCTGTGTGTGTGTGTGTGTGTTTGTATTCCTGTGGGCGGGATTTGGAGGCCACAGGCGCTCTCCTCCCAGGCAGATGGCACGGAGGGGCCTCGCACCCGGCGTCATACTGACTGAGGACCTGACACAGTATGCCCCAAGGTGGTTTAGGTGGCCGCCTAAACCACCTTATTAGAGAGCCACCTCTGAGGCCATCTATCTAAAGCTTGCCTGAAATTGGATCATGCAACAAAACAATGTTCCCAAGCACAACAGCAAAGCTACAACAGAATGGCTGAAAAAGAAAAGAATCAAGGTGTTTCAATGGCCCAGTCAAAGTCCAGACCTCAACCTAATTGAAATGCTGTGGCATAAAGAAATGCCAGCAAACCTCAATAAACCGAAGCAACCTTGTAAGGAAGGCTGGGCCAAAATTCCGCCTCAAAGATGTGAGAGATTGATATAATAATACAGAAAATTATTACTTTAAGTTATTGATGCCAATGGTGGTTCATCAGGCTGTTGAATCATAAGGTGTACTTCAAAATTGAGAAGCTACGTTAAATACGGCTTTATATTTGTTAAATAAATCATGACACGCTGTGTCATATATCATGTGTTGTTCATCTAAGGTTGTGAACCCTTAGAGAGGGTTCAGAGAAGGGCTACTAAACTGGTTCATGGATTGCGGGATAAAACTTACCAGGAAAGGTTAAAGGATCTTAACATGTATAGCTTGGAGGAAAGACGAGACAGGGGATATGATAGAAACATTTAAATACATAAAGGGAATCAACACAGTAAAGGAGGAGACTATATTTAAAAGAAGAAAAACTACCACAACAAGAGAACATAGTCTTAAATTAGAGGGACAAAGGTTTAAAAATAATATCAGGAAGTATTACTTTACTGAGAGGGTAGTGGATGCATGGAATGGCCTTCCAGCTGAAGTGGTAGAGGTTAATACAGTAAAGGAGTTTAAGCATGCGTGGGATAGGCATAAGGCTATCCTAGCTATAAGATAAGGCCAGGGACTAATGAAAGTATTTAGAAAATTGGGCAGACTAGATGGGCCAAATGGTTCTTATCTGCCGTCACAGTCTATGTTTCTATGTAATTACCTCAATTTTAAGACCTGTTAAGGAACAGATGATTATTATGTCCTGAAGTGTAAAACCATAGAATTCAAAGAGGGTGTACTTTCTTTTTTCCATGACTAGTGTTTCTCTCTGAACAGAACAGTTTTCAAAAGTTAGAAGAGAGAAAAACCCTTATAAATGTTGAAAAGAAACTTAGTGCTGAAAAAGGTCCACAGTATTAAGAAATCATTCCTGCAAAATCAACTAGGTTTATATAAAGCTGAAAATCCCAAAATAGATTTAAAAAAAAAAAACCTACAAAAACATACAATACTGTTTTTCTGACTGGGGACTGCTATTTGGATTTTTTGATTATTGATTGTGATTGGAATTCCAGTTATAATTAAAATACAGTGGGACCTCGGTTTACTAATTTAATGCGTTCTCCGGGACGTTTCTTATTGCACAAAATTTGTAAACCGAAACGCGGTTTCCCATAGTAATGCATTGAAAGCCAATTAATCCGTTCTGGAGGTCAGAAAAAAGTCAAAATGAGCTGGAATGGAAACCAACCCACAATGCAGAACACACAATAAAAGGCATGCAAACGACAAAGCTCAGCTCCCTACCTTTCCACAGCTTGAGAAATGCACCAAAAAGTCCCAAAACAACTGCAAACAATTTCCAGAATGGCTCAAAAATATGATGCAAAATCCACACCAACACCTCCTCACTGGGTAGCACGCCACGTGCTACCCACAGGCTCCAGCATGCAGGGGGCAGTGCTATAAACCTCCCAGGTGCAATGCATCCTGGGGAAACTTGCTTTGTATTGCGAAAAAAATTGTAAACCGAGGCATTATTTTCAATGGATTTTCATTTGTAAACCGAAAAATTTGTCATCCGAGGTCCCACTGTAGTTTGAAAACACTAAACAGCCAGTCATAAAATCACTCTCCACCCCCCAATTTAAGAGAAATGTGAGCATCACATGCAAGAATAATTTACCCCTGAGAAGTGTCAGTCCTCCTTTAAAATATAAAAACAAACTATTCCAGCCCATTGCAATGATTTCCACCCATTGAAGAAATCTGTGCTTTTGGCTTCTGCTGCTCTGGAAACACAAAGAGATTTTTATTTTATTTTTTAATCAGTGAGTTTTCATGGCTTTGTTCCTAGGAGTACATGGAAAGTAAACTTGACTCAGGGTGTGGTAGCTCAACATGTTATTAGTTAAACAAATCTAGCCCTTAAAACATTTCTCTGTCCAAAAAGTGATACAAATTTTAAATAAACGATCAAAATGAAGAGAAAGTGCTAACCATAATTTGAAAGAACAATATTATGAAGATAGTAACAGAGCAGTTTTTGTGAACCGTCATCAGAAAAATGATTGCCTTTCAAATTTGTGGAAAGATAGCAACCTGTAAGATGACACTTCAACAATATGCTCCAGGCTGCAACCACTATTCTTAGTTGTGATGGTAGATCTAGTCCCTATCTCTTGGACTGCATCTACCATCACAACCCTTAGCATGACTTTAAATTTGTAATCCTCATTTAAAAAACAAAACAAAACTTAAGTCATTAAAAGGTGACTGTCAATGTTAACAGCTGGCAACTCTCACTAAAAATTAACTAGGGGCGAGGCCTGACCGCCATGCTGTGTGGTCACAGGAACAAACGGCTCCTGCGTTTTAATCTAAACTTACGCTTCTTACTAACCTACTGGACGACAGGATACTGCTGTTCATGCTTTAAAATGGTGCTGGTTCTGGGGCTGTGCATGTAAGTTGCCTCTTGGTCCCTGGGAGGGAGTTCCACAGTCTTCGTGGCTGAGGCCTACTCGGGCAGTGAGTGGGGTGGATGGCCGTCGCCTCGCTATCCTGCCTGGTCGCTGCAGGTCGGAGCCTCGATATTGCACATCGCCTGCCCTGTTTCCCACCCTTTGGGCCGGGGGGGGTGATCCTGGTCCTTGCCCCTGGGGGATCGACTGTTCCTACTGCCCAACTCTAGGCTGCTGGATAACTTCTAAATGGTAGTGAAGCCCTATCTAAAATGGCTACTACCACATGCTTGGCCGATATCAGGGAGCAAACGGATTATGCCACTAAGCCACTGGGCTTAACATGGTCTTAGCGGACTTTTGGAGAAACCTGAGTCTGCTGCATGGGGGCAAATTCACCTCCCACCCCAGGACATGCCAGCCGGGATACTTCAAGCAACATCAACTGTGGTCCTGTGAGGAGCATGAAGGTCTCTCAGACACTTCAGGACAGCTACACTGCATGACCCATCTCAAAATCCTCATCAGTCTTCACCAAACATCCTGCCCCGCATCATCTGGAAATCACTCTGGCTAATGATGGGACTATCCTGTTTGTTGGCAGTAACACTGAAGTGGGACTATGCTATAACTACGGAGGGCATTGGCTGACTCCTGCTGACCTACTGTCGCTCACATACAAGCCTCTAACAAGGAGAAATGCTTTAGTTTAGTTTATTTCTGTTGATGAACCATGCACTCCTAATAGCCTCGTGTCGCTGTGGGCATTTTGGGTCCCTTGATGAGTGATACTTATTTCAGCATGTCTGTAAACATGTGCAAAATGCCAGCTTAATTTTAGTTACAATGAATAAGCATTCAGAGCTTTAGACTACCATTATATGCTTGTCTTCCCTCAGTATTAAAGGACCACTATAGGCACCCAGACCACTTCAGCTTAATGAAGTGGTCTGGGTGCCAGGTCCAGCTAGGTTTAACCCTTTTTTCTATAAACATATCAGTTTCAGAGAAACTGCTATGTTTATAAATGGGTTAATCCAGACTCTAGTGGCTGTCTCATTTACAGCCGCTAGAGGCGCTTCCGCGCTTCTCACTGTGATTTTCACAGTGAGAAGATGCCAGCGTCCATAGGAAAGCATTGACAATTTGGTGGCAATACCCTAAGGGGGTTAATTAACCACCAATGCTTTATGTTGCAGGGCAGACCTGCAAGATTAAGATGATTTGTCTAACTTTTTCTTTTTTTTTTAAATATATAGATTTTTGTTGTTGTTGTTTTGCTTCAGGTACCTATGAACATATGAGACTTTTCTATATCAGTAATTTCTTAATTATGTATGCAAATAAGATCAAAACTAAATTACAGGATCTCTTATGGTTAAACAGAGTAAATATAAAGATTATAGAGAACAATAGAGTTAGGAATGAGGTCTAATAGTGTTAAAATATGGCTCATTACTTTAATATCCTAACATTTAATGTGAATGGCCTTAATACGCCCCATAAAAGGAGATTGTTGTTCCAGCAACTGCATAAATCACAGGCGGCAGTTGCGTGTTTGCAGGAAACACACTTTAGTACTCAGAGATCCCCAGCTCTTACCTCGCCTAGATATCCGCTTAGTTATCATGCATATGCCCAAAATAAAACAAAGGGAGTGAGTACGCTGTTTCATGTAGACTGGCCATTTAAATGTGATAGCGAATATAAAGATAAGGAAGGCAGATTACTTATTCTGGTGGGTTCCTTAGGTGAGGAAAAAGTAACAATAGCAAACACATATACACCAAATAATAATCAAATAAGCTTTTTACAGAAAGCGATAAGACGCATTGAGAAATATAAACAAGGCAAATTATTTATGTGTGGTGATTATAACTGCACGTTGGATCCAGAGTTTGATGTTTCAGGAGATGAGACACCAACCATGAGAAAGGCTGCTTTAAGTGCCAGATTAGCAAAATTAATGATAACTCACAGTCTATATGATACTTGGAGGGCTAAATACCCTCAACTTAGAGATTATACGTTTTATTCAGCGGCACATTTAAATTACTCAAGGATAGATATGTGTTTGACAGATGCATCTACACTCCAGTCTCTAGTAAAGGTAACCATAGATCCAATAACATGGTCAGACCACGGCCCAGTATGTTCCATATTTGACACTGCATATCAGGCAAGAGGCAAGGGTTCATGGCGCTTGAACGAAGCATTATTAGATAATAAAATGGGAGAAAGAGAGATTAGGAATACAATCAATCAGTTTTTCAAAGAAAACACTAATCATGATACATCTATAGCAGTTACATGGTTAGCTCATAAGGCTACAGTGAGGGGAATACTTATAAAACAAGGTGCAATTGCAAAACGAAAATTTGGGGAGGAAAAGGAAAAACTCTTTAAATCTATAGGAGAAATAGAGAAACAATATAAACAAACTTTAAATAATTGTCTACGAAATAAACTCTTTAAACTTAAAAAACAATTAGAAAATTTTGAATTGAAGGTAACGGAACGTAATTTGAGAAAATCCAAATTTAAATATTATACACAGGGTAACAAAGCGGGCAAATTATTGGCATCTCAAATTAAACAGAAGCTAACACAATCAAAAATTCCATATTTGGTAAACCTAAAAGGTGCAAAACTGATAGATCCAAATCAAATTGTTAATGAGTTAGCATTATATTATGAATATCTATATAATTTGAAGGAGGATTCAAATACAACCCAACCTACATTAAATATGATTTCCACTTTTCTAAGAGATGTTGAACTACCCTGCGTGACTCGGGAAGAGGCGGAGATCTTGAACAAACCTTTTACAGAGGAGGAGGTCTGGGAAGCTATAAAAACAACTTCAAAACATAAAGCACCAGGCCCAGACGGGTTTTCTAATTATTATTATTTTAAATTTGCAAAGGAACTGATCCCAAATCTAACAATACTTTTTAACAGCATTTTAGATTCAGGTGAGGTACATCCGGAAATGTTGGAAGCTATTATAATAACACTACCAAAACCAGGAAAGCCACCGACCAGCTGCGTTAATCTAAGACCTATATCTTTACTTAATGTAGACATAAAATTATTTGCAAAAGCAATGGCACTGAAGACTGAAACCACTACTGCCCAAATTGATAGGGGCAGAACAAGCAGGCTTTGTGCCTGGCAGACAGGTGGGGGATAATACCCGTAGATTTATAGATGTACTGGAAATAATGAAAAGACAGAAAACTGAGGGATTATTGCTGGCACTTGACGCGGAAAAGGCGTTTGATCGCCTACATTGGCAATACATGGAGAAGGTGCTAGATAAATTTCAACTCCCAAACAAATTTAAACAAGGCATGCTCTCTTTATATACAAATCCAACGGCTAGAGTTATTAATTCAGGTTTTGTGTCTCGTAAATTGCACCTATCTAATGGAACAAGACAGGGATGTCCCCTCTCTCCATTGATTTTCATTATGACCCTTTAACCCCTAGTACATAAGATAAATAAACAAGTTCAAATAACAGGGTTAAATACTCACATAGGACCTCAAAAAGTGGCTTTATTTGCGGACGATGTCCTGATAATACTAACAAATCCAGATAAAACAATAATGCCGCTGATGGATTTATTGAAGGAATATGGTACAGTGTCATATTATAAAAATAATATTACTAAAACTCAAGCTTTACCTATTAATATGCAAGAGTCAACTATTCGAAAGCTGAAAGATGAATACCCATTTGAATGGAGAAATAAATCTATAACATATCTTGGTATTCATCTTTCAGTTTCAAAACAGGAAATGATAAAAAATAACCATATCAAATTATTAAGAGAAGTACAAGATACACTAAAACACTGGGACAAGAGCACCAGATCATGGGTGGGACGGATCAATTCTGTTAAAATGTGTATAGTACCACAGATTTTATTTCTTTTTAGATCCATACCAATAATGATCCCCAAATCAATAACAAATTTTCAAAAAACAATAAATGCTCATATTTGGAAACGCAAACCCCCAAGAATATCACTGAATACAATGAGTTGCAAAATGACAGAGGGTGGTATGGGAGTACCGCACATTCAAAAATATTATATAGCTTCCATACTGGCACAAACAGTAGCACTAATAGATACATCTAGTATACCCCTATGGCATGTATTAGAACAATCCATTGTCCCACAATATGAGATATTGGATCTCATATGGACAACACATCGCGCTCATCTTAGAAATTATAATTTCTTATCCACAACACAAATAGCTCTGAGGTTGTGGAGCTACTGGGCCCCTAAACTTCTGGGGAAAGGCAATTATCTTTACTATGGAACTCTGCAAAGTTTAACTTATTACACAAAAGATTTAAATATAACAACATGGAGAAAGAAAGGATTAACAAAAACGCGTTATCTAATAGCAGGCTCAGCTATACATCAATTCCCAGATATAGAAATTAAATACGGTCTTCACAACAGGGAACTCTATACATATCTCAGAGTGAAACACATTTTAATGAAACTTCAAGTGAAGGAGGTGGAAAATTCTAGGGTGAATGACTTTGGAAGGCTATGCTTGGGGAGTCGACCCCAAGATAAACCTCTATCAATAAGCTACAGAGGAATATTAAATTTAACAAAACCAGATAAATTGCCTTTCATGTTAAATTGGGAGAAGGAGCTAAACAACGAGTGGGAGCCCTTTAAATGGTATAGGGCTATGAGATCAACTAAGGCTGCCACACATAATATACAACACATAGAAGCAACATACAAAATGTGGCTACGGTGGTACATGACGCCACAAAAACTGGCGCAAATATATCCAGAGAATGTGGGGACATGTTGGAGATGTGGGGAAATGGAAGGATCTATGACTCATATATTTTGGCAGTGTAAAAAAATTATTGATGTATGGAAACACATACAACAATTAATTTTTAAAGTTACAAACACATTGATACCCCTGCAACCAGAAATATTCCTACTACACATTATGCCAGAGAGAATATTGCCACAAGAAAAAGTGTTAATTATACATATTTTGATGGCTACAAAAAATGCTATAGCCAGTTTATGGAAAACAAAACAGGTACCATCATTAAGTATAATAAGAGAAAAGATCTCTACTACTAAAATTTATGAGGAAATGGCATATAGGCTAAAAGGCAAACAACACATTTATGAAAAAATTTGGGTGAGGTGGAAATTAAATGAGAGGAAATTAAAAGAAAATAAGGGGAATGAAACAAGCAAAATAGTCTCATTAATACAGATGGTAAATAAAATTTAGGTGGTACAAAACAAATGAAGGAAGAGGGAAGAGAAGAGAGACGAGGGAAAGAGAACCAGAACAGGAAAAAACAAAACCAAAAAAAAAAAACAGATTGATATAGACGTTTGATATGGAATTCTATAAATTAAATAAAATTGGAAATGTAGACTTATAAAAGGAAGAATTACTATAATTGTACTTTTTTATTTTTTATTTATCTTTATATATATATATATTTTATTTCTTTCTTTTCTTTTTCTTCTTTAGAGAGGGAGGGATAAAAATTTACTTTATACATATCCTGATTCTTGTAATAAATTATCTCAGAGGGAAAAGGAGAAAGAAAAGAAAAAGAAAGGGAGAAAGGAGAAAAAGAGAAAGGAAATGTTTATTGTAAAAAATAATTCAGTGAAAAGATATAAAAAGCTGTGTTACTGAAGCCGAAAATAAGTTAGATGAGATTGTAAAAGATAGTAATAGAATATCTCGAATTGTGAATGGTATCTCTCTATTTCTGTATATTATTTTTTTTATTTTTTTTTATTTCTATTTTTATTTTTATTTTTTTTTATAAATTTTTTCATTTTTTTTTTGTTATACTGATGCACAGTGTTGTGTTTTCTCTGTAATTTGAAAAAGTGAAATAAAGATTTAAACATGAAAAAATAAAAAGAGAATGCTTTCCTATGGACTGGCTGAATGCGCGCGCGGCTCCTGGAGAGCTCCCCGCCCGGCGCTGGAGAAAGAGGTATGTTTAACCACTTCCTCCTCCCAGAGCCCGGCGGGAGGGGGACCCTGAGGGTGGGGGCACCCTCAGGGCACTATAGTGCCAGGAAAACGAGTATGTTTTCCTGGCACTGTAGTGGTCCTTTAATTGCACTGTATTCTCTTGGCATGTTATACTATAAAGACGTGCAGTCTAACGTATGTTTAACTTGTGGGACAAGTTTAAGCTATTTGACCAATCTTTGAAAGCTTTGTTAGCCTTGCAGATTTAATCCACTACCACAGTACACTCCTGCATATCTTACCTTGTTATATATTAAAAAAAATATATATATCAATATCCGATATAGAGAGCGCAGGAGGGTGTAAAAGGAAATGTAACCCCCCCCCCCAAAAAAAAACCAAAGTGGTTAACTCTCATGACACACAGTTACTTTACTACTACTTTACCTATCATAAGAGCCACCACTTCTGGTTATGTTTTGCTTTTCTTTAACTCTTGTGAACTACAATTAGATGTGTATGCATAGCTTGTCTATTTCTACACTTTAAAGCCATATATTAGAAATGCTGTGATATTTTTGTGATTACATATGCTGTTGTGGCATCATAAGCCGTTTTGTTACCACGTGCACAACAAAAATAAATAATTTTAAAAAAAAAGTGGGAAGTACTGACATTTATTTGGCTCATTAAAATTAATCCATACAGGGACAACGAAGAAGGCGGGACAGGGCGATAGATGAGTGGGGGGGGATGGAAATCTGGGCTGGACTCTGGAGTTTTCGGCCCAAGGTTCACAATAGGCAACTCAGCACACTCTGCAATGGCAATCAACAAAGACACTGGGCACTCTGAATCTTCCGAACACGGGGGCTTCACCCTAAATGATGGGACCACCCTGACAAGAGACGGAAGAAGCAAGCCTACATTGTAAATAGTTACTCACCCCCCCCATAACTCTTCTTTTACAATACCCCCCTCCCCTTTTTTAAAAGGAAAATGAGCCAAGCGACAGGCAGACTCGAGGGAGGAACAGGTGGGATTTGGATACATCTGAATACTACCTTTAGAAGGGAGGCATTACTACCACTATGCAAGCACATGCAATTTAAAAAAAAAAAAAAGGGGGGGGGGAAACTCACCACAGAGCACTGCCGAACTGGCCAGTAGCCTAGACGAGAGAATGGATAAAAGCTGTCTTAGTTAAACTACCATAACCAGAGGCCCACTTGGCCTGCCAATAGTTAGGCCCTGCGCAGACACCTGAAGTGGGCAGAGTAACAAGACAAGGCACAATGTAGACACATTAAGAGGCACAAGGTCTGAGACCAAACCCTACATGGCACCACTCGCACAGACAGGTCACCCCGATGATATGCACCCTATTTACCTTACGTGTAGCATAGGATTGAAAATATGTATGTATTACCGAACAAATATTTGTCATGTATGTATCCATTGGTAATGTAACGTACCTTCTGGGTTATGGTAGTCACCCCTTCCCTTTTCTTTTCTGTACCCAACTGCCTCTTCGTTGACTCAATAAAAACTTGTCAAATTGGAAAAAATAAAATGAATCCATATAATATTCCAACAGTCTTATCAAGGAAGGAAGTCTAATGGTATAAATTTGTATGAAGATATAGAAATGGAAACCACTAGTAAAGGTTAGATCCTTAAAGGACCAACCTACTGTGGAGCCCAAAAGAACACCTGTATGGACACTCCAGAAATGTCCTGGGGCTTAACCCCCTTAAGTTTACAACAAAAAAGAAAGCTCTGAGCACTGGATATACAAATACAGCAGTTCGAGCATATACTGGCATTATGAGGATAAATGAATTGATAATAATATTAGTTAGAATGTATATACATATTAATAACCTCTTCCTAATCTATAGAGTCATCCCAACTTCATGAAGGGTGTAACAGGAATAACTTTTATTGATGCCACACTGGCTTTTATGAGAATCCTCCTGCAAGAGGACCCCCCACAGTAAACAAAGGAAATAACCAATCAGCATACAGGTTTACAGTAATACACTCCCTCTCTCTGCTTGGGAAATATTGAGATAAGTTAAGGAATAACCCAATTAGCTCCAGGCAGAGGGCACACAATTTTCCCAAAAATTAAAACACACTTTCATACAACAGGTATCCCTATCAAATTTCACCCAGATCGGTTCAGGGGTTCTCAAAAAGTGGGGAAGTCATAATTTACCGACCACATGAGGCTCCTGCCCAAAACAGTTCCACAAATTCAGCATTTGCGGTCGGTCAATTCAGAAAATGGCATAAAAACGAATAAAGTCACGAATGGATCCTCCTTGATCATAGGAGCGATTTCTCCCCTTGTTCGTATGAAGCAAACTACCGAATGGCGCTCTCCTGGCTGTTCAGCAACTAAAGGAAGCAGGCGTTCGTATGTTTCAGCGGTGGTTCGGGAAGTCGAGTGTCCGATTTTAGTTCCGGACACTCAACGACCAAGTCCCGCTGCCTCCTTGCATGTAAACAAGATGGCCGCCGTTTTCTGTTCCACGTGGCATTCGGCTATACGAATGGCGGCCGCCCAGAGAGCGCTTAATAGACGGTTCTCTTTGAAGTTAATGAGCCAGGAGGGTGGTCGTGTTCGGTAGTTTTAAACTGCCGAACCAATAAATCCAAAATAAACGAAATGCTGCAGAAAAGCACGAACAGAAACTCAGTCTATTTTCTTCACAAAGGTGCTGCCTCAAAAACACAAAATACCAAATATACGAGGTCTGCCAGCCGTTGTATATTTTACAAGGAGGGTTTGCATGACATCGATGTTATCAGGCAGCCAAGAAGAGTGAAATGGAATGCGAATGTGTGAACGACGACTTTACTGTACTAGTCAGTGGGGGCGCAAGACGCCGTTGAGTGAGCATGTGTACTGTGTGGCTGTCGCATTCAAAATGACCGAGCAAGTAGAGCAACAAATCTGCATCAAGTTTTCCGTTAAGTTTGAACAATCCTCCGCGAAAACTATTCAGAGGATTCAGAAGGCTTTCGGTGACGATGCAATGAGTGCAGCGCAGATAAAAGTGCGGCACAAACGCTTCAAAGGTGGTCCGGACTCTGCGACTTTGACATTAAGTCTGCTGGTCAAGAGTTAAGCCACAGAAGTTTGGGCTAAATGCTCCAAAGCAAAGCAACATATATCTGTATAACTGTAACATATTCACCCTCACCTTGCAGTCAGCGGCCGTGCATATGCATGACTAGCACCTGCAGCATGTTAATGGACGCCGGCCACTGCGGATCCACGGCTAATTATACCCCCACGTCCAATCACGTGACTAACAACGTCGGCGTGCACGTGACATCACGCACGCACATTTTGGGGTCAAAGAGCGATCCCGGCCAATCAGAAAGGTAAAACAGGTATATCAACCTAGAATTACCTTTCCTCATTGCCCTGTCGTGGTTTTTCTAGTGGTTGTCCGAGAACGTGTTCCTTATTCAAGTTTATTCTGTTTTTTTACTTTGGCTTTGCTTTTGACTTCCTGTATTCTGGTATCTATGACCTCTGGCTTTCCTTTATCATTGTGTCCCTTTCTGACCATAAGAACCTGGCTTACATATGAGATGCTAAGCTATTATCTTCAAGACAAGCTAGATGGTCTCTGTTCCTTTCTCGCTTTAACTTTCTTATAATTTATAGACCTGGTTCTAAAAATGTTAAGGCCGAAGCCTTATCTAGACAGTTTGATACTGAGTCTATACAGGAACAAGAAACATCCCCTATCGTTCCCCCTGAATTTATCATTGCTTTCACTGTCCTTTCCTGGTCTTCTCCACTGCTTGACACCATCATGGAGGTTCAGTCTTAGGCGCCCTGCAGTAAACTGCAAGACAAATTGTTCGTTCCATTCGGTGAGAGGTTAAATGTCATGAAAGTGTTCCATAACAATGTGACTGCTGGACACCCGGGAATTAATAAATCCACATCCGCAATCATGAGATTATTTTGGTGGGATTCCCTAAGGAAAGATGTTAAGGAGTATGTGAAGGCCTGTTCTATTTGTGCGGTTTCTAAAGTACCTCATAAACTTCCTTGTGACTTGTTACAACCTCTTCCCATTCCTGATGTTCCATGGTCCCACTTGTCCATGGATTTCATTGTCGAACTTAATAGTTCTAATGGCTATACTACTATTCTCATGGTTGTTGACCGTTTTTCTAAAATGGCTAATTTCATCCCACTCAGATTGCAGTCATCACAAGACCTGGTGCTGAAATTTATACATGAGATTGTCCGTCTGCATGGCATCCCTCACAATATTGTACCAGATAGAGGTTCTCAGTTGGTATCCCGGTTTTGGAGAGCTTTCAATAAGCAATTAGGGATTGAATTGTCTTTTTCATCCGCTTACCACCCCTAGACTAATGGTACGGCTGAGAGGGCTACCCAGTCTTTAGAATTGTATTTGTGTTGTTTTGTTAATAGCACTCAAGACAATTGGCCCAAATTACTACCATGGGCTGAGTTTGCTAGTAACAATGCTGACCATGACTCCTCTGGCCATAGCCAGTTTTTTGTTAATAATGGCCAGCATCCTACTGTCCTCCCGGCGTATTTTTCTGACAGCTATTCCTGCTTTGGATGACAGTCTTGCTTCCATTTGTGATACCTGGGTAAAAATTCACTCCGCCCTGGGGACTGCTGCAGACCGTTTTAAGCATTATGCTGATAAACTGCGAGGTGCCAACCCTGTTTACCAAGTGGGTGAGAGGGTTTGGTTATCTTCGCGCAACATCAGGCTTAAAGTCCCCAGCATGGAGTTTGCTCCAAGGTTCCTTGGTCCTTTTCGTGTCCTTCAAAGACTCAATACTGTTTCTTATTCTCTGGCCTCATTGAAAATTCCTAATACTTTTCATGTATCTTTACTCAACCCTCTTATTTCCAATAAATATACTGTCCCAAGTGTCCCGCCTCCTCCCTTGGTTGTTTCTGGACAGGAGGACGATGAGGTCTCCTCCATAATGGATTCCAGGTTTTCTCGGGGCACTTTGCAGTACTTAGTGGATTGGAAAGGTTATGGACCAGCCGACCGTTCTTGGGTCCCGGCGTCTTATATACCATGCTGGTGCAAGACTCGCTATTTTCATGCTAAATTTCCTCTTAAGCCTGGTCCTGCCCGCCCGGTAGGCGGTCTTCAGGTGGGGGTGTTATGGGCAAATGCAAATATTGTATTACTTAAACTGTGTACTTTGTCTTTAAGAGAGATTGCAAACTGACAAGGTGTTAGAAATGGATCATGTTTTTCATAACTGTTTCTTTAAGCAATAACCTCTTAGTTACTTTCAGTGCATAATATGTTTACGCCATTTTGTCCCAGACGAAATACAATAATGCATAAACAAGCTTCAAGGCTATGCTAAGACTCTTTCAGTACATAATATACCGTGGTAACCCTAAGTAGATAAAGATGTTCAGACTTTAAGATGCCATCTTGACCTAAGCCAGGAAAATTTC
The DNA here is from genome assembly GCA_933207985.1 of Pelobates cultripes. NCBI lineage: Eukaryota > Metazoa > Chordata > Amphibia > Anura > Pelobatidae > Pelobates > Pelobates cultripes. Next base: position 86,371,458 of record OW240912.1, on the reverse strand, counting down.
CATTACGTGTACACCCTTTAGTTACAGCCTTGTATTTTTGCCAAGTTAAGGGAGATCCTAAAATGAATAAAGTAAAAGAAGTGTTACTTTTTCATATATCAACTATAGTGACCCTAAAATGAAGACACCCAATGTATAAATAGGTGTACTTTTAAATGTTAAGACACAGAGGAGAGACTTGGAGATAGACGCTGCTCCATCTTAAAATGACAGGAGGGTATGTGTTGTGGTCGTGACCTAAATATGAATATTAATCTCTTAATACATAATTAAGCAATACGGAACAACATTAATATTTTTTATAATTCATGGTATTATGGTCGAATATGTGGATAGAAAATACACAAAACGTAATATTAAATGTATATTTAATATAACTATAATAAATAAACAGATGCTAGCGGAATGTCAATTTCAATAATTATACAATACAATACTACACAAAACACTATTGGTTGCTAAATATTATACAAAAGGCTATTACAATTGCTAACTGTTACAATACAAACATATTACTTACAAGGCCCCAGCCAAATGGCTGGGGCTAAGTCAGAGCTGGTACTACATGATCAGTCAGGTACAGGCAAACAGAGAGCTAGCTTCTCCTCACATCTGGGTTTTTATTCAGTGTAAGTAGGCTGGCCTGTGATGTCACTGCCAGAAGCACAGGTCTTCCTACACACTCCCCCTAATGGTGCCCCCAAAGCATTACACTAAATATGCTTTACTGACATCTAGTGGTGCGTCTAAAGCATTAAGCTCATTATGCTTTTTTTTATGACAAAAAGTAATTAATTAATAAATACCATTACAGTATGTTAATCTATTAATGATATTTGCAAGCATTTAGTTTAATCTTATAAACTCTGCTATAAATTATTGCAATGGATTTTATATGTCTATATTTATATTTTTATATAATAAATATCTAAAAGACAAAACTTTATTGCGTCCAAGACAATCCTTAATTTTATATTATATTCTCAATTATTTATATGTTAAATAGAGGATCTCTTCCTAACTATATAAAATTATGGCAAAGATATCTGTATGGTTAGCCCTGCTAAGTTCTATGCTTTAAGACAGGGGTCCTCAAACTCCGGCCCCCCAGATGTTGCTGAACTACAACTCCCATGATTCTTTGAATTACACAGATAGCCAGAGAATCATGGGAGTTGTAGTTCAGCAACATCTGGGGGGCCGGAGTTTGAGGACCCCTGCGTTAAGACATTATAGTGGTAAATAAGGGAACCAGCCGTGGTTACAGGGGGGTAAAGTAACATTCACACTCACCTTGCGGTCAGCGGCCGTGCATCTGCATGACTAACACCTGCGGCATGTTAATGGACGCCGGCCACTGCGGATCCATGGCTAATTATATCCCCATGTCTGCTCACATGACCAACGACGTTGTCGTACACATGACGTCACGCACGCACGTTTTGGGGTCAAAGAGCGATCCCGGCCAATCAGAAAGGTAAAACAGGTATAAAAACCTAGAATTACCTTTCCTCATTGCCCTGTCGTGGTTTCCCTAATGGTTGTCAGAGAGCGTGTTCCTTATTCAAGTTTATTCTGTTTTTTTTACTTTGGCTTTGATTTTGACTTCCTTGTATTCTGGTATTCAAGACCTTTGGCATTCCTTTATTGTTGTGTCCCTTTCTGTGTTCCCTGACCTCAGCTATTATCCTGACTATCCTTTGGTACGTTAGTCCGGCCATCTTAAGGCCCGGTAATACGTTACCTACTAGTCACCTGTGTAACACAATCCTACGTGCTGGATCATACAGTAATCCTGACAATAACAAATAACATTCAGTAAAGCATCATAGTCATATCCATTGGGCAGGTTACAAAATGGTATACCTTATATTATCATCAAAAGGTGTAATACCTGTACCACAGTGTAATGATAGTTATATAATTCTGACATAACTAAAAAGTGCACACCATGCAGACAGTGGGCAGAAATAAAAAATAAAGTCTTAAGATATTCTGTGAAAATCTTTAAGTTTCTTACACCTTTCCTTAAAAGGGAAGTACTATCAAGGGCAATTTTTTTTTTAGTAATTCAACGGTTTCTCAAAAAAACAAAACACAAAGCATATCGATTTAGTTACAGTTACATGTGTAAATGAAAAGGACTATGCAGCAACAAACTATTTAAGAAGAAATTTTGGGGAAAAAGGAGGGATGGAGGAAAATAGGTAAAGGTCATACACTTTTTTTTTTTTTTTCAAAGAACTCAACTGTTTTGGCTGTTAAATCCACATGATTATAGGGTGGGAGGTATATAAAAAAAAATAAAGGTAAAATAGCTCAATCTACGGAACTATGGGTCCTCTGTAGCATAAGAGTAAAGACCTAGAGATAGCAGATAGAAAGCATTGGATTGGCTAAAATTTCGTTTTGGCCAGTCAGGACCTCCTCATAGAGATGCATTGAATCAATCTCTATGAGGAAAATTCAGTGTCTCCATGCAGAGCATGGGGACGCTGAACGGCAGGGCTGCTTACTGCGCAGCCCTGAGCCAGGAAGCCCCTCCAGTGGCCATCTAAGGAATGGCTGCTTGAAACTGTTCCTAGGGGCAATGTAAACACTGCCTTTTCTCTGAAAAGGTGACTATAGTGTCCCTTTAATATTTTAAAGAAGTCATTCTACTCATCAGCTGATGCCTCCAACATTTTGCCATAGCAGGATGTTGAGAAACAGTACCAGGGTCTGGTGTGACAACAGGAAAAATATAGCATTCACAAGGAAGCCTACAATTCGTCTCAAAATCAGTGTAATCAATCGCCTCTGAAACAGAATAACATCACAGACCACATTGTACTGGTCTGCTCAAATAATCCAGAATACTTTATTTAAATAAAAACATAAGTAGAAATACAAAGTAAAAAGTTGAATATCAAAATGACACCTTGATTTGCATTATAAAAACCATCAGCATAAAACACTTTCTTTTTTGCCATTTTAGCACAAATACATCTATACATAAAGAAAACTGTATAGTAAGATTCAACAGTCCATATCAACAATGTAACATTTTTACAATTTATACATACATTATAACAAAGAAAAGAAAAAGGTCATGAATTTATGAACCGCCTTACTACGCAAAATGTATATACACTATTCAAATACCCTGGAATGGTGTATACACAATTTTTATAATAAATTTGTTTTATGCAAACAAATTTTGTTTGCAATTTGGTGCCTAGACAGCATGGCTTTCATTATTATACACATCAATATAGAAAACCCAATCTGCCAAACAAAACCTAAAAAGGACAGCAAAGTAAATAGTGTTTGTGTGTATTATCCCTACGATTAGTGTCCAGAATTTTAGATTAGAGATGTTCAGACTGTTTCAGCTTTTGGTTTGTAAATAGGAGGGAAGAGTAGAAACATTGAGAAAGTAGGTGTTCTCCACCAATTTAAAAAGCATAAAATATTATTCTATACAGGAGAACTGTCCTTATTCCATACAAGTGCACTTTAAAGGAAAGCCTGCTCAGAAAATGTAAACCTAAACCTGATCATGCTAGGTTTGTAGCACATTCATTGATCATATAAGGCCAGGAACCGATCCATTTACATATACAAAATTACAGATTGAAAATAATGAAAGCCCTTAAGTACATTATAGCATAATTTTAAAACAAACAGCAGTTTAGACAAATACAGAAAAAAACTTGTTACTTAGCTCACAACTTTCTATATCACCAATAAGTTTATCCCATATGCAATGCTATTATCATTTGTGCTTTCAGATGTAAATCACTTCATAACCACTAGAGCCCGCTGTAACAGTTTTCCCTCTTACCTGTGTCCGTCGAGCTATGAGAATCTACGGCCGTTGACAACATCCAGCTTCTGCAGGGCTGCATAAGCCAGAAGTTGATCCCACAGGCCATTCATTGGCTGAGACAGACAGCTGCATACTCATCCATTGAATGCAATTCTATGCATAGGATTATGAACAGAATTTACATTAGCCAGCCCGGAACTCTCGTTCTGGGTTAGCTAATGACCCTCCTGGAGGTAGAGCTCCACCTCCGGTACGAGAGGAGCTAAACACCAGACGTGCAGTGTTCTGAAGTGAAATGCTGCCATACAGACAACTAGCACCAGGTCAACTTAAAATCACTGATATCATGGTGCCTGGAGTAACCGTTTAATATTAAAGATCAGAGTTTAAAGGGATAAGCCAAGAGTCTAATAACCTATGCCCTTTACAGTACAAGTGGATTCTCCCAGTTCAGTGCATAGCCCATAGACTAAGTTCCTTTGAGCAGGGTCCTCTTCAACCTATTGTTCCTGTAAGTTTTCTTGTAATTGTCATAGTGAATAACGCAAGTCCATTCACAAGCACACTGCTGCATCTAGCTCTATTCATTAAATGGAGCACTTGTGACTTCCATTATCTGCGGCAGAAGTTTCGCTCAAGGTTTTTTCATATCATCTCCAATAGCCATAAGGGCATCATTCGCTCACTGACTCTTTGCCTTTAACAAAATCTACATTCACTTGGGTGTAGAGATTCAAAGGTGGGCATAAAAAAAAAATATGGGTAACCCTCATCTTCTGATTGTATATATTTAGTCTACATATCAAACTATACTTCCATGAAGAAAGCTGCCACCATGATGTTGGAGGCCCACCAGGAATTGTGGAACACTGCTGAGTCATTTGCAAATGAAAACAAACTGTGTATAAATGACAGTGGAGACCATCTTTATAGCCATTACATGTGTTGAATACATAAAGGTAAGGTAAAAGAAATGTTTTTTTAAAAAAAAATCTAACATTTAACTAACTATTCAATTTTATTTTCATTTCCATACAAAAATATTTTTCATAACAGACCATCTTTAGAATAAATACGCACCGAATGGACATGATGAACGTGCAACATAAGTCAGTGCTGTCCTACCTTTTAATAGCAACTATTGTATTGCTTGCTAGAAAGATAGGCCCATCACTATTCCTGTAACCTGCTATAATAAATAACATCCTATAAAGCAGACAGCCTTGCTACCTATATGCATGTATCCCGCTAGCTAATGACGCGTGGCAAGACCTATTACCTAGAAGATTAACTTTCATGTAAGGTGCACTTATTTATGGCTTTAGGTTTATAATTTAAAAAAATTTGAAATCATTTTTGAAACACATTTAAGCAGCTCATTACATACATATTCTGTATTACAGAAGGAGATTTCGATATCTTGGTTATATTTTGCAAGAATTGTAAAATTACTGTATAATAAGTAAGGCCTCGAATGGAATAATATTTGTAGATACTACCGCAGGAATAGTGAGCTTGACATCAAAATTATGCTGCCACTCCAAATGTCCTAATGCCCTCATGCGCACTGGACATTAATCGGTGACATAAATGCAGATACATTTTGCAGTAAGCACTTGAAATTAAATTGAAAAATACATATACAATAAAAATAATTCAATGGTGAAGATTATTGTGTTAGTCCAGTTAAAACATATCACCAACTACAGATTCAGATCAAGGACATCAGAACACTGTAGCTGGGGTCCGACTACTACCACACCTGGCCAATCAGTGTAGAAGGCCTAAGGAACCTGAGCTCGCATACCTAAAGTTACATTTCTTGGACACAAATATTCATTATACAATGAATATCTAAACACCTCATATAGAAAATCCAATGAAATAGTATTACATACAACAAGAAAACATGAATGAATGATGGACATATAGACGGGATTAACAGTGTCAATTGTCAGGCAATGAAGATGTGCGTAGGATAACATTCCGGAGTCCTAACTGTACCCAATGCGCCATACATTCAAGGTACATTTCTCCCACTCAGTCACTTCAATGCCAATTGTCAAGTCCCTGATGATTGTTGTGTATCTTGTTTCCTTTGGCATTTTTTTACAAGACGGTAAAACCCACTCACAAAAAAGATCAAGGATATGACTGCAAAATAGCCAGCATAAATCTTGAACTGTAAAGAAAACAAGAAGATTAATATGTGAAAAAGATTTTAAAAAAATATATAAAACAAATGTAATTTATCTAAACGCTTAGACGTAGCTGGAGGTCACATGACATTAAACCTAATCCATTATAAATTTATGCCAGTTTCTTACACATCAGTCTGCTTCCTTGTTACGCAAATTAAAGCAACTTCCCCCCCAAGCTCAATACTTGTTTCACAACTAACCTCTCCATTAATCTCACGGCTAATATAATTGTAACTTTGGTTTAATTAAAAAATTGATGTCATCCAAGCTTGCCTTCTTATTAATTCCTATTTAGAATGCCATAGGACAGTGAGGGCGAAACTTTGAGCCTGAGTGCCCAAACCACAATAGATGCCAACTTTTTTTCCTCAAAATGCCAACATGGCATTAAACCTGAATACGGAGGTTTAAATTTAGTATAAACAACTCATACAATTCCCCTCTCCTCTCCCCCCAGCATCTCCTCTCACTCCGCTGAATACACGCACACACCGCTGAATACACGCACAGACACTCCGGAGTACACACACAGTCTGCTGTGGGAGAGAGTGCTGTGGGGTGCGTGTGTGTGTGTGGGGTGCTGCAGGTAGGAAATGTGTTATTTTTTTATTATAATCCTGACCCATTATTAAAATCTTTATTCCCCCCCCTCTCCTCACCTTTGGTGGGACACAGCCAGCCCAGGTGGTCCTGTGGTAGTAAGTATGTGTCTGGCTGCAGCTCTCCTGTCCGCCCGCGCAATGCTGTGTGGAGCGTTTCCATGGGACCGCACGTCAATGCTCTACATAGCCTGCTCGCGGGAGGACATGAGAGCTGCTTCCTAGATCCCGCCCCCCTCCCTATACAAAAGCAGCGTAGGCGCCTGCCGTTTTGGGCAGGCAGGTGGCTACTCTGCATTGCTGCCGACCGGCACCAGCTGCCCCCTCACCCTAGCGATCTATGGCCGCGTGCCCACAGAGTGTGCCATAGGTTCACCATCACTGCTATAGGATAGGTCAGTCCATTCTCCATTCTGATATGAGGCAAATATGAAGAAAAATTAGAAGCGGGACATTCTAAGGGAAAGTCTATATAATGCATTCAAATTGGTGATAGTTTCAACATGAATACCTAGATCACAGAAATGAAAAAAAAAGAAAAGAAAAGCTAAAAACATTTAAAATGAGCAAGTATATTCGCATTGAGGGAAAAAAGTAATACATTTAAGGCAGGTTTTTTTATTTTTTATTTAATCTGTTTTTGGATAGTTTTATTACTAAACCTCAAATCTAGAGCTGTACGCAAGGCAGTGAAAGTGTACCGCAAAGTTATCATGCAAAGGAAAATACATCCTTGGTGTAAGAGCTAGAGTATTACATAAAAGCAATTTTGGTGGAGCAATCGCCACAGACAGTTCATGCTGCTACACATGGACAGCTTTGTGCCCTTTATACATAGCTTCCAATATATTTTCTTTAGGTTGAGAAAAGGGAGATGCATAACTTTAAGATAACTCATTCAAAAGGTTTAGCTTTAAAGGAGACAGCTGCCCCACTCTGCAGGCTGAAAAAAAGCATGTAAATATGATTTCTTTCATGTTTACCTGCTTATTTGTTCTTGTACTTTACACACTCACATCAGGGAAAACACCGATCTAACCAGTGTTCTATCTTAAGGAATGCTGTAAAAGTAAACTGGGCATTTCTGAAAGATTTGCACATGTGCAGTTGGAAGTTCTCTTCACAAGAACATGCAACAGGTTCCGATGTTGGGTTTCTCCCACCAGCAGCAGCATGATGCCCTGTTTCTGTCATTAGTGGGCAGGTCTGAAATGGAGATATCTGGGAGGCTGAAGAAACTTGCCCAGCTGAGAGTTGTGTCAAACAATGCAATCTGACAAAGTTTATGGTAAGTTTTAAAACATTTATTCAATACTTTTCAAAGATTGTTACTTTGTTTTGTATACATGTTTAAAAAAGTTTACCTGCAGGTTTAAAAAAAACAAATTGTCAAGTCCCATTGTACAGCCCTACGGAATCTGATGGCGCTATATAAATAATATAATAAGTGATACATGTCACTTTAATAACGTGGAGATTAAGATGTGCCATTCTGGAGCAAAACTAAATCAATTAGCACAATGATTTCACCGTTTTCAACGGCAACTACTACACTACAATTGCTCTTTATTTGCATCTACCACTAATGTACCTTTAGATTTTTAACTTTGACAAGCACACACAAAAAAAAATGCACTTACTTGTGTGAATAAATCCAGTCCAAGGCCGCTGGAGTCTACAACTATTAAAGTCATTAATGTCTGAAGAACCAAAGCAATGAATGTGTTGACGCCAAACACAAGAGCATAGCACTCCATGTTTAAATTGGCAGCGATCTGAAAACTTCACAAAAACAATGATTGTTAAACACAGAGGAGAAGTCACAGGACCCAAGCACAAACCTATGTTTAATTGATTTTATGCAAGTGATCTAAATTCTATAGATTAATATAATAATATTTATAGATTAACTCTTCTTTAGGACAAAATGTATTCAAATCTCAAACCTCTAGCAGTTTGCAAATTACACCTACTTTGACAAGAAATGTACTCTCCACATCACTTTGAGATGGTTCTTGCCGGAGCTGCGTTAACGATGCGGAATTAACACGTCAATGTCAATATTTATTGCTGAACCGGCTTAGAATACTTAATTCAGGTTAACACACTGATGCCAGCCTATCACTGCCATTTGCGGTCAAGGCTAGACTTCCCACTAGGCAGAGTATGCCGCTGTCGGTCTGTTAAAAATCCCTCCCCCCTAGCTCCTGCCTAGTGTCTGCTGGCTCCAGCACTCTGGGATTGCGGTATTCAATCTGTGGAGCCTGATCTGTGTATGGATCTACCTCCTCAGACTGAACAGAACATTTACAAGAGGGAGAGGACTGGCCATAAGAAGGAAGAGACTGGACTCAAACAGTGCCTATCTTCCAGTTTTTCAGACTGCTCCCTTGTGCGCCCTCTGTGGTGATGGAATATGAGGTCACTCCGGATCAGTGTGAGGACCTGGGGGATTGCAGGAGCCCCACTGGACCCCAGGGAGAGACTCCTACCAGCTCTCCTAAAAATGTATGGGCCTACAAAAAAATAAAACAATTTTGCTCTGCCCCAGACAACTAACTCTGGTTATGCCACTGGACGCAAGCAGTCTGAAATGACAAGTACACACACACACACGGCATGGTTCATAAAGTAGTTTAACACTGAATGAGGGTCCTTGGCTTCCCATAAACCTGCCATATACGGAAGGTGTGGTTAAGGCAGAGATTACACACTTCCTTCTAGCCATACGGATTCATACCTGTATGGGCACGGTTATAGGTTGAAAGCAGTCAGCTGACACTCAGCAATCACAGCCGACCATTACTACTCAGACTAATGCTTCAGCAGTCTGAGCAACACAGAGGGGATGGGCTGCTGGGGACTCATGTGTAACATTAAGCAATTAAAATCAGTTTAACAGAGAATAGAAGGATGGTGCCACGTGACTCTAGACACTGTAGCCACTGCAACGAGATGTTACAGTGTCCCTTTAAGTACATGTTTAACCCCCACTTATGGGTGTGTGTTAAACAGAGTGTGTAATCTTTAATTTGGTATTATGTGGACGGACAAGTTCAAGCTTTGGCTTGGTTTACACTACAGTACAGGCTACAGACAATACAATAACACATATAGAGCATTCTGTCTGAAGACTGACCGATTGATCAGTCCCCCTCACTAACTTTGTAGCTGACATTTGCCGGCACCTATATTAGAAGATATTAATGTTTAACTCAGTGACTGTTGGCCCACCTTTCTTCCAATATTATTTCCCATTTCCCTGATCTGCTAGGTGTCAAAATGTTAGAACTACAGAACAGCTATCAAAGAAGGAACCACTCAGTGCTTCAAACATCTCACGATTAGCAGATCAGATCAGTGAGGATAATGCTAGGTAAACCGGGAATTTCCGGTCTTCAGCCAATTACGGACCCATAAATAGATTAAAAAAAATTTAGAGGCCTTTGTCGGTGTCACACCTCAGATCAGCTGCTGCCTCAAACTAACTAGACGCACAGAAACCCATCTAATCACAGCTAAAATGCTTTGATCAATCTGTCAGTGTTGATAACCCTCAAATTCAGTTGCTTAAAAACTCTTTGCATGGTCCTAGTAAGCTTGTATGCACACATTTTGTTCCTATTCCCTTGCATTCTATGTTGAGATGGACCAAAAAAGAATCAGAAGGTATGCTGAAGCAAGAGACATTTGTGAAAACAATTTGAAAAGAGGTTATTGGACAATTTCCTAGAAGAATATACAGTTGATTGAGCATCTTCGTTCACATATTCATTTTTTGGATTTGGGATTTGCATATTTCTTTGCGTCTTTTGGCAATCACTTTTTATGACTATTTTCATGCGCATTGATGGCAGTCACACTTTTATGCTTCTGGCTAACCCCAAGCCTAGCTCTCCACGTGTGAATTGGGCTTCTAACCACTGTTCCTTCTAAGGTCACTCACATCTTTCTGAGGGAGCGCAGAGGATCGGAAGCTGCTCACAGCTCCTCATGACGCCCACTAGAAGGTAGAGGGTGCAGTAAGGAGTAGGTCAATGGCTGTCACAGTGAGCCCAGGTGGTGGCTGACTGGCAACCTTAGGGTAACCCCAAAGTGGGAGGAAGAGGGGGCAGCGAGGGAGCGCTGATGTGTTTCCAGTTCTTCTCTGTAGTGAGGCAGAGAGCCGGAATAGGACGTCACTCCTGCCCCACTACAGAGGGAGCAGAGAGGAAATTAAACATCCATTCCCTAATAGACCCCAGGAAGCCTCTCGTCACTGGACCCCAGGGAGAGCACCCACACGAGATCTATTTTTTTTTATACCTAAAAAAATAAACCAGAAATAATATTTCATTTTTGTGTGTTTTTGCAAGAATGTGTGAGTGTGTCAGTCAGCGAGTGCTTCAAATCAATGAGATTGTGTGTCTACAATTGAGAGTGTGTATCTGTATGTTTGGAAGTATTAATGTATATGTCACCATTTATTGGGCAATGAGCTCCTTTTGAAAAATCTAAAGGTGACATTTCTAAATATAATGTTTGTTATTGGTGTCTGCTGAATTGGGTTGTTTGTTAAGAAGCATTAATGTATATCTCACCATTTATTGGGCTAAATATATTGCTCCTTTTGCAAATTCCATGGTAACAGGACATCTCTGCTTCTCTCGATAAAATGTTTCCTATAATTGCATCAGCTGAATTCGATATATGTGTAAGAAGCATTTATTATGTATATATCACCATTTATTGGATTCCATGCACTCTTTCTGCCCAAGTTAGGGAATTAACATGCTTTTCCAAATACAGTCAACAAGCCACCAATATTATCTTTGGTCAGAATAAAAGGTCAATTTGTTTTATGGATTAAATTGCTATTTATTGTGGTGAAGGTGGGGCTGAAGCTTCGTGGCAAAGTATATAGTATTCTTGAAAAGTTTTAATTGTGTGTACCCTTCCTGGTCTGCACATTTACCCCATTTATTATTGTTTTCTAAGGACTGTCAAATAGGAAAAATATGCCAAAACAGGCATTAGCAGAGAAGCTTGTCTGTCTGAATGTATGACAGTACAGTAACTGTTGTGTAACTACTAATGTAGTGGTATAAACCATGAGAGAGAGGCTGTGTTGTACCAAAATTAAAATCGATAACCATTTTCAGATTAACATGCACACAAACATTCAGTGTGCACAAAATTTTGAACTGGGAAAAGAATTTGCAGAGCAAAAAATTTCTGCAAATACCAAATAAGAAAAAATAGAGGGGACATTGCTTATAACTGCAGTGTTGTTTTGCAAGCGGTTACAAGCAACTGTGTGCAGAAACACAGGGGACGTTCTTACACCAGAATCTTAGCAATGAGCATAGCTAACTATAATCCTAGCTATTTTTCAAGTGGTGTTGATGCACTGGCAGGAGTTTTTTTTTTTCAAATTAAATTTTAAGTAGCATTTATATTACACAGGTAAGACATATGCAGCCACTTACGTTGCTATTGTGATGAGAAGCATATAGATGCCCCTGAAGAGAATGTAACAAACATAGCAAACCCAAATGCTACCGATGGATTCCATAAGGTATACGTTAACGGCAATGATCAATGAAAATAGAGCAAGCAGCAGTTCTCCCCAAGTAGACCAGGACATTTTAATGTAACCAACAACAAAAACAGCAACAGCTCCTGTAATACAAACATCAAGTCAGATAGATAAAGTTGAACTCATCATCACATTTTAGGTGATATCTATGAAGAGATATAGATATATAAAAAAAAAAAAAAAATACACAATAGTACAAAAATGCTCGGTCAACAGTAATCTCTAATTAGATGATAATCTGGATTAATTCAACAAGTCCCTGGTGAAGTTTGTTTATGGATTTGTTAAACTCCCTCCATTGCATGCTGGGAACTTTATCCCTTAGAATGGAATGTAGCTGTGCAGAGTTTAGGAACAATAATCATTTTCCCCCCCCATCATTAGATGTGTTACTTTAAAGATTAGATTAGTCCGAATAGATTTGCCGAATACAAGTAGCCATCAAAAGTGACGGCTGTACGATGCAGGCATCATCTTGCTTATAGCAAGACAAGATGTATAAACCTTAATGTTGTAATCTAGCGTATGTGGGAGAGTCCATCACTGACACAGCTCCTGGCAGATGAAGCACTGGGAGATTAAGTAGGTCATCAAGAAGGTAGTGGTTGCCGCTTTATACAAGTATTCCTAACTTCCTCTACAACCCATAGCATGGCTACCAGTCCCTAACCATTGATGTCACCCTTGAAATTCTTTGCAAAGTATGCAAAGACCTCTGAAAGGGACAGATCTGCTTAAATTAACACTTTCAAGCTTACATTTATTCCAGGGCCAGGATATCTTTATCCAATTAGAAGTTATCAATCATGATGAAATCCAATCAGGTGCTTCTCATACGTGCCTTAAGGGAACACTGTGGGCACCTTAATCTTTTGAACTGAATGAAGTAGTTATAGTGCCTAGAAAAGGTTGGCGTTGGGTCCTGCATCACTGCTCAATCGTTTACTCACCATTTAGCAGAGATGCTCAGTCCAAGACAGCCTGAAGCCTGGCCTCCAACAATGTAATGGCAGATATTGCGCTATACTCTGCTTAATGCCACACCAGGGGTAACAGGAAGAGACATACTGAGCGTATCCTCCTTTGGATTTATCCAGTGCTTGTTATGATTTAAAGTAAAAAAAAAGTTTTACTACATTAACTACCGCAGCAAAAGGGAGGTTTCATTTGAAAGAAAGTTAGTATATCTCCCCCATACAAGGTCTATCAACAGACAAACTCGAAATACATCTAAAGAAAGTTATTTACACAGCATTAAAGGACCACTATAGTGCCATGAAAACATACTCGTTTTCCTGGCACTATAGTGCCCTGAGGGTGCCCCCACCCTCAGGGACCCCCTCCCGCCCGGCTCTGGAAGGGGGAAAGGGTTAAAAACTTACCTTTTTCCAGCGCTGGGCGGAGAGCTCTCCTCCATCTCTCCTCCTCCGTTCCTCCTTCTGGGCTGAATGCGCACGCGCGGCAAGAGCTGCGCGCGCATTCAGCCCGTCGCATAGGAAAGCATTTACAATGCTTTCCTATGGACGCTTGCGTGCTCTCACTGTGAAAATCACAGTGAGAAGCACGCAAGCGCCTCTAGTGGCTGTCAATGAGACAGCCACTAGAGAATTAGGGGGAAGGCTTAGCCCATTGATAAACATAGCAGTTTCTCTGAAACTGCTATGTTTATTAAAAAATGGGTTAACCCTAGAAGGACCAGGCACCCAGACCACTTCATTAAGCTGAAGTGGTCTGGGTGCCTAGAGTGGTCCTTTAAATACAAAGACCAGATCTACAATACATTCTAGCGTTGTTTGACAAGCAAAGTAAACAGAGAGATGATCACAGAACCAAAATCAATTGGTATAAGACAGGGATGCCCAAAAGGTAGATCACCAGATGTCGTAGAGCTGCAATCCCCACGATACTTTGCATGTCTTTAAAAGGACAAAGCATCATGGAAGCTGTACTTTAATAACATCTGGGGATCTACCTTTTGGGCACCCCTGGTATAAGGTGCAAAATAAAATGTACATCAGGATCAGATGTCTCAAGCAAAGAAGCATGCCACAGATTGATATTCAGGGCATAAAATGTCTATGTATAAATCAAAAGGGCATTTATACCTGCAGTATGAGACAACACAGCAGCAAAACATGCAACTGAATTGAAGACAAGTTCTTTCCTAATGTTATACACATTTAGTTGCAATACTCATGGATTGCGGGATAAAACTTACCAGGAAAGGTTAAAGGAGCTTAACATGTATAGCTTGAAGGAAAGACGAGACAGGGGGGATATGATAGAAACATTTAAATATACAAAGGGAATCAACACAGTAAAGGAGGAGACTATATTTAAAAGAAGAAAAACTACCACAACAAGAGTACATAGTCTTAAATTAGAGGGACAAAGGTTTAAAAATAATATCTGGAAGTATTAGTTTACTGAGAGGGTAGTGGATGCATGGAATAGCCTTCCAGCTGAAGTGGTAGAGGTTAACACAGTAAGGGAGTTTAAGCATGCGTGGATAGGCATAATACTATAGATAAGGCAGGGACTAATAAGTAGAGAAAATTGGGCAGACAATGGTTCTTATCTGTCGTCACATCTATGTTTCTATACTGCTAGCTGCATTTTACATGTTAAAGTGAAGGTAAAAAGGGACAGATTTTAAGAGTTTTCTGTCCATCATTTTACAGATCAGCCTGTTAGGCTGACAGAGTCTGGGGATTTTAGAATTTTTAGATTCAATCTTTAAAATACTTTTTTGAGTATTTACCTCATTCCAGTATAAAAAAAAAAAAAAAAAAAAACACAAATATGCATATGCTTGCTCTCTCCCCTATGTTATACAACTACTGTCAATGAACCATGTGAAGACGAACCTTTGAGTGCAATGTGTTTAGGAGCAGTCTGTGTTTGAGATGCTATTTGGTTTTTTCAGCTGTATTCAAAAGGTATATTATGATGTTAAACTGATACACCTCTCCACTTTACCCAAGTTCTGCGGAACACACTGCATCTGCACCGCTCAGGTTTTGCCTCCAGTTCTCTCTTTCTGAATTCTCTCCTCCTACTTCTCTCTCTTTTCTGCATCAAGGGACAACATGACTCCTCCCACACCTACACTTTCCAGACAAACCTCAGTAAAACTAACCTCCTTTGATGTGCATTGTTTGATCAACCCACAGAAAAGGCAAATGCTCCAGCGACACCGCAAAAGAACGCATACTGACATCACTTATCCAGGAAACACTTTTCCTTCCGTAATCCCCCTACTCTACGAGTTGGAGCTTATCCAAGTGTCTTCTTTGCTTCCAATACTCAGAAGGAAAATGAAGTAGCTTTCCAAACATGCTCACTACAAATAGAATTTTCTTATGCTGCCTCCTACAAACTTTTTCTGCTTCAAGGTTAACAGCTGCAACAAAAATGGACAATGAAAAATGTGTATGCACCACCCACTCCAGATCCAGACTTCTGGAACCAAAGAAGTTCCTATCCAAATAGCAGATAATTATTATAGGCACAAATTTTAATGCAACCCTAGGTCCCAGTCTGGATCACTCCTCACAAACTACCTCTTACCATCCATCTGATTAAATGTTCTTTCAGTTCTGTCAAAAACACCAACTGTTAGGATATCTGGCATCTTTAGCACCAATCAGTGAAGGATTTTACCTACTATTCTAATACTCAAATGTACTCATGAAAAGATTTGAGGGTTTACTTTTCCATTTGATGTTTTAGGTAGGATAGATAAGATGGATAGATTTTTTTTTTTCGCAGGGCTCGCCATTGCGACCAGGAAATTTGACCTGGCGCCTGGGATTTGTGAGCCTGTTCAGCCCATGAGGTGACCAGCTGCCCGAGATTGGAGGCGGGCAGTATGCTCACGCAGGACTGAGGTGTGCAGGCGGTTGACATATTTAGAGTTGACGGAAGCGGGCCGCAGGCGGCTGAATGAGTGCGGCAACGAGGGAGCTGTAATCTCCCTGCTCTGCACCCTCCAGTGATGCCAGGAGTGGAATATGACATCATTCCGGCCCTGTGTCACTAAACAGCGCTCTAAGGAGCAGAGCAGAGAAATGACATCAGCACCACTGGACCCCAGGTAAAGCTAATCCACTCCAGCGTTCCCAAAGGTAGGGAGGCTGGGTGGATTTAAAATAATAAAAGTAATTATTTGTGAGTGAATGTGAGTTTTGCCATGTGTGGGTGTGTCATTGAGTGAGAGTGTGTTTGTGTCAGTGAGTATGTTTAGGAGACCTGTCCCCCAATCACCTGGGAAAGGTGTTTTTATGCTTACTCTGGTGACGCCACTGCTGGTCCCACCTTCATAGTTGAGATCAATCAGGCAATCCAATGCTTCCCAATAGAAAAACAATAGGAGACTATGACATGCGCGGCAAAATGCAATGCTGCGCAATCAACTTCTTATAGAGATGCATTGAATCAATGCATCCCTACAGGGAGCATTAATGTAGGTGCTGCACACTGTGCAGCACTGACCCGGGTAGCACTTCTAGAGTCCTTCTGAGTGACTGTCACTAGAGGTTTTACCAGACAGCAATATAAACTGTGCCTTTAGTATGAAAAGTTAGTGTTTACACTGAAAAGCGTGCAGGGACATTAGACTTCAGCACAACTACATTAAGCTGTAATGGTTCTGGTGACTATAGTGCCCCTTTAAGAATTGTGTTTTTAACGTTGAGAAATCTGGCTTCTAACTTTTTTAGCTGGCTCCTAGATTTCAAGCAAATTTGTCAAGCCCTGTATTATTGCATGTTATCAGGGTAGAAGCCAAACATTTCAAATTTGTTTTGATTATCTGCATGTAGGAGATCACCTCCGTCTACTGCTGTCCTAGTTTAACAATGGTGTGTGTTTATGTACATGCTTCTCTGATGGTAAAGCCTGTAAGACACTGAACTCACCTAGGAGCGTAGAAACTGCTTCAACCACACCGTTATAGATGTCTGAATGGGAAGACGGTGCAACTTTTTCCCATAATCCCTGAGCATAGTTAATAACTTGGCAGTATCCACACGTAGAAAAGGCCCACCAAACCGACCAGCAGAGCAGTGTATGAGAAGAGTAACATTCTAGAAAATCATTCCAAAGTATCCTTAGCACATTTAGTAAATTAATATTGGTCTGTTCTGCAACCTGTAAAACAAAACAAAAAAGTCATAATTTGCCTTCCTAAATTAAAATTAAATGATATCCTGAAAGAACATTCATGTAAAATGTGTATTTAATGCATTGTGGATTTCATGAAACCAAAAAGCCTTATAACAAATGAAAACGTTATGTTTTTCCTTTTACATTTAAAATCAAGCATTAACGGTTTTATAGCTCAACTCTTTGCCAACACAAAGGCAAAGCTGTATTATAAGGAAACTATATTCACCAGAACCACTGCAGCTTAATGTAGTGGCTCTGGTTTCTCTAGCATGTCCTTGCAGTGTTAGCACTGTAAACACTGCCTTTGCAGGGAAAAGGAAGTGTTTACATTTGTGCATAGTAATCGGTGCTTCACATGGCATTCAGCATCTCCACGCTCTGCATGAAGGTGCTGAACATTCCTCAGAGATGCTTTGATTCAATGCATTTCTATGAGGAGTTGCCAATTGCTGCAGCTTGGCATTTTGCCGCGCATGTACAATAGCCTCCCACTGCTTCCCTATGTGAAAGCATTGGATTGGCTGAGATCATAAAGTTTGAGGATTTCAGCCATGGAGGCAGGGCCAGCTTCGACAATACAAATAGGTGAGCAAAAGGTACCTTTTTAATGCGATTGGAGAGGGGCCAGTAACCTAAGCAGGTACCTCAGTACTGTAGTGCCAGGAATACATGTTTGTATTCCCGACACTTTAGTAATCAATTAAATTCGATTCAGTATACAATGACTAAAACACAAGGATACATTCCCACCTCCCTAACAACTTCCGCTCACGGAGAGAAATGATTTGAAACCTTTCTTGTTCTGCAGCGGCAGAGAGGAAGGAATCCAGGGGATTTGTGAGTAACAATTTTGTTGAAAACACTACACTATTACAACTTGAATGAACTGAAGTTGTGTTCTTTTACAGAAAATTTGATATACCTTTATTCTGAAACCTAGGGTATGATGGACAGGGCTAGGAAATGTAAAGCAATTGCCATTCAGCTTTGAATCTTTGTTTTATACTCTGAATAGCTTCACAAGAACACTTCTACTCATGACTAGGGTTGTTCACTAAACTCTGAATTTATGGAAATTCAGACAAAGTTTCAAATTTCAGGCCAAAATAAACTCTCCAAGCCCGTTTTGTGTTTTCTTTTGTCCACTTTGGCCTACAATTTGAAATTATTTTTGAATTTCCAGCAATTCATGATTCTGTGAATAACTATGTATGTTGGTCCTTACATCTATGACAAACATCAAACGAATGTTTGTAAAGCTACATTACAAGTATTAGAAATTGCCTGGTAACACTGGATACACCCTACTGCTAGATGTTGAAACACAGAGTTAGAAATGCTCATAAAGCAAATATTTGCATTCAAGGAAATATTAGGTAAATTCCATGAATTGATTTTGTAAACTTCCAGTAAACAAGCTAATAAAACCTTAAATAAAATAAAAAAGTTTTAAAAAAGGGAATACAAATCTTTTGTCCCTAGTTATGAAAACACAATTTAGACCACCGGCCACCCTGTCAGCGGAGTGAAAGGTGATTTAACTCGCCTTTCTTCCAGCTCTGCGTGTTTCTGTCACGGTTGGCCCTGCCCCCTTCGCCCCCCAAACTTCTTTATGTCTGCCAATCCAATACTTTCCCATAGGAAAGCACTGGAAGGCTGATGCACACACGCCACAAATCTCTGAACTGCGCCAATCCTCGTCTCCTCATAGAGATGCACTAATTCAATGAATCTCTATGGGGAATGTTCAGCATCACCATGCTCTGCATTGTGCAACATTGACCCAGGAAGCACCTCTAGTGGCCATCTGAGTGACTGCCACTAGAGGTGTTCCTAATCAGTAAACACTGCCTTTTCTCTGAGAAACTTTTACTTTTTCTAACTGAGCAGTCATGTTGGGTCAGACCCTACTGTGATCTGACTAACTGCTGCTCATCGTAAAATTTTATTTAATGTAATAAAAACGAGAAGTGACAATTTGAGGAGAGTTGTCTTCTAAAATTTTAGACAGGCCTAAAAACGTACTCGCCACTGGAAGCCATAGATAAATGCCAGTGGTTAACGTGAGCCCTGATTTTGTTTAGTTTTGTGGGCAGGATCTAAACCACTGTTATAAAACCAGGGACATCGGGTATAATCTGTTTGTATGTATCTGCCCAACGTCCCTGGTTTTATAACAGTGGTTTAGATGTGGATCCAACAATTGGAAACAGACTAGATTATATTTGAGTGATACCCCTGAATATTTATTCAAGAGGGGAGTATTCACCAAGTGCTGACATTATTTTTGTATACTTTATTGTATTCAAATTAGGGAAGTTCGATATGTATTGAGCTTCATTATCTACTATTTTTAATTCATTTTATATTTTTAAATTGTTTGTGTGTATGTGCTCTCTTTTTTATTAAAATTTATCATGTTAAGAGGGACAATAAAAGCAACCTAGCAAGCACAGCTTATTGTAGTGGTTATGATGCAAGGACTATATGGGTTCAGTCCTTCCAGTTTCCAAGCATTTTGGGTGGCGAGGAATCCTCAGCTTTTCCCAATCAAAGCTTACGCCCTAAGCCTGGAATGTCATATGAGGACATTTGTACTGAAAGCAAACTATGTAATGTCAACTCAGGTGAGGCTTTAAGTGAGGCTGGATTGATGAAAGCAGATTATACATCAGATGGGTTAGTTACAAATGTGTAACTACATTCTTTGTATCTTGCAACACACACACACACACACATTTTGTTTGTTGTATACCATTAGAAATACATAGCCGGGGGGGCGTGGCCTGGACGTGAACGCAAGCGGTCGCATGCTCTGCTAGCTCCGGGAAAGTTAAGGCCCTCATGCAGCATTGACGACCCGAAACTGCAGCAAATTGAACATTGGGACACGCTATCACTATGTCCCACAACAAAAGCAAACGGGCATCCGACAAACAAGATAAACTGCTCTTTTTTAGTGCCAAACAGGGGCACACGCGAGGAGCCACTATACCGGAGGAACAACAAGATGGCGCCGAAATGGAGGGCGCACAAAGTATGCAAACCGAGACCGCAAACCTCATGCTCACCACGGAGGGCCTGCAAGCGATGTTCGATGATATGGCGGCAAAGCTACAGGGCACGCTGCAGCGATCGTTCACAGACCTCTGCACGGATATACACAAACTGAGCTCTCGCACTTCAGACCTGGAAAACCAGATGGAGGCACAAACCCGCCTAACCACTAAAGTGGAAGAGGTATGGGACCGGCTGAATGACTATGAGGCCAAGATTGCAGACATGGAAGACCGCGCGCGTCGCAGCAACAAGAGGCTGCGGAACGTGCCCGAAAGCATAGGCCCAGCGGATTTGCCCGTATACGCCACGGGGCTCTTCCACATGCTTGTACCCGATCTACCGCAAGATGTCCTGTTGATGGACCGGATACACAGGGTGGCGAAACCCTCATACCTACCTGCAGACATACCATGAGACATAATATTGAAGATGCACTACTATCACGCAAAGGAGGCGGTTCTCAAGGCGAGCAGAGTCCGAAAAGAAATACCAGTGGAATATCAGAAGATTGGGATCTTTGCAGACATCTCGGCCATGACACTACGAAAAAGGAAGTCATTCGGCACCATCACAGAAGCCCTACGCAGCAACAACATAGCATACAGATGGGGATATCCGACTAAACTTCTCATCCAACGTAACGGCGCTCTCACAACCATCATGTCCCCAGAGGAAGGCCTTCAAAAGCTGCAGGAATTGGGTATCACTCCACCAACTGAGAAACCAAGACCTGCACCCAACGGGCGACAACTCTCAGCTTGGAAGAAGGCACGAAAATAGCCACCTGAAAATGACGCTCCAATGAACTTTACTAATGTCCGCAAGTATATCTTGTTCTTGCACTACTAACAACAACATTGCACAGCCAGCCCATGACACACTAAATAATTTGTAAATATAGCTACGAGACTAGCTACACAAGGCTAGGGTAAAGGGTGGGGGGGGAACTGATATCCCACACACACTGTGAACTGTTAACCAAGGGACAAGCAGACCTCCACCGCAGCCTGTACATGATCCCTTCCAAACCGTACTACCAATTGATAGAAGTGGGGAGAAGAAAAAAATAAAAAAAATAAAAAAAAATTATATAAACAACCCCACCACGTACGGTACGGAGAGGCAGGCATAAGCACAATACCCAAACATGACCCTGGGGCCACTTACTACTAAAGCTGGATGGCTTACCATATTATATTGTCCTCAATGTACAGACATGATACCGTTGAACGGGTCAACAAACAAACAAACACACCAATACACACCATGAGGGCCACCCTCGCGGCAGCACCCTAACCAGGATCGAAGCGATACGCTCCGACCCCCACGGTTCCCCTTACGGGAACCTTGCCATAAATCTGGCATTTCTGTTTAAGATTGTATATAAGTTCGAACTCTGCAAGACAGAGGATTCAGTAACCTCCAATTGTACTGTTATATCGCCCCCCCCCACCCCCCAAACCACTCCCCCCACCTCAGGGCCTAGTGGGCGGCCCAAACACGCTACCTAACTTCTACACCTCAGCACGGCATGAGCTCCTCCCACCGAAGAGGGACCTTGGGATGACATGCCCTATACTTAACCTAAGGGTCACAGCAATAGAGATCTGCCCGGCTCGAAACAGCTGGGGAGGGCAGAGACTCATGATAGATCAATACAAAATAAGCAAGAGCAACACTTTCCCATATATACCACCATAAAGTTTTACAGCCATAATGTGAGAGGACACAACCTCCCAGTACAAAGGCACCTCCTGGGGAGGGACATTGGGAAACTAGATGCTGACATAGTGTGTCTACAGGAAACACATTTCAGAGGCAATACCCATCCCAGCATTTTGACCAAGTCACACCCTCACCAGTTCCACTCCACGTCTAACACCAAATCGAAAGGAGTCTCTACACTGATAAGTAAAAAGGTGGCTTTTGAACTGATAACTGAAGATACAGATAGGGAAGGCAGATATGTCATCGTAGTAGGGAACATAAATAATGTCTTATACACAATAGCTAACGTATATGCCCCCAACACCAATCAGAGGAATTTTATACACAAAATAATCTCCAGAATATCCAATATCCAACAAGGCACGACAATAATATGTGGGGACCTAAACCATGTTCTTAACCCGGCCCTGGACACCACACTCTCTCAAAATAGCCCGAGATACAGACCACTTAAGTGGCAAAGCGCAACACTAGCGAAACTACTGGCCCTGCACCATTACTATGATGCATGGAGAGTCACACACGCAGAGGATAAGGAATACACTCATCACTCACAGGTCCATAATACCTACTCGAGAATAGACGCGATCCTGGTGGTGGGAGGGGCACTTGAGCAGATAGTGGACTGCAGAGTGGGACAGATAGCATGGTCTGACCACGCTCCTATGGAACTGACATTAAGGGATACCTATGATTTTAAACACAGGAGTCCTTGGCGACTCAATTAAACCCTCCTGTTGGACAAGTCCTTCTCGGAGAGTGTTTCTGACTCCTTACAACATTACTTTACAGATAATGCCAACCCTGATCTACAACACCACACAATATGGCAGGCCCATAAAACGGTAACCCAGGGACTCCTTATAAAGAGAGCAGCATACCTAAAAAGAAAAACGCAGACGCAGATATTACAATGGCAGAAAGACATATACGTGTGAATAGAGTAAGGAGCACAACCATAAATCATATATATATATATATATATATATATATATATAAATCTTTATTAAATGGGTATATACTATAGGACTGTCTCTTTAAATATTATCCACAGAGGTACAAAGTCATGCTATTCAAAAGCATTTACCAGAAAAGCAATTATATAGGCAAATATAAACGCTCAATGCGTAATAAATGAATGAAAGAAATATCATGCAAACAGTCCTCTATAATACTAGTATAATGAAAACCCAGACATATAAAAAAAATGTAGCAAACCATACCAAATTCAGTGAGAAGTAGGGACAGAGTCAATCAAAAAAAAAAAAAACAACGTTTCGGCTGAAAAGCCTTTGTCAAGGGAGCATGTTGAGAAACTAAGTTCTCCCCTTATATACCCACAGGAAACACCAAAATTAAAAACACCTGAAAGTAATGGGTGGCCACCCATAGTGATTGAGATCCTCCCAACCATCAAACACCTGTTTATGGTTACCAAGGAAACCAAGTATATACACACCTATCATACATATATAGCATCAAGAAGAGTTGCAAATAAATATAATAGTACAAATCAAATTAAAGACATCCATATATGCATGCATTAAAGACAGTAACAGATCATCATCAGTGCCATGGTAAGCAATACTGTAAAAAATAAATCCTATTACAAATAACAGCATATTCAATTGAACAGACCAAAGGTCTTCACATAAACAAAAAGTAAAACATATTACATACACATAAAAGAAATCAACACACCCAGAACAGAGATCAGCCGATCAGGCTACTGGAAAAGATAAAATTCAATCATTCCTGAGTGAAAGCGAGGTGCGAGCAGCAGCATGCGTTTCAAGTTGCCGAACCCGGGAATCGGCTGAATGAAATGGAGGTTCCTAGTTGGTCTCCCATACAAGTACTAACCAGGCCTAAGTCTGGATAGCTTCTGAGATCTGACGAGATCAGGCATTTTCAGACTGGTATGGCCATAGATATGTGTTCCAATATATCCGGCAAGCAAAGCCGGTCTGCGTCCTGCGCATGCGTTCAAGCGACATAATTAAAACCCCGAAGTGGCTATAACGTGTATGTGTAGGAAAACAGAGCAAAAATAATTATGAACAGCTAAAGACATATACACCCTGACATTACAGAACCAAGTCCACCCCACGAACCAATTGAAGGAACAAATATCAAAGGTGCGCCAACAACTCCGCCAAAATGCGCTCGACAGAGTAGGATATACCTTAAGGAAGTTGAAAGCTACACACTACTCACAAGGGAATAGAGCGGGTAAACTGCTAGCTTCAAGGTTGAAAAAAACGACAGCAAACACAGAAAATAGCGTTTTTGCATTCAAAAACGGGAGGGAGGGTGATGACACCTCTCGCAATTAGTAACGAATTTGCACACTATTACGGGGACTTATACAACCTTCAACGGGATCCCAACATACACTCCCCGACAGATACAGACATAACGGAGTACTTAGACAAAATAACACTCCCGACCCTAACGACTCAACAACAAGAAACACTATCTAGGCAGGTTACCCCAGAGGAGGTAAGCGACACGATAGAGTCACTATCAAAAGGCAAGGCCCCGGGCCCAGACGGATTCGCCAATTCATACTACAGGACATTTAAAGACATCTTAGCACCCTATCTAGCAGAAGTATTCAATGAAGCCGTATGCACAGAAACCCTCCCGGGGGAGATGCAATTGGCCCATATTATCCCCCTACCCAAGCCGGGTAAACCTCCGACCCAGCCGCAAAACTTCCGTCCTATATCCCTTCTTAACACGGACACTAAAATACTAGCCAAACTCTACGCATTAAGACTGGGACCAATACTGCCACATATTATACATAATGACCAAGTGGGGTTTGTAACAGGGCGACAGGGAGCAGATAACACCAGAAAAGTCCTAAACCTTATGCAAAGCCTAGGGACAACACAGGCGGGGGGGGGGGATCCTGCTATCATTAGACGCAGAAAAGGCCTTTGACCGACTGGGATGGAGGTTTCTGGAGGCGGCCCTAAAGCGATACAGGATCCCGGGAAGCTTCATCTCGGTGGTGAGAGCGCTATACTCAGCACCGTGGGCCCAGGTCTTAAACTCAGGATTCGTATCCAAAAAAATAGTAATTACAAATGGGACGAGACAAGGGTGTCCGCTGTCCCCTCTGCTGTACGTGCTGGCACTAGAGCCATTGGCTGTTACGATTAGGGACCACCTGGCGGGCCACGGAGTCCGAGTGGGAGACGGAGAGTACACTCTCAGCCTCTTTGCGGACGACATACTCCTAACCCTGACGCAACCGCAAATATCCATACCCAACCTCCTACAGTGCATACAAGACTATAACAAAGTATCGTATTACAAACTTAACCTTACAAAAACACAGGCAATGGGAATCCACCTCCCGGGACAAACTCTTCAAACTCTGACGGAATCTTTCAACTTTGACTGGAGAGACGATTACATAAAGTTTTTAGGGATCAACCTAGCCAGGACGACCCACCAAATGTTTAAATACAACTACGAGAAACTATCACACGAAATAACACAGACGCTCGACCAGTGGAACAGTGACTTCCACTCGTGGCACGGACGTATAGCGGCATTTAAAATGTCACTGCTGCCTAAACTACAGTACTTATTCCGTTCACTGCAGATCCCCATCCCTAGGCAATACATGACCACGTTACAAAAAACCATCACACGATTCACATGGGCAAATAAAACTCCTAGAGTAGCACTCTCCACGATCAAAAAGCCAGTAGAGAAAGGGGGCATGAGTTTTCCAGATATTAAACTATACTACAAGGCGGCACTTCTATCCACGGTAGCCACGGCGCACAGGGTAAGAAACCCGCCACAATGGATAGCTATTGAAACCCATGAGTCGTGCAGGGCTGGGATGCACCATCTATTCTGGGTACCAAAACACCTGAGACCAGCAACACCCCATATGCTGAAAACCACAAAACTACTGTTGCACACGTGGGACACAAGCAGAGCGCACCTCAGCGGCACAGGGGACCCATCACTAGCCTCAACGATGTATAGCATATACCTGAGAAACCAAACATTTGACTATAGGACATGGACAGCAGCAGGGTGCACGCACATACACGACCTGTACAACGGACCCTCTCTTAAACAGTTTCCGGACATACAAGCACAGTACAAAATACCAAATAGAGCACTCTTCTCATACTTACAGATCAAATCAATGCTACAACAACACCCCCCCCCCCCACCTAGGACACCCGCGGTGTCCAACTACGACACGTGGTGCCTCAGAGGAGACCCACACAAACGAACCCTTTCAAGAGTTTATGGAGCGCTACTAGCAGGCACACATAACTCCACAGACAATTTCATACAGGCATGGCACAAGGACCTAGGATGCACTTTCTCAGAGCATCAATGGTCGGGAGCCTTTACAATCCACAAAGGCAACACCGCATGCATCACGCACCTTGAACAAATAAGGAAACTACAATATAGGTGGTACCTGGTCCCAACGAGGCTCGCACATATATTTCCAGACACTTCAGCCCAATGCTGGCGATGTGGACTGGAAAGGGGATCACTATTGCACATATGGTGGGAGTGCAGGGATATTCGACCCTACTGGAACATAGTGAACAAAATCATTGATCAGCTACTACCTATAAAATTAAACTTAACCCCAGCAATGTGTCTATTGTACATATGGCCAGAAGACATGTCCAAGGTCCATGACAAACTTCTATTCCACACGATAGTGTCGGCATGTAATCTCATAGCAAAACAATGGAAATCTAGAACTGCCCCCACAAAAGCCAGTCTGTTAGCCCAAATCCAATTGAACTGGGAATACAAGTACATGGCGGCCCGCCAGCTAGAAAAGAAGGGAGTAACTACAGAGGCAGGTCACATCTGGGACACATATTGGAACACGGTGAAACATCAGGCAGCCGAAGCTGCACAGCAATAGAGGCCCGGTAGAACGCTAAGAACTGGCCAGTGAGAAACAGAGACAAGAATGCCAGGGAGAGAGCTCACATCACGAGCTTACACACATGTAGAAGGAAAACGCAGGAAAACACAACGACAACGAGAACCCACACGTGTACATAAGTTAACCCCCCCTCCCCCCTCCCCTCTACCGACCCACGAAACACAGAGGCGGGTACAAGGAAGAAACATAGGGCGAGGTAGAGTTTATCTGTGAATGTATCAATATTCCATAGCATTGTTAGGAATGTGTAATGTACAAAGCAATACTTAACCATGTCTATAACACCTGATGGTACTCCCCCTTCCCCACTTCTCTTCTGTACCCCACTAAGAATTTTGAAAAGATAATAAAAATTGTCAAATTGAAAAAAAAAGAAAAAAAAAAGAAATACATAGCCAATGATGAAATCATTGAAAGGGGAACTGCCTTCAGTTAAATAGACTAATCACGTATAGTTGAGTTCAAGAGACGCATTGATTCAATGCATCTCTCTGAGGAGATGCAGACGGGAAAGCATTGGGATTGGCTGAGATCATCAATTTTGTCAGCGAAGGAGGTGGATCAGGGGCAGAGCCAAATGCACTTGAAAAAGGTATGTTGTAACCCTTTTACTTTCCTGGCAGGGGGTGTGAGGGCCTAAATAGTGATATTAGAACTATAGTGTCAGGAATACATATTTGAGTTCCTGACACTATAGTGCACTTTTTTCAAACATTATTTATTGAGGTTTTTCCAAAGTAAATGGGATACAGAAAAGAGTGGATAGGGTACGGCACAGTTACAATATGTCAAGCAAACAGCAATTACAGCTATGCCATTAACCCTTCATATAGCAAGGGAGTTTAGCTGATGGTTACAAACTAGTGAGTGGGTAGTGTACAGTTTTGGTTTTTTTTAGGTGTCGCCTCATGGGGGCTAGGCCGTGCATGCAGTTGCGAGTGTTTCCTTTAGGGGGTTATGGGTCTTTGGGCAACGTCAAGTCCATTGCTTTGCGGGGTTCTGGTTGGACCATGGTCAGGGAGTGCAATGCTAGTGCCAAAGGGTGTTCTTTACAATAAAACTGGGACGGGGGTGTTTGGTGTTCAGGCAGTTGGGTCATCTGGCAGGCCATGGTCTTGTTCCCAGGCTTTGATGTATGGCAATTTGAGTTGTGAAGTGTGTGTTAAGAATATGTTCAGTGTGGAAATTTGCTCTTTACATATGGGGGAGTCCATGCTTTGTCATTTGAATGTTGTGGGTGCCGCCGTGCCTGCTGTTATTTGCCAAGTCTCGTAATTGGAGAAAGCGAAAAAAAAAGTCTGTAGTTTGCAGTCCATCCTTGTCTGGGAGGTCAGCGTGAATTATATATATATATATATATATATATATATATATATTTTTTTTAATTTTTTTTGTAGTTGCGAAAATGGCAAGCTATCTGGCCTGGCGGGAATAATTTGTTGCGCAGTATTGTCGTTAGTGGTGAGAGGAATGAGGTGAACTCAGATTTAATTTTGAGTCTGTCCCACAAATCTAGGGAGTGGGTCCTTAGTGAGGTGCTTGTGCCTCAATGTGAAATGTAAAAAAAATTTTTTTAAAAAGTTGTAACCCTTTTAATTTCCTGGCAGGTGGGGGATGATGGCCTAAATCGTGATATTAGAACTATAGTGTCAGAAATACATATTTGTGTTCCTGACACTACAGTGCTCCTTTAAAATCAGATTTTATTTTTTATATACATATTTCCAAATTTGGTCAACTAATAGGGCATAATGATTTTTCTTTTGTAGTATTTCCGCTTTTCTATTCCATGCTGCCGAACATATTGGTATGACTTTTTAAAAAGGAAAGGTGGGGCATGCTTTACCTTAAATACATGTAAAGATGACCTAACATTGCATATAAATATATAACAAACAATGGGGGCATGTTTTCGTAATTTTGCATATTAACATTTTTATAGAGTAGTAATAATCCAAAACCTGTGAACCAAATATAAAGTTTGTAGGATGTAAACCACTCTCATTTGTCCCCCTCTCATTAAGGATGCAGAACATAAACCTGGTTAAAGAATTTCTTATTTTGACAACACTGAGTGAGCTGAACTGCTATAAACAAAACAGCGTGCATTAAGAGGACCAGTGATTTACTTATTTCTCTGATCACAGCTCTAATGTGGATTGGATGCAGAAGTTTTGTTTTATACTCCACATGAAAGTAGCCAAACTCTATAGATAGTTAACAGAATGTAACAAAGTGGAATGAATTTCCCATTTTTTGGACAGATTGTGTTGAGAGCGTCACAGTTGGAATATGAGACCGTTGTCTTGGTATGGTCATGCTCACACCTCTCTTGTGGCTTTTGCACCAACTGTTTCTGATAGCCTCCTTGTGGCTCCAACCCTATGTTGTACATGTGTTTCTCTTCGCCTTTCTCCACATTTCTCCCTTACCCACGAAGGTCTCACTTGTTAATTTCCCCTTCTCTCACTTGTTTATCTCTTCTCCTACCACCACCCCTTTGTTTTTCTCTTCTCATTCCCCCCTCCATCACTTATTCCGCTCTTCTTTCTCATTCTTCCCGTGTGTGTGTGTGTGTGTGTGTGTGTGTGTGTGTCTAATCTAATAAACGTACCTTATTGCACAGAGGTTTTGAGATTGCAAGTGTAACTGCAGTCAGCCAGAGGTACATGTGGTCATGTGTCAATATGGGGCGGATGTCATCACTGCGGGCTCTCCTGTAATTACTTTTGTTCCCACCAGATGTGCCATTGGAGGTGCCAAGAAGAGAAACGAAATTCCACTTCACATCCGAGCACATTATTAATGCCTAGTATACCACCAGCGACAAGGTTGTGATCTTGGTGTACCACGGGAGGGGCGGGGGAGGGGAACGTGGCCTTGCCGGGCTTCTGAGAAACATTACATGGAGTTACTTCCTTCCTGCCAGTCACCCGGATATGGTGCTGGTTGACCATCAGCATATATAAATGCAGTCAGGGTTTTTTTTTACCCCAGGATTTGATTAAACCCGGCTCACACCAAAATATTAGTATTTTTCATGTTCTCTTAACATTATAAAAGCAACACTGTAGGAACGATCATCATTTCATCTCATTGAAGTGGTTATAGGGTCTGAAGTCCACTGACACCATCCTTTCATTCAGAATAACATTTTTTATGATAGACAAGAGTTCCCGTCAACCCATTCCCTCTGCACTGCTTGGACTAACGAGGAAACATTAGCCTGAGCAGCAACGAGAATCTGTGATTGGCTCAGTGCCAGCTGACTGCATTCAGCTTATTATGGCACCTATTGCTGGTATGAATTACTAGGACTAAATAGAAATATGTAATCTCCCTCTTAGCCATACCTTGAGTAGGGCCAGGCTCTGTAAAAGTACTCGAAAATGGCTAAAAACACTGGAGCGCTAGTGCCAGAGGACTCCAAGCACTATAACCAATTCAATTAGATGAAATGGTTATAGTGCCTGCAGTGTCCCTTTAAAGCAAACTGTGGAAGATGGCATGGAATGCCCTA
Organism: Pelobates cultripes; assembly: GCA_933207985.1. Classification (NCBI taxonomy): domain Eukaryota; kingdom Metazoa; phylum Chordata; class Amphibia; order Anura; family Pelobatidae; genus Pelobates; species Pelobates cultripes. The sequence continues at coordinate 86,340,838 of OW240912.1, read as the reverse complement.
ACATCCTTAAGGGGTTAAATCTGCCTCATTATTCTTGATTACCGATTCAGTTTGTTCTTGTAAACATTTTCAGGTTCAGCATTTGAATCTGTTAGTTTTACAAATCACTGCATATATAAACAACTCTTAACAGGGAAAGTGGGAGCACGAAACTACCTGCAACAGGACCTTTGCAATGATGAATCCAGCACAGAGTGACCCCTTGATGGTAATATGTTTAAATTATTTTGAAGTTGCTATTGGTTAAGTGCGGAGCACAGCTTAGTAGCAATAATGCTGGTTACAATCTAGAACAAGAACTCTCAAGATCGATGCTGAGTTTACACAGGAAACTTATACGGTACTGAATTCTATAACTATTTACCAGCTTTAATTGGTCCTCAAACTGGGTCCCTGCTTGAGTTAATGCAAATTAAGGAGTCATATTAACCAATCTAAATCTTTTGGGGATTCCCAACCTGTTTATGCAAGCAGATTATAACTAAAAAACTATGTTTAGGAACCACAAGTCAATTAGAATGTAAACCCCCAGAAAATTAAAAATGTTTTTTTTCCCCCATGAGAAAGAAATGCAAACTTCCTTACCCGATCATCAGTGGAGTGAGCTTTATGGTTTAACGGGACCTGTGCTTCGAGATCTTCTGACTCAGAAACTCTTGCCAAATCTTCATTTTTAATACAGCTTCTGTTTGAAGAACCTTTAACTTGCATTAGCTTACTGGCACGACGATTTGCATTTTGGTGAAAAAATAGACTTCTCATTGGCATTGGTAAAAACCATGAAGTGGCAAAAGCAACAGAGACGCAGGTCAAGGAAATCACATTCAAATGGAACAGAGACCAGTTGCCCACTGAAACAAGAATCTGGCCGGTAAAAGAACCAACAGTGAAACCAGCCAACGTGGCCGTACGACAATAGCTGGTAACTTTTTGATAGACCTTAGAGTCAACCACACTGTAGATATAAGAGTAATAAGCTACCTCTGATGCAGTTGAAATACCATAGAAAAACTCAAGGAACTGAATGGCTAGGGTTCCTTGTGCATATAGAAGCATGAACCAGGTAACAATTAGGCTCAAACCTTGCAAAATAATGATCGGCTTATAACGGAGAAAGTCTGTTGCTAAGAACACGGGGAACAGCAACGCCAAATAGGAGTATGTCCAAACAGGATATATTTCATTAAAAACCTGAAAAAAAAAAAAAGTTAAAATGTAAAAAACATTCTGCAAGAAGTAGAAAAGAAAAGAGTAGTTACTACAGCTGGTGTTTTCACCAACAGATCTGGTTACCCCTACATGTGAAATGATTGGTAATATACTTTTCAATCTGATTAAACCTGGCGGTTGCAGGGAATTGGCAGTGTCTATGGAGGATGCTCCAGAGGTCTCAATATTGTACATGTGCAAAAGTAGCAGTGATGTCGGCTCCGAAGAGAACCTGCGGGGTCAAAATGGTGGCGTCGGCTAGTGACAGGTTCAGGTAAGTAAACTCACATTTACCTGCCCCCCCCAGAGGCGATGTCACTGTCAGGGGACTTGGGTGACAGTGCGGCTTTAAATCAGTAAATCCGTTATTTAATTTTGCATACTGTGATATAGCGGTGATTTAAAAAAAAAAAAGAAAAAAGAAAAAAAAAAATCAAGTCATCTTTGGGATTTTACAGGAACATGCTGAGCAACAACACAATTTAATTGCATTTTACTTCATATTCACTCTATTAGGATGGAGGAGACCGTAATGGTTGAGAGTGACCAACACTAAAAGCATTTCATCGCAACAAAGTGGTCTGGGTGCCTATACTGTCCCTTTAAATAACCTGTCGTTAGGCTGCTTAAGCAACTTTAACACTTTATTTTTAAAATAAACTGATCCATAAAAGACACAGTCATTTAAAACAAAAATTACTCTGGTGACCTTTACGTTTTTGTTGACACAAAAAAAGCACTTTGAAAAAAAAAAAAAAAAAAAAGATATATTCACGTTGTACAAAAAGTGCACCTGTCACAATGACAACCATGACTTGGCATAATTGTAACTATAGGTACAGCATTACATCTAAACACTGTGGTAGTAAAACAGCTACAAAATATGCATGAATATTAAATATTAGGTTTTCGTTTAAAATGCTTGTAGTGTGAAGGAACTCTCATACATTAACAGATGAGTTTGTCAGCACCGGATAGACACGTGTTACCCAACTATTGCATGCAGTCTCTTTATTACTCAATGAGAGATGGAGCACCAATGAAATAGGAAACTTGCTGAAATACTACCATTTAAGCACAGTAGACATACTGAATAGAATCTTTAATCTAGGATATTCTCCGAACGTAGTACAGACAGATATAACCTGCTATGAAGTTCCATGGAAAGCATACCGTAGAGTTCTCATAAATAAGGGAGTGTTACGTTAGGACAACAATAGTTTTTACAACAACACCTGAAGGGATCAATGCAATTACTCTGATCGATACACTGTATCACCCTGTGTGCACCAAAAATACTGCACCATTGTAGATTTTGCTGTAAATACACTGTGATGTGAAGCTGTGTCACTATATGGGAGCATCATTTACTGTATATTTCTATAAATATGACATAAGATTAGTCACTCACTGATATTGAAGTTATATCACCTAGTTGTATAGTAACATAGTAAATTCCAATAATTATACTATATAATAATGTAGTTATATAACACGTTATAACAATATACTCCATTTATATAATAATAATGTGATATATAAAGTTAGTTATAACATTATACTCCATTTATATAATAATAATAATAATAATAATGTGATATATAAAAGTTAGTTGTAATATTATACTCCATTTATATAATAATAATAATAATAATGTGATATATAAAGTTAGTTCTAACACTCTGAGTGTTGTATATGAACACAGTATATATAATATATTCTATGAATATTGTGGTGATGCTGTGACCCCCTCATACAGCCCTGTGGTTGTATGATGCCAGCTCTCCCTGCCCAGCACGGTACCTGTCTCTCGGTGAGGTTCTTGTCCGGACCCAGCAGGTAGGGGGTGAGGAAGGGCTCGGACGGGCGCAGGTTGGCGAAGAAGCCGTATGTGCACAGCAGGCAGGTGGGTATGAGCCAGCCTCCCCCGGAGAGCAGCATGATGCCCCGGCGGCGGGCACGCTCCTCCAGCGGCTCCATGGCATGCTAGTGGCGGTGGGAGAGGGGGTCACAGACAGCCTGGTCCATGGAGGGGGAGTGTCCGCCTGTCAGCCCGGTGAATGGGCGCCCGGTATGACGGCAGCAGGAGATACCAGCCACAAGGTCATAGAGAGCGGATTGAGCGCAGTGTGTGTGTGTGAAGCGGTCCTGGGCGGAGTTACACCGCTGACTCACTCACACACAATAAACCACGTGGGTCTCAGGGAACACGTGGGAGCCTTCCTGATCAGGAACAGAGGCTCACACTGACCCTGAAATTAATAATAATAATAATAATGATAATGTCGGACTTTCAGTAAAGTAGCTCTGCTGTCACCTCAAACTTACCTTTCTAATAGTGTTTCCTCTTCTCCTCCTCTCTCTTAATCGGTTCTTTATTTCTGATTTTTTTTAAAATCTAAAATAAGACAAAGTCGGTACAATCAAGTAGGCAGTACTTTGTCTTCTATTGTAAAGAGAAATAGACCATAAAAGAAGAACAGATTCTGACAGAGGAAGCAATAGGAGAAAGGTAGGTTAGTGGTGACCAAGCTACTTTGGGTCAATTTTCAGTGACCTTTGTTTTAAGAAAAACTGAGAAAGATATTGATACTAAACAATGTTCACAGTCATTGCTGGGCTGTGTACCATGTCAAGTGGTCATATGAGGACCTCTGCTTTGTATTATCCTCAACCACGTGGGGCCCTGTAGTGCGTAGTAATCTGGCTGAGATATAGATACATAACCCCTCTAAACGGATCACATTGGCCAGCAGCATTAGGGTCCTTTAGATCAAATTGGAGCCTTTACAGCTCCTTCGCGGACAGCAAAAGTGGAGAATGTGATATTATAAATATCACTTCCTCCCAGCTTTAATATGGAACTGCCGAGGGTTCGGTAGTGGAGCTGTTTGTGTGTGTCAGTGGTGTATTTTGTATTAAAGGACCACTCTAGGCACCCAGACCACTTCAGCTTAATGAAGTGGTCTGGGTGCCAGGTCCAGCTAGGGTTAACCCATTTTTTCATAAACATAGCAGTTTCAGAGAAACTGCTATGTTTATGAATGGGTTAAGCTTTTCCCCTAATCCTCTAGTGGCTGTCTCATTGACAGCCACTAGAGGCGCTTGCGTGCTTCTCACTGATTTTCACAGTGAGAACGCATGGCGTCTATAAAGCATTATGAATGCTTTCCTATGGAGCATGACTGAATACTTGTAGCGCGGCGCAACGCAGCGTGCGCATTCAGCCGACAGAAGGAGAAGGGAGGAGGAGAGCTCCCGCCCAGCTGGAAAAAGATGCGTTTAACCCCTTTCCCCTTCAGAGCAGGCGGGAGGGGTCCCTGAGGGTGGGGGCACCCTCAGGGCACTATAGTGCCAGGAAAACGAGTATGTTTTCCTGGCACTATAGTGGTCCTTTAAAGCTAGACTCGGGCACCTCCCTAATGTAAATTTGCCTCACCCCTTTCTGTCAAGGCCGCACCTCTTCCTATTTAAGACAAACTCGCTCTTTGACTGACAGGCAGGCACACACTCTCAGATAAACAAACACTGACATTAATTTACTGACAGACACACACATTTACTGATTTGACACACTTTGACAGACACACACAATCATTCAGACACACTGACAGACACATGCATTCACTGGCTGTCCTTAGGGGCATTAACTCGTTTACAAGTGTCGGAGGATTCAGGGGAGGATATCCTGCTTTTCCGGCATCCATACATATCCCAAGTTGTCCAACGCCCTCTTTCGCAATCCTGGGACGTAGGAACCGGGGGAGATGGAGGGGGGTGGGGGGGGCGTTCCGCCAGGAAATCATGCAGGGGGGACAGGTTATAGAGAAATCCCCCCCCTCCCCCAGCTCCGCCGGCCGCGGGAGCCCTCAGGCTGCGTGTGGCTCCATCAGGGAACTGCACGCACTGCAGACTGGGAAGGGGAGCACCTCCCACTCGGTGCAGGAGCGCTGGGTGTCACGTGACTACCCGGCGCTCAGTCTGACACTGCACCCGCCGGACGTTCAGAGGTCCCCCTTCTATGTCAGGTAAAAGGGGGGGACAACAGTTTGTAGGGGGGAGAGCAGAGCCGGTCACCTTTGAAAAGAAAAAAAAAACAGCTGCCTGAGCATTTTTTTGTGTTAATTAATGGAAGGGTTAAAGGAGGGGGGAGGTAGAAAAATGAATGTAAGCGGTTAGGGTTGCTTCTAATATGGATGGGAGGAAGGGGGAGGTAGAAAAATAATTGGAAGGGATTAGGGGGGCTACTAATATGGATGGGGGAGAGTGGTAGGTAGAAAAATAATTGGAAGGGGTTAGGGGGCTACTAATATGGATGGGGGAGGGGTAGGTAGAAAAATAATTGGAATGGTTTAGGGGGGCTACTAATATGGATGGGAGGAGGGTTAAGATAGAAAAATAATTAGAAGGGGTTAGGGGAGTACTAATATGAATGGAAGGGGTAGGGTGGGTTCTAATATGCATGGAAGTGGTTACGGGGGTACTAATATGCATGGAAGTGGTAGGGGGGTTAATATGCATGGAAGGGGTAGGTGGGGTTCTTATGTGCATCGACGGGGTAGGGGTGGTTCTAATATTCATGGAAGGGGTAGGGGTGGTTCTAATCATGGAAGGGGTAGGTGGGGTTCTAATATAAATGGAAGGGGTAGAGACGGGTAGTAAAATGTATGGAATGCACTTCTGAAAGTGTCTTTTTATATGTACTTATATTAATATAAAAATACACTTATAATTAAATTACACACGTATATATATAATATATATAATAACTATATATATTGTATATATATATTATTATAAAATATAAATAATAAGTAATTTAAATTAAATAAAAAAATTTTTAAATAATAATAAAAAATTTAAAAAAAATTATATAGCTATATGAAATTTTATTCTAACTGTATTTTAAAATTAATATATATATATTTATATCAAAATACACTTAGAATGAATTTGTATATATATCTATGTATATAAAAATAAATAAAAATAATAAGAAATATACATATGTCCATATACAAAATTACATACATAATTATATAAATATACACGTAGACTTCAAATATATAAATATGCATATATATTTAAATTCTACGTGCCTATTTATGTAATAGTTTTACATAATTCAGTAATTTTATTGATTGCAATTTAAGGGACCTGCCTGCCAACCCAGGCCGAAATTCCAGAGAATTGAATTTGCTAGCACTGTATTTTACCCTGTAACGTTCTGCGACACCCTAAAACCTGTACATGAGGGGTACTGTTTTACTCGGGAGACTTCGCTGAACACAAATATTAGTGATTCAAAACAGTAAAACATATCACAGCGATGATATTGTCAGTGAAAGTGACTTTTTTCACACACAAACAGCACTTTTACTGATGATATAATTGTTGTGATACGTTTTCCAGATTTTAAACACTAATATTTGTGTTCAGCAAAGTCTCCTGAGTAAAACAGTACCCCCCATGTACAGGTTTTATAGTATTTTTGAAAGTTACAAGGTCAAATATATGGGTCAAATATTTTTACATTGAAAATGGCCAGGTTGCTTACCTTGCCTTTGAGAGCGTATGGTAGCCCAGGAATGAGAATTACCCCCATGATGGCATACCATTTGCAAAAGAAGACAACCCAAGGTATTGCAAATGGGGTATGTCCAGTCTTTTTTAGTAACCACTTGGTCACAAACACTGGCCAAAATTAGCGCTCAATTTAGTTTTTTTACTTTTTTCACACACAAACAAATATGAATGCTTACTTTGGCCAGTGTTTTCGACTAAGTGGCTACTAAAAAAGACTGGACATACCCCATATTGAATACCCTGGGTTGTCTACTTTAAAAAAAATATGTACATGTGGGTGTTATTCAGAGATTTATGACAGATAATAGTGTTACAATGTCACTATTGATAAATTAAAAATTTATGTTTTGAAACCGCAATATTCTACTTGTACCTATAGCCCTATAACATGCAAAAAAAAGCAAAAAAGCATGTAAACACGGGGTATTTTTAAACTCAGGACAAAATTTTGAATCTATTTAGCAGTTTTTTTAATTCGCTTTTGTAGATGAGTAAAAGATTTTTCAAGTAAAAGTCAAAAAACATGTATTTTTTTCAATTTTTCATCATATTTTTTTATTTTTTTTAAATTAAAATACATGAGATTATATAAATAATGGTATGTAAAGAAAGCCCCTTTTGTCCTGAAAAAAACAATATATAATTTGTATGGGAACAGTAAATGAGAGAGCGGAAAATTCCAGCCAAACACAAACACCACAAAAGTGTAAAAATATGCCTGGTCGCAAATGTACAACATCGCAAAAACAGTCCAGTCCTTAAGGGGTTAATGGACACTCAGATGGCCACTAGAGGTGCTTCCTAGTCGAGACATGAATGCCGCCCTATGAAGTATCTGCGCATGTGCGGCAAAGCTGCACATGCGCACCAGGGAGCAATGATGCTTCTGAATAGAAGCGTTTTATTGCTGCCTGCTCACACCCTCCTATTTCGTCATTTTGACGAAATTGGGGGCACGGCATCAGGAGGATCCCGGCGCTGTATCCGGGTAAGTAAAACCCCTTCCCTGTAGTGACCCTTTAATGTTATTATTTTATCATTTATATAGCGCCAGCAAATTCCGTAGCGCTGTACAAGGGGATAAACAACTCCTAGTTTACGGAATAAGAATATACCCGGCGAGTAAAAATGCTATCCCCCCCAGATTTTTTGGGGTTCCTTCGCCCATGTTGCTTAGAATACCAGGAGTGATCGGGAGAACTGCATACGGCTCTTACTGAGACCTGGTTCCGGGAGAGTGGCTAATACTGGATACAAGTGATTCAGTCTCACAAAGAGACCTTAATAGCAAGCATGGGTATTGGGTAAATAAATGCATGTCATAAGCAATAGTGCATGGGGTGTATGATGTTCCTCCAGTTTATATTTTCATCATGTATGTACACCCTATGTGTAGTTTGCTCCAGTTAGCTTGGGATGTCAGTTTACTCATCCACTATAACTCTTACCATGACATCAGCGTTCTCACTATGTGCATCATGCTATATGGTAATTATGCTTACTTTTCACTAAGTAGCTGGGTATAATTTATGTTGTATATTCACTCATCATTTCAGGTGCTTTGTTCTATATTTGCTAGTTCTTGCATTTGGGATGAGTAGCATGTTTCCTGTTAAACAAAAAAAAAAATTGTAGTCATTACTTGCTTTTGCTTCATAATCAATAGTGTATGTCTACTATATACCTCTGCAGTGGTAGATTCTCTGTTACCCACTCATGAAACCATTTTCTTTTATACCTCTGCGTAGGTTAACTCATGTCAAGTCTGTTTTATCATATGCTGTATATACATGTATTTTTTTTTCTCACTGCACATCAAAAAAAAAGATTTACAAACAAAAAAAATCTTGTGTATTATATACTGTGTGTGTATATATATATATATATATATATATATATATATAAAAAAAGGATAATTTAGGCACTCGGGGGGCGGAGCTTGCCAGCCGAGCGAGCCAGATGCACATGGCGAGAGCTCCCATGTCTGAAGCCTTGATTCTGGGCATTACGTCCAACCACCGGATCGTGCCGGCAACGGACAACCATCCTCATATCCAGAAGGGGATGCTGAGTCTGGAGATACCTGATTCGGGGCTCCCCGCCGCAGAACTGCCCACACCACAACCCGTGGCCTGCACGGGTGGGAGCCGCGGAGAGACGGCCACTCTCCCGGTTCTCAGGCTGAAGAGGGGACACTCACACACTGCTCCCCCCCCCCCATGGACCGGCGGGGGTTATCCCGGTCCCCGCCAGTACGGGAAACTACAAGCCGAGACATCATAGCAGCCGCTGAACTTCCAAGCAGAATGGAAGCGGCGGTGCCCGAGATGGCGGACAAGCCGAGCTTCACTACATGTGGCCTGATGCAGCCACAACTCAGCATAGAAAGGCACACAGCGAAAGAGATAAAGATGGCGAAACCTGGAACAAGCGGCACCCTTACCACTCCACCCAGACACACCCAGGAGTTCTTTGACCTACTCTGCACCAGCTTATGGTCAAAACTCCGATATAAAGGCCGGCCCTTCAAACAAGCGGTCCAAGCGGTAGCAGCATGGGTCCGACCAGCTACCCGACGGCAACTGTGTGAGTACCCACAGCGAGCCCCCAGGGCGGCCTCCAGAAGGGGACGAAGCCTGAGAGCGAAGCAGCGAGTGGCGATGGCTTGCACCTCAGGCGCCAGCACTCACCCTTTCCAACGTCCACAACCAGCAGATAAAACCTCCGGGAACATGACTGCCCAGCCCCAGCAATGCCTCAATGCACGCAGACATGCCGGGAGGCCAGCTCAAGCGGCTGCTCGCAGCCGGAATCGTACAGCATCAACACAGGAGACAACTTCCACACGGAAAGCCTCGGACTGTTCTCAGACCTATGCCGAAAGCCTGCCGACCTCTGGTATAGGGTGAATGGGGACACTTGCAACAAACTGGCATACTGATCTGATACTATGCCTACGGTCCCCGAGGGGAAACTGTCCGACTATATGAGGAGTACCTCACCCGACTACTCTTTAGGCTATGTGACTCAACTTAGGTTACTCATCTATGAACAAGCTTGTATTTATGCCCTTTAGTTTGCTTTTTAGTTCGCTTTTCATATGCTTCTTCTTTGTTTTTCTTTAAGTCACATATCTATGTGCTCCCTGCCGGGCTCACAGCCCATAAGCCTCCTTATTCAAAGGGCCTCAATTAATTAATTAAATAATTAGTTAATCTCGTTGGCATGCTGGACTAGGGGCAAATTAAATGCTACACACAAGCCGAGAGCAAAATTAGCGAGGGTAAAACAGCCTGTTAATGTGAGTATAATACTCAGACAAGCTGCTCAGGGCCGCCTTGTTCAACATTTTGTTCATCACACCACCAGTTAAATATGCATTTGTTCCCTGCCTACTGATAAACACAGCTTGGTAGATGATATCCCACCTGGAGGTATATAAAGTTAATGATAGTATTTGTTCCGCTATATACCTTGCAATTTAATATATTTCCCAGTATGTAGCTGCCTGAAAATACACAATGTCTTCGGCATGATAACCTACACATCGCAGCTCATGCTGGCTATAACTGTTAAATATTGCTTGTGAATACTGCTACCTGTTTAAATATAAAAAAAATGCATGTGTACTCGACTACCCCATTGTTACATATGTCTCAATAACGCATGAGGATTGCCGTTGGGGTACCTCACATGCGTCTGTTCACTTAATATGCATTGCAAAAATAAAGAATTTAAAAAAATTTAGGCACTCACCCTTGAATTAATTCAATATAACTGCCTTAGGTGCTTCCAACGTCCAAAATATATAAATGAATCGACGAGATGGAGCACTCAAAAGGACTTCAGCAAAGTGTATTTATTGTAATAAAAATTTACATTGTAGTGCAAATAATCTAAATTGACGTTTCGACCCCTCAGGGTCTTTTTCAAGATATATATATAGTGTAAGGGGCAAATAGCTGTATATGGAGTAGGGTTCAAGTAAGAACATAGGATAGTATAAAAGAGCAAAGTCGGTTGTGGTGTGCCGATACCGACAATACGGTAGGCCTGTAAATAAAGAGGGCAAAAAGTGAATAACCGAAGATTTAATACAGTCAACAAATATATATACAATTATCCATACATTTCTTTAAAAGCATTTCTTAATTCTTGTGTAGGTTTGGGTATGTAAGTCGTATATGCGGATGACTTCCAACGCCTCAGTGATTTAATGATGTGCACCGGTATGTTAGCGCTGGAAGCTGTGGAGGCCGCCCCTATGCGGAAGGAGTGACCTGAGTAGTGAGAAGGGTTAAAACCTAGCATGGGTAACAGGGATCGGATGAATTTCATGAAGGTAGTGGTAGTGAGTACAGAGTCTTGTAGTGAGAATAGGTGTTGTGATGGTGGTGATGTGGTAAGTGGAAGGTAGGAATCTATAGCCGCTACTGGACACCATTTGTTTTGGGTAGGGAAATAGGTGATCTCCACTGGACGTGCGTGTTGGCTTGTTTTTGACTGGGGTAGTGAAAGTATGTAGTGATCCATGAGTTTGCGTAGGTGTGTGCGTAGAAGACATCTGTCTGTCTGCATGGTGGTGATAGTAGTGAATTCTCTTGGCCTGAGGAATCCGTAGAATGCTATGTACATGGCAGCTTTGATGACTGTGTTGGTAGTAGAGTCTGGAGTCTTATAGGTCGGATAAAGACTGGAAAAGTGTGTTGTCCATAGGTAATCTCTGCGGGGGAAGTGGAGGAACAGATCTCTGAATACCTCTGAGTATGTTCTTTTTCTGATAAGATGACATGAAACTATGTGTATTAGGTTGTAGTGTTAGCATGTGATGTTGAATGCCTGTAAGATATAATTTGATGGTGTTGTAAGGTAAGTGTAGTTTAAGGTGGCAAAAAGAAGTGAAGGCTATGATAGATGTCAAGACAAAAGGTTGGGATATGTCGTGGTCATATAGAAATCTTGTGAAAAGTATGAAGGCTCTGTTGTATGTTTTGTGAGTGTTGGATGATAGTGCCAATTTGGACAGATCCCTGCTATGTTGCATGATTAGTTCTAGTCCATAGTTAGCTGTTGGAACGGAGGAGCGGCTGTGGCTGCTTGCGCTGCTGACAGGAGTGCTTGCTGAAAAGCCTGAAAGTTGAAACGAGACAGACTGTCAGCTGCTATGTTACTAATGCCCGGTACATAAAAGCAGACCAAGTAGAAATTGTGACATGCTGCTAACCACGTGAGTTTCCTGAGAAATCTCATGATTGTTAGGGATGATGAACGGCCTTTGTTAATGATGTGACATGTGGCTTGGCTGTCTGTGTGGCAACGGACTAACAAGCCTGACCATAAATGTCCCCATGCCACGGCAGCTGCTACAATGGGGTAAATCACAAAAAGAGCTGAGGTTGTAAAAAAGCCTTCTTCAGGCCATTTACCCCAAAGCCATTCGTTCCTAAAGATTGCTGCGAAACCCGTGGTAGATGCCGCGTCAGACCATATGGTTGGAGGTTTGTCAGACAGTCCTGGGAGGAACAAGCTTTTACCATTCCAGGTGGTCAAGAATTCTTTCCACATGTGCAGGTCTGCCGTGGCTTGCACATCCAAGGACAGTCTATAGTTGTCATGTTGGAAGTGTGGGAAAAGACAGAGAAGTCTAGATATGAAAGCACGCCCTTGAGGGATGATGCGCATGGCAAAGTTCAAGGGACCTATGAGAGATTGAAGTTCCTTGCGGTTGCAATTACCCAGCAAGATGTAATGGTTGAAGCTGTTGAGGATGTTTGTAATTTTTTCTTGTGGTAAACTAGCTTGCATGGAGGCAGAGTCTAGTTGTATACCCAGAAATGTAATGATTGTGTCTGGACCTTTGGTTTTCTTAGGGGATACTGGGCCTCCCAGGTGGTCAAACAGACTAATGGTTTCTTTGAGACTTCTGGGGGGAAAGGAGTTCTCTTCGATCATCAAAAAATCATCCAGATAATGAATGACTGTGGGGCATCTGGAAATGTTAAGTAACAACCAGCAAAGTGATTCTGCAAATGTGTTGAAGATTTTGAGGCTACTTTTTGACCCAAAGGTTAAGCGGGAGAAAAATAATACATGGCATCAAATGGGCAGATAAGTAAGTGCCAGAGTGTAGGGTGGATAGGTAGTAGTTTAAAGGCATATGTAATGTCTGTCTTACTTAGCCAGGCTCCGATCCCTGCTTGCGTGATGGCTGTGTTGACATGATCTATAGTGGCATATTGTAGGAAAAACTCTTCGGAGGGAATGAGGGAGTTAAGACTTGGGGTAGAAGAGGTATGAGGGGCTGACAGATCTATAATGAGTCTCTGCTTAAAGGAAGATTTCCCTGTGACTATCCCGATGGGATTTGTGCGCCATGCCATGAAAGGTGGGGTTTTAAAAGTCCCCCACAAAAACCCCTCTGCCAATTCTTGGGCTATGAGTGTATCTACGGCCGTTGGGTTCTGTTGCGCTGATTGTAAATTTGGACATTCAAGATGGCCTGTGGGCATATGTATAATGCCTGTATGGAACCCCTCTGAGAAACCAGAAATGAGAAAATCTACCATATGTCTGGAGTGATTGGTCAGTAGTCGCATGTGCCCTGAAACATTGTGAACAAATATGCAGTAACCTGCATGCACTAAAGCTACATGTGCCCACACTGAAATTATTGCGCACCTGGGATTTACCAGAGAAAATGATGGGACGACCCAGTTTGTCTCTGGTTGTTCTCTCAGTTTTACCAGCGTAGCTGGTGCTAGGTGACTGATTACAGTAAAAAAAATGGTACATAGGTTGCGCTATAGGAACATAAGAATAATAAGTAAAATAAAATAAATGTATATAAGTAAACAAAGTAATAATCCCAATACTAAAATGTCTTTAATTAAACCTGTAGAAGTGCTTGAATATGGAATGAGTCCAATGAGTAGCTGGATCTTCTGATGTTGAAGGTATCTCAGTTCAATAGTAGGTATGTGGACATGTAAAAGAGACAAAAATACTCCAATAGTGCAGATTGCAAATTGATTGCAAGTTGAAAGATAAAAAATCAAACGGCAGATGATCCACTCACCTATTCATGAGCATAGACTAGCTCAAGTTATTATAGCGTTCAGTGGCGTCGATCCCCCACTGGTAGGATATAGGTGGTGAAGTTATGACGAGCTCCTCGGTATATAGAGAGATAAAAAAATGATATAGTGCTCACTGAATTAATGAAAAGGTAAATGGATTAATCCCCTAATCCCGCGGCACGCCTATGTATATTGAGACCGGCAGGGGAGATCTCAGGATCTCCCCTGTCGGCTCATGCAGAGCCGGCGCTATTCGAGCGCCGGCTCTGCTCTCAGCCTCCCTCCCTACCGACCCACACACCCACAGACATACAGCACCCACACAGCACCCACACACATACAGCACACACAGACATACACAGCACCCACACACATACAGCACCCACACACATACACAGCACCCACAGACATACACAGCAGCCACAGACATACACAGCAGCCACAGACATACAGCACCCCCAGACATACAGCACCCACAGACAAACAGCACCCACACACATACAGCACCCACACACATACAGCACCCACAGACATACACAGCACCCACACACATACAGCACCCACAGACATACACAGCACCCACACACATACAGCACCCACACACATACAGCAACCATACACAGCACCCACAGACATACACAGCACCCACACACATACAGCACCCACAGACATACACAGCACCAACACACATACAGCACCCACACACACATACAGCACCCTGACAAACAGCACACTACCAGTACCCTCACAAACACAAACAGGACCCTAACAAACACACACACAGCACACTACCAGTACCCTCACACACAACCAGCACCCTCACACACAGTACATTAACAGCACCCTCACAAGCGCACACACACACACACACACACAAACAGCACCCTCACACACAGTACATTAACAGCATCCTCACAAGCACGCACACACAAACACCCTCACCCACATAGCACAGAACCAGCACCGTCACACACACATCACACTAACAGCACCCTCACACAGCACACACACACACAGCAGTATATATATATATGCAGCGTGTGCTTGTGCTTTAGGGTGCACACCCTAATGCAATAGGCTGCGCACGCCTATGCATATATATGAGCAGGATATGCTGCTCAATATAATAGCATAGGTGGTATTATCCCCACCTAGGATTCTTGGATAGGTGCATGCTCCGATATAGCAGGTAACCAGGTATAAAACAAAAAATAAAATAATAAAAGGTATATAAAGGCTACTAAAAGGGCCAATATTCCTTTATTAATAATAACAGTATAAATATATATGTCAGATATAAAAACAGCCAAAACGCGTTTCGCCTCACAGGGCTTTATCAACTGGCAATAAAAAAGAAACAACCTGGTACATAGATGCTTATATAAACTATTTGAACATATGTAGATTCAAATTTTGGTGCCAAAATGACGTCATCATTAAAATACAGCAATACAAAAAAGAATACAGATCTTGAGAGCATTAATAACATAGTGTTCTAGGGATAATCCAAACTATTTAATGTAATTCTTTATTAAAAACTAGCATTGGATAAGGTAAAACAATAAGATTATTAAAATCACGTGGTCGCGACCTTCCGCGATCACGTGGTGTGACTAGGGGAACTATGGGAAATGTATGCTGAGCCAGAGATTGGTGTGGACACACACACCCTTTCATGGCATCAGCATACAGGGCTGGGAATGCATGCCGAACTCAGGAGACTGGCGTGAATATACACGCCCATCTCATGATGTCGGCATACTGGGCGGGGATTAGGTTAAAAAACGGACGGGAAACACGGCCAAAATAGCTAAATATAAAACAAATATTGGGAGGTCCCCAATTTACAATCTCAGAAAAATAATAAACATATAAGAAGAAGCGGAGAACAGTGGAACCCCTCTAATGTTTCTGTCAATAGACGCAGAGAAAGCGTTTGACAGGGTTGGATGGGGTTACATGTTCGCCACTTTAAACCAGTTTGGAATCACTGGATCAATCACACAAGCCGTGTCCACTCTCTACAGCTCTCCATCAGCTAATGTAACAGGCTCAGGATTTACATCACAAAACTTCAGTATCAAAAATGGGACTAGACAAGGATGTCCTCTTTCCCCTTTACTGTATATAATAGTGTTAGAACCCTTAGCGATTTTAATTATACAAAACAAAAAAAAAATCAAAGGATTCACAAATTAGCTAGGACAAACCAAACTAAATATTTACGCAGATGGTATCTTACTAACATTATAAGAACCAAACATCTCGGTCCCAGAACTACTGAAGGACATAAACAACTATTCTAAAGTCTCAGGAAACAAAATAAACTTGGAGAAATCAACATTTATAGCTAAATATATAAACATAAGGATAATTACATTTCTTGTACAAGATACTGGACTCCCCGTAAACAGCAACAGGCTAAAATATTTGGGTATCACTATAACTTCAGACCTAACAGATTTAATAGAAGCTAATTTCCTACCTCTACTAAAACAAACTAATACAAACTTAAGGGACTAGAAAGGCATGGGCTTTTCATGGTCGGGTACGATTAACATCCTAAAAGCATATATTTTGCCAAAATGGCTGTACTTGTCCTATTAACTTCCCAGAAAACTGGCTGTCTTTACTACACTCCTCCTTTTACAAATTCATTTGGGGGGTAGGAAACCAAGAGTCAAAATTAAAGTTTTGGCCAGTTCAAGGCAGGACGGAGGCTTGGGGTGCCCAGAAGTTTTGCAATGCTATCAGGCTAGTAGACGTTTTCATATAATGCTCACACAATGCAATGCTGCAACTCAAGAAATATGGTATAAAATGAAAACAAAAATGGGGTTGGAAATCTATCCTCATTATTTTGGGTTGTAGAGGTAAACAAAAAAACGTATTAGAGAGGCACAAACTAAATCCCAGATACTCAAAGAGTTAACGAGATGGTGGGATAAATTAACAAACAACAAAGGACTTAGAAATAAAATAATAAATGTGCTCCCATTCTCTAGTATTTCAGATATGTTAGAAAATTTAAAAATATAGCAGTGGAACATAATCTCAAACCCTTTAACCAAATTATGAAGGAATTTAACATTCCCCCTAGTGAAATGTTAAATTATCTGCGAATCAACAGCTACTTAGCAGAATACCTCTATAAAAACAAGTGGGAGAATACCATAAATCTTATACATCTATTTGAACTAAAGAATTATAAAAATCTACTGGCAAAACGTGCTAAAGTTGTATATAGATGGAGACATGACAAACCGATAGCACTGATAAATGGGAAAAATAACTACAACTACATATAGAAGAAGAAGAATAGATAAACTATTTAAATAGACTAATTAAAAATATACACTGGTTAAACCTTACAGAAACCCAATTTAAACTATCAAATAGATGGTACCTAACACCGAAACGCTTAAAGATAATCTTCCCAGAGTTATCAGAGTTATCAATATTGCTGGAAATGCAATATTGATGAAGGTAATTTGATCCACATCTGGTGGCAGTGCACACTCATAAACAAATTTTGGAAAGAAGTAATTAAGATAATATATCAAATAATGGAAATAAAATTACCTCTTAAGCCTGAAGTGGTCTTATTAAAAATGCACTGGCCAAATATGACAAAAAGAACATCAATGTTAATATTACACATAATTACGGCAGCTAAATTACTCTTAGCACAAAACTGGAAAACAGGGATAATTCAATCCACCAGTGAACTAATAAAACAAGTTATACTGCAAGCAAGAATTGAAAGTGGTATTCTGGTGAATTTAGGAAATAGATATAAGCAAATAGAAGACTGGGATACGTAGATAAACAAAATGCAAAATATATCAGGCTTTCTCTGCTCTATGCAGTGATTTTATTTTATTTTTTTCTTCTCCTTCTTTAAGAATTTAGATCGTAATAACCAACAGAGATAGAGCGTATGCTCAGTAACAGTGAAGGGAAGTATTAGACCAGATGAGTGGAGAAGATAGGAAAAGAATACAACCCCAAAATGGGCAGACAAATAGCATAATAAAACTTCGAAACCACATAGGATAAAAGAGGTTCTCTCTGTCTCCAAGATCAGATAAGTAAAGTAGACAGACAAAAACTTATACTAAGAATTAATAGGGATAGGGGGGATCCAGGTGGGAGGGACTAGCAAGATTAATAGTATTGCAAGATATATTTATGATATCGATGATGACATTGTACCAAGGCCTGAATTACATAAGCATTATCAAAACGTATGCAAGGCAGGTACACGTATGAAATAAAAAAACAAGTACTACGTTTCTATAATGTACTTGTGAATTGTAGAGTGTAAAGAAGGGTCTAATAATAAAATATACCTTGGCAGAATCAAACAAGCTGACAGACACTGGTTGCTGACAGACTCTACAGCCTTTTGATAGCTTCCTAAAAACTACGTCCATTCTTTTTTTCTTTTCGGGTAATGTAATACCCTTATTTCTTCTCCTACCTTTTCCACTATATCGCCTATGTCACTCTTCCTCCTTATCTGACTACCTTTGGGGCCCCTTTATTTACAGTGGACTTAAAGGACCACTATAGTGCCAGGAAAACAAACTTGTTTTCCTAGCACTATAGGGTCACTAGGTCCCCCACCCTCAGGGCCCCCTCCCGCTGGGCTGAAGGGGTTAAAACCCCTTTAGCCACTTACCTTTCTCCAGCGCTGGGCTCCCTCAACGCTGGGGAACTCTCCTCCCTCTGCCGACGTCAGCTCCGAATGCGTGCACATTCAAACCGCCCATGGGAAAGCATTACTCAATGCTTTCCTATGGACGTCCAGCATCTTCTCACTATGATTTTCACAGTGTGAATCGCGGAAACGCCTTTAGCGGCTGTCAGCGAGACAGCCACTAGAGACTGGATTAACCCTCAATGAAACATCAGTGACTCTCCTCCCTCTTCCGACATCATTCGCCGAATGCGCATTCGCGGCAAGAGCCGCACGCGCATTAAATCATTCCATAGGAAAGCATTTTTCAATGCTTTCCTATGGATGGCAGCATCTTCTCACTGTGAAAATCACAGTGAGAAGCGCGGAAGTGCCTCTAGAAGCTGGATTAACCCTAATGTAAACATAGCAGTTTCTCTGAAACTGCTATGTTTTCAGCTGCAGGGTTAAAACTAGAGGGACCTGACACCCAGACCACTTCATTGAGCTGAAGTGGTCTGGGTGCCTATAGTGATCCTTTAAGGCATGCATTAGTCCATTGAGTCATTACATAGTGGATGTGGTACATCTATCACAAGACTGCTATTACCTATCTGTGCAGCTGGGACCTGGTGCTCACACAACCCTTTTGGTTGGCGGTATTGAAAATTTGTTGTACTTTACTGTTTGTATCTGTCATTGTGCGTCAGGTGCCTACGTAATGTACTTAACAGTCAAGAATCTACATTGTCGATCTTCTATGTTTCTTTTTCTTTATGTCATTGAACTTTATTTAATACAAACACATTGACATGGTAGGTTTTTAGGCTCCTGTCTTCAATCTTGCAATTTGAAAGAAATAAAAGAAACAACATTGCATTATATGTCCCAACTAGATAAAGTTACTTGCAGGGATCAGCCAAACAGATCCCATTCTCACATTTCAAAATTCACATCCCTTAATGAGAAAGGAGAAGTATTCTGTAAATTAGTTCAGAATGTTTCAAAAGGCTGAAGTAAACCACATTCTTATATATTTTGTTTTTGTCTTTCATTTAAACCACATAAAAAAAAGCCTATCAGATTATTTTGCTACCTTAGCTTACATTTTACAACATTACATAGTTACATTATTACACAGGCTGAAAAGAGACATGTGCCCATCAAGTTCAGGCTTTGGCTTTCTAACATCTGCTTTTACTGTTGATCGAAAAGCAGGCAAAAAACACAGTTTGGTGGGTGTGGGGCCTGACTGCCATGCCTGCTTGATGTATCCTGGAAGAGCTCTAGGCATTTGCACAAATAATTATTGTTTTTGGGGCTATTATTTCACCCATCACTGCTTCAAATTGATAGCTAGGCACCTCTAGCTTTGGTCTGGACCAGTCTAAGTGACCATAACTTAGCTTATGTGGAGATGTTCCCGGCAGCTACTACCAGGTTTCCGCTGAACAGGCTCTTTGATTCCTTCTGGGAGAAGTTGTCGGTTCGCATGTGAACTGCAGCCCCAGATGTCCTGACTGCTCACATACCTCAGAGTCCAACACCTAAGATTGAGCGAAGGGAGGGTGAAGCAGCACCAGGCCCATATGGTACGACAACACTGGGAGAGGCCCATCTTGGAGACTATTGAGCACAGTCCCACTTGGAGCAGCGATACCCTGAAGATAGACTTTGCAACACATTGGGATTTGGGAGCAGCTCTGCAGACACTAATTGTCATACCATGTCTAAATGTGGTGTTTCTGTGCCTACTTACCTGTGAGTTACTATGCCTGATGCAGCAGTTATCAGTGCGGGACTTTACTTGGCCCCTACAAGGCGTATTTTGAACTGAGTATGGACATTCACCAGCTCTCTGTCCTTCATTGGGCCATTACACTGACACCTGTTGGGCACCTGTTTTAATTAATGGTTGCAATTTTATTTTAGATTATTTTGGATTTAATTTTGTGCCTGTCTTAATGGCTTGGCTATACATATGTGGTATACTCACTTTCTGATTGATTATGGAGCCTCCTGGGAGTATAGCTCTTGACATTGCTGCTAGCTAAGTTTTTACAGATTCTTAATGGCTCCCTATCACTTCATCATCCTGTGCCTCTTAGCTGGACACAGCTTGTTTATCTTGTTTATTTTTCTTTGCTTTAAAAAGAGACCTTTGAGCTCTAAGTGTGACATGTTATACTCTCTTTTCAAGCTCAGTGCACATGTATCTATTGTACGAGCACCATCCTCTTCTTGTTGCCTATGACTAGTCTGCCATTGTATTCCTGTCACCACAGTATACTGATTTTTTTTATCATGCTGTGCCTCAAAACAAATTATGATTGACAAATAAACAAAAAACACAGTATGCAACAAACTAGGAAAAAAATACCTCTTGAAAAAATGGCAGTCATATTTATCTTTGGATCAAGAATAGACATGTGCAATTCGTTTTGGTCCGAATGTAAATTCGGCCGAATTTCGGGTAATTCCGACATTCGGATGCTTCCGAATGTCCGAAGTGCCGAATTTTGGAAGTGCCAAACCAAACCGAATTGCCGAATTTCGGAAGTGCCGAAGTACTTCATATTTCTGAAAAGTGGCAAAACAAGAGAGGAAGGGAACATTACGTGAACGATGACAGGGGTAGGGTTAGGGTAGATATAGGGGTAGGGTTAAAGTAGAGTTAGTATAGGGTTAGGGTAGGGGTATAGTTAAGGTAGGGTCAGAGTTTGGGGTAAGGTTAGGGGTAAGTTTAGGGGTAGGGGTAGGTTTAGGGGTTAGGGAATTGACGAATTGCCGAAGTCACGAATTGCTGAAGTCTCGAATTTCAGAAGTGCCGAACCGAACCGAATTGCCGAAATGCTTCGGATTTCTGAAAAGTGGCAAAACAAGAGAGGAAGGGAACATTACGTGAATGATGACAGGGTAGGGTTAGGGTAGGGATAGGGGTAGGGTTAGGATAGAGTTAGTATTGGGTTAGGGTAGGGTTAAGGGTAGATTTACGGTAGGGTTAGGGGTAGAGTTAAGGTAGGGTCAGAGTTAGGGGTAAGGTTAGGGGTAGGGTGAGGGGTAGGGTTAGGGTGTCATGCGGTATCTCTTCCGGGTTCGGCACTTCGGCATTGCGGAGCCGGCCCCGCCCCCTTCTGACACGGCTCTGACATTGCTTAGGGAGACTGCGCCAGGGAGAAGGCGCTTGGTGATTGTGGGACCTACTTCCGGGTATGGACGCCGGCTCCACAAGCTCTGACAAGCCGTCCCAGACTTTGAGCCAATACAAGGATTGCTGCAAGTCATAGAGGATTACTGGAGAACGGATACTTTGCTAAGTGGACTATAACTCTGAACTCTTGGAGGACAACTCACCTTAACCTTAAGTATATTTTTCAACTATTGTCTGCAATATCATTTATTAATGAACCAATTCCTACTTGCTGAATTCTTCTCTGCTTCAAGTTACTAGTTATATGGAGGACAACTCCCATCATGCTTATTTACTATGAACTGTTTCTTGCTTTGCAAATACTCTCTGCTACCTGCTTAATGTTTCTATTGAAGATTATTCCCAGCAACCTAAAGAATCTTATTAAAAACTTCTCTGAGGAAATACTTATTAATGAACTTTGTATTGTTTGATAACCTGCACTTTATTCTTATTGGATTATTGCCTATATGCAATTCATTTAAGTTTATCAATCATTAAAACTTTGTTTGATTCTCAAATTGCCAGCAATCCTCTCTTTTCTTAAAGCTACAGTATTGATACTTTAAAGATTCTTTGTTTCTTTACTATTGTAATTAAGGAGTTCTACAAGCTGCAGTTGAATTCCAATCCAAATAACCCAAGTAGCATAACAGAATCACCAAGCCAAAAAATGGAACCAGCAGATGTGAATTCCTAAATTACCTCTTTAAACCACAGGGTTGAAATGCTCACATAGGGCATGCAGGATTTGCAAATTGCTAATGAGAGACTTCTTTCTTATATTAGAGAAATGCAAAATAAAGTTACACATTCTTCAAGTGACCCTGCTGTCTACAATCCCGAAAATTTTTATGGAGATCGCTCCAAATATAGAGAATTTTTGAATTCATGCAAATTATTGTTTACGCTCAAACCCAGGGTTTACCCCTCAGACAGGATTAAGGTCTGTTCAATAATTTCCTACTTAAGGGCTGAACCTATGTCCTGGGCACATTCATTTCTGGAAAATGAAGATCCTATTTTGGATTCTTTAGATAATTTTATTGAGGCAATGTCATTTACTTTATGAGGACCCTAATAAATAAGCTACTGCTGATCTTACTATTAGATTATTACAACAAAGAAATCGTCCTGTGGAGGATTATATAGCTGAGTTCAAAAGATGGGCTTTAGAAACCCAATGGAATGATATAGCTCAACGTAATCAGTTCCGTTTAGGATTATCTGAAACAGTTAAAGATTAATTATCTAGAACCACTCTTCCCCCAACACATGATACATTAATTCAACTCTCTATTAGTATAGATAGAAGAATCAGAGAACGTAAAGCTGAAAAGGCTCTCTCTAATTCATTTTGGAAAAAAACCCAGTCCACCTTTGCTAATGCCTAACAAACCCTTGCCACCCAGTGAACCTATGGAAGTTGGGCTTACTAGGGGACCTTTGTCTATGGAAGAAAAAACAAGGAGGAGAGACTTAAATCTTTGTATGTACTGTGCCTCTAAAGAACATCTCTTACAAGAATGTCCTCTTTTAAAACGCTCTAAGGGAGGAAAGCCTAAAATTAATACCTCAATTCTAAAAACACTACCCTCTTCCTCCTCTCATCAGTTTGCTGTACCTCTAATTTTACAGTGGGACAAAGAAAGAATCAAGACTGAGGCCATTATTGATTCTGGTGCTACGGGGATATTCATAGATTCTTCGTTTGTTGAAGCCAATAAAATCCCTTGTCTGAAAAAAGCATCTTTTGTCTCCATCAGAGTTATTGATGGATCTTTAATCCCCTCTGGTCCCATAAAAAATTAAACTATTCCTATTTTGACCACTATCAATAATAACCATTCAGAATTTCTTGTTTTTGATATTATAAAATCTCCCCTTTTTCCAATCATCTTAGGAATCAACTGGTTACAAATTCATAATCCCTTCATTCGTTGGGCTCCCTTTTCTCTCACCTTTGACTCAGAGTATTGTAAGGACAATTGTCTCCCTCAAATTCCTATATTTCAATCAAGTCAAGAAACTCTAATACCAGAACCATATTTGGATTTTTCTGATGTATTTGGTAACAAAAAAGTTGATGCTCTTTCCAGAATTCCTGTTAATCCTTCTTCAAAAGAAAAAACCTTCTCAATGTTATCAAACAATAAAATAATTGGACTTACAACTACTATATTGGATGAACTGAAACAATTATCTCTCAAAGAACTTGAACTACCTTCTACTCCTAAATTGTTAAAAAAAAAAAATGGAATCTTTTATTTCAAAAATAGAATTTATATTCCTCCAAAACTCCAACATAACCTTTTAAAATTAATTCATGATTCTCCCCTTGCTGGACATCCTGGGATAAAAAATACAATTGAACTCTCTACTAGACAATATTGGTGGCCTCGTCAAGACAAAACCATTGAAACTCATGTAAAGTCTTGTCCAGTTTGTCAAATGTCCAAAGCGGAACGTCACCTTCCTTATGGATTATTGACAGGATTACCAGTACCTGGGAGACCTTGGCAATCTATTTCAATCTATTTTATGGTGGAACTCCCTCCTTCTCAGAAATACACCACCATCCTTGTTGTAGTAGACCGTTTCACAAAAATGTCACATTTCATTCCTTTGAAAAAGTTACCCTCATCCTCCTTCTAAGAAACTTGGTCCTCTTTTCCTTGGACCTTTTCAAATTGAATCCATTATTAATGAAAATGCTGTGAAATTGAAACTTCCTCCTTCACTTAAACTTCATCCTGTTTTTCATGTTTCCCTTCTCAAGTCTTTTCTCCCAGATCCCTTCCATAGGGAACAATTGTCAAAGCCTGACCCCATTGAAGTTCAAGGTGAATTGGAATATGAAATAGAGAGAATTCTTGACTCCAGACTTCATAGAGGTAACTTACAATACCTTATTAGTTGGAAGGGTTATGGAGATTAAGATAACACCTGGGAGAATTCCTCTGAAATTCATGCAAAGAAGTTAATTACTACTTTTCACAAAAGGTAGCCTCAGAAACCAAGGTAACAGCACCTGGAGTGTGCTCCTTAGGTGGCGGGTCCTGTCATGCGGTATCTCTTCCGGGTTCGCACTTCGCTAAGATACTTTGCTAATTTACAAGTGGACTATAACTCTGAACTCTTGGAGGACAACTCACCTTAACCTTAAGTATATCTTTCAACTATGGTCTGCAATATCATTTATTAATGTACCAATTCATACTTGCTGAATTCTTCTCTGCTTCAAGTTACTAATTATATGGAGGACCACTCCCATCATGGTTATTTACTATGAACTGTTTCTTGCTTTGCAAATACTCTCTGCTACCTGCTTAATGTTTCTATTGAAGATTATTCCCAGCAACCTAAAGAATCTTATTAAAAACGTCTCTGAGGAAATACTTATTAATGAACTTTGTATTGTTTGATAACCTGCTCTTTCTTCTTATTGGATTATTGCCTATATGCAATTCATTTAAGTTTATCAATCATTAAAACTTCGTTTGATTCTCAAATTGCCAGCAATCCTCTCTTTTCTTAAAGCTACAGTATTGATACTTTAAAGATTCTTTGTTTCTTTACTATTGTAATTAAGGAGTTCTATAAGCTGCAGTTGAGTTCCAATCCAAATAACCCAAGTAGCATAACATAGGGGTAAGTTTAGGGTTAGGGCTAGGGGTAGGGTTAGGGGATTGACTAATTGCCAAAGTCACGAAGTGCCGAATTGCTGAAGTCGCGATTTGCTGAATTTCGGAAGTGCCGAACCGAACCAATTTTTTTGCCTATGCACTTCTCTAATCAAAAAGCTTTTGCCTCACAAATTAAAAATTATATCCCTAAATATTATGTTTTTGCAAGTAAGCTGTTTAAACATCTTTACAGAGTAAAACCACACCTTCAGGCAGATAATTCCACATCATTATTTTTCTTACTTTAAAAATACTTTTCTTTGCCTTAGACTAAATCTCATTTCTTCCAGTCTAAACGCATGACCTTGTGTCCTATGTATAGTCCTGTTTATGAATAGATTTCCAGACAATTCTCTGCTCATCATTTATACGAGCTGTTACATTTTGGACAATTGGACTAACTTTTTGGTACATTTCTGCTGCTATTTGTATCTATTTTCATCTGGAAATTTATCAACTGTATTAGGTGTATTCTACATGAACTGTTGTCTTGAATATATCTATTCCCAACTATTCACCGTTTAGTTAACATACCCCTCTGATTATTTAGTCTGCTGTTATTGATTTATCAAGCTATTCTTTTTCCATATATATGTTTAAGACTATTTGTTCTGCTGCTATTGATGTATTTAGCTATTTTTTATCTACATAAATGATTATGTGTATCTACTCTTGGTGAATTTACTAGATTTTGGTCTTTTTACACATTAATGTTTTATATTGGCCCGAATAAATTTGTATAATACTACCTTATCCCCTCTGAGGCATTTTTTTGCATCCCTTTTTTTTAATTTTGTAGCCCGCTTCTGCACTTTTCCCAGTGCCATAATATCCTTCTTTAGAACAGGTGCCCAAAATTGCACAGCATATTCAAGGTGTTGTCTTAACAATGATTTAAAAGGAGGCAAAATTATATGATTATCCAGAGAATTAATGCCCCTTTTTATACATGACAATACCTTACTGGCCTTAGCCATTGCTGATTGACATTGCACTTTGTTGCCTAGTTTGTTGTCTATAACAATTCCCAAATCCTTCTCGTGTGTTGTTATCCCTAATTCAGTACCATTTAGGGTGTAAGTTACTTGTGCATTCTTTGTTTGTGAACCCTGGTGGACACCACTTTTTCTCCAGCTTGAAAGTTTACTCTCCGTACTCCATATTTAAGCCAGTGTTCTACCCAAGAACAAGAATTTTCATTTTTCTATTATGAGGAACCGTATCGAATGCCTTACAAAATCCAAGTATATCACATCCACTGCAACACCCATATCCAAACTTCTACTTACTTTTTCGTAGAATGCAATTGTTAGTTTGACATGACCTATGTTTCATTAAACCATGCTCATTTTTGCTAATAACAATGTTCTTCTCAATGAATTCCTGAATATTATCCTTAGTAACCTTTCAAATACCTTTCCAGCCACAAAAGTTAAGCTCACAGTTCTATAATTTCCAGGCAAGGATTTTTAACCATTTTTGGCCTTCCAATTCTTTGGGCAGACACGCTACTTATTTAGGCATGTTCACCCCTTTGAGCGGTTCTGGTTACATGATTTGCATCAGTGGCCCACACTTTTACGTCACCCACCGACATCCTGCTGCACCAGACACTGCTGTTAAAGCAGGATGCCCTTACAATGGACACTGTTTTTTTTTACAAAAAGAATGGACTATGATCCAAAATACATAGTGATCAGAAACCAGCCATGGACTGCAGTTTTGACCTTTTGGGTCTCATTAGCATAGTGCTGGTTCTGGTCTGGACGTTGAAGCCTCTTTGAGAGCATAAAGGTAGGTAACAAAAAGATTGCAATAATACCAAACACGGTAACATTCCACACAGTACAAATAGAAAAAATACTGTTATGCATCCATCACTGACCCCACACTACTCACCTCTGCATTCAGAGTCCGCAAGGCTGCTACAGCACCAGCGGGAGTACCCAGAGACACGATTGTGGTCACCAGGGATGTTGCGACTCGCTCTGCCGTCCTGACCCGCTCCAGAGTTTTGGGAAGTGTCCAACTCGAGGGCTCCACGGTCGCAATATAC
This sequence comes from Pelobates cultripes, assembly GCA_933207985.1. NCBI lineage: Eukaryota > Metazoa > Chordata > Amphibia > Anura > Pelobatidae > Pelobates > Pelobates cultripes. The sequence continues at coordinate 86,313,354 of OW240912.1, read as the reverse complement.
AGAGACTTACCATTTTCCGTTCTGCTAGATAGAAGGATGTTGGCTCCCATAGCTAGCCACCTACGAGGTCATGCTGTGAAATACCTCTGGGGTGAAAATGGCTCACTGACCGTCCAGCAGGGAGATACCACTATGACACTAACCTCCTCTGGAGATACTGAGGCATTCCTGTGACGTCTTAAACTGCCAGCAATTTTACCTACGAGGGCAGCAACGCTAGTAAACGGAACTGTAACCTAAAAGTGGCGCCTGTCATGCCATACCAATGCTGATGTCTTTCTACGTCTTAAATTTTTTACCTCTATTTACATATATTGAATAAGATGTGTACTCGTGTACAAATCCAAATAAAATTCAAATTTAAAAAAAAAAAAAAAGTTATGAAAATAGACAAAATATACCAATAACTATTTAGTGAATGAACACCCACAAGAAGGGAGGCCCAAATCAATGGGTAGTTAATTTTATACTGAGTGTTTGGTTCATGATGTGGCAAGATTTAAATATATATATATATATATAGATGTTCACCCTGAGATTTTAAAATTAGAATTAACCCAAATGACTTTTTATGCAAATAAAATTTATTGCAGGTTTTGAATATGGTACAGGAAAGAAATAGAAAGTTAGTATTACCACATGATAGAGATAACATCAAAGGTAGTTGCATGACTTTTAAAGGCACTATAAATAACAGTAAAGAAAGGGAGAAGTGCTGGAGATGGGAGAGGAAAATGTAAATGTAGGCATGCTGACAACAAAGGCATCCAAGTTTTAGTTTGTAAGTACAAGGCACATATTTAACATTGAAGGCATTAAAAACATTTAAATTAGTAGATGTTTAGTACATATTGCTGTGGAGCTCTAAGCAAAACAGTCAGGGTGGAACACCAATCATTCTGGCAAAGCCACAGGAGATTCCTTATGTTGCAAGTAAAATGTATCTGATATGGCTAATGCTGTCCTTGGCCGAGAGAATGAATCCTTCCATTGATTTAATGGTTTCTGTTTGTTTTATCACATCTTTCCTTGAAAACATTGGTTGGTTCAATCCCCATTGAAAAGAGGTTCTGAGAATCTGTTTTGAACTCTGAAGGCTCCGAGACATGATCTCTCCCTTTTCATGTTCATCAATGAGGTCACTTTAATTAAACTGTGGGTAAACCGAACATCTACACTCATCGAGAGAAGCAATGCAAGTAGCAACATTAATATGGATAAAACGTATAAATAACTTACAAGTAAGAAAAACTAACAAAAGGTAGTAAACACATTTCTGGAACTTCATTCCTAGATGTAAATCTCTGCAGTCAGTGAGATGTTGGGGGAAGAGTTACTAAGCTGTAAATGGTTGCATATAAAAAAAACATCTATGTTAGTATATATATATTATAGAGCCAGCTCGAAATCAAGGCTACATATATTAGCATTAGAGATAGCAGTGGTGATTAAACACTTGTTGCTTAGAAAATCTACATGGACTTAATGTAATATCTTTGGATAATACCATGGGTAACCTTTTCAAATGATTGGATATTCTGAAAAATACTTTTTTATTTTGATATTCTTTGATATACTTTTTTATGTATTATATATTTTTTCCTATTTTAATATTTAGAAAAAATATTTGAAAAGTTTATCAAAAAAATATGAAATCATTTGAAAAGATTATCCAAAAAATATTAAATCAACGTCTTTGTTTGTAATATTGATTACTAAACTAGTTAGAAAGACATCATGTTACTTAGGTAATATCTAGAACAATGACCTCCATGTAAATCTTTGTGTTTATGCATCACAACCAAAAACTTCCACTCGCAAGGCAATGTTTTCACTCCAAGATTTAGGAATTATCTTCAAGAAACGTGAAAATATCGGTGGGCTGATGTCATTCTTTACATGTCCGTTATTGTTGACATTTCCTTTGAAAATCTAAAATAAAAATAAAATGTATTGTTAAATATGTTGATAGGAAACTTCTACAAAAAGCGTTCAAATTATGTTGTCACTGTAGTGATCAGGACATTCAAATCGTATAATCATGTAAGTTCAAAATCTACTACATGCTTAAAGGGGACTGAATTACCATAACCACTACAGAGCATTGTAGCAATTATGGTGCCACGAGTCCCCTGGCATTATCTCTTTGCTAACAGTGAAACCATTTTCGAATGGATTGGCAATTATCTATGCCCCCCACCTCCAGACCCCTGGTCTGACAGATATCATTAAAGCAGAAGTTCCTATTTCTGTATTAGCAATATCAGTTCTGCCCATAATTTGTATTTAATTCACAGATTAAGATTATCAACTGAACCTTCTGAACCATTGGTTTCTGGTCAAAGTTGACAAAATTGACGTTACTAAATTACTAAGGGAGCTTCCTCTTTAATGATATTTGTGAAGAAGGGCCAGACCACTGACACCGAGGAAACCGATTTTCAAAAATGTTTTGACATTTAACAGTGTAAAGAGACTCCTGGCCCCGTAACCACTACAGTAAAACATTTATGATTTCATAATGGTGCCATAAGTTCGCTGAAACCTAGATAAAATATTACCAGGTATATACACCATTCAAGCTCTGCTTCATAATTACATCCTTTAAAAGTATAATCCAAGCAACTTAACCACTGCAGTAGTTATATTGCCTAGAGTCCCATTGAGACCATCCTCCAGCTTAATATCAAACCATTTAAAATGATTTAAAATAAAAATAGAGTTTTTCCAGCACCGAGGGAGTACCCCCATCTAAATAATTATTTATAATAATTATTTATAATCATGATTAATAATTGTGCATGATCAATGTAAAGTTTGTCCTACCTGGATGATGTGGTTTGTTGTGTTGATTGAGATTGTGTTAGAATAGCCTCAATTTACATAAACACACTTGAACACTTTGTTAAGTGTTCTTGCATAGCAAGACCACTTAATATTATCTCACATATATATTATTCTTATTCTTATTATAGCCAAATTTGCCACCCTAACTCCTCCCACAGTTTTTACACTACATAGACAGTAATATACCGAAATGTGCGGATTGTTCCCGATTGGTGTGCTATTACTTTATGGAACGTTTCGCCGAATGGTTCAGGAAATATCGTCGTTTTTGTGGCGAAATTGGTCCTATAGGAATGAATGGCGAAATGTTCAAAACTTGAGTGGGAGCTGACAAAAGCTGAAAAATCAGGACATGATTTCTAAACTGCCACCACTCCCTCATTTTCAAGCCCACCTACACAAATCTTATATCAAAACGTTCAGCTATCCCTGCTGCCACTAAACATGTTCACGGCTAAGCCATAGTCCTGATAGTTGTCACAATATGACCATTTGTTTGCAACTCACGCCGTCCATTGACATTCATTGAAACTCCACTCTAGCCACCTCAAATTTGAAGGGCAATATCTAAACTACGACTGTGCATTCATTTTTAATATTTCAGAGACAAAATGTAGGTCTGGGTCTTGTGATAAAGCACAATATAAAGCTCTTCGCTGTAGGATTTATAGTTTTTAAAATACAACCATTTGAAGATGGCAACTGCCAGTGAAGTGAGCAATTTGGAGCAGTTTGATTTTAACCACTCTTCTCTGCCCTATTTGAAATCTATTAGTTCCTGTTAGGAGTTGGTGGAATGTTCGAGGGATTTGAAAGATTTGAAAGCTCTTCTCTGCCCTTGCTGTAGAGTGAGTGAACCACACTCCAACCTTTCCTTACTCCAGCCACTCCAACCACACAAGTTACTCAAGCCACTCCACCCAGTTACTCCACCCACTCCAGTTGTAGACTACTAAGACTTCGATGAGCTTTAGTGGTTAGGTTACTTAGAGAGTTCCTTTTACTCCTTAACAACGTTGGGACATTCCTGCAAGGGATAGGTTTAACTGCCTTTAGGACGGCAAGGAACGCTCTGCAGATTTGGTGTGAACAGGGTCAAATCCTTGCTCACACCAGTGACCCTAGGCACTTTGTGTTTTTGGAGATTTCCCCAGCGTAAGCCTCCAACTGATAATGCTTATGCATAATGAATTTGTTGAGCAAAACATATCGAGATTCCCTATAATTTAGAATGGCAAAGTTAAAATCCAGAGCTTAGTAAATAGGCCTCTCAGTCAATATGGTTTTTGCAATATATGTTACTGCTCTTGATAGGATTCATAGTTTACAACTGCCTAAAAATTAACCACTGGAAAAGGCTAAGGTTCGTATTATCATTTTGTGAAGATCAATATTTCCATTATAAACATAAAACAATAATATCTTGTTTTCTTACTGTTTAGGGATAGTAAAAATAAATTAAACTTTGGATACTGTACAAACTATGGTATGTCTCTGGAGGGTTATAAAAAGGACAATCCACAAAGAGTTGGTTTGAGATACACACCAAGTAAAAGTACACCTGGATTTTCAACTTGTGTTTTCTAGTCTAAAAATCTCATACAATTCAATTCAATGCTGAGCTTCTCTAAGTTCCTGAGTGGAAGGCTTGCTAGCACACTGGATTCAGTTTTCCCCAACCTAAGCCTTTTAACTGATACAATACTGAAATCTTGGGGAATTATATAGTAAATAGACCACTCAGACAAAATACTCTTTGTAATGTATTTGCATGTTAGAGTATTATTAATTAAAAGGGGATTTGTATAATAAATTTCCAAAATTTTCTGTGGCAGAACCACTGCTTATTCGTCTATTTTTCACTGTATTGTGTGTTTCCCCCTGCATTTCGTGTGCTATGCCTTGTTTTCCTGTTCGGGAGCATCCATACGAACAGAACCCATTCGTCTCCCGAACGGGGACCACGCCTGTGCCCCATTAGAATGTTCACCCCAATTACTTAGAACGTTTACAACAGTAACATAAGTGCAAAACCGCAACCAGTAATTAGAGTGCTCCCCTGGGTGACCAGGGGGTGGGGGGATGGGTGGGGGCAGGGCAGCATTTGTATCCCGAAAGGAGATGCTTCCCTGGCCTGGTGTTCGCACAGGAACACCAGGAACGGAGACTGGTCTGGAAAATGTACTTGTGTTGGGGTTCCTAAGGGTGGTGGGGGCACTTTTGGGGCACTGGCTATTTTGGCAGGCTTTCTGTGCCTGGGAGACAAAGAGACTAGGTCCCTTTTCCGGCGCCCGGGCTCCCAGGCACAGAGGATCCTGGGATGAAAGCCCCTGTCGTTTGGTATCGAAGATCCTTTGCATGTGGGGTGGGCTTTCTGTACCTGGGAGACAAAGAGATTAGGTCCCTTCTCCCGTGCCTTGGCTCCCAGGTACAGAGGATCCTGGGATAGAAACCCCTGTTTGTTTGTGTGGAAGACCCCTTGCAAGGGGTTATGCTTAAAAGCCGTGTGTCACACAATAAAATTGAGTTGTACTCCCAGAACTCAGAGAGTGTCTTGTCCAGTTACTGGGGTGTCCTTATACTTTAAGTGGTTCCAAATTGGCTGAGGGAAGGAATTAGCGGAGGTAACTGGTTGGGTTACCTGGGGTCCGCTACGAGTGGTGGCAGCGGTGGGAATCTGTTGGCGCTATATAAATGGCAATAATAATAATAATGTTACTTCCCAGACTAACAAAACCAGCATTCCTTAACTGAACGGCTTCATAAATTATGCAGCGCTGAAAAGGCAAACCCTGAAGGAGCTTTTGGAAGCCAGTAGACAAGTTGCCGGTACCCGTCCCAAGGCTGAGATCATTGCCGCCCTCATGGAGAGTAATCGCCCTGGTGATGATCTCACTGTCCCGGAGGTCAGTGAGAATGACTTCCAAAGACAAATGAGGATCCGCCTGGCTTACTATGAAGAGAGCCCCTCGCAAGAGATCCTGTCCAGGACCATCTCCGAGGTCCAGGCGTATATTTTGGCACAGCAAGGTCGGGCAGCGGAGATGCCCCCAGCTAGTCTGGCAACTACCGTACAAAAGCCCAAATTGCCATACAATGCCTTCAAGACTTTTGCAGAATCAGAGGAGGGTATTGATGTCTTTTTGCAAGACTTTGAACGCCTCTGCCGTCTGCATAGCATTGCCCCATCGATTGGGTCCCCCCTTTGGCGGGGAAGTTAACTGGGAAAGCTGCAGATGCCTACCGGGCTGTACCAAAAGACGAGCTGCCTTTGCAAAGCAAGTCCTGTTGGCTATGTATGCCTTGACCCCAGAGGCGTACCGCAGGAAGTTTAGGGAATCCAAGAAGGGGAGAAGGATTCCCATACGGAGTGGGCTTGTCGTTTAACACGGGCAGCCCAAAACTAGATGCACTCCGAACATGCCAAGACCCCGGAAGAAATTCTCCAACAGTTCCTGCAGTTTTATAATGGCCTGTCCACAGAAGTGCAAGAATGGGTGAGAGACTGGCAATCCAAGACCCTGACAGAAGCAGCACAGTGGCAGATGAGTATGTGGATGCCCTGCCTGATCTCCTAGAAGATGGGGTGCAAGCAGGGTCCATAGAGAAGGTCCACTTAGGGGACCGGCTGACCAAGAAAGAATGCAGGCAAGCGCAGCAGATGCTGTCTGCAAAGAGAGAGCCGTTCTCTAACCTGCCAGGGTTTACTTCACTAGCCAAACAGAGAGTAAAGACCCCCGACCAACAACCTCTGCGGCAAACCCCGTACAGAATACCAGAGGTGGTTCGGGAGAATATGAGGCAGAAGATCCAGGAGATGCTCCGACTAAGTGTAATCAACCATCCAAGAGTCAGTAGTGCTGGTCCCAAAACAAGATGGAGCCACCCGGTTCTGTGTAGACTACTGGAGGCTCAATTACAAGACGGTCTCGGATGCTTATCCCATGCCTCGTATAGACAAGCTATTAGACAGGATGAATAAATAAGAGAGTGACTACTGCACATGAATCATATGCAGGAGCTTCACATATGGCTACAAATAGTTAGAGCATGGGTCGTCAACCTGGTCCCTACCGCCCACTAGTGGGTGTTTCAAGATTCCGGACACAGCAAGCTGGGGCTTGGACACAGCAAGCTGGGGTTTGGCTGACAGCCCTAATGATCATTATGATTAATCCTCCCCTCGGACTTTGCCAGCCTGTCAGTCCGAGGGGAGGGAGGAGGGAGGAGCTGGAAGCTGGTGTGGCTGCCAACGGCCGCAGGGAGACCTCTCAGTCTCCCTACACACTCTAAAATCATCTCTAAAATCATTTTGGCCGCATGCCCTGCCTCTTAACAGAAGATCCGCCTCCCGCAAACAAACTCTGCCCCCACGCACTTTTCTGGAGAGCTGCCACCGGACCAAGAGGAAACTAAAAGGTATTTACCTTTTTACAGTCCCCTTCCCACCATTCAAATGCCCCCTACCCACTATACAGCCCCCCTACCCACTATACTGCCCCCTATCCACTATACTGCCCCCTACCCACCTCACAGCCCCCCTAACCACTATACAGCACCCCTATTCACCTCACAGTCCCCCTACCCACTATACAGCTCCCCTACCCACCTCACAGCTCCCCTACCCACCTCCTGGCTCCCTAACCATTATACAGCCCCCTACCACTATACAGCCCCTACCACCTCACAGCCCCTACCCACTATAGGTGCAACTACTATACAGCCCCCTACTCCTCGCTCCCCTACCCACTATACTGCCCCCCTACCCACCTCATAGTCCCCCTACCCACTATACAGCCCCCCTATTCACCTCACAGTCCCCCTACCCACTATACAGCCCCCCTATCCACCTCACAATCCCCCTATCCACCTCACAGTCCCCACTTACCCACTATAGAGCTCCCTACCCACCTCACTGCCCCCTCTACCCACTATAGAGCCTCCCTACCCACTATAGAGCCCCCTACCCTCTATACTGCCCCCCTACCCACCATACTGCCCCCTACCCACTATACAGCCCCCTACCCACTTCACTGCCCCCCTACCCACTATACAGCCCCCTACCACCTCACAGCTCCCCTACCGACTATACAGCCCCCCCTACCCTTCACAGCCCCCTGCACCACTATACAGCCCCTACCCTCTGCCCCCTAACAACTATACAGCCCCTATCCCTCACAGTCCCACCTATCCACCTCAGTCCCCTACCTACTATACAGCCCCCCTACCCTCAGTCCCCTACCCACCTCCACAGTCCCCTATCACTATACAGCCTATTTCGCCACAGTCCCACTACACCCACTATAGAGCCCCCCTACCCACTATACAGCCCCCCTACCCACCTCACAGCTCCCCCAACCACTGTACAGCTCCCCTACCCACTATACAGCCCCGTACCCACCTCACAGCTCCCCTACCCACTATACTGCCCCCCTACCCACCTCACAGTCCCCCTACTCACCTCACAGTCCCCCTACCCACTATACAGCCCCCCTATCCACCTCACAGTCCCCCTACCCACTTTCATACTGCCTACCCACCTCACAGACCCCTACCCACTATACAGCCCCCTATTCACCTCACAGCCCCCATACCAACTCACAGTCTCCCTACCCACCATAAAGAACCCCTACCCAGCTTACAGAACACCTACCCACCTCACAGCCCCCCATCCACCTTACAAAAATTGAACCAGATAATATTTAGTCTCGCAGCATCAACCTCAAGTACCTCATTAATCACTAGTAAAGTTAATTTCAATTTACTTTATTGTTTTCTCATTAAACTTTATAAAGTTACAAACATTATGGATAAAGTAGAAATAAAAAGATAAATGTACGTACATTTATTTTATTTTTAAAATAAACTCAGGACAAAATGTAGAAACTATTTAGCATGGGTGGTTTTTGGCGGTTGTAGATGCATAACAGATTTTAGGGGTCAAATTTAGAAAAAGTGTGGTTTTTTTACATTTCTTTGTAATATTCCGCACTTGCACGAAAACTGGTGGGTGGTAAGGAAATTTTTCCATCAAGAAAGATGTATTAGTGGGCAGTAGGTAGAAAAAGGTTGACTACCCCTGAGTTAGAGAAACCCAGCAAAGTGGAAGTTTCACTACAAGATTACTATAAATGGGTAGAAGCCACTTCATTAGGATAAAAACATATAACTTTATTAGCTAAGATTAAAAAGGAATAAATGTGTCTACAAACGTGAACAAACTAGTGTGGCTAGTGGGCTGAAAATATTGTAACAACAGATATTCTTCGACAGAAAAAAGGGGATTAACCACGGTTAAATATAAGGTCAGTAAAGAACAAGTTAATACATTTAGATCACATAGAAGAGGAGTGTCAGAAAACTGGACACTGTGTCTAGGCAACATTGCCGCAATATATAAAAAATACAAAGTATTATTTAAGAGCTCTTGCTTAGGAGAGGTTAAAATTAAGTAATCAATTTACACATGTGGTAGTAGGCAGGGAGTAAGTATAGATGCATTCATATAAAAGATATACCCGTTAAATAAACCGCTTGAGCCATAATGGCATCATTAGATGGATACTTAGAAAAAGGAGTAATGATGCGGCAGTGCTAAGTTAGATGAACAAAACGTCAATATGTACTCTGCCTATGACTTCTAATAAAATTAGATAGATTATGAATAAATCTTAATACTAGATAAACTAAGAACTCCCTTGAACTGCTTCGAGGCAGTTCCCAGTACCCACTAAGAAGCCCTTTCCTAAAGCTGAAATAGCCAAACAACCAAGCCACACTGTGAAACAAACTAAGTGCACATCAGTGAATAGTGCTCTGGAGTGCCGTCAACACGACGTGCGTTTCGGCGCAGCTCACGCCTTTCTCAAGAGATATGAATCATTAGACAGGATGGTTCGTGGTCAGTACCTCACCACTATAGATTTGTGTAAGGGGTACTAGCAGTTACCCAGAGCAGTAGATGCTATTCCCAAGTTGGCATTTGTCACTCCATTTGGCCTATACCAATTTAAGGTAATGCCATTTGGAATGAAGAATGCCCCGTCCACTTTCCAAAGGATGGTGGACCAGCTGCTGGATCGCCTCCAGGATTATGCGTGTGCATACCTGGACGACATAGCCATATATAGCGACACTTGGGAGCAACACCTGATACACGTGGGATCGGTACTAGACAGAATCAGGGAGGCAGGGTTGATGTTAAAACCTAGTGAGTGCCCTATAGGGATGGCAGAAGTGCAGTACCTGGGACACCAGGTAGGGTGTGGGAACCAGAAGCCAGAGCCAGCCAAGGTTGAGGCAGTAGCTCACTGGCCATGTCCCTGCACTAAGACCCAAGTGATGGTTTTTCTAGGGACTGCTGGCTACTGTTGGAAGTTTGTCCTTAACTACAGTGCCCTAGCTAAGCCCCTAACTGACCTGACCAAAAAGAACCTGCCTAGGCAGAGTGAGCAGGCGTTCCAAGCCCTCCAGAACTCCCTGATAAATGCCTGTCCTGGCTGCTCCTAGTCCGAATAAACATTTTCTCATCCACACAGATGCTTTTATGTGGGGCGGGATTTCTATACCTGGGAGAAAAAGAGACTAGGTCCCTTTTCCTTCGCCTTGGCTCCCAGGTAGAGAGGATCCTGGGATGGAAACCACTGTTTGTTTGTGTGGAAGACACCTTGCAAGGGGTTATGCATAAAAGCCATGTATGTCTCGTCCAGTTACTGGGGGAATGGGTGGTCTTATACTTTAAGTGGTTCCAGAGTGGCTGAGGGAAGGAATTAGCGGAGGTAACCGATCGGGTTACCCGGAGTCCGCTACACAACAAACATGCATTAATAAAATAATAAGCATGAAAGTTAGGATGCTAGGTTGCCGAAACCAAGACAGAAAAAAAGCTCTTGAGCTCTTGAGCATGCTCTTGAGTTGACCATGTGCCATTCAATCCCATTATCCACTTTGCCACAGTATTTTTACACATATCAAGTTAAATAACATGTTTTATGTTTTTGTTGGATATTAATTGTGCATGCCACAATCTATATTTCCATGTAAATTTGCAAGGATAAGTGGATCACACATCAATCTATAACATTTAGGAATTAAAAGTTGCAGTGAGCAATGCTGCTTAGTACATCTCCAGCATAGAACTGGGGGGAGACTGGGACACTCATAACAATATTTTAGCATGTCCTCCACACATGTCAAACAGTTTAAGAATGGTTTGATATAAACCAAGGGTGTTCCCAGCACCACGGCACAGCCCTCATTTCGGCCATTTTGCTAATACTCAATTAGCACTTCTGCATTATCAATGTAAATCTAATCCACCCTGCAGGCTGCAAGATATTGATTGGCTTGGAACGCTGGGGGTAGTATGAAACTGAAAATGTGGAAGAGTTTGGTGAAGCTAGGAGCAGTCCCTTGGTGCCGGGAAGAGCTTCGGTTTACATAAAGTCAACATTTTGGTATTGGAGCAGTAATGGTACCAATAGACTCTAAACTATCTAACCACTACAGTGAGCTTTAGTGGTTAGGTTGCCTAAAGTGTTCATTTAAACATTATTTAACTACAATTTAAAAATTAGACCACAATAACATTTGATTAACATTTCAT
>OW240912.1:86237930-86301802 GCA_933207985.1 Pelobates cultripes | reverse complement strand
CAATCAGCATCTCCTCATAGAGATGAATTGAATCAATGAATCTCTATGAGGAATGTTCAGTGACTGCATGCAGAGGGAGGAGATACTGAATGTTTGGATGCATTTTAGGCAGCCATGATCCAGGAAGGATCTCTAACAGCCATCTGAGGAGTGGCCAGTGAAGTTATCACTAGGCTGTAATGTAAACACTGCATTTTCTCTGAAAAGACAGTGATTACAGCAAAAAGCATGACAATGATTCTACACACCAGAACAAATTCAATAAGCTGTAGTTGCTCTGGTGACTATAGTGTCCCTTTAATGAACCAAATGCATAGTGCCTCTGAGACAAACAGTGCTGAATTTGGAAGACCAGCATTGAAGATGACCATCTAATCTTCCCTTTTTTTCTATGGGTTACTGAGTAGTAGTTTACCATAGAAAGGCACAAAATGGAAGCAGTAGCTGAAGAGAGCTGAGTTACAGTTATTATCAGGGGTTTGAATAATAATTTAATGTTCTGCACAAAAAACATTTGAGCTGACTATCAAGATGATTAAACAATGATGAGCATGACATTTAGGTGGGCAACTTGCCAGAAACAAGACATAAACAAAAGCTTCTGACTAAGCATGCTCTTTAGTTGACCGTCTGCCATTCTATCTCATGACCACTTTTTTCCTAAGTATGCTCTTGAGCTGACTATCTCCCACTTCAATACCATGACTGTGTGTGCCCTAACTTTGCTCTTGAATTGGCCATCTGCCATTCAATCCCGTGGCCCACTATGTCACACTACCCCAATACAGTTTTTCAAATGTCTCAAGCTAAATAATAAACATGTTTTTGCTGCATACTGATTTTTATAATCTATGTTTTCATGTAGATTTGCATGGAAGACTGGATGACACATTGGCCTGTTTGGACATGGAAAAATGCAGGGTGATTAATGTTGTTTGGTACATCTCTACCATGAAACTGGAGGCAGAACAAAGCTCCCAAACTATGTTTGAACCCTCCACCCACCAAGCATGAATGAGGCTGAGAGGGTAAACTGACCTAACAATCCAAAAACAATTCATTTTAAGCTCTCTTACTACTGTCCAGTGGATTGCAGAAGGAGATGTTATTAAACCATGGTTGCCCATTTACTCTCTGACAAAGCCTCACACCTCCACCTTGTGAGGGAATAGAATGAACATTGTTGCCTGATCCTGTGCTGTTTAACAAGGAATCTTTGAACTCTGTTTCATTTTATTTGCTCATTGGGGTAAATATTGTGAATTACATCTATATATTATCCTCCAATATGTCCCAATACCTACTGAATTATCCTCTTCAGACAGAGTTAATTCAGAGTTTAGTAACTAACCCTGGTTATATTGACTCCAGACAAACAATAATAAGTTAATATAGAGATCATGTGGAAATACATCTTCTTGTCGGGTAGCCCCAGTTTGTTATTGCTGTGATCAAATTCCAGAAATCTGAAAAAAATGCAATTCACGGGAACACACATGATGAAGAAAAGACTAGAAAAATTTAACTAAATGGTTTTTACAAAAAAAATATAATTTTAATTTATTCTTCGTTGCTAATTTGAGAAATTTCCATCATGTTCTTAAAAGAAGGTAAACAGTGACCAGTTGAGGCCCTACCAGTTATAACAGAACACTATTATATGGATATTGGACTTTAACCCAAAATGAGAAAATGGCGATTCTGTTGCTAAGATTTCCTTATTATAAATATTTGTATTAAAATCACAACATGCACAATCTGCATGAATTACAGATTGAACTAGGCAAAGCTACAATGATAATAGAGAACTGAAGTAGTGTTTGAAAGTATTATCAATAAGAAGATGTTGGAGGGCCAGGATAATGCATTCAAAATCTTGAAAAAAGAAGACCATTCATATCTGGCTGTTGTGGTCTACTGCAGTAATTCTTAACCTTTGGATCTTGACCCCTAATTGGGTCCCTATTCTATTTAGGGGATCCCCATAAGTGGTAATATGTATAGCTCGGAAAAATGTTCTGTGATGTGTTAGAATTACTGGGCTTCTCTTGTTTTTAAAAAAAACAAAAAATGCCACAAAAGTCACCTATAACCCAGAGCTGGGACAGTCTCCTTATACAATTCAAGGAAATCAGCAATTATAATCATTTTAGTCAAATCCAGAGCAATAGGGGGAAAATGGGGGCATAGATCACATGCATGGCAATAGGCATGCTCTCTTAATCACATGCTTCTCATAGCAAAACGCTGCATCCAATGTGTCTCTATAAGAAGCAGTTGGTGTGTTTGCCATCATCATGCTGTACATGACGATGCTTAACATGAAGACCTTTGATTTATAGATCCAATGAGGAATCACCTCTAGTAGCAGTCAGTTTGACAGCCACTATATATGTGTTCTCTGACAAATCCAAATATTGCCATTTCTTATTAAATCAGAATTAAGTAATCAGAATGAAGTTGTTATGGTGTCAGAAGGTCCGTTGTACCAACTTACCTTTAGCGGTTAAACTGTTCACAAGTGGTTTAACACCAAAGTCTTGAATCCAGCACAAGTTTAGCTTTGCCCTTGTCCTTCCTCTTATCTCTGTTTTTTAAAGAATGAGCCTCCGACAGTGGCGCCGCTGAATGGCTTAGAGTGACAGCTGATACTCTCAGCCAATCAGTCGCTGCCCATTCATAAAAATAGATTGAAAAAAATATGTACTTCTCTCAAACCATTTTGTGAATAGAAAGCTAATGATTGGGATAGCTAAGTAGCACTGGATTCAAGACTTTGGTGTTAAACCATCTGTGAACAGATTAACCCCTAAAGGTAAGCCTGGTGCCAGTAATGTCCTGACACCATAACAACTTCCTTCCAATTAAACATTTTGGTGCCCCGAATGTTCTTTTAAGATGAAGTTGATAGGTGTGTTGAGTGTCACTTTAAGAACCACTAGTGTACAGTAATCACAGTCCACCTTTAACTATTATTCAAGTTATTGTTTGAAACAACAGATTTATAGTGTTAAAAAAGTAGCAATTCTGAACATACGCTACCGTTGGCGCATGTCTCACACGCTAATGGTGACACACGGAGACTCCACGCACCTCCTACAGGACTTACAAGAGGCAGCAACACTACTACAAGACCCCACTACCGCCTCCAAACCTTCACGCACCTGGAACCCAGCGGCGATCACCCCGTTCATCCCACGGGGAGCCGAGACTGGATCATACGTGGCAGCCACATCCTGAGGACAATATCACTTTCAGTCCTATCTAGATGGGATATGTTTAACTGTTTTAATTTTTCAAAGCTTTGGTTTACAAGTTGCTGGTTCCAATGAAATACAACACACAGCTTACACTCACGACCCCGGATGGCACAATAGGGCAGACATGCTCCAGTGAATTTATAACCCTAACTTAGCTTATCCAAGGATCACAGGGGGGACATCAGAAGCAGTTATCCAACTAAACACTATCTGTACCCATCTTATATAGCTCAAACCAAAGCATGTTGTATTTCTACTATTATACTCGTATTAACCTATTATCAGTCTAGAAAACACAGCCCCACGTAACAAAGTATGAAAACTTAGCCTAGACCTTGATCGCTAGCCTACTGAATACTTCATTATCATAAAAAAATGTACAATGTATATGCAGCCACACTGTTTTCCATTGTTTAATGCTCTGTTTGCACTAGCTATCGTGGCAGTGCAAATCTGCGTGTTAACTCATGCACAACCTAAATAAAGAATAAAAAAAAAAAAAAAAAAGTAGCAATTCTGTAAGGTCCCTTGATGGTCCATCTACAAATACATGTTCAAATGTCTTGATAAATAGACGGAATAAAGGTTGGATTTTACAGCATCTCTTACAGACCAGGACCAAGGGGGAACTTAAACCAAACTATTATCCTTCCTCATCTTCTTTTTGACAAAGCTGTTGTTGATGTCACAAAATTTAGCACCAACACATCATGGCTGTTACAAATTTTAGCATCACAAAATCACCAACTATCACATTATTAATTAGTTGGAGATATTCTTCCTGCAGAATAGATTATAACAGTTGCCGAAATAATAAATACTTCAAATAAATTATGAAAGAAAAAAAATACACTGGCACCACTGAAATCTTCTCAATATATATATATATAAATATCCCAACACCACAGTTCTTTTCTCCTTCCTCTCTCCTAGTATGCACTCAGTATATGTGTATCTGTGTATATGCCAGTTAGTTCACCTCTCTCTTGTTCTGTGGCAGAAATACTTTATATTACATTAGGCTGCTCCTCACGTTGCACCCTAATCTCAATTACTTAGGTGGTGTGGTCATGATTGGATAGCGTACCTGTCTATGCAGAATGTTCTTGTTCCTTGCTACATTACAGCACACATTGTTGGTAAAGGATAGTACATAGAGAAGCTTGGTAATGTCATACCCCGGCCCTGCCGCTGTGTTAGTTTCCTGCCTCTCTATCCACAAACCGCCTGCTTCTGATACACACTAAGATGTATGGAATCCTGGCCCCAACAAACTGTCTGGTGATAAGTGGGGATCATTGAAACCATCTTCCACTTGTGCTACAGCTTTGCATGCATTAGACCAGTTACTTGTTGCCTATTTTGTGCAGTCTCTGAACAGATCTAGCTTTTTTAAATCCAATTATTGTTCATTGTATGACTTCGGCATGTTCAAGACCAGCCTAGTATCGCCTACCATAAAGAATGTACAGAAGTGCCTGTGTTTTTTTTTTGTTAGCATCCATAGTTAACCTGAATTCTTTATCCTTTTTGTTGTTTTTAGCATTATTGTCTTTTTTTTGGGTGGCAGTAAATAAAGTGGCTGTAATAGATTAAGATTTGGAATTGGTTAACTGGTCGTTGCTAAACAATTTGAGGTTGGGAGTTTTCTATGTGTGTGAATATGTTTTGTGATACTACTGTTTTGGAAATAACTGAGTAAATAAATACCTTTTCCATTGAAATGGATTGATCCATGTAGGGTATCCAATCTTTCCCATTTTCGCTGTAATGGATAGTGTAGGTTTTCACAAACATTTCAGTACCTAATGACTTGACGCCTTGCGTTGCTATTGCAGTAATCTTCTTTGTCTGTAGAAAATTGATTTGCAGCCATTGCTGATTGTTGTTTGACTGCAATAAAAACAAAACATAAAACAATATGTAAACATAACTATTCATCATAGTTCAATATAATGATGGTGTCCATTTGTATTATACATATCGGGTGCATTTCTACGGCGACTTTAGGAGCCAGAGGGTGGATTGTAAAAATAAAATGTGCCGACCTACTGCAAGTTTCAGCAACTTACATTGAGTCAGGTACGTTTCTAGTCAAAATCCAAAACTGTTTACCAATGAAACTGGAGGAAAATAAAACACATTTGGAGGCTTGACAAATACCCAAGGTATTATGGGTTGGAAATTGCATTATGCCAATTACAGCCATTTTATAACAAGTCTTGCTCGTCCACCTGATCTGTTTGATCATGTTAGGCTGAAGCAACTGAAATCGTAGATCCACACCCTTATGTACTTATTGTAAGCCTGAATACACACTGTAGTCTTAGCTCTGCCATAAACAAGGACAGACACCTAACTCTTGTGTTTAGTAGGCACGCATCCCTTATTTATTTATTTTTTTTGATAATTATGTTTTTTTTTTGTCAATCTTTTTTTTATTGAGATGATAGCATTATACAGAAGAGAAAAATAGTAATTCAGAGCATGTCAGCTTAGCAGCAAGGTCAACATACAAGGTCTGTCATGTAATACTCTGAACAAGAAAGACATCTCTCTTTGGGTTTAGTGTATGTCACAGGCTCGGTATTAGACTAAGGATATACGTCTAGCTTGACAGTATAACATATTCTCACAGAAGGAGAAACTGTCTAGACTAAGGCAAATAAACTTAATAGGTAATATCAGGCAGGGTATACACATCTAGGAGGTTGTGAGCAGGGCTGGCCTTAGGGGTGTGCGAGCTGTGCGGCCGCACAGGGCGCCATGGACCAGGGGGCGCCCTGTGGCTGACAAAGCTCACACATGGCCGGGTGACAGGAGTGCAAAAAAAAAATTTGAGGCGGCGGGGACGGGGTTTATCGCGTGGCTGAGGCGGGGCTTATACCTACCTGAAGTCCCTGGTAACTGCTGCACAGGAAGAGGGAAGCAGGAAGGAGTCCCTGCTTCCCCAACAACTAACTGCTTCCACTCTCCCTTCCAGCCATAATGGAAAGAGGTATGTGTCTGCCTGCCTGCCTGTGTGTGACTGTTTGCCTGTTTGTGTGACTGTCTGTCTTTGTGTCTGCCTGCCTGTGTGTGTGTGACTGCCTGCCTGTGTGTGTGTGTGTGACTGTCTGTGTGTGTGTGTGTGACTGGCTGACTGCCTGCTTGTGTGTGACTGCCTGCCTGTGTGTGTGTGTGAGACTGTCTGTGTGTGTGACTGTCTGACTGCCTGCTTGTGTGTGACTGCCCGCCTGTGTGTGTGTGTGACTGTCTGACTGTCTGCTTGCGTGTGACTGTTTGCCTGTGTGTGTGTGACTGTCTACCTGTGTGTGAGACTGTCTGTCTGTGTGTGTGACTGTCTGACTGCCTGTGTGTGACTGTTTGCATGTGCGTGTGTGTGTGTCTGCCTGCCTGTGTGTGTCTGCCTGCCTGTGTGTGACTGTCTGTCTGCCTGCCTGTGTGTGACTGTTTGCCTGTGTGTGTGTGTGTGTGTGTGACTGTCTGCCTGTGTGTGTGTCTGTGTGTGTGTGTGACTGTCTGCCTTTGTGTGTGTGTGTGAGTGTGTGTGTGACTGTCTGCCTGCCTGTGTGACTGTCTGTCTGTGTGTGACTCCAATTGTGTGTGTCGCTATAGCTGTGCCATTGTGTGTGCCTGTATGTGTGCCTTTCAGCGTGAGTGTCTGCATACCTGTAACCGAGTGTGTATGACTGTCTGCTTGTAAAAGAGTATGTGTGACTGTTTGTTTGTGACTGTGTGTGTGACTGTCTGCCTGTAACTGTTCATGATTTTGTGCCTGTAACTGTGTGTGACTGTCTGCCTTTAACTGTGTTTTTGGCTCTGTGACTGTCTGCCTGTAACTGAGCATGTGTGACTGTCTGCCTGTAACTGTGTGTGTGACTGTCTGCCTCTAACTGAGCGTGTCTGTTTGTCTGCTTGTAACTGTTTGTTTGACTGTCTACCTTTGCCTGTGTGTGTGACTGTATATATATAAGGCAACTTGTTGGGGGGGGGACACATCGTGAATACTTTTCGCGCAGGGAGCCTAATGGACTAAGGCCGACCCTGGTTGTGAGGCACGAGGTTTAGAAGTGATAAGTATACCAAAACATGAGTCATTTGTTAAACATGCTAAACTGTGCAAAGGTAGTAAATAAGATTAAAACACACACAAAACAAAACTCAGTGTTTAGGTGATTTGCCCTTCACCTAAATTACCTAAGTGAGAGTGTAGCGCTATTAGATTAAATAGACGCTTACCCCACAATGGATGGAGGGGAATCAAATAGCATATGAAAGATAAATGAGAAAGAAAGACACTAATAATGTAAATCTGTTGGTGAGATAACTGGATATAACTAATAGGTAATCCAAACTCACATTTTTCAGAGCCTTTTCAGATATAGGCTCCAAACACCACACTTGGTGCACTTCTCAGGTGGCAACCAGACCAGTTTTCCAGGTTCAAGCAAAAGCATAGTTAGAGTCGTTGGTGAAGATTAAGAATAAAATACATAAAAAGAAGAAAACAAAAGCATAAACACAATGAGTGATGGTAGCAGACATTTCAATGTCGGGATAAAGGTGGCCCTATCCAGAAAGCCCAGCATCAGTCTATTACCCGGCTTGGGGATGCGAGCCCTCCAGCCCTGGGCTATGAGGAAGACCAGCATCTCGGGGCAACAGATTTGGATTCTCCGACATTAGGCCAAGTCTCCCCATTCAAGGGACGGCAAAGCTCTTGGTGGTACGTCGCATCAAGCGACGGTGGTTCTTCAGTCTGTGGCAAATGCAGGGGTATTCTATCCTCGGTGGTCTTTCACCCAGGTGGGCCTAATGGAGCAGTTCCAGATCCTTGATGCGAGGATGCGCCCGCAGGGGACCCACTCACCTCCCGCTGATCTCTACTGTGCCCTTCCTCCTGGTTCTGGTGCGATGTCTCCATACCATGGGCCTCCAGTTTCGCCCAGAATCTTGCAAAAAGCATATCCACATTATGTAGTAGTCGCTCAAAGGGGTCTGGCATGGTTCTCGCCGATTGTGTTTTGCTAGGCATAGTTAAATCAAGCATGGTCGCCATTTTAGGGGGGGACAGCTTGGTACAGGTCTCACTCCGACGGGTGGAGGACTCGGAGAGTGGCCGTCTCTCCTCAGCCCATGCTTGTGTAGGCCGTAAGCCTCAATGTCAGCGTTCCAGTAGCGTAAGCGCTGAATTTTAGTATTCCCTGGTGCGCCGTTATCCCCATGACTGGAAGATTATCGCCACCAGTCCGGGTGAGCAAGCGGCTCAGGATTATCGTTGAGTAAATGACCCAGTTTGTGCAGCTCAGGCGATGCACGTGTTATTAGCGCGGTATCCAGGCTCCGCCCCCGAAATCATATTTTTATTGAAGTTTTTTTTTTCCGATCGTAATACAACATACAGTAATAGTATACAGTTGGTAATCTGTTACAGAATTACATCAGTTCTCCCCACAGTGATCATTGCAACTCCCCTGTGGCTCCCGATTTAGGTTTGCAAGAAGAAATACAAGCCTACTGGCAGTAGGCACACTTCTTGTTCCTAAATTAACTTCCAGCAGGTCCTCCTGACACAATGCAGATGTAGTGGAGATTCAATACTCCAAGCTAGTATCTCCACTGAAGTCCTCTCCGGTTGGAAGAAATGATGCTGTAAGTATTATAGCCCATCTCCCCAAGCACTAGACAACACTTAGTGAAGGGGAGAACAACAACCTTTATTAAAAACAGAGCATCTATTTATACCCCCAAGGGTAGGGTTACAGTGGTATCCAATGGCAGTATGGAATTTAGATAGAACCACACTACATATCCGAAGCCAACCTATAGTAGCATGGACTTGGGATAGCAACCAATTACACTACAAAGCTACAACCAGTGTGAATGGAGCCTTGTAATTACCAGGAAGGGTGGGGACAGACAATAACAAGGGATGAAGACAACATAAAAGATTTAAAGGAGTGGCAGCCAGTTCGAGCTGGTCTGGAAGTGTCCCTGGAACAATAGGACAATGCCCTGTTGGGGGAACAATAAGACAAGAAAAGGTGCAGGGGGACAATCAATACATTATACACACCAGGGTGACCAAAACACAAGAGTAATCTGGGGACTTTCATAAAGTGTTTGCTTTCCATCCCCAGCGATGGTGACTACTGTCACACAGAGGTTTCCATATTTTTTGGCTGGGTGTGAGCTAATTGCTTTGGGAACCAGTTACAATTTGCCTTATTGTCCCACATGCCACATTCTCCAGTCTAATAATGCATTCTGAAAAAGAGGACACTGGTATCATAATTATTCACATCTCAGTGGGACCTTTTGTTAAAGGACCACTATAGTGCTAGGAAAACAAACTCTTTTTTCTGGCACTATAGTGCCCTGGGGACTCTCCTCCCTCTTCCGACGAATGCGCGCACACTCAGTCAGTCCATTGGAAAGCATTCTCAAAGCACGGAAGCGCCTGTAGCGGCTGTCAATGAGACAGCCACTAGAGGCTGGATTAACCCATATGTAAACATAGCAATTTCTCTGAAACTGCTATGTTTACAGCAGGAAGGGTTAACACTAGGTGGACCTGGCACCCAGACCACTTAATTGAGCTGAAATGGTCTGGGTGCCTATAGTGGTTCTTTAAGGAGGGATTCATGAGTGCCCACACTATCTTCCTCTTAGTTCCTAAACACTAACTTCTTATTCTTTATCCGCCAAGCAAATATTTTGCGCACTGGTATGACGACTGTATCCAGTTTTGTACCTTCATAACAAAACCTGTAGTTACCAATCTTTGTGCATTGACATGCAGGTATGTTACCTTATATATAATAAAACCATAAATATATAACCAGGTGGGAGCTCACTAGAGTGTCACTAATTTACCTCATATCTGACATTACGGACAGCAATTCAGATGTTTCTTTAGAAATGAGATTAGAATGCGTTGTTATATATATGTACCCAGTTAGTTGTGATGTTAATATGTGCTGTACCTTTGCTTGCCAGGCATTCACACTGCCTTGGTTATTGAGACGGGCCAAGGTAGGTTTCCATGACTTGTACCAGGATTGCTTATATGATGAGGCTGTTATTTGTTCATCCTTGATAAGATTATTTTCCATGCCCAACGGTACAGAGCAACCTAGGAAGGACCATAAACAACATTAAAATGAATGGATTTTAACATTTAAATATAAATGCGGGTCTCAGAGTGTTTTCCATTGGTTACATAGCACTCTGAGTATCTCAGACTCGAGTCTGGCAAATTTAAAGGGACAGGGCCAAAACCTGTTTAAGTTCCTGAAGCGGTTATGACGCAGGCATCCAGCCCCTACCTTTGTTTGTAATGTGCTGCAATTTGTTTGTGGGAAAAAAACGAAATCTTTTATTGCCTTACTTCAACCTCTCAGCTGTCAATTAGGCAGCCACAATAAACATTTCCCTATAAGAAATATCAGCTTAATATATATTTTAATTTGACATCTGAGAAAAAAAAAAGTAAAGAAAAACAAACAGGTCCAGTCATAGAAAAAACAATTACAGTTGTTTAGGCAGGTGATCTGTTATTCCCTCACTATAATTACTGATAAATTGTGTAACTGATAGAATATATTATATTCAGGCCATTTCACCTGTAGTGATTTTGTCATATATCTGGTTACATTAACAGGACACTGTAGTCACCAGAACAACTTATTATTGTATTTGTTGTGGTGAGTATAATCATTCCCTTCAGGCTTTTTGCAGTTAAGACTTTTTTTCCAGAAAAAAATGCAGTGTTTACATTACAGCCTAGGGTTACCTCCACTGGCCACTCCTCAAATGGCTACTAGAGGTGCTTCCTGGGGCAGTGCTGCACAGTGTGCAGCACTGACATTTAGTGTCTCCACCCTCTCCATGGTGACAGTGAACTTTCCACATAGAGATGCACTGATACAATGCATCTCTCTGATGGGCTGCTGATTGGACAGGGCTATGTTTGGCTTGTGATGGCTCTGCCCCTGTTCTGCCTCCTTGACAAGCTCATCCAATCCAATGCTTTCCTATGTGAAAGCATTGTGAGTGGCGTGGGTGAACATTTCTAATGATGTCAGCCAAGCAGGCAGGTCATAGACAGAGCCAGCAGCAGCAGACTGGAATAAAGGTATGATTTTACTATATTTAGAGGAGCAAGGGGAGGGGTGGGGATGGGGAGGCGGGAGCAGGGGCTAGATGGTGATTTTAACATTATAGGGTCAGGAATACATGTTTGTGTTCCTGACCCTATAGTAATCCTTAAACACTTTTTAGGATGCAACTTGTGGGTAAGACGGTACACTGTCTTATTACAAGAAGGAAAGAGCAATTAGAAAGCACATAAAACCCTTATAGGGAATATATGTACACCATCTGAAATTCCAGATAGTTAACAGGGTTAAACATAAGCTGAGCGAAGGGGATAGAAGCAAAGTTCTGTCCAAAACAGCATTTTGTATTTTCCCATTAGCTACACAAAAACCAAAGAGAAGTGAACATATATTTTTTTTATCAGTAAATGATGCATTTCTTAATGGAAATGTCTGTTTATGTTGAATAATATGATTAATTATTCCTACACAGATTTATCTTAATCATGATAATGTAAACACTGCATTTTCTCAGAAAAGACCATGTTTACAGCAAAAAGCCTGAAGGTAATGATTCTACTCACCAGAACAAATTCAATAAGCTGTAGTTGTTCTGGTGACTATAGTGTCCCTTTAATAATGGTTTTTAATAGTGTGATTCCCCCCCCCCAACAGATTTAATTTGTATCATAAGAGTCCACTCATTTACCACAGTGATTATGTTTTAGTTTTTCCCTTAATACCACAGTTTGATAGTCCACCATCAAGTCTAAGAGGAAATTAACATTCTAAGCACCATAACCACTACAGCACATTCCCACAGGCTCCCTATGCCGGAAGTGCCATAGTTGGCACCCAAATAGTTTCAGATTGGTTTGACTTCTCCTCGCCCCCTCTCAGCAGCCAGGAAAGCCAGAAGCATGCCCTTTTTGTATGCTCATTTATTTATTTTTTACAGAATTTTTCTACAGCTACATCATTCTATCCTGGCCATTGTATGTTCAAACCGATATGTAAACTTTAAGCTTAGCTTAGGATAGAGTGATCCCTGTTTCAGCTGAATGCACACCGAAGACCTGTCTGTGAGACCACAGACTCCAGTGGCAGTGACATTTTCTCGCATTATGGTTAAAACAGTTAATATGTCGGTTGATACAGTTAAGATGTTAAACAGTAATTTAAATCTGTCGGAAATGCTACCCAGCTCTAAACGGATGTTATTTCTTTATTTAGACAATCACATTTCTCCATAGCTGTCATCCATAGCAAAAAAACAAAATAAAATAAAATCTATTTACCTTGTATTTCACATCCCAAAAATTCCAGACGAAGTGTTGGTCTGTTGTTGAATTTTATTGGGTAGATTCTTATAAATCTGGCAGCAATTGGAGGATCGAAACTGTTTTCTTTTATAGAGGATGAATCAGTATTGCCTTCAAAAAACTATAAAGCATTTATATTAATTTAATAATATATTTTCAAAAAATAAACAATTAATATGGATTACCTTTCCTGTGAATTATGAATACCACATTGCTCAATTAGGGTTCTGGTCAGTCTTTTTGCATTAGAAAGGGATTGTGAATGCTGCCTCCCACACTGTATTTAAGGTTTTATGGCTCAAGGTGGAGGGCTGCACTCTAGAAGCCAAACAAATGATGTGTGGATCAGGTCACACTACAGGGCTTCTTTACAGGCAGCAATAACAATCTCCAAGGGAATTTCAGACCCTTAGGTAATGCCCACAGAGTGATTGTTTTTAGAATGTTACAGCCTTTTACCCAAAATGCAGTCAGATTCCAATGAATGCATGATACGAGCATGTTATTTTTACATTTTTCTCTATCTACTTTTGCTATACCTACTGTATGTAACAAAAAATGCATTTGTTTTTCATACTAATATGTACTACTAAGGTAAGGGCTACTATAATCATTGCACTATAATCATTACACTGCTATAATATTTCTCCTCTGGTGGTACTTCTGGTGACGTTTTGATTGTAAACTACACCAAAAAATCCAAATAAAGACAAAATTGCTGCTTGTTCTGGTTCTGTTAAAGGGACGCTATAGTCACTAGAACAACTACAGCTTATTGAATTTGTTCTGGTGAGTAGAATCATTACCTTCAGGCTTTTTGCTGTAAACACTGTCTTTTCTGAGAAAATGCAGTGTTTACATCACAGCCTAGTGATAACTTCACTGGCCACTCCTCAGATAGCTGTTAGAGATCCTTCCTGGGTCATGGCTGTCTAAAATGAATCCAAACATTCAGTGTCTCCTCCCTCTGCATGCAGACACTTAACTTTCCTCATAGAGATTCATTGATTCAATTCATCACTATGAGGAGATGCTGATTGGCCAGGGCACTGTTTGAATTGTGCTGGCTCTGCCCCTGATCTGCCTCCTTGTCAGTCTCAGCCAATCCTATGGAGAAGCACTGTGATTGGATCAGGCCACCACTTCTGATGATGTCAGCAGACAGCTTGCTATTCTGAGGCAAACAGCATGCAGAGCTACAGATTCAGGCTTGAATACAAGTAAGATATTGCTATATTTAGGGAGGCATGAAGGGTGCATGGGGGCTAGATGGTGGTTTTAACACTATAGGGTCAGGGATACATGTTTGTAAAGGCTTACTCGAACCACCATGACCACTTTAGGTATTTGACTAGTTGCACCTCGAGCACACGTGGCATTGGCAGCCAAGAACTCTGTTTCAGACTGCCTAATGTCAATTATGTGCATAAATTATGTCTGTTGTCATTGGGCACTGAATGCTGACAACAGAAGTTAAAATCTGCCCTTTGCAGGCAGAGTGCCTGCAAGGAGAAGCTAGCACTCCCTCCTTCCTCCCACTGTCACTTATTTTTTTTATTTTTTTTTTAAAGAGCCTCCCTCTTTTCGCCATCTCTGAGCTGCTGAATTGGTATAATCACAGGCTTCTCTAAGACCGTGTGGCTGCCAAGAAGGGATGCGGAAACGCAGTACCAGGATCTTTGCCCTGCTTTGAATTAAAGGTATTACAGCGAAATTGAGTGTGGCATCTTCTCCACAATGGGCAATAGGGCATATTACACAGGGAAGATCCCCTTCTCAAAAGCGTTTACTATCTATGTAATTATCATTAAAGAAATTTGTTTAGTAAGGTCAAAATTATTGTTTAGGAACTTTTTAAAAAACCTTTGCAATGTATGCATTCAATATATTTACCTTTTGCTTTGCAGTGCTGTTTCCTTTAAAACCTATCCACTTTTTCCGATCCTTACTGTACATAACAACAAACTCTCTGGTGTAGTATTGAGTAAAATATTTACTGGCTCCTTGTGTCATTATCCCGGTGATTAATAATTGTTTTTGAAAATCAATCTGAAATGTAAGTGTAACCACAAATTAGTAAAAAAAATAATAATTGTAACCAAGCAAGATGGTTGCCACTACTACTCATATGCAGCAGACCACCTGAACTTTCAACAGAAGCTGGATTAATCATTAGTGTTTCCCCACCGATACCAACACGACCAGCGTGCCTGTGTGCACCAGGCAGCTGCTGTCTCTCGTGAGGAACCAGACCACCAGCCTTGATTCTACATTACGAGTAGATTTGAAAGAAAAACTTTTTCCTGCATGATCGACAACGATGAGTACTATATTTTATACAGTATCTCTACATATCTCTGAATCCCTACATATTGCAACAATATCTGGACTTTGTTTCTTTGCACGACTTTGTAGCCAATTTACATAATCTGGACATTCTTTTAAGATTTTGGATATCATTACATGCACCATTTGCATATAAATGCACCCTTGTTATTTTTAATTTAAAAATGTGTTCCCATTGTTTCTGGGAAAGCGTGTGTAGTAGGTCTGTGTGCCATTGGGTCGCTGGCTTAGATTCAGAGAATGTAATATGGTCTGAGACAAGTTTGTAGCACATGGAGATTGGTTTACATAAAGGAGGCATCTTTTCAGTTATACCTAATTTTTCCCATGTGGTAAGTGTAGCAGTGGATAGAGCATGTGTAGCGCCTGGTACGAGCTGTCTAGTTAGGAAAGACGTTAATTATATGTAAGAATAGTTGGAGGATCTGGATAGGTTGTATCTTGTGGCTAAGGTGTGATAATCCAATAGACTAGTGTTCTCATATAGGTGGTACAGATGCGTTACCTTTCTATCTAACCATGGTTTAGTGTTGAAAGTGGGGACACAGTACGGTAGGGCCGCAATGGGGATTACTAGTGACAAAGGGGCATTAGCGGCTAGTTGCTGTCTATTTCTGTCCCAAATCTGGAGTGTCAGGGCAATCGAGGAGGGCAGTATGGAAGCCACCGGGCATAATTGCTTAGGGAGCCAAATGAGGACCTCTTGGGGTAAAATGCTCTGCTGTTCTAGTTGAGCCCATGGGGGGGGGGAGGGGTAGGTAACACCAGGTGTGGTATTACTGCTGCTAATATTGATTAGACATGTGCAATTTGTTTCAGACGAATTTCGGGCAATTCGGACATTCGGGTACTTCCGAATGTGAGAATAACTTAATTGCCGAAAAGCCAAATTCCTGAAGTCCCGAAATTGCCGAATTTCCGAAGTGCCGAAGTTCAGAAGTGTCGAAGTGCTGAAGTTCTGAAGCACAGTATTGCCGAAGTACTAATATACTTACCCAGTGGAAGAATGTTGCACTGTATACAATTTTAAATAAAAAGTATACAAACATAGCCAGGATTCAACTGTAAGCATTTGCAACACTTACAACAATCAAGTAACATACATTCATATTAAATGTAAGTAACTTAGCCTGTCAATGTAATGACAGGAATGAATAAGTAGATAACTCCCTAATTCCCACAGTATTAGGAATCTATCTACTAAAAGGTTGAAAGACCTAAATTGGTCTTTCAGACAAATTTACTAATACTAAGTAAAGATTACTCAGTATTAGTAAATTATGCCCCTACTCGCTATACCGCGAGTAGGGGCATGTCTAGTAAACAGTGAGCAGCCTGTGGCTGCTCACTGTAAAAAAAACTTTAAAAAAATAAATATATATATTTCCCCCGCCGGCCCCCACCTGACGTTTAGGGGTGGGGGCCGGCGGAGGGAATATATATATTTATTTTTTGTAGTTTTTTTTAAAAGAAGAATAAGGGGGGGACCTATTGTCCTCCACCCCGGCCCCCACCCATGAGTGGCGGGTGGGGGCCCTAAAGAAGAATTAGAGGGGGGCCTATTTTTTGTGCTGAAAAAGCCCCACTCGGCTTATTCTCGAGTCAGTGTCTGTATTATGGCAACTTACATTGCCATAATACAGACCAGGACCGCCAGGCTCATTACAAGCCCGGTGGTCCTGTTGGGGGCAGGAGCGAGCTGTTATTTACCTTTGTAGCAGCTCCGGTCAGCTCCCCCGTTCAGCTCACTGTGTAAGTCTCACGAGACCTGTGGCCGTCAGAGCCACGCACAGCACGCAGACCGCGAGACTTACATGGGGAGCTGAACGGGGGAGCTGCACGGAGCTGACAGGAGCTGAGCGGAGCTGCTGTAAAGGTAAGTAACAGCTTGCTCCCGGCCTCCTCCCCAGCATAGTACACACCACTGGACCACCAAGGATTTACATAGCCCCCTCTCTGGGCAGGCAACAAGCAGAGGGGGGGGCAAAAAAAATAAACAATGAAATATTAAAATAATCAAAATAATATTAAAATAAAATCAAAATAAAATAATATTAAAATAAAATACAAATTAAAATAATATTAAAAATACTAAAAATGCTCTCCCCCCACCCAGTTTACACACACTACACAAACACACACACTTTGTATTCACACAAACACACACACACTCTGCATTATATACACACAGAGTGTGTGTGTATATACAATGCAGAGTGTGTGTGTGTGTATAATGCAGAGTGTGTGTGTGTATATAATGCACACACTCTGCATTATATACACACACACCCATACAAACACACACTGCATTATATACACACACACACTGCATTATATACACACACTGCATTCATACAAACACACACTGCATTCATTATATACACACACACTCTGCATTCATTATATACATACACTACACAACTTATACTTGAGTATATATGGTACTTTCAATCCACCAATCAGAGAGTTATGAGTCAATTTACACAGCGTGGGAGAATTCCAAAGAACTTTCCCACGCTGTGTAAAATGACACAGAGCACTCTGATTGGTGGATTTCAAGCCAACCAATCAGTAATTCCAAAGAACTTTCCCACGCTGTGTAAAATGACACAGAGCACTCTGATTGGTGGATTTCAAGCCAACCAATCAGAGTGCTGTGACAGGTAAATGTAGAGACTTACCTGTCAGTCTCTTCATTTACCTGTCAGAGCACTCTGATTGGATAGCTTAAACCAGTGATGGCGAACCTATGGCACGCGTGCCACAGGTGGCACGCCGGGCCCTTTCTGTGGGCACGCGGCCACAGGTTCACCATCAATGCAGAGTAGGCGCCTGCCCGAAACGGCAGGCGCCTACTCTGCTTCCGGGTCGGGAGGCAGGGGGAGGGCTCCAGGAAGCAGCTTCCCTGTCCTCCCGCGCGATGCTGTGTGGAGCGTTGCCGCGCGTTACCATGGCAACGCTCCACACAGCATTGCACGGGAGGACAGGGGAGCTGCTTCCTGGAGCCCTCCCCCTGCAGTGCTTACTACCACCGGACCACCAGGGATGGCTGTGTCCCCCCCCCCTACTTCATTAAAGGTAAGAAGGAGGGAGGGGGGGTATACTGACACAGCACCCCTACCCCCCCCCAGCAGTAACCCCCACGCCCCCCAGCAGAACCCGTAACCCCCACTCCCCCAGCAGTAACCCCTAACCCCAGCAGAACCCCTAACCCCCCAGCAAGAACCCCTACCCTCCCCAGCAGTACCCCTACCCCCCAGCAGTAACCTGCCCTCCCCAACTTAATTACCCTATCCCAGCAATTACCCTATCCCCAGTACCCTACCCCCAGCTTGGTAACCCTACCCCCCAACCCGGTACATCCTGCCCCCAGTGCCCTGCCCTCCCCAGCAGTACCCTACCCTCCCCAGCAGTAACCCTGCCCTCCCCAGTACCCCTATCTAGCAGTACCCTATCCCCAGTACCCTACCCCCAGCCTTGTAGTAACCCCTACCCCCCCCGGCAGTAACCCTACCCCCAGCATTACATCTACCCCCCAGCAATTCCCTACCCTCCCAGCAGTACCCTACCCTCCCAGCAGTACCCTACCTCCCAGCAGTAACCCCTGCCCTCCCCAGCAGTACCCTATCCCCAGCAGTACCCTATCCCCAGCGGTACCCTACCCCAACCCCGGTAACCCCTACCCACAGCAGTAACCCCTACCCTCCCCAGCGGGCACCCTACCCTCCCCAGCAGTAACCCCTACCCTCCCAAGCAGTACCCTATCCACTTAGCAGTACACCCCCTATCCCCAGCGGTAACCCTACCCCCAGCAGTAAGCCTTAACCCCAAGCAGTACCCCTGCCCCCAGCTTGGTACCCTAACCCCCACACACAGTACCACTTACCCCCACACACACACAGTACCCCCTACCCCCCACACAGTGCCCTACCCCCACAGCAGTGCCTCCTACCCCCCACACACAGTGCCCTACCCCCCACCCCAGTACCCCAACCCTCCCAGCAGTACCCTACCCCCCCACATACAGTACCCCAGACACTCCCAGCAGTACCCCTACCCCCCACACACCCAGTACCCCTACCCCCACACACACAGTACCCCTACCCCTAGCCCCTCACACAGTACCCCTACCCTCCCAGCAGTACCTCTACCCCCACACACAGTACCCCTACCCTCCCAGCAGTACCCCTACCCCCCGCAGCACCCTTACACATATAGCACACACACACAGCACCCCCCCACACACACACAGCACCCCTCACATACAACACTCACACACACACGCACCCCCCACCTCAATGCAGTATGTGTGTATTCAGCAGTGTGTGTGTGTGCGTGTATTCAGCAGTCTGTGTGCGTGTATTCAGCAGTCTGTGTGGGTGTACTCAGCAGTCTGTGTGGGTGTACTCAGCAGTCTGTGTGGGTGTACTCAGAAGTCTGTGTGGGTGTACTCAGAAGTCTGTGTGGGTGTACTCAGAAGTCTGTGTGGGTGTACTCAGCAGTCTGTGTGTACTCAGCAGTCTGTGTGTGTGTATTCAGCAGTCTGTGTGTGTGTGTATTCAGCAGTGTGTGTGTGTACTCAGCAGTCTGTGTGTGTGTGTGTGTGTATTCAGCAGTCTGTGTGTGTGTGTGTACTCAGCAGTCTGTGTGTGTGTGTGTGTACTCAGCAGTCTGTCTGTGTGTGTGTACTCAGCAGTCTGTCTGTGTGTATTCATCAGTCTCTGTATTCAGCAGTCTTGTGTGTGTGTATTCAGCAGACTGTGTGTATGTATTCAGCTGTCTGTGTGTGTATGTATTGCATTTGTTGGAGATACTAATAAATATAAGCTTAATTTTATCTATTTATATCATTATTTAAAATTTGTATCATTGAACTCTCTGTGTTCTTTTAAAACAAAAGTTATTAGTTCGGACAACAGTACGAGTTGTTTTTTTCTAAACTTAAACCTCAGTATTTGGGTTTAATTGCCGTGTTGGCACTTTAAGGAGAAAAAATGTTGGCATGTATTGCGGTTTGGGCACTCGGGCTCAAAAAGGTTCGCCATCACTGGCTTAAACCCACCAATCAGAGTGCTCTGAGCCTAATTGCAGGGCGGGGCAAGGCTTTATAAGCCTTCCCCCGCCCTGCAGAGCTCAGTCTGCGCAGAGCCCTCCATGGGTGAAGACGGATTTTTTTTTTGCGCAAGTTTTTTTTTTTTTTTTTAAGTGCGTCGGTTATTATGGATTTTTCTTTGGCCTTTTTTGGGGTTGAAAAAATAAAAGTTTAGAAGAAAGAAGACATCATACGCTCAGGGGTGGGGGGCAAGGTGGGAGGACAGTAGGTTCCCCCCATTATTCTAACTTAGGGCCCCCACCCACCGCTCAGGGGTGGAGGCTGGGGGGGAGGACAATAGGTCCCCCCCTTATTCTAATTTAGGGCCCCCACCCACAACTCAGGGGTGGGGGCAGGGGGGAAGGGCATTAGGTCCCCCCCATGATTCTAAATTAGGGCCCCCACCCACTGCTCATGGGTGGGGGCCAGGGGTAGGACAATAGGTCCCCCCCATTAGTTTACTTTAGGGCCCCCACCTGCCGCTCAGGGGTGAGGACAATAGGTCCCCCCCTTATTCTTCTTTAGGGCCACAGGCTGCTCACTGTTTAATAGACATGCCCCTACTCGCGGTATAGCGAGTACGGGCAAAATTTACTAATACTAAGTAATTTTTACTTAGTATCAGTAAATCTGGGTGAAAGACCAATTTAGATCTTTCAGCCTTTTGGTAGATAGCTCCCTAATACCGTGGGAATTAGGGAGTTATCTACTTAGCGGCTGCAAGAAAAGTCCTGAAGTGCAGAAGTCCCGAAATGCCGAAGTTCCGAAGTAGCTGAAATTTCGAAGTTGCCGAAGTTCTGAAATTCCGAAGTTGCTGAAGTTCCGAAGTGGCGAAGTGCCGAAGTTCCGAAGTGGTGAAGAGCCGAACCAAATGGCTGAAGTACCGAATTGCCAAAGTCGCGAATTTCGGAATGCCGAACCGAACCGAAATTTTTCCCCATGCATATTGCTAATATTGATGCCTAGCAGTATTGATGCACATTGGGAATGGCGAGGCCGCCTTGCAGTTTAGGTGCCTGCAGTAGTTTTGACGCCATTCTCAGTCTCCCACCAGCCCATATAAATTTGCTCAATTCTGTTTGTATTGGTTAAAAGTATGAGTTTGGGAGCGGGATTGGTAAAGTGCGGAACAGGTACTGTAACTTTGGTAGGATGATCTTCTCAAAAGCAGCTACTCTCTCTACCCATGAGAGAAATAGTGGTTTCCATCTATGTAGTTGGAGTCTACAATCATTCCACAGTTTTATGTAGTTTGCCGAGTATAGGTCGGTGATATTTTTTGTAAACATAATCCCTAAATATTTTAAACTGGTTGGTCGACATTCAAAAGAATATGTTTGTCGGAGAGATTCGCTGTTATGTACGGGGATCCCTATACACATCGCCTGTGTTTTAGTGGTGTTAAGGGAGTAGTAGGAAACTGTTCCACATTGTCGGATCAGCTCCATCAGCCTGTCTCGTTCCATTTGTCACTGTAAGGGGAGGGGACAAGAAGCCCGTCTGCAGCACTTGGGCTGTTGGTTGGGTAATATTTGATTTATCACCTGGAGGGGGAAGCTGTATGAATGCAACACTTGTCTCAGGAAGGCCCAGCCCAGCTGGTCAAAAGCTTTCTCTGCATCCAGTGCAAGATGTAGACTGCCTCAGTATCAGGGCTAGTTTGCAAGTGTTATCTAGTCCCTGACGACCCTTCATGAATCCCGTTTGGTCATCGGTAATTAATGAGGGCAGTATAGGACCGAGTCTGTTTGCCAAGTTTTTGGCGTATAATTTAGCATCTGTATTAAGGAGTGAGATCGGTCGAACGTTTTTACAGTTGTCAGTTAGCTTATCTGGCTTGGGGAGTAAGTTAACTTTTTAAAGGGGGGCTAGACAACTAAATTTTGTTTGTACAACTATAGTGTCAGGAATACATTTTTGTATTCCTGACACTATAGTGTTCCTTCAAGCAATGTTCCATTTTCACAGATAAGCTAATTTAACCACAAAACATCAGTCAAAAGAATCTAACTGAAGAGCGAACAGAGGAGAACAAAATGGAGACAACCAGGTAATGAGATTTAGCACAAGCAAGGAAAGATAATAAATATAAATAAACGCAAGTGGCAATGGAAGGAGTATAATCATAAAGATACAAAGCACATAAAGAATGGAAAATTGAAGTAAATAAAAAACCATGAGAGAGCTGCTTTAACTAAACTTATTGTGTTGAAGGACTAAATGGGCTCAGTCGCTGATAAAGAAATGAAAAAGACACAGAAACACAGGCATGGTCCAGGACCTTTGCATTTGTTAATGAAATCAATACCTGAATCCATGGTAATGAAGTTCTATTCATGTTAGCACTCCAGGCATTGTATGCTCCTCCATTGTTTAATCTGGCTAATTTGGGTTCCCAATAATCTGTAGGTAAATTTAAAATATGAGTGACATTAATACATATCTCTGTCTAATAACCTGGTTTTGGCAGATTTAAATCCTGGTTAGTAACCATCAGCTAAACATCCTACAATGACAAAGCGGATTATCAAAATACCTTGGGTCTAAAATCTAAATATAAACAAGAAAGTCGATACTATGCAGTATAAGTGATAATGAAAATAGCTGAGCAAATACATAGAAGTAAAAGGCATTTCAGGTTTACGAACTATATTTTGGAATGATCTTTGATTGAGCATCCAAGATTTGGAATGATAGAAAATGTGCAAAAGTATGAGTTTGTTTTCTAATGCCTTTACTCCCCACTTCTTATCTCGTTGACCAGGTTTGTCAGTATCTCTATTGGAATGAACAAGGAAAATACATAAATCCTGGATTGTTGCTGGGCCACGAGGGCTGGTTTGGGAAACACTGTCCTTTATTTTTAAAATAATATATAATTAAAATCAGGGATGTTGTTTGCCATTATTATGTCCAAAAAAGTTAACTACAATGATAGAGTCTGTAAAACAATATATTCAAATTACCTATGTAATGTTGTGCAGTGATTTGATGGTCTTGTATAGCACGACTCTCCATGCCCAGTGGTGTATTGCATACTGTAAAGGGAATACATGGTACTCAGCAGAAGTGCAAACATTAACAGGAAAATCTTTGACAAATTATAAATATGCTATATGATTAATGCCAAGAAGACTTGAAATACAATGCTGGATTTGCCAGGTATTAAACAAGGTATCTGCCAACAGGAGTTAAGTTAATGTGTTTTAATTCTTGGCAATCTTTATTTGTATTCTAAATAAGCATTCCAGAATATATGTTGCTTTTCATACATAGTTTTCTACAAATGTATACATGGTATAGCTGAAGAACAATACACATTAATAAGTATAAGTTGAAGTCGTAAGGTTCAAGGGATAATAACGAAACATAAAACAATCAAACATTTAACACTAGTATAACGTGAGCAATGGTAGTTGTTAACATTTACTGTTATCGTCATTATTCACACTAGTGAATGTCCACCATATTGTCTCCCTGTGTCTAAGTCTACACATATTGAAGCAGCAGTTAGTCAGGATTGGGTTTCCCTAACTTTCTTTAAAATGTAAATGGGATAAGAAGAAAAAAAAATGGGTGGGTGAGGGGGGTGGAGAGAGAGAAGGGAAAGGTATAGGGATGGCCCTATGGCCCCTATTGCCCACCCACCTGCATCATGCAGGAACAGGCATATCAGGCCTTTAGGAATATGACGTCAGTCTGTGTGAGGATTTAAGGGTTCTTATCCTTGCCCGAATAGTATGCATGTTTTATATTTCTATAATTTTGCTGTGGAGTGTCCCTTAGTACATATACGTACATGTGGAAGGAAATAATATTTTGTCATGCTGTGGGAAGCATGAACCTGTTCCTTTTTTCTTGTTTCATCAGAATGCCTGCAGCTACAGGTAAAAATGTAAAAAAAAAGTAGCCACATGATTTTTGGCACACTCGGTGATGTAACTGGTGGGTGAGGGCTTACTTCAAGTCACTTACGCACCTGTGTAACCCAGACAAATATGGAAAGTGCATCTTCTCTCCTTATGATTGCATGATGGGATTTATCAATGTTCTATAACTTTTTTCTTTTCACTTACAGTGATGGCTGTGGGAAGAAGCGATGGGACCAACAACAACACTCCCTTCATCAATCCCTATGTTGCATATGTTTGTGATGAGAGGGCAAGCTGGATGTGAAGTGATCTTTAAAGATCTTGCATGTTCCACTGTTTAGGGAATATTTACTAAAATCTGAATGGCCCTGTACCACCAAGTGTAGCAAAGCCACCCAGTTCTTTACAGAGCCATTCTTCACAGTATGTAACAATGTACAGAATTTGCAATGAAAGCTACCAATGAGCATGAATCAGATCCAGATTTCAACCTGTGGCATAACATATCTAAAGAATTACTAGGCACGCCTCATGAGAAGCAAGACTTGCCTGTCTGAGCAATCTGACAGGTTCACTTGGAGGCCATTACATATACACTGTATGGACAAAATTATTGGGACATGCCTCTTAATTAGTGAATTCAGGTGTTTCAATCAGACCTGGTGTATAAAATGAAGCATTTTACCATGCAATCCTCATTTACAAAGATTTGTGAAAAAATTGGTCTGGGGAGCCGACTATCTGGCTCCATAATATGTGAGTGCACATCTTTTACTCTATTTTATTTCCCTTTGGTTTGACGAACTACACCATATCATTTTTACATTTCTCCTACATATCTATGAGGATACCGCTGTATATGAAAACCACTCGCAGACCTGTGGACCACAGGCGGGGATTATTCCGCCCAAGTGCGAAGGTTAGAGCTACACTCATGCTCCCTAAAAGTGTGAGTAGTTTACCTCTTTTCTATTTTTTATTAGTGTTACCAACATACTACACCATAAGTTTTTTCTTTTATTTTACATATCTTCGAGGACCTAGTAGGCACTACACCAAACAACATATTAATGTCTATGCATTTAGAATGCAATGTCAGAAAAGTACCTGTTGGTGTAATAGTCAGGTGTCCCAATACTTTTTTCCATATAGTGTATTTAATAACATTTGGATATGAAAAACACTGATTTTAACCAGTTACTGATTGTTTTCAGCAGAATGGTACAGATGACCAAATTTTAACCAGATTTGGCTTTAGTAAACATAATAATTGTCAATCAGGTCAGAATCCACTAATTTTCAACCAATTTTTTCCATCCAGACAAAATTTGGCATTTTGTAAATATACCCATAGAACAGACAGAGAGCCCAGGGAAATGCCCCTTTTGATTTTAATATGGTGTGTGCAAGGTTGGGGAGAAGACAGCTCTGAGTTATGGGAGACCATATATTTTGTTTCTCCTAATCGACTACTTGGAAAAATGGAAATTAAAGGCTTAGGTATATTTGTCACGCCAGTGCATATTGTATTATGGAATTATCTAATGGTGAACGTATCTAGTAACAAATAATCACTGTAGGTTTTGTACAACTACTTCTGATCATACCTGAATCAGAAATCTGAAACATTGCCTGCATTCCGGCTTGCTGGTATTCTGCAACTTCAGTATCAACGAGCCATAGGCCTGCTCGGGATGGAACCATTTCAACTGTTGCAAATGAACCTTAATATAAAATATACAGAAATTAACATAGGATGACTTTTATTTAACTAATTTAGAATTCATATTGTATAAATAAATCCAGGCAAGCTCCGACATCATCCGTTTTTGCTTTGAATGATTTATGTAATTTTAGTTGTGCCTGTGAATGTGCACTAGGGTATTTCAGCACAGGAATGATACAAGCCACTCTCTCAACACACAACTCAGGGCTTGGTTCTTCAATATAAATTTCACTTTACATACCATATTTACCACTATATAGCCATCAAGGATGTCTGTGTCATCTATACCAATTAAGAATTATATAAATAGAATGCAAAAAATGAATACTCATACTTTAAAATGTATGATTTCTGGGGTCGGATCCTGATCCTTGACCTGAGCAGACGTGTGCCACGCGGTCTCCCACTCATCTTGCTGATTTTTGGGGGATACCCCAGGTTAAAGTGGAGATACCAATGCCATCATGCCCTACCAACATTGGGGGTGTTGGGGCACCATGGCAGATACTTCACTTTGGCTCCTTGTTTACCGGAAAACCGTGGCATGTTGCGGCCTGGGTTTGTTGGAAGTTGGCCCATTTCCCTGCTCTCCAGCTTGCTACGTGGACCAAGCTTACTCCTACCCTCCCGATAAAAATTTATGAGCAACTGAGGCCCCCATCACCTGCCTATACGTAACAGATTACCTTAAGGTAGCGGACGGGCCTTCTCAGGAGACGCAGTACCTGACTCGCGGTTATCTCAGCGAATCCACAAATCATTCCCTAGACAAACTGGAGGCACTGTTCCTGAGCTTCTCGAATCGGCTGAGGAAGCAATCAGCATCTTTATCTCTCCTGCCCTGGGGACTCACCAGGTGGATCAGCTCCCAAGAGTCAGGTTGGCCCCCATGGGAGGCAACACGCCAATATGCTCCTGTAACTATCCCCATATATCTACCAGGATTGGGGTTCAGCAGGTCTTGATTTCTCCACATCTTTCACATCAGCATTGGTCCATAGCTCTGCAGGCCCATAGTTTTTTCCCGTCTGGTAAAGAGATATTGGCCCATGAACAGGTCTAGAGCTAGAGGGAAGTACTACACTGGCACTGTCTCACTGATCACCCCAGCGGACTTTTTGATTATTTATCAAGTCTGCCAAGTCTGGGACTTGGCTGTAGCTCTAGCCACCAATATCTGTAGGCCTATCAACCATTCAAAGACATCCTGTGAACTTTGCCACTGCCATCTTATCTAGTTCTACACTGTTTTGTTTATTTTGACCTGTTTCTTTTTTATATTATTTTTTATCTTCTCATATTGCACTCTACTGTTCTTGAGTATAGTCCCAGCGGTAACCTTCAGTCTGATTATCATGGTTTAACTCAACATAACCAGTCATTCCTGTCTGTCTAATTCTTGTTGTTTGCAAGCATTTCTATAGCCCTATATTCAGACACGTTTTTCTAGCGTGTTCATGTTATCATTATTACTATAAAAACTGTGCAGACCGATAGTATGTCATACTACTGTTAGTGCCTGCCTTTGCTGTTGTTGCAACACAGGCTTGTCTGTTACTGTCAGCACAGAAAAAATAAAGAATTTAGAAAAAAAAATTAGATTTTTTCCCTTTAAAACAAAAAGAAAAATCCGTGCACATAGGCGTACATCCTGTGTAGACTGTTATAGAACACAAAAGGTCTTTCTATTGCCTTTTGCGATCAATACAAGTCTGCACTGGACTTGAGCCTGTGTGCTACGACCTTTCTTTTTACTTTGCTGTTATTAGGTCTGTGCCATCCTTGTCCGTGTTCACCCGGTTGACGGTCCCATACATTTGTGTGTTTATTTCTTGACTTTTTGTTTCAATGTGATGTCTTTGCGCTAATCAATTTAAGGGCTATTTACTAAAGTGAGAATTGTTGGGAATTCACAGAGAATTTAAATTTTAAGGTCAAAGTAGCTGAACTTAAAGCATGTTGAAATTTTTCCCAGCTCAGCTATTTTAGCCTTAAATGTGAAATTCGCTTTAAATTTACTTTTAATTTCTACCAAAAATCACTTATTACTTATTACAAATGAAGTATGCTTGAAAAGAATCCAACAAAACATGCTTTAGCCATTTTTGTATTAGTTGACCAACCCACATAATTCATACTGGCTCTGTGATGGTGGCAGAATAAACAGAAGAGAAGATTAATATGCTATATACACAAAATGTGATAACAATTTGCCATATGATATTTAAATATCAACTTTACCAGGCAGAAGAGGATAGATTCCATGCTGGGTTTCTTTGTTTATATTTTCAATGAAAGTTTGGCCATGAAAATGGACTACGTGTACATCCTTTGGGCCTCCCATATTCAACAGATGCCATATCACCTTCTTATTTTCATACATCTGCAACCCTTGCAGGTTGTAAATAACTCCATTTATGGCTGTAAATAAATAATAACAGAAATAACAATATATAGATGTTTAAAATTAACTGTTTATTCAGCTATGC
Source organism: Pelobates cultripes (assembly GCA_933207985.1). NCBI lineage: Eukaryota > Metazoa > Chordata > Amphibia > Anura > Pelobatidae > Pelobates > Pelobates cultripes. The sequence continues at coordinate 86,273,593 of OW240912.1, read as the reverse complement.
TCCATTTTGATATTAAAATGATTCAGAGGCGGGGGAACGGAGCTGAGGCTGGTCGCACATCACTCGAGCTCCGGTCCTGAGACCCTTATTCCACTTGCTTTCCAAGCGAATAACGGCTACAAATCATACAATACTACAACGGGTCACCCATATACAGACAGGGGACACCTCGTTTGCAGCTTTACAGCTGGTAGTCAGTAACTCCATGACGGAACACAGTTGTGGCCTGCAGGAGGCTGAGGCGGGGTGAGGCATCCGCTCTCTTCATTCTTGGATCTACTGCAGAGTCCGACCATGCTCCCCCCCCCCATGGACCGGCGGGGGTTATCTTGGTCCTTCCTGGGATGAAGCCACACTCACCTCACGCAAACCTGAGGGGTCCCGCGGAGCTGGAACCCCGCACTGAGAGACAAGATGGCTGCCAACACGAGGCACAGTGCAATCCAGACTCCTGCAATTAGGGCCACACAAGAAGGTGGCATTGCCAAAGCCTTTGAGCACTTCTGGATGAAATTCTGGAAAAACACCCAACAAAGGAAGAAAAAATCTGCCAGAGCGACTTTGCTTCATTCCGACCCCCCACAGAAAAGAAACAAGCAGAGACATACGAGGCTTAAGTCAAAAGCAGCGTGGCAGGTGGGAAAGCACAGGCCTCATAAAGAACCCCGACACAGATGGCTTAGTTCATGTATAACCTGCAGCTCACATGGGCCACAGCTCCTTAGGAGAAGCAATCTTCCATGCCAACCGCTCCCTCAGATGACTCACCCTCCACAAGTAGTAGAATCCTCATAGCGGACCCAGAGAACAAGTCATGCCTGCAATAACACGAGGGACTTATGTGATCGGAGAGGGGGACTGCCCCATGGCTGGGTGCCAGTGGGTACTGTGAAGCAGCACTCTTTTAATCTATCTTGCAAGGCCACTTGGCAGTCAGTGGAGGGCATAGGCTGAACACCGCATCAATCAGAGGAGTCATGTCAGGCATAGATGAGGTTTAATTGTTTATATTGTGTATTTGTCTACCCAGGGACATTCATTCACTGTTAAGCCAAACGTCAGTTAATCATAAGATACTTTAAAGAATAGTCAGTTACTAAGCTCAGCTAACCTCTTTAGTATACACCCTGACTAACACCTCACTACTGTTTATTCTCCTTTACTTAGAAAAAAAGTGCAATGTTTTAGGTGCCACACAATTGTCTGTCTATATATGTTTATCGAAATGCTGGCAACAGCCTACGTATTATCGATGCACGGAAAAATAAAGAATTATAAAACAAATGATTCCGTGGCATGATCGCCATTCATTTAACTAGTATGTGTATATTCTGCGATGTTACACATGTAATCATATATAATCATGGGTAGAGTTAACTGTAATAATATACATTTACTTTCATAATGTGCAAGAGTTGATTACCACTCTTCAACAAAAGTTCATTTGGACTGGCCCTTGCCCCAGAAGACATGATGATACAGTACAGAATTGTTCCTAGGTTATTTAGCACCTATGCAAATGGGGGCACAACAAATCTCCAGATGTTGTGGACTCCATCTCCCATGCAGCTCTTGCAGCCATAATGCTAGCAAGCATCAGGGGAGATGAAGTTCACAAAATCTGCAGTGCCAAAGGTTGCTTACCCCTTCTGTAGTATTAGTATTTCTTTTTCTCATCATATGTAAGACAGGCTATAATGTCAAGGGATAGCATCGGCACAAGTAGGAATGGTTTGTTCACCTTACGTCCCCCGAGCGATTGAACACCCAGTTTTATATGGTCACGGCAAGCTCATGTCATGAGACAGTAATACATACCATAGTTTAGGGCAGATGGCACAATGGTAGTAAGCCAACATAAGGCAGGGACAGGTAATCAAGAGGCGAGGCAAGCTAAGGTTACACATCATATAGCATGTGATTGTATGGGTAAAGTTTAGATCACCCTGTGTATAACTTCCCTGCCTTGTTTTTATTCCTTCACAGGCCCTTTGTATGTTCACACCCCCCTCTTGTTTGGTTACTGTAGTTCCCTATACTACTTACATGCTCTTGCTATATATCTCAGTGTTATGTTATCTGTTACTGACCCCTGGTCTGATTACACACTGATCAATCTCTGCCACTGCTATCTAACCTGCTATTGACACATCTCTTGTTTCTGCACCCTGAACTTTAGCAGTTACCTTTTACAAACACAGCTGCTTTATTGGAATCTAATCAGCTGGCCATCTATGCCAAGACTGGAAGGTCTATGCCAACTGAATGAACTATTTAGTTTGGATCTGGGCAAACATCACACTCATTTGCTATTTAATCCAGGATACAAGTTGTGCAAGGTATCCCCATGCTAATAAACCATACTCTGTTGTTATTTATTGGGAACTGTGTATCACAATATTCAATATTTGTAACATAAACTGTCAAGTGAAAAACAAGAACCCTGCAGAAGATAGAGATAATTAAAATAATTTTTAATAATCTAATAATTTTAGTCAAAGAGTCAATGATGGTAAAGTGTATGTCTTACCATGAAACATGAAGCATTTCTGACTACCTGACTGCTTTGAGGATACTTCTGTGCAAGACTTTTTGTCATTTTTTTCAAAGTACCAACTTTTCTCTTCCTCAAAGGTCATAAATAGCAGTATAAATTCACGGATATCCAAAGGTCTGTTGTCGTACTTATCAAGTGTTCCATTTTTACAGACCAGCAGAGGTCCAATCAGGCCTGAATGAAGATCTCGTTCCTGTTAACAAAACAAAAAATTCAGTTGTTAGAGGACCTGTGTGTGTGTGGGGGTGGCAGGGGGGGCAGGGTAGCAAAATAAAATGAATTCAGATATAAACATGTCAAATGTGAACAGTTTCTATGTGTAATTAATAGGAGATACATGAAAATTATTTTGGATATAGACCTGGGAGAATAGAGGTGAGGGCCATTATCTGGAAGGGTGATGGGTGGGAGAAAAATATGAAAACCAACATAGGGTAACAGTGTCTCATTCACTTGGTTCATTGTTGTGTATGCATAAGTGGAGTGCTATGACAACAAAGCAATTGTTCCCAACAACAAACTCAAGCACATGTCATCATGGAACGGGAGTTTATAAATGCAAAGTGAATGCAATTCTATAAATGGAATTTATTCACTAAATAATAATAAATTGTTTCACCAGGAAAGGTACATTCATATTTCTCTGGTTTCCAAGTATGTAAGTGAGAATGCAAGGTGAATTTCAAATTTAAGGGACACTATAGTCACCAGAACAACTACAGCTTATTGAATTTGTTCTGGTGAGTAGAATCATTACCTTGAGAAAATGCAGTGTTTACATCACAGTCTAGTGATAACTTTACTGGCCACTCCTCAGATAGCTGTTAGAGATCCTTCCTGGGTCATGGCTGCCTAAAATGCATCCAAACATTCAGTATCTCCTCCCTCTGCATGCAGACACTGAACTTTCCTCATAGAGATTCATTGATTCAATTCATCTCTATAAGGAGATGCTGATTGGCCAGGGCTGTGTTTGAATTGTGCTGGCTCTGCCCCTGATCTGCCTCTTTGTCAGTCTCAGCCAATCATATGGAGAAGTACTGTGATTGGATCAGGCCACCACTTCTGATGATGTCAGCAGACAGCTTACTTTTCTGAGGCAAACCACATGCAGAGTTACAGCTTCAGGCTTGAATACAAGTAAGATTTTGCTATATTTAGGAAGGCATGAGGGGCCCAGAGGGGGCTAGATGGTGGTTTTAACACTATAGGGTCAGGAAAACTTGTTTGTGTTCCTGACCCTATAGTGTTCCTTTAAGGTCAATGTAGCTAAACTTGATGCATAGCTGAAATAGAGAGAATTTGTACAATTCGACTCTCATGGCCTTAAATTTGAAATTCACTTTAAATTTACCTTGACTTCTCACTTTAGTGAATAACCCTGTTACTTTTGTTTTTAGGCATTTATATAAATTCTATAAAACTCATTATTCCCACAGAAGTGTCAATACCTGTGTGAGGGTATTTATCCTTCTTCTAAAAATATAGCTTTTGCCTTTGTTATTATGATGTGGTTCCATTCTTTGTAACAGTGCCACGTGTAATACATAACCCAAAGATAAATAGAAGGGACCTATAGGTTCTATGTAATGATTTGGTCTAAAAAAGAAAGAAGTTCTTTCAGCGTAGTAGCAATGAGATACTGCCACCTTGTGAGAACTGCTTCAATAGCACTGACTGGGAGGGTTGAATATTCTAATGCTATCAGTGCACAGATCCTGATCAGCTTCAAGGTGGAGGTTCGTGCAACATTGCAGAGATTTACAAAGATAACATATCAGTGTGTTTTTTGAGTCAAGCACCATGTTCTACTCACGAATCTCCGTATAAAAATACTATAATACAGACAGGCAACATTTCAAGCTAAATATAGATGTGGGCTTTAAGCTTACCGGGTTCACCGCTGAGTAGTAGGCCCATGCTCTGCAATCTAACCCATCTGGCTCTGGTCCAGATTGCGTTTGAGCATGCCACACATATACATGTTTTTCTCCTGGCTGCACAATGTCATCTTTCTTTAGCCAGTCGGAGGTCTCGTCATCATAACCAAATCCTTCTGATGACTTTTCATATGAAACACCATGTGCATGAAGAGAATATGGTCTCGAAGCTAAATTTTTAAATGTAACCTTCCAAAACATAAGCACACACATGGAAACAATGTAGACAATTGTTCATTTGTACATCATCTCTACTTTTACTCCAATACTTTAAGTTAGAGGAAAAGTTATCATGTAACTGCACCCCATTTTTATATATTCTCACCTTTATTTAAAACCACTACCCTCCTTAAATAACTGTGGAAGACTACTGGTTCCAACCTTTCTCATGGCATATGGTTGGTCATCCCTCTCTTCATTAGAAGAAAAAGGTCTTCAGAGGAGATCTTCTTAATTATTTTTAAGTATTACTACAACATTCCTTAAAGGGAACTAGACTTTAAAAGACAATAGTAATGATAGTATTGTCTTGTTTTAGATAATTCGATTATCTGAAGGCATCATATTTTATTATCACAATCGACTAAAAATTAAATATGGGCATGATTAGAGTGGATATGTATTGACACTAGATAAGACCTTTTAAATAAGGTTTATTATTTTTCTGTTATCAGATTGTATAGATTCTGGAAATTTATAAAATATCTCAAAGTTCTTTCTCACCTTTATGACATCACCAACTTCAGCTCTTATAACAGGTCCTAATATTCCAAGATGCTCCTCATATTCACTTTGATCTTCAGGGGTCTGAAATGTGCTGTCTGTATACTCCCGAAAAACTACTTTTGTGAATTGTGTTTGTCTGGTTTGACTTGTTTGTGACTCATATGCATTACTCCAACTAGACAGACATATAAAAACATGTATATCATTTATGTACTTTTTCTTTACCTGCTAATAGTAAAATCAGGTGGCAACAAAAAAATAAATAAATAAAGAGGTAGAGTTCCATGGAAAAGAACAAGGGTGTTTATTCTGTAGACCTCCAGCTTTATTTTTGTATATGAATGTTAAATATCATGGTATTTGGTACAATTTGTTTTTGACATGAGAAGGGTAAGGTTAACAATATAGATTATCTGTGATCCCTCAGACGAAATTTTTAAATTAAAACCATTATGGATGAAGATGAATACAACTGTTTCTTGTACTGCTGCCTTACAAACTATAACTGTAGACAATTGTGATTTTCTGGAGCAGTAGAAAAAAGTAAATACGATGGAAAAATCAAACAATAAATATGGGGCACTATACCTTTTTGGACTTCCAGAGTATTCCCACTGTATTTCCACAGCAGCAATGTAATAATTTCTCTTGTTTCCTTTTGAACTACGCAAGTACCGTTCTGTAATGACATCTGGGTTGGTGAAACGTTCTATATCATCTTCATTGTGTATTTCGTATGGATTTTCGTATAAGATATATTGAATAGCAGGAATTGAAACGTCTTCAAACAATGTGCCATAATCATATTCAGTATAACTATCATCATCAGTTCTGGAGACCCCAATGATAATTTCTGGTCTTTGTCCTCTGGGAGATAACGCTGGCTTGCCACTACTGCTACGTACGGAAATATTTGACAAAACTTCCTTATCGACCTCAAGCAGTTCATGTATCTCACTAGAGTCATTTTTAATAGAATAAAATTTCTGATGACCTGTTCTTTTGCCGGGGACATTTGCATCTTTTTTTTCCCTATGAAGTACACTTCTAATCTTTTTTTGCCCCGTGGGGTTTCTAATTCCATGCAGTTCTCTTGTTTGGTTTTCTTTCATGGTTTCCTGGTTTATTATAAAGTGTTCCTGATTAGTTTTGTTACTTGACAATGTGAGAGATTCATTTAGTAAACCTGCCATACCATCAATGTTTTTTTCTTCTAATGCCAAATTATTTGTCTCTTCAACTGTTTCATTAGTGTCCATCGAATAATATATGGCTTTCATTATGTCGTCCAACATCTTATCCCTAAAAGTAAAAAATCGTTACATTTCAAAAGCACTTTAACACAAGTTGTCCTTCAACAGAAATTGACTGAAAATGAAGGATGTAGTATCAGATTGTTCATTTGCGGCAAATTTTAAGGTTGTTATTAAGTTTCACCTTTTAGCAAAAACTTACAAAGACAAGGCAAAAGGCAAAATTTACAAGACAAAGCCTACTGGGTTGCTGACACTTCTTCTACTGAGGACACCTACACCAAAACCTATAAGTGGGGATTATACTACTGCACGCCCTATACGCTAGAGCTGGCTATAGCTCAACTAAATGTGAGTAACCCATTGTTATTGTACTGTCACACTTTGGCTGTGTGACATATTGCACAATTGGAGTTTCTTTTTGCTTTTTGTCTTTCCGTATGGACTTCAACAAGAAATTTTGAACAATACCATAGCTTCTTAACAAGAACTCTCTGCCTGTCTTGGCACTTACCGTTTGACCCAACACCTTATCTACACATACTACTACCTTAAGGGTACTTTTCACATAGACATTTTGGACTACTTCATTGCTTTATATTGCTTGTATAAGCCTCTGTTTATCCATGGACTTTTATTATTTGTATTTACTCTGGCGCAGCCTTTCCTTTTGTTGTTCTAACTAACCACCTTTGCATTAATTAAAATATAACAAAAATATAAAACAAATATATAACTAAAAATAGTTTGTGCTTGTTTTAGCAACAAAAGTTATACACTGCTCCTGATTTTATTTTGTCAGTAAACTAATGTCTGGAGAGCCAGGGGATTATTTTTGAACAAAGATCAGGGGTCACAGATAAGCACAGATATCTGTTACATATTGCTAGATGTAAGTTTAGATTTTAATTGATATTAATAAGACCATCTTTGTATGTAGAAATAACCACATAGAGGAGTATACACTTTGCAATTAACTTTACAGTTTGAAAATAGGTAAATAATTACAGAAAATATAAAATCTATTTGCAACTTAAAATTAAAATGACAAACATGAAAATTATACATGGCAGAGAAAATTGATAAAGAAAAATAGCTTAGCCTTGCAATTGCTGATATACACTTTATCTAAAATGAAATATTATCTTTTCTTCTGGCTTTGTTTGGTTTCTATAATATAATTAAAGAAATTCTATTTTACTTTCTTTTGCCATGCATTTCTTTTTGATGTTGTGCTATAACTTGAATACAGACCTGAAGATATATGTAAGAACTGAAATTATTAATTTTTACCAAGCACAGTGAGTTCTCCCAATCTCTCTTTTCAATGTTTGTGTGGCAACTTGCAGAGAAGAGAGAAGAAGGGGTCTGGGTAAAGACTAAACAAACAGTTTGCAAAATACAAAAATATTCAGCTCATGCTCAGGAGTCAGTGTCCCTTTACTTAAAGGAACACTATAGTCACCAGAACAACTACATCTTGTTGTATTTGTTCTGGTGAGTAGAACCATTCCCCTCAGGCTCTTTGCCGCAAAACACTGTCTTTTCAGAGAAAATGCAGTGTTTACATTACAGCCTAGTGATAACTTCACTGGCCACTCCTCAGATGGCTACTAGAGGTGCTTCCTGGGGCAGTGCTGCCTAGTGTGCAGCACTGCCATTCAGTGTCTCCACCCTCTGCATGGAAACACGTAACTTTCTTCGTAGAGATGCATTAATTCAATTAATCTCTGTGAGGAGATGCTGATTGGCTAGGGCTGTGTTTGGCTTGTGCTGGCTCTGCCCCTGATCTGCCTCCTTGACAGTCTCAGCCAATCTTATAGGGAAGCATTGGGATTGGCTCAGACCACCACTTCTGATGATGTCAGCAGACAGCAGGCAGATCAGGGGCAGAGGCAGCAGCTGGAGACTTGAATACAAATAAGATTTTACTATATTTAGGGAGGCTAGGGGGCAGGGGGGGGGAAGCTAGATGGTGGTTTTAACACTATAGGGTCAGAAATACAAATTGGTGTTCCTGACCCTATAGTGTTAAAAACCCTGTTTAGGTACCCAGGCCCTCATTACCCTGCTTAAATAGGATAAAATGATACCTTTATTCAAGGGTCCCCATCCCTGATCCGCCTCCTTGGCTGAGATCATAAGAATTGACGATCTCAATGCCCCACCCATATGATCTGCCATATGAACTAACGCCAGTGCTGCACACAGTGTGTCTATAGCAGAGACATGCTATAGACACCAGAACTGCTACATTAAGCTTCAGTGGTTCTGGGGACTATAGTGTCCCTTTTGTAAATGTAATTTTTATTATTTTTTTGAATTGACAAGAAAGATAAGATAGGAATGATTGGTTTCTGGACTTGCAGGTCCACCACATGTCAGGACTATGGGAGAATAGCAAACTGTGATATGTGCATTTTAATGTGAGCACGCAGGCCCTCTGGGTTTGAAGGACACACAGATCCTTTGGGTATGAACCCTTTGGCAATGGTTGTGTTGAGAGCACTGTGTCAGTTGTTCAGTGTGTCTCGTTGGGTTGGTCATGTTCTGATTGTGTCCCAGTACCAATGAGTGGTTCCCATACGGTATCTGTATATGCCCCATGGGCCTAGTTCAAGCCAGTCCCTGCTATGTGGCGTGCTCTGTGTTAGAGTTGCCCGTGTCGGTCGATGGGAGGGTCTGCAGTGTACCCTTCACGCCCCTCTGTGTTCCCGTGATCTAGGTCTCCCGTGCTTCCCCATATGGGGAGAATCCTGGTGGGTCCCTGCCGTCCTGCTTGGGTTGTGGTCCATAGGTAAGGGTATAGGTGGTGGTGGGGTGGATGGTGATGGGTCAGGTGCTTGTCAGTGTCCAGAGTCTGGGTTGCATTGGAGTCTGCGGTCAGTCTCTGTTCTTAAGTCGTAGTCTGTCGGTGAAGTCTGGTTTTGTTGTCTTCAGTAGCCAGTGGGTCCATGTGTTGAGATATGTTTGTTGTGCACCAGCTGCTGTGTATTGTAATTCCTCTAGGGATCGTAGTTCCTCCATGTGAGAGAAACAGGTTCTCAGTGATGGGGTGATAGGTTGCTTCCAGTGCTGTGATATCACTGATTTGGCTGTGTTCAATATGCATATTGTCAGGGATCTTTTGTAGATGGCATGGGGGTCTTGGTGTGGTGCAACAGCATTTCTGCTGGTCTGGGGGGGGGGGTGAATCATCCGAGAAGAGCTTCATCATTGTGTGAATCCCCTTTCCAGAACGGGATGATCTTTCTGCATCCCCATATGTGTAGGAGTGTGCCATTCTCCACTCCACATCTCCAGCACAGTGGAGTATGGTCTGGTGAGATCGCGTGTAGTGTCGTGGGTGTGCGATAGCAGTACGTCAACAGTTTATATGCTGTTTCTTGTGTTTTGCTATAGCTAGAGCAGTGGTGTGTGAGGTAGCAGATTTTGTCCCAGTCTGTCTTGCTAAGTGTGTGGCCTAGGGCCCCTTCCCACTTTCCCATAAAGCTTGGTTGTGTGGTCGGCGTTAGTGTCAGGAAGGGGTCCCTGTGGGTTAGTGGGTCTGGGACCAGGCATGCCTCCTCGAATGTTGTGGGAGCTCTGGTTAATATCGTGCCTTGTGGTAGTGTCGCGATGCAGTTCTGGATCTGTTTGTATTTTAGCTGCATCAGGAAGGTGTTGTCAGCATCCCCTCAGAGGTCACTTAGTGTTTTGATGCCCTCTGGCTTGTAGATGTGTCTGAGTCTGGGCAATGGGTTGAGTAATAGTGATTGAAATGCTTTCGGGTTTAGTCCTGGTGGAAAGTCCGGGTTGTGTGTCAGCGGGAGTAGGGGCAATGGGGGTGACGAGAGGCTGTGTTTCCCTTTTGTGCGATGCCACTCCTGTAGGGTGGCTTTCGTGTAGGGGGAGTACGTCCGTGTCCCTCTCGAGGCCCCCGGTGGCAACCATGGTAATACCGCCGTAGGGACTCCTGCCTCGACCTCCTCAGCCTGTTTCCATAACTTGTGTACCCCTCCCTTGGACCATTCCATGATCCTCTGGAGGTGGCAGGCCCTATAGTACAAGGAGAAATTGGGCAGTGCCATGCCGCCCCTGTCCTTAGGTTGTGTTAGTATGTTGTGTTGCACTCTGGGTAATTTCCCGTTCCATACGTAGTGTCCAAGGGCTGTGCGTAGTGAGGTGAAAAATATGCGGGGGATCGCTATGGGGATGGTCTGGAAGAGATAGAGAAGGCGTGGGAGGAAGTTAATCTTGACTACCTGTATCCTACCCAGCCAGGAGATGTGCGGATACGCCCATTCTCGCATCTCCAAGTGGAACTGCGTGTGCATCGGGGTGAAGTTTTCCCTGAATAGATCTCCCTCCTTCCGTATTAGCCAGATACCTAGGTATCTAATTTTGTGTGTTGCCCACTGGAAGGTGTGGTGTTGGCATAGAGGGGACGCCCTGTGTTCTGGAACACTGACATTGAGTATGTATGATTTGGAGAAATGTATTTTCAAGTTACATATGATACCGAAATCGTAGAAGGCTTTTAATATATTAGGGAGGGTTACTTCCGGGTTAGTCACGTAGAATAGTAGATCGTCTGCATACGCTGCTATTTTGTGATGGGTTGTCCCCATCATCACCCCCCTGATGTCCGGGTTGTTTCTTATGGCCACCAAGAGTGGTTCCAGAGCAAGGACGAAGAGCAACGGGGACAGGGGGCAACCTTGGCCGGTGCCGTTCTCTTTGTCAAATGTCGCCAACAGAGCTCCGTTAACCACCAACTGGGCAGAGGGCTGCATGTATAGGGCCTCTATCCATCCCAAAACCTTAGGGCCTAGGCCTGTGTGTGCTAGTGTCCTGAACATGTACTTGCAGCTGACCCTGTTGAAGGCCTTCTCCGCATCCGTAGACAGCAGGAGAAGACCCCCGTGGTCGCCCTTGAGACTGTGCATCAGTGTGAGGGTGCGCATGGTGTTGTCGCGAGCCTCCCTTCCCATCACGAACCCCACCTGGTCAGGGTGTACCAGTCGGGGCACGTGGATCTGTAGTCTGGTGGCCAGTATTTTGGCCAGCAGCTTGAGGTCGCAGTTTATGAGGGAGTGCTCTCCGTCCTTGCCCTTCTTGGGGAGGATGGTGATATGTGCAGCCAGGGAATGTTTGGGGAAGTGGTGACCGTCCATAATGGCATTGTAGGTGGCCACAAGTGGGGTATAGAGTATGTCTGCGAAGGTTTTTATAGTAGCATAACGGCAGGCCGTCCAGGCCCGGGCTCCTGCCCGGTTTTGTCTGTTTTATCGCCATGGCCAGCTCTTCAGGCATGATCGCTTCATCGAGGAGGTCCGCTGTGTCCCCGTCAAGTGTGGGTAGTGTGTGTGTGGCTAGGTAGTTATTGGTGGGGTCTAGTAGGCGTTTGTCTGCGGCTTGTGTCTGTGGTCGAGGTAGGATGTACAGGTTGGCGTAGTATGCCCAGATTATTTCCTGGATCTTCATAGGTAGTCGGTGTAGAGTGCCTTTGTCATACCTAATGCGGTCTATGTATGTCTGCTGTCTACGTTTAACTAGCATCCGCGCGAGCAGTTTGCCGCTCTTGTTGCCGTGTAGGGAGAAAAATGCTTTGTGTCTCAGTGCGTCTCTATGGTGTCTCTTCTGGAATATTCGGGTCAGGTCCCTGTGTAGAGTGAGGAGCTTATTTTGTAGCGTGGGTGTCTGTTTGTCCTTGTTCAGGTTGTCTATTGTCTGTATTTCTGTGAGTAGCGCGGTCATCTCTACCACCCTTTGTTTTTTCAAGATGGTGCTCTTTTGTAAGAAGTGGCCCCTCATCACGCTCTTGTGTGCCTCCCATAAGATTGTTGGTGTCGTGTGGTCAGGTGTGTTGATAGTGAAATATTCCCTGAGGACTGATCCGATGTCGGATTTTATATCGGGTAGTGTGAGTAAGTGTTCGTTTAGTCGCCATTTGGTCATCGTGGGTCTGTATAGGGGGGATGTTATTGTGATCGACACTGGGGCGTGGTCGGACGAGAGGGAGGTGGTAGTGTGGCATGAAAAAATAGTCAATTCTGGTGTATGTGTTGTGGGGGTGGGAAAAGAACATATAGTCCATTTGGTCATAGAGAGTGAGTCTAATTGTCCCAGGATTTGTCCTGTTCCAGCCTTGCGTTGGAGGCCTCCCACACCTGGAGTGTAAGTCCCCTCGCGGTGGAGGTCGATGCTTCTGTGGTGGCGTGGGGGTATTGTGGTGACATGGGGGTGTCTTGGCCGGGGTCTCTCTTCACGTTATCTTGTCTCTTGTGGGTGTCACGGTCCCATGAGGGCTGCAGGGTGCGTATTCTGGGCTGCGTCCCGGTGATGTTGAATGTCCCGGCCGGGCTTGGTGAGGGCCCCCCGCCACTTGGTCATGCAGCTCTGTGCCAAGGTGTAATTACTTGTGCTGGGTAGCCGGCGTCGCCCGCATTCTGTGTGCAGGCTGTCCTCCTCAGGCCCAAGCCCTTGAGGGCCTGGTCGCCTGCTGACGGGTGGTTGTCCGGATCTGCGGTCTGGTGTTCGGGTTCTGGGGACCCGAGGCGGGTGTGTAAAGCGCCAGTTGGTCCGGCCATTGCACTTGAGCGGGGGTTATTTGGAGCTCCTCCGCGAGGGCATCCAGGTCTTTCCTGTCCCTGACTACTAAGGGGCCTTGGGGTTGGTGGACCTGCAATCCAGTGGGAAAGCACCAGCGGTACCTGAGTTTATTCACCTGTAGTTGTTTAGTAAAGGGGCGTAGAGCTCGCTGGTAGGCTAGTGTAGCGGGAGATAGGTCGGGGTAGAGTTGAACTTCAGTGTCTTCTAGGAACACTCTGCCCGAGTCTCTGGCCTTCCGGAGTATTTCTTCCTTGAGTTGGAAGCTCAGCATGGGCCCTTGGGCCGAGGCCTCGGAGTCATTGGAGGCCTGCGGGTCAGGGTGCGCCAGGGCGATGAGGTATTGCTTCAGGGAGGGGTACGAGGTCCCCCTGGGGGTGTCAGCTGGTTTGGTAATTTGCGCTGTTCGGTGTGATTTGCCCATTTTTAGGGTGATAGTATGTTTAGGCGAGGAATAGTGTGGAGCCATTTAGGGACCACAAGGTCTACGCTGCCATCTACCTCGGCGTCCAGGCCACGCCCCTATAGTGTCCCTTTAATGTGAGGTAAAGTAGAGATTAGTGCCACAAATAATATACTAGATTTCCTACTTACAACCTGATGAGTTGTAAGTAGGCAATTCTCTCACCCTCCCAAACTCAACTGTGAAGGATGTGGTGCAGGCATCCTTCTCTCCCCTCAATGTACCTATGTAGTCATCCTAGGCTATTCATTGAGCACTTTTCTTCCTGGCTTCCCCACTTCCTCTCATCTAGCACTCCTTCACTTATACCTGGGGATTTCAATATCCCAATCAACAACCCCAACTGCACTGATGCCTCTCGTCTGCTCTCTGTAACCTCCTCCTTTGGCCTCATGCAATGGTCCAATTTAGCAACACATACAGCGGGAAACACTCTTGATCTCGCCTTCACCAATCTCTGTACCGCCTCTAATCTCTCCAATATTCCTTTTCCTCTATCTGACTACCATCTGCTGACTTTTGACATCGGCATACCCAAGACCCAATTGACACCACCGTCTGAACATCAATCTCACAGAAACCTCCAATGTCTTGACCTAGTGAATTTCTACACTAATCTTCAAACTCTTCTTTTACCTATCTTAAACCTCACCTGTCCTAGCTCTGCAACCTCCTTCTACAATTCCCCTCTCCTTTCAACTAGACATCATGGCACCTCCTAAATTTAAATGCAGCAAGCACCCCCAACACCAACCGTGGCACATCAAGCTAACTCGATACCTCCAAAAATGCTCCAGAACTGCTGAACGCTGTTTGAGAAAGTCTCACTGTGCGTCTGACTCCACTATAAATTTATGAAGTGCTCATACAGCGTTCCTCTGCAAAAGTAAATTACTTCAATACCCTCATAACCACACTCTTCCGCGAACCCAAACGACTATTTCACACATTTAACTCTCTTCTTCCTCCTCCACCTACTAACTTGACCACCTCAGACTTTGTAACTCACTTCACTGACAATATCTCTACAATCAAGGAAGAGATCTCTCATCTTTCTTCTTCCCCTTACAATACTTCCCCTAACCTCACTCTCTCTGCTGTTCTATGTTCATTCACACCCACTACAGCGGAAGAGGTTTCTGCTCTGCTCTAGTCCTCCGGCCCCACCACCTGCTCCTTAGATCCAATTCCCTCGCATCTCATCCGTACTCTGTCTTCTTCTCTTTCTCTACCTCGCACTTAAATTCTCAATCTCTCTCTCTCCTCTGGCATATTTTCATCACCCTTCAAACATACATCTGTAACCCCAATTCTAAAGAAGCCCAACCTTGACCCTTACTCCCCGTCCAACTACCGTCCTATCTCGCTACTGTCTTTTGCGTCCAAAATCCTTGAAAGAGTTGTGTATGCAAGATTGACAGACTTCCTCAATTCCAACTCTCTGCTAGACCTGCTTCAGTCTGGTTTCCGCCCTAAGCACTCTGGAAACGGCACTGACCAAAGTATCTGTCACGGTGCCGCGGGATTCTGTCGGCGTGGCCGCACAGAAACACAGAGGTCACGCCAACAGAAATAACAAATACTTACCTTGCTTGTGGCAGATCACTACCCGACCTCTTTCCATCCTGGTCCCCAGCATGTGCGGTGCTCCTAGAGATGCTGGCCGCTGCGGTTCCGATTTTAATAGGGAAATAGCCTTTGCCCACATTAAAGATGGAGCTTACGTGCGTGCAATGTCACTTCATAGATGTGCATGCACGTTTTGGGGTCAGAGGCCACATACAGCCAGTTACAGCATTAGGAGGGTTTTTTTAAACCCAAATTACATTTTGATCAGTGCCCGGTCGTGGTTTCCCTTTGCCGGTTCCTGATCGTATTATTCTGGTTTTTGACCTTGGCTTCATTTTGACTTCCCTGATTTCTGGTATCCTTGACTTTTGGCATTTTGCCTCATCATTGTGTCTCATTCTGTATCCCTGACCTCGTCAAGTATTTTGACTATCGTTGGGTACGTTAAGTCCGGCCATTCTAAGGTTCGGTTAGACGTTACCCTTAATCCTAGGTGTGATACTATTTCTGCGTGCTGGATCAACTAGTTATCCTGAGAGTATCCAAAGATCTACTCGCTGCAAAATCTTGTGGTCACTACTCTATCCTAATTCTCCTTGACCTTTCTGTGGCTTTTGACACTGTTGATCATCAACAGCTTCTTCTCATCCTCCGCAATATCAGTCTACAAGATATTGCTCTCTCCTGGTGCTCCTCCTACATCTCCCAGCGCTGTTTCAGTGTTTCTTTCTCTGGCTCTGCATCTTCTCCCCAACTCCTCTCTGTTTTGAGTCCCCCAAGGTTCAGTCCTTGGTCCCCTACTGTGCTCTATCTATAATGCCTCCCTTTGTTAACTCATTAGCTCTTTTGGCTTCCAATATAATTTCTATGCAGATGACACGCAAATCTACCTGTCCTCTCCTGATGTCTAGTGTCTCTGACTGCCTCTCTGCTATTTCGAACTGGGTGGCTGCCTACTTCCTTAAACTAAACTTGACCAAAACTGAAATTCTGGTCTTTCCTCCCTCAAGTGTTGTTACTCCTGTGTCTGTCTCCCTCCAAGTCAATGGTGCTACCATCAGCTCCACCATGCAGGTTCGCTGCCTAGGCTTTCTCTTTGACTCCGACCTTTCCTTCATGCCTCATGTTCAGTCTATCGCCAAATCCTGCCACTTCCATCTCAAAAACATTGCGAGCAACCGACCCAAGTGGTCTCTTCTCACCTCCCCCCTCCCTCCTTCCCTTAATGGTCTCTCTTCAGCCTCCCCTCCCTTCCTTAGTGGTCTCTCCTCAACCCCCCTCCCTCCCTTAGTGGTCTCTCCTCACTCCTCCCTCCTTAGTGGTCTCTCCTCACCCCCCTCCCTCTGTTAGCGGTCTCTCCTCACCCCCCCTCCCCTAGTGGTCTCTCCTCACCATATTTGTGCATGTTCTTAAATTCAATATAAACTATGCTCTCATACATCTTCTTAAAATCTGCTCAAATTAACCCCCGCACCTCACCCAATGGGTTTTTGTAATCACTGTTTAGTCGCTATACCCCCAATGAAAACACGCATCATTTTAATTATGCATATTTTCTTTGGGATATACCTAAAAATATCTTGCAAAAGCTACAGATCTCTGCTGCCTTTGCAAACCGTCTCCTTCTAATTCCACCCAGACTTTCCATGGCTGTCCAGTCACAGATTTCCCAGGCAGGTGCTCTGAGCAATTGCTGCCTCTTGAGTTTAGCTCCACTGAGCTACCCAAACATGGAAGTAATAGGACTGGTTGTCTGATTGACAGGGGGAGGAGGGTATTAAAAGGTTAATTTATAAAAGTTCCAATTTCTATTATAATCTGCACATTTCGTAAAATAAAAATATGACACTATCTTCACGCATAAAACTCTTCAGCTAGCTAAAGTGCTCTAGGGGTCTGAGGTGTCCATTTAAGATCTGTATCCTGGATAATGTATGAACTAATTCTAATTTATTTTTATTTTCTTTAAGGTATTTTAGAAGCATGCAATAAACTTATTAAAACATGCTTGTTTTTTGGTTGTGATTCTATTCATGTTTTTCTCTCAGTTCAGTAGAATCAGGGCAGGTCTTTTTTTGGAGGGCAAACTGTAAGCTATCAAAAGGTAAGACATAAATTCGTACATCCAAATGATGGGCAATTAAATGTTCAGTGATTAAAGATTAGGAATTAGCACATAAAAATGTCAATATAATTGAATGCTTCCTTGTACTGTGGTAACTGAGGGTCAGACTAAGAAAGAATCAATGGTTTTACAATAATAATAATAATTCTTCTAATAATAAGGGAACATACATTTCCTGTTTGCCAGGACAAGTAATATTAAAACACATAAGTATCCCATATTTCAATATATATATCTTCATATCCTCATTTATATTAGAAACAAAAAAACACAATTTTGAAATGGAATTTCTCATTTTGCATCTTACCCAAACATTTCTTTAAATTCGAAGTCCACCTCATGGTCTATGGTTAGTCCTTGTGATGTTGAGTAGCTTGGATAAGTTGGTGTCCCTTTTGTATCCAAGTTCTCAAAATTGCTAGTGTTTGAGAGATCAGAACGACTAGGGTGAGTTAGTGTAATTCTCTTTAAATCCACAAAATCATCTGGACCTGATGAAGGCAAACGACTAGCACGTGTTGGTGAAACTACCTCTGGACCTATAAATTTGTTTGTATTTACCTCTATGGAACTGCGATCAGTAGAGTAGATTGATGAATTTAATGTCAAGTTTGTAGTATGATGATCTATAAAATCACTTTGCTTGTTTTCTGTTAACAACCTTAGTGTTTTGATCGGTAATTGGTTTGAATCATTGGATAGTCCTGATACGGGGGTCATGGTTTTAAAAGTCTGTGGCATCACATTGTCAGAGTAATTTTTCTCAATTTTAGACTGGAAATTTAGCTCATGAGCTTCTTTCTCTGGTATGTCATTTTTATCTAAGTAGACATATGTGGTGTTTTCTGTTTCATATGGAATATGTCTTTTTACCATGGTTTTAACTTCTATGTCATCAGAATTATTTCCGAACAGTATAAAAGACTGTATTTCACCATCTATGTTTTTATTAATGGATTTTTCAGGAAATTCCTCTAAATGATTACTATTGTCTACTAACACAAACACTGGACTCTCAGTTCCTCCTCCTATGCTATTCAGCATGTCGGCCATAGTTGTGATGTTTTGATGTTCTTCTGTCCTGTTATTAAGCAATTCTTCATTTCCAACGCCATTGTCATCTATACTAAACAGCTCAATTGCCTCTTTGTCCAACATATTTGTTTTATTAAATTCACCATTTATTTTGATGGATGTTTTATTGCCAGGCCCTTCTATCCACATTGCTTTATTTACTTCACTAGATATATTTTCAGGATGCTCCAATGAATTCTCCTCCACTTTTGACTGTTCATCAGATGAATCGCTTGCATTTTTTTTAAAACCCGATGGTCTAGTGGAATTACTTACATTTTCTATTAGTGTACTTTCCATATCTTCAATATCCAGAGCTGTAAAATTAAGTTCCTCTCCTTTTTCTCCTGTGTTGTTTCTTAATGAGCGAATAAGAAACATTGAAGCCAAATGGTCACTGTAATCATCACTCTCGTCAATAGAACTTTTGTCTTTTGCGTCGTCTTCTCCTTCTCTTTCTTCATCTTCTTCATCTCCTCCATCTTGTTCAATAGGATATCTATCTGAGGTTTCTAGTGAGTCTTTTTGAGTAATTTCTTTACTGTTAAAGAATATATCCTCATATTCATATTCATTAAATTCTGGTTCACACTTAACATCCCTAAATCTCATTTTCAAGCCTTCTTTTTTTTTGGAGAAGCTAAACGTTCCAAACAGCCAAACTCCTGTAGGGGAACAAGTATATGAATGGATAAATTTGATAAAAAAGGGATTGTTTATCCTACACAATAATTAAAGGGACACTGTAGGCACCTAGACAACTTCAGCTCATTGAAGTGGTCTGGGTGCAATGTCCCATGTTCCTTAACCCTGCAATAGTAATTATTGCAGTTATTGAGAAACTGCAATAATTACTATCCAGGGCAACTCCACCTCGAGTGGCTGTCTATCAGACAGCCACTAGAGGGTCTTCCTGGTTTGAACGGAGCATCCGTTGTCTGATGCTGGACATCTTCACTCTCTGCATGAGAACCTCCAGCATCAGATTTTTCCCCTTAGGAAAGCATTGAATAATGCTTTCATATAGGGAAATCCTAATGTGAGTACGGCCATTGCTGGGAGGTGAGGTGCGAGGGAGGGGGGCACTCTAGGATTCTATAGTGCCAGGAAAACGGCTTTGTTTTCCTGGCACTATAGAATCCCTTTAAGAACATGAAACTACAGGGTCCCCTTGCATGACAGTCTGTTCTTGTCTTGATAAATCTGCACTGTGTGGCTGTCAAGAATGAGTTGTTATGTTCATCAAAGGGGTTGCCAAGATGCTCTGCCTAATGCAAGGGTACAAAATTCAGTCCATCTATGACATTTGTTGGGTTAAGATATTCGCTGAGACAGAAGGGAAAATAACAAGATTTTTACAGTTCTATTTGCAGAATAGAAAAAAATGTTGTATCTGTTTTCATAAAGATAGAAAATTAGGGACTCATTTAAGCCCCTGAAACAAAAGTCAGGAGTAACAACACTTGAGGGAGGAAAGACCAGAATTTCAGTTTTAGTCTGCTTTTTCATCTGTTCAGTAGATAACTTGGTAAATTTTTATCCTAAATTGCCATAATTAAGGGTACTAAATCTGGGACTTCATACCAACTAAGAAACTGAAACAGCAAAATTAAGAAAAATACTTTTCCCCCAACATTTTTCAAAAATTTCATCCGTGCACATCTTTAATAGTTAACACACATTAACTCACCATAACTTGATATTTGAAGAACAAACAGAAGCACTATTAATCTACATTAATTAATACTAGAACCACTGAAGGTCTACAATCTAAAACTAAGTTAGAGTCTGTTAAGTGTAATAGCCCATTCAGTGTTAAACATTTTCAAGTCAAAGGTTGATCTCTACTGCTTGGGCTGATGCCTCAGCATTAACCTGAGCACGGTGGGTGGCAGTGATCAGCACCTTATATCAGACCTTTATTAGCATTACACAACCTTCCATTGCTGGTATTAGTTGGTATGGTGAAGGTGGAATATAACTCTGCCTTAGCCATAATTTCAGAGGGGGCTAGGCATTGGACGCCAAGGGAAAGAGTTTAGCACTGAACTCTGGGACAGGTCTCGGGGACCACAGCATCTAGAGTGCTTCTTTAACCCCTTAAGGACACATGACATGTGTGGCATGTCATGATTCCCTTTTATTCGTTTGGTCCTTAAGGGGTTAAAGGGACACTATAGTCACCAGAACAACTACAGCTTATTGAATTTGTTCTGGTGAGTAGAATCCTTACCTTCAGGCTTTTTGCTGTAAACACTGTCTTTTCAGAGAAAATGCAATGTTTACATTAGAGCCTAGTGATAACTTCACTGGCCACTCATCAGATAGGTGTTAGAGATCCTTCCTGGGTCATGGCTGCCTAAAATGCATCCAAACATTCAGTATCTCCTCCCTCTGCATGCAGACACTGAACTTTCCTCATCATTCATTGATTCAATTCATCTCTATGAGGAGATGCTGATTGGCCAGGGCTGTGTTTGAATCATGCTGGCTCTGCCCCTGATCTGCCTCTTTGTCAGTCTCAGCCAATCCTATGGGGAAGCATCACTTCTGATGATGTCAGCAGACTGCTTGTTTTTTTTTTTTGAGGCAAACAGCATGCAAAGTTACAGCTTCTGGCTTTAAAACAGTAATATGTTTCTATATTTATGGAGGCATGAAGGGCCCAGGGGGGTTAGATGGAGAATTTAAGACTATAGGGTCATGGATATATGTTTGTGTTCCTAACCCTATAGTGATCCTTTAAGTATCAGTAGCTAAATACTTTTCATATAATTCAGACTTCTGTGGTTCTAACTTTTAGAAGTTAATGGATTTCCCATAATTAATGAATCAGAACAAATGAAGCCTGATCACTGACAGAGTTTAAGAAAAAGGTGCTCTGTGCAATTAGGCGCTTAACAATAATATATAAATAGAACAGCAGCTCAAACACGCATGCAGGTATCCCAATCCTACACAAACACAATGTGAAAGAAAAAAGTGAACTTAGTGGATCGTACTACCACCAAAAGATCACTCAGTGGAGCGCTAAATATCAAATTCTTACACCTATTGGAATAACGTATATATCACTTTAAGGGGCAGACAGCATAATAAAATCTACAACAAGAAAATACACATCATAGTGCAGTATGCTTGTAAGGTGTGAATGGAGTGGAAGAAGATGTATGTCCAACTCACATGGTAAAGAGCTGTATATACAGATAAAACTGTATATACAGATACCAAAAAGTAAAGACTTTTACTTTTTGGTATCTGTATATACAGTTTTACTTTGCTTAATTGTTTTGTTTTTTTTTAATAAATTGTTACTTTTACCTTATACATCTGGTAGTGGATCTTCAACTGCTTCCTGCATTTTCTAAAGAAGGGTAGTGCCTCCCTTAAAGGCACCACACGCTTATACATAGAGCCTAGTACAATTGGCTCTATTCCAGGTGAGCACATTCATGCACTGTTATATGTGACCACTTGTTTATTTTAAACATACTTGCACTAGGATTTTTGTCCTTTTTTATCCACATATGTTGTGAGCTGTATATCTGGAGAAGGTCTGGTATTACCAAACATACCTCAGCTGTTGTGATTTGAGCCAATCTCCAGGCTCTTTACCATGTGAGTTGGACATACATCTTCTTCCACTCCATTCACACCTTACAAGCATACTGCACCATGATGTGTATTTTCTTGTTGTAGATTTTATTATGCTGTCTGCCCCTTAAAGTGATATATACGTTATTCCAATAGGGGTAAGAATTTGATATTTAGCGCTCCACTGAGTGATCTTTTGGTGGTAGTACGATCCACTAAGTTCACTTTTTTCTTTCACTGACAGAGTTATTCACTAAAGTGTGAATTATCAGGAATTCAAATTTAATTTCAAATATTTATACAGAAAAACTGAACTGGAAACATAGCTGACTAAGAGAATATTTTCAATTTAATTATTCAGATATAAAATGTCATTCATTTAGCATTTCAACAAACCACAATGTATTGAATTGCCTAGTGAATGTTGTTTTCACCTGACATTCTTAAATTAACTACTTTTGTCAAAATATTCAGTTTATTTTGACATTTTACGGCACACATGGACATATAATTTACACTGCAAGTGTATAAAATACCATAAAATTGCAAAGATGAACAGTGTATTAAAACTAATTTATTTAATCACATTTCTGACAAAGGGGTGTGATGCCATATAAGTGCAAAAACGCTGCATGTTATGTGGCCAATTTGGAATAAGGATGCATTAAATCTAAATAGTTCAGTTGTACTAGCCTGTACTAGGAATATAGACAACCTCTTATTAAACTTGTCCCATTCTAAGATGAGTCTCCACTGCACTGGACAATTGTCCTACCGTAAACAAAATACTGCGGGCAGTTTCTGTCACCTGGCTTAAGATATGTCCCAAGCAGTGAGCACAAAGGGAACCAATTTTGTATCTCAACTCAAAGATACGAACTTGTGGTCTCCATTGAGTGGTTCATCCTTGTGTTTTCATATATAGTTGTGAAAAATCACTAAACCAGGGAGGTATAATTTAAACCAAAGAAGCTACAATGTCTGTAACTGACTTTTTTTACTATTTTATAAATTGTTTTATTTAAATCCTCATTGTGTTTGTTGTTTCTGTTGTTTTAATTTTTGTATCAGTGAATGACCTGTCTTTCTTGTTTCATATTTAAAAGTAATTGCATTATATTACATACCTTGATTGTCCATTTCCACAGTGACGCTTTCACTGCTCATTGGAAAGACATTGATTACATCTTCGCTTTTTCTTTTGTTTCGAAACAAGTGACCGGTAATATAAACACTAATTATTTCGTCCAAGACTCCTATGCTGGAAACATGCCACTGAGTAACCTGGCCATGGCAAAAGCCTAATATTGAATTCAAGACAGCATTCCCATTTATAGCTGCAGGAAATGGAAAAGACAACAACATTATATACAGGTAAAATTATTGTTATAGTTACATAGTTACATAGTTACATAGCTGAAAAGAGACTTGCGTCCATCAAGTTCAGCCTTCCTCACAAATGTTGTTGCTGTTGATCCAAAAGAAGGCAAAAAACCTGGTCTGAAGTGCTTCCAATTTTGCCACAAACTTGGAAATTCCTTCTTGACCCCAAAATAGCAGTCAAATGTCTCCTTGGATCAAGCAGCTATTACCCCACTAATTAGAAATTATATCCCTGTATGTTATGTTTTTGTAAGTATTTATCCAATTTCAGTTTAAACATCTGTATGGACTCTGACAAAACCACCTCTTCAGGCAGATAATTCCATATCCTTATTGCTCTTACTGTAAAAAAACATTTTCTTTGCCTTAGATGAAATCTCCTTTCTTCCAGCCTAAATGTGTGACCTTGTGTCCTATATATAGCCCTGTTTATGAATAGATTTCCAGATAAAGGTTTATACTGGCCACAAATATATTTGTATAAAGTTATCATATCCCTTCTCAGGGGATGCATAATTCCTATCTGGCATTTTAAGATTGTAACAGACATTCTTCACCCAACAGAGGCATGGCAAACAATGACTGCTAACACTTCCAGTATCATAGTTGACTGTTTTCATGCATTCATTTCTTTCTAGAATTTCATTATATTCCGAACTAACATGGAAATTCAAGGTTGGAAAAATTCAGGCCCTTCTAGCTTTTTGCCCACCTGTTTTAACCTGACAATAAAACAACTCAGTTGTGAGATGACAGATCCGAATATAAATCTATATTATAAATTATCAGTAGTTGATAGATATAGCAGTCTCCAGACAATGAAAACACAGAGCTGGTCAACACAAAAATACCATGTTTCAGCAGAGTATACAAATCATTGCAGCTTTATTAGTATGAAGAATATTGGCATAAGAAACTGCACCACAGAGGGAAGCCAAAACCCAACACATTTCAGGCCCGAATGAAATCTTTAGAAAATATTAATTTTGACTATGTTGGAATTTCACTGAATTCCAATCCAGTCAAGAGATATACAGAGACAAGGAAGGGACTGCGTCAGACTTTTTCCAATGCCTGACTTTTTTCAGACACTGGGCGGAGTTACAGTGTCAATCCTGACAGCCATCACCAGTGACAGCTGCAGAAAATTTGGCTCTATCTTTGAAGTATCCCACAGTCTTATGAGATCCTCCATAGATCTCAATGCTGTACTATTGCGCATGCTGAAGCACCAGCAGTTGAAATATCAGCACCTGAAAAGGCTGCGCTGAAGAGGAAGATGGCCTAGCACACGAGGAACAGGTTCAGGGAAATAAATCTCACCTTTACCTGGCCCCCAAGCCACAGGACCACCAGCAGCGATGTCACCGTTGGGGATCTCTGTGACTTCTGCAAGGTCCCCAGACGGTAAAAGTGACATTTTAACAGTGATGGACAAATTATACAAAACATAATTGGCCTTCAACTTTTAGCATGAAAGTCATAATTGTGTACTTACTCTGTATGACATTAGAATTGTATTCATGTTTGTAATCTGAGTTAACTTTACTACACGCCTTTTGGTTTTCTTCACGATACCAACTTAGGTTCTCATCATACACAGCAAACGTGGCAATCTGCTCCTGATCAGCTTTTTCCTGAATGTAAAGAAAACAACACGATAACATTTATTGATGGGCTTTGTCATGGTAATTCAATAAAGTGAGGATTTAAATTCAAGGTAAAAATAGCCAAAGTGGAAAAATTATTTAAGTCAGAGATACTGCCAGTTTGTTTACTTTGGCCTTTAATTTGAAATTCACGTTGAATTCTAACTTTAGTAAATAACTGCGTATTTTAGAAACATAAACAAACGTAAATAGATACAGGCACTTTGCATACTAAAAGGTTACATCATACAGCTCGGATGGTCCTTTGTACAGACTAAATAAATGTGTGGTGTTATCTTAGGCTGAGCTACAACTTTAAATTGTCATAAATATTCATGGACTGTTACCCAATGAGGTGTAACCTTGCCACTTTCATCCTGTAATCTGGAGCCTTTATAACTCCTCTATCCTGTTACCTCTTTTTACCCCCAGAGTGCAACAAAAAAAATCATTGCTAGTCTCTTGGCTTCAGGGCAAATATGCTTTACTGATGGGCTATAAAGACACAGAATCAATAGATGAGAAAGAAACGACCATAGAGCACTTACTGCATTACTTTTTCGTTAACGGAACACCATAGTGTTATAAATACAGGGCTGCATTCCTAACACTATAGTGTCCCTCTGCAAACCATTTAAAACACTTCCCTCTTTCCAGCAATGAGGAGGAAACTAATGCACGTCAGTGCCGAGCTAATGTGTGCATTAGGCCTTCCCATAGGAAAGCATTGAATCAATGCTTTTCTATGGGGGATATGAAGAATCTGGATGTTAAACTACAGTTTGTTTTACATTTGTGTGTGTGTTTGTTTGAGCTTAACACTAGGTACAGTGCAGCTCTTTTTTATAAGTATTTTTAAAAATATTAGCGCCTTTGTTTACTTGTTTGTGTATGTATAAACTGCAGGAAGTGCCTCTTGTGGTTGTTTGGTGTACAGCCACTAGAGGCAGTCTTAATGTAAACCTTGCAGTTTCTCAAAAACAGCAATAATTTAGATTGCAGGTTTGACGCGGCAGGGATAATGAAATGAAGTGCAGAGTCCCGTTAAGTCCTTCCTCATTTAAGCTCCCTCATTTTTTTTTGAATTCTCCTTAATTGGGTTCTACAGTCTCACTATGTCTTCTTCCCTTTTGTCATGGTAGCTCAGATAGGTGAGTTAATCAATGATGCTACTGCACCATTCTCCTTACAGATTTCCATGTTTAATGCATTATACTCAAAATTAGCCCATTTAGAGATGTTAGTTTCAAGGAGTCCTGATGCCAAGCAGTCCAACCACACTTACTGGCACTGAGTAAACTTGTTCAGTGCACAGCCAAAATTCTAAATAAAATCTTAATAATAAAAATACCCCCACCTCCATTTTTTTAAAACTAAAAAATCTTGCTCACCCAAAAACACAGTGACTTAATAACTGATGCTAAATACCTTTTACCCTCTGCAACACAAAGCCAAAAGACAAAACTATTGCATACAAGCACATGTTATTGCTGATGTGAGCTACTTACACTCTTTCTATCAGCACCACTTATATCTTGGTGTTGTTATGAGCTTAGGACTGTCGTGACGTTATGTGGTGTATTCTGTCAGGGTTTTGTGTTCCATGACTGAACCAGCCAATTTAGGTTGACTTGTAGTACCCTTATCCTAGCCTGATATTTATGAATACATCTGATATCCGAGCCCTAGCTAATCTTCTGGTTTACAGACACTGTTTCTAATGTGAATGTGTAACATTTACCATAATATTCTCTATGATACCTTTTTATGGAATTAGCAAGGCTTGAGTCTTACCTGGGCACCCCTGGTATTAAGAGACATAGATTTGCAAATCAGAAGTGGACCAACAAGTCCAGATGCAATATCCCTATGGATGTTAACAGCACTGTGATACATTCTTGTTAGACATTGAGAGTCGTTTTTTGTGGGTTCATCTGTATCAAGAACAGTCCAATGATAGGTCCTTATGTCTCCTGGCATGACAGCTTGATCCTGTATTTCAGCACCTACACAAAAAAAGTGTTATTATTTTATAAAGTAATAGAAAAGAAATTGATACATAATGCTATGCTCTATTGTATTTAAAGGATCACTAAAGGATCAGGAACACAAACATGTATTCCTGACCCTATAGTGTTAACACCACCATCTAGCCCCTCTGGGCCCCCTCATGCCTCCATAAATATAGTAAAAATCTTACTATATTAAAACCTGAAGCTGTAACTCTGCATGCTGTTAGACTCAGAAAAACAAGCAGTCTGCTGACATGTGGTAGCCTGATCCAATCACAGTGCTTTCTCTTAGGATTGGTTGAGTCTGACAAGGAGGCAGATCAGGGGCAGAGTCAGCATGATTCAAACACAGTCCTGGCCAATCAGCATCTCCTCATAGAGATGAATTGAATCAATGAATCTCTATGAGAAAGTTCAGTGTCTGCATGCAGAGGGAGGAGACACTGAATGTTTGGATGCATTTCAGGCAGCCATGACACAGGAAGGATCTATAACAGCCATCTAAGGAGTGGCCAGTAAAGTTATCGATAGGCTGTAATGTAAACACTGCATTTTCTCTGAAAAGACAGTGTTTACAGCAAAAAGCTTGAAGGTAGTGATTCTACTCACCAAAACAAATTCAATAAGCTATAGTTGTTCTGGTGACTATAGTGTCCCTTTAAGGTACCAAGAGTTTCTGATTTAAAAGGACACTATAAGCATATCATACCCCTGTAGTCACTGCTCAATTCTAACACAGTGGGGCCTTTTCCACCCTCCTCCTCCTTCCTTTACTTAAATGCGGTTTAAAATAATTAAATAAAAAATTCCCTCCCACCGCCTGATTAACGATTTAAGCGTGCATGTGATGTCACGCACGCGCAAGCTTTTACGCACGTTTTGGGGTCAATGAGCAATCTCGGCCAATAAGAAAGGTAAAGCAGGTATAAAAACCTACAATTACCTTTCCTCATTGCCCTGTCATGGTTTCCCTACTGGTTGTCCGAGAGCAGGTTCCTAATTCAAGTTTCTTCTGGTTTTTGACTTTGGCTTTGATTTTGTCTTTCCTGTATTCTGGTAACCCTGACCTCTGGCTTTCCTTTATCGTTGTGTCCCTCTCTGTGTTCCCTGACCTCGGCTAGCACCCTGACTATTCTTTGGTATATTAGTCCGGCCATTCTAAGGCCCAGTAATACGTCATCTATTAGCAGGGCCGCCATCAGGGGGCTGCCAGAGCAGTCCGGGCCCCACTTTCTTTCTCTGCACACATAGATAGCAAATATCGCTATCTATGTGTGCAGCCGCGGGCCCCCGGCTCCCTGTTACCACAGAGGGGGCCCAGCACACAGCTTCTACTCTCTTCTAATAACTCTCGCGAGACCCGGTTACCATGGCAAAGCTCCGCGGGTCTCGCGAGAGTTATTAGAAGAGAGGAGAAGAGTAGAAGCTGTGTGCTGCCTGGGCCCCCTCTGTGGTAACAGGGAGCCGGGGGGCCCCCCATGCCACCGGACCACCAGGGATGGAATCTCCCCCCTCCCTGGACACAGGTAAGAAGCAGGGAGGGGGGAATAACATTTAATTAATTTAATATACACTAACACAACACACACTCTGCATACACTAACACAACACACACTGCATACACTAACACAACACACACTGCACACACTAACACAACAAACACACTGCATACAGTAGTACAACACACACACAACATACACTAATACATTAATACACTCTGCATACACTACACACTATCACACTCACTGCATTCACTACACTGACACACACTCTGCATTCTCTACACATTAACACACTCTGTATTCACTACACTAACACACACTCTCTATCCGCTACACACTAACACACTCTCTGCATTCACTACACTAACACACACTCTGCATCCGCTACACACTAACACACTCTCTGCATTCACTACACATTAACACACTCTGCATTCACTACACTAACACACACACTCTGCATCCGCTACACACTAATACACTCTCTACATTCAATACATATTAACACACACTCTGCATTCAATACACATTTACACCCACTCTGCATTCACTGCACTAACACACACACTACATTCATTACACTGACACACTCTGCATTCACTACACACTAACACACACTCTACATTCATTACACACTAACACACACTCTGCATTCACTAAACTATGCACACACTCTGGATTTACTATACTGACACACACTCTGCATTCACTACACTAACATACACTCTGCATTAACTGTACACACAGCATCCACTACACAAACATCCTGTATTCACAGTACACACACTACATCCACCACAAATTTAAATACTCTGCATTCACCATACACAGACACTGTGTCTAATACACACACTACATCCACTACAGACACTGCATCCACTAAACACATTTCATCTAGTACATACAAACACTACATCCATTACACAAACATACTGCATCGCTGTACACACATTATATCCACTACTCAAACACACTCTGCGTTCACTATACACACTGCATCCGCTACACAAACACACACTCTGCATTCACTGCACAAACAGTATCTAATACACACAAACACTACATCCATTACACACATTCTAATTCACTTCCACTATACACACCACATTCAGTCCTGCATCACTATCAGCGGACTAGGTAGGGCGTGGGCGGGCCCGGGAGGGGGGGAGGGGGCCCAGACCTTGTGCTTTGTCAGGGGCCCCAACATTTCTGATTGTGGCCCTGCCTATTAGTCATCTGTGCAACACAATACTACGTGCTGGATCATATAGTAATCCTGACAATGAATCAGGACAAGGCGTGATAGACAGCACTGGGAGCTTCTCCTGGCCATGGATTCCAGGTAGCTTTAATACCTTTGTACAGGTTTTAAGGGGTGGGAAACCTTTTAATAGTTCCCTATAGGGAATTATAAATTAGAAAAATAAAATAGTTTTTAAAAAGGTTGGCGCAACCTCCAGGCTAACCCGGAAACACGTAGATTTAGGAAGTAGCACAATTAGGGTTTTCTTATGCTGCATTTTTTTTGTATTTTACTATTTGATGAATAAAAGGATTTTTTTTTTAAAAATTCTTATTTTATATCACTCCACATGAGAATAACACAATGAATCATATATTGCCGATAAATAAACGTAAATCATCAGTGATGCTGGTACAGTAGCAATGTTGCGAAATCATGTGGAATAATATATTGTTATAAAAGGAACAAATAATCATGTTAACAAACAAGTGAAAACAAAGAATTGATCCCCCTAAGACACAATGGAACTTCACAGAATAAAGATACGTTAGTTTGGAGAAGCAAGCAATTACTGCATAATTATAATACAGGGAAGGGTATTGGGTATATCTCTTATAGATGAACCGCAAGCAGGTATTCTTGGTGCGAGCAGATATATGAGCAATGTGAGCGGCATTCCCATGTACATATTATGGTGCCGTGTATATTAAGGTTATTAATATTGTGTTATGCACACATATTGAGTATCAAAATAAAGTCCTATTTCTACTTTTAAAGAAATGATGTGTATGGATGCACTTAAACAGAAAGGGGGAAATTGTGGTAGAATAAATGCTTGCAAAAGTGCCTAAAAGGGCTTGGTCACATGCAGCTCAAAAGAGTCTTGATACTTAAGGGGTTAAAATGTGTGAATGCTAAAAGCAACAACAGACTTGAGCTGCCTTGGTCCTCTGGGTCCTTGACTCGCTTATCAGATAGATAAGTTACCCTCAAGCTGGCAATGTCTTCTAAACAAAAAAATGGCTCTGTGGTGTACTTAAACTAATTTTACAGATCCAGCCAGTCACTACGCAATCTACCAGGACAGTAGCTCTACTTAGGAGGAGTAGAAACCCTCATACCTGCACCACAGAGCAGAAAATTAAAAAAAAGTAATCTTTAAATAAAATGTATGGGTATGTAATTGATAGCACAGAATACTACATTATCTTGCAGTGGGAGTATAATTGAGGTATACAGATAAGACTGTATTATTATATTCCTTAGTCCGGTAGTAAGTATTAGGAAGGTGGTTTATGGTAGTTTGTCTTCAAGTAAACCCTCTGCCTGCTTATTGCAAGATCTCTGAGATTAATGCAATTTTAGTGGAGCTGGAATGTTCAATATTTATTTGTTTTAATATACATTTCTAATGAACTACATTTCTGGCATGCTTTAGCCCCAATCACCGAAGCTTGACTGGGGTCTCTACAGAGCTCTTCCACCCGACCAGGCTGCAGCTTTTTCCTTCCAGGCAGGTATCGTCCCCTCTGCCTATTCCTCTGCAGCTCTCCTTCCAGTGAGGTATCTACACTTCAACCTGTAATGTGATCAACGCCTGCCTTTACAAGGGCACTTATGGCTCTCAGGCATTTGCAAATGTCCTAGACTACAGGGACCATAAAGCCAGAGGTCTGAAGACTCTGTTATTGGGATCCCTGAACAAATACACACAGGACACAAGGTTCCAAAAGGAACTAACATAACAATCTTTATTTGGGACAAGAATGTGGTCACAAACATTTAAAATACAAATATATAGAAAATTGGAGAACAAGCAATTAGAATGAATACATGAACTTTATAATGCATAATAAAATGTAACATTTTCAAACACACTAAAAAGCAATCATATATACATTTAACTGCTTATTTGGTTGCTCCCATTTGCATACTAGCATTATGCAAATGTACACTTTCATTCAGTCAGCAGAGGGCACAGCAGAGTTATCAAGTAACAATGAATAGTTTGTTTTTCAATTGCTATCATCCTTTTCATATCTTTCAGGGGCTCTTCTGACCAGGTCCATAGTCTGTGAGCAAGAGGGTTGCCTTCAAGCCTCTCCAAAAGGCCATGACAGAGGAACTTCTGTCACACATTTCCCCTTTCCAATGGAGACTAACCAGGTACAAGATCTCCAATTGGTCTGTGCCTGATTTAGTCGGATAACCAGCCCCAAAATGTCCATCCACCCTGGCAGCCTTCTAGACAAAGCTCCAATGTCTAGACTCATTGTGCTATTGGGGAAAGAAGTGGCCTGCCTTTTCTCCCTGGAGTTCTACCTACTGCTGGGAAAGGAGGTGGACTCCCTGGCTTGCACTCGACTACTGTGGAGGAAGGCTTGCTAACTCTACCTCCTGTTGCTGGGTTGCCATCTGTCACTGGAGAGCGAGGCCAAATACCTCTTCTCCCTAGGTTGAACTCTGCATCTGGGGTATGGAGGCGGACCAACACTTCACTCTGTGTTGAACTCTGTTGCTGGGGAATGAGGCCAACTACCTCTTCTCCCTGGGTTGTACTTTGCTAATGGGAAGGGAGGCCAGCTACCTCTACCTCCACTTGTTGGGCTACACTCTGCCACTGGGGAGGGAGGCCAACAACCCCTTTTCCCTTGGATATGATCTGCAGCTTGGGAGGGAGGCTCCTGGTAGCCCAATCTGCCTCTGCTCACTGGGTTGTTATCCGCCACTGGGGAGGGAGACCAACTCCCTTGGTTGTGAACTGCGGCTGGGGATGGAGGCCGACAACATCCACTCCTTGTAGCCCAATCGGTTGCTGGGTAGGAAGCCTGACTATTGCCACATCCAGTAGCCCCATCTGCTGCTGGGGAGGGAGGCCAACAACCTCGGCTTCCTTGGTTTTGATCTGCCGCTGGGGAGGGAGGCCAACAACCTCGGCTTCCTTGGTTGTGAGCTGCCGCTGGGGAGGGAGGCCGACTACCTCTGCCTCTGCTCACTGGGCTGTAATCTGCCGCCATGGAAGGATGCTGACTGCCTCAACTCCCTAGGCTGTGATCTGCTGCTGGGAACGTAGCAGGCGGGGCAGGGTCACCATGTGAGGGTTAGTGATCTGGGCCGACTGCACAGCATCCCTATGGTTCAGGTGTGGAGAACATGGGTTCCTTCACACCTACCTGGCCATACCTCAAAGAGGAATTCTGAGCAAGAGTCGGATAACTTTGCAGTGCCGTCTGCTGACTGAATGGAATTGTGTATATTTGCATAATGCTGGTTTGCAAATGATGGCAACCAAATAAGCAGTTAAATGTATATATTATTGCTGTTTAGTGTGTTTGAAAATGTTACTTGCATTATATAGTTCATGTATTAATTATAATTGCTCATTCGCCAGTGTTCTATATATTTGTATTTGTATTTTAAATGTATGTCACCAAATGTTTAAGGAGTAGTACCCAAAGGCTAGTCCTTGTCCAAAAATAAAGAATGTTATGTTAGTTCCTTTCAGGTCCATAGTCTGTGGGCAAGAGGCTGGTCTTCAAGCCTCTACAAAAGGTCATGGAATGGGAACTCCTGTCACATTCACTAAACAGCAAATTTTGCTAAACAGGTAACCAAATTGCAAGTTTAAGGCAAAAATATGAACTTGGTTGCTAACTCAGACACAATTCAAAGTTCAGTAAATAAGTTCCTAGATATTCTACAAGGTGAAATGTGATCTAATGAAGGCCGCTTTAATCATCAGGTAGATATTGAATTGTCTATATAATACAATTGCTATAACATAAGTCAACAAAGCCAAAAAGAGGAATAAACAAATATGATAAAACCTTTTAGGTCCGGAGGATAATTTGCTCCTTCTGAATCCTTATGAATTGATACTCCATGTGGATAAATGCTGTAGGGTTTACTTGCCATATTCTTAAATACAACCTAGAATTTAAACACAATAAATATGTTAACACGTTTATTTTGTTAAACAATAGGAAATCCTAAAACATTTTTAAAATTTCATTGTGAAATGTCTCCTTATTAAAATAAAGATTCCTAAAGCGCTGGTGGTCTAGGTGGTGAGAGTGAACTCTTGCAGCCTCAAGAGCTGCTAGATTTCACTCTTGCGCGATTTGGAGTGTGTCCATGGTAATCATGGCTACGCTCCAAGTTCGCAGGTTAGAGCTCCCCCGGTTCCACTCTCTCTCCCTCTCCTGCCAGCTGCCAGCAGTACACTGCTAGCGAGCCCGAGAAGGAGATCTTTGATCTCCCCTCCGGTCCTGCAGAGCCGGCAGGGGAGAGGGAGGCACAGTTCCCGTTGCTATGATCAAAGCACCGGGAAAATATCTTGTGGCGCCCCTATGTGCCCTGGTGCGCTGCAGCAGGGCCGCCATCAGGGCATGACAACCATAACTGTTGTCATGGGCCCGGCGGTCCTGGGGGGCCCGGACTGCTCAGGTCGTCCGGGCCCCACATTCAGTGGTGTACATACCGGGGTCGCAGGGAGCGCTGCGACCCGGTATGTACTAACTGTGGCCAGCCTCTTCTACTGGGGGGCCCAGCAGCTGGTCACCTCAGGGCCCCCCAGAGGCTGGCCGTGGTGTCACCCGGTGGGCGGGTGCGTGAGGGAGCACTCTCCCTGGCTGAGTGCTTCCTCTTCAGCTCCCTCGTGCACCGCACTGATGCTGGAGCCGGAAGATGACATCATCTTCCGGCGCCGGCATCAGTACGCGGCACACGAGGGAGCTAAGGAGGAAGCACTCAGCCAGGGAGAGTGCTCCCTCGCACGCCCACCCGCAGGACCGGCCGCCGGGTGACACCACTGGACCCCAAGGAATCCCCTCAGCACAAAAAAGTATGTGAAAGGAAATTTGACGGGGGGGGGGAAGAAGGAAGTTGGAGGGAGAAGAAGGAAAGAGGGAGGGGAGAAGAAGGAAATTGAGGGAGAAGAAGGAAACTGAAGGTATAAATGGAAACGAGAGGGAGGGGGAGAAGAAGGAAACTGAGAGGGGGGAGAAGAAGGAAACTGGAGAGGGAGGGGCAGAAGAAGGAAATTGGAGACGGGAGAAGAAGGAAATTGATGGGGGGGGATACAAGAAGGAAATTGAGGGGGGGAGAAAAAGGAAATTGAGTGGGGGAGAAAAGGAAATTGAGGGGGAGAAGAAGGAAATTGAGGGGGGGGAGAAGAAGGAAATTGAGAGGGAGGGGGAGAAGAAGGAAATTGGAGAGGGAAGGGGAGAAGGAAATTGGAGGGCGGGGGAGAAGAAGGAAATTGGAGAGGGAGAGGGAGAAGAAGGAAATTGGAGAGGGAGGGGGAGAAGAAGGAAATTGGAGAGGGAAGGGGAGAAGGAAATTGGAGAGGGAGGGGGAGAAGAAGGAAATTGGAGGGGGGAGAAGGTAATTGGAGAGTGGGGAGAATTAAATTGACGTGGGGAGGGGGAGAAGAAGGAAATTGACGGGGGGCAAGGGGAGAAGGAAATTGACGGGGGAGAGATTGACATCCATCACACACACACACAATGCACCCCTTGCACCCAGAAAAACACACAATGCATTACACACAGACACACATACACACTCAATGCATCCATTACAGACGCACACACTGCATCCCATACATACACAAACACACCTTGCAGCCCTTACACATACAAACACAGATTCACACAATGCATTCCTTACACACATCAGGACATCCCCCACACACACACTCCACCCCCTGTGAACAAACTCATTGGTGGAACATGAAGGTGGACCCTGGGACCCAGACCTTGAGCTGTGTAAAGGGCCCTCAAAAAAATGGAGCTGCTTCTCCCAGAACATTGATTTTTGTGACCACAGTTACAAACCGCCTCCAGAGAGCCTGTTCTACACCAGACCAGTGGAGCCAGACGGCAGCTAGAGCCCATCATCATCCTCATCTGGTTGTAAGTAGGCAATCTATTATATTATTCGTGGCACTAATCTCTAATTTACCTCACATTAATTTACCTC
>OW240912.1:86145124-86237830 GCA_933207985.1 Pelobates cultripes | reverse complement strand
TCACACCTTACAAGCATACTGCACCATGATGTGCATTTTCTTGTTGTAGATTTTATTATGCTGTCTGCCCCTTAAAGTGATATATACGTTATTCCAATAGGGGTAAGAATTTGATATTTAGCGCTCCACTGAGTGATCTTTTGGTGGTAGTACGATCCACTAAGTTCACTTTTTTCTTTCACTGACAGAGTTATTCACTAAAGTGTGAATTATCAGGAATTCAAATTTAATTTCAAATATTTATACAGAAAAACTGAACTGGAAACATAGCTGACTAAGAGAATATTTTCAATTTAATTATTCAGATATAAAATGTCATTCATTTAGCATTTCAACAAACCACAATGTATTGAATTGCCTAGTGAATGTTGTTTTCACCTGACATTCTTAAATTAACTACTTTTGTCAAAATATTCAGTTTATTTTGACATTTTAAGGCACACATGGACATGTAATTTACACTGCAAGTGTATAAAATACCATAAAATTGCAAAGATGAACAGTGTATTAAAACTAATTTATTTAATCACATTTCTGACAAAGGGGTGTGATGCCATATAAGTGCAAAAACGCTGCATGTTATGTGGCCAATTTGGAATAAGGATGCATTAAATCTAAATAGTTCAGTTGTACTAGCCTGTACTAGGAATATAGACAACCTCTTATTAAACTTGTCCCATTCTAAGATGAGTCTCCACTGCACTGGACAATTGTCCTACCGTAAACAAAATACTGCGGGCAGTTTCTGTCACCTGGCTTAAGATATGTCCCAAGCAGTGAGCACAAAGGGAACCAATTTTGTATCTCAACTCAAAGATACGAACTTGTGGTCTCCATTGAGTGGTTCATCCTTGTGTTTTCATATATAGTTGTGAAAAATCACTAAACCAGGGAGGTATAATTTAAACCAAAGAAGCTACAATGTCTGTAACTGACTTTTTTTACTATTTTATAAATTGTTTTATTTAAATCCTCATTGTGTTTGTTGTTTCTGTTGTTTTAATTTTTGTATCAGTGAATGACCTGTCTTTCTTGTTTCATATTTAAAAGTAATTGCATTATATTACATACCTTGATTGTCCATTTCCACAGTGACGCTTTCACTGCTCATTGGAAAGACATTGATTACATCTTCGCTTTTTCTTTTGTTTCGAAACAAGTGACCGGTAATATAAACACTAATTATTTCGTCCAAGACTCCTATGCTGGAAACATGCCACTGAGTAACCTGGCCATGGCAAAAGCCTAATATTGAATTCAAGACAGCATTCCCATTTATAGCTGCAGGAAATGGAAAAGACAACAACATTATATACAGGTAAAATTATTGTTATAGTTACATAGTTACATAGTTACATAGCTGAAAAGAGACTTGCGTCCATCAAGTTCAGCCTTCCTCACAAATGTTGTTGCTGTTGATCCAAAAGAAGGCAAAAAACCTGGTCTGAAGTGCTTCCAATTTTGCCACAAACTTGGAAATTCCTTCTTGACCCCAAAATAGCAGTCAAATGTCTCCTTGGATCAAGCAGCTATTACCCCACTAATTAGAAATTATATCCCTGTATGTTATGTTTTTGTAAGTATTTATCCAATTTCAGTTTAAACATCTGTATGGACTCTGACAAAACCACCTCTTCAGGCAGATAATTCCATATCCTTATTGCTCTTACTGTAAAAAAACATTTTCTTTGCCTTAGATGAAATCTCCTTTCTTCCAGCCTAAATGTGTGACCTTGTGTCCTATATATAGCCCTGTTTATGAATAGATTTCCAGATAAAGGTTTATACTGGCCACAAATATATTTGTATAAAGTTATCATATCCCTTCTCAGGGGATGCATAATTCCTATCTGGCATTTTAAGATTGTAACAGACATTCTTCACCCAACAGAGGCATGGCAAACAATGACTGCTAACACTTCCAGTATCATAGTTGACTGTTTTCATGCATTCATTTCTTTCTAGAATTTCATTATATTCCGAACTAACATGGAAATTCAAGGTTGGAAAAATTCAGGCCCTTCTAGCTTTTTGCCCACCTGTTTTAACCTGACAATAAAACAACTCAGTTGTGAGATGACAGATCCGAATATAAATCTATATTATAAATTATCAGTAGTTGATAGATATAGCAGTCTCCAGACAATGAAAACACAGAGCTGGTCAACACAAAAATACCATGTTTCAGCAGAGTATACAAATCATTGCAGCTTTATTAGTATGAAGAATATTGGCATAAGAAACTGCACCACAGAGGGAAGCCAAAACCCAACACATTTCAGGCCCGAATGAAATCTTTAGAAAATATTAATTTTGACTATGTTGGAATTTCACTGAATTCCAATCCAGTCAAGAGATATACAGAGACAAGGAAGGGACTGCGTCAGACTTTTTCCAATGCCTGACTTTTTTCAGACACTGGGCGGAGTTACAGTGTCAATCCTGACAGCCATCACCAGTGACAGCTGCAGAAAATTTGGCTCTATCTTTGAAGTATCCCACAGTCTTATGAGATCCTCCATAGATCTCAATGCTGTACTATTGCGCATGCTGAAGCACCAGCAGTTGAAATATCAGCACCTGAAAAGGCTGCGCTGAAGAGGAAGATGGCCTAGCACACGAGGAACAGGTTCAGGGAAATAAATCTCACCTTTACCTGGCCCCCAAGCCACAGGACCACCAGCAGCGATGTCACCGTTGGGGATCTCTGTGACTTCTGCAAGGTCCCCAGACGGTAAAAGTGACATTTTAACAGTGATGGACAAATTATACAAAACATAATTGGCCTTCAACTTTTAGCATGAAAGTCATAATTGTGTACTTACTCTGTATGACATTAGAATTGTATTCATGTTTGTAATCTGAGTTAACTTTACTACACGCCTTTTGGTTTTCTTCACGATACCAACTTAGGTTCTCATCATACACAGCAAACGTGGCAATCTGCTCCTGATCAGCTTTTTCCTGAATGTAAAGAAAACAACACGATAACATTTATTGATGGGCTTTGTCATGGTAATTCAATAAAGTGAGGATTTAAATTCAAGGTAAAAATAGCCAAAGTGGAAAAATTATTTAAGTCAGAGATACTGCCAGTTTGTTTACTTTGGCCTTTAATTTGAAATTCACGTTGAATTCTAACTTTAGTAAATAACTGCGTATTTTAGAAACATAAACAAACGTAAATAGATACAGGCACTTTGCATACTAAAAGGTTACATCATACAGCTCGGATGGTCCTTTGTACAGACTAAATAAATGTGTGGTGTTATCTTAGGCTGAGCTACAACTTTAAATTGTCATAAATATTCATGGACTGTTACCCAATGAGGTGTAACCTTGCCACTTTCATCCTGTAATCTGGAGCCTTTATAACTCCTCTATCCTGTTACCTCTTTTTACCCCCAGAGTGCAACAAAAAAAATCATTGCTAGTCTCTTGGCTTCAGGGCAAATATGCTTTACTGATGGGCTATAAAGACACAGAATCAATAGATGAGAAAGAAACGACCATAGAGCACTTACTGCATTACTTTTTCGTTAACGGAACACCATAGTGTTATAAATACAGGGCTGCATTCCTAACACTATAGTGTCCCTCTGCAAACCATTTAAAACACTTCCCTCTTTCCAGCAATGAGGAGGAAACTAATGCACGTCAGTGCCGAGCTAATGTGTGCATTAGGCCTTCCCATAGGAAAGCATTGAATCAATGCTTTTCTATGGGGGATATGAAGAATCTGGATGTTAAACTACAGTTTGTTTTACATTTGTGTGTGTGTTTGTTTGAGCTTAACACTAGGTACAGTGCAGCTCTTTTTTATAAGTATTTTTAAAAATATTAGCGCCTTTGTTTACTTGTTTGTGTATGTATAAACTGCAGGAAGTGCCTCTTGTGGTTGTTTGGTGTACAGCCACTAGAGGCAGTCTTAATGTAAACCTTGCAGTTTCTCAAAAACAGCAATAATTTAGATTGCAGGTTTGACGCGGCAGGGATAATGAAATGAAGTGCAGAGTCCCGTTAAGTCCTTCCTCATTTAAGCTCCCTCATTTTTTTTTGAATTCTCCTTAATTGGGTTCTACAGTCTCACTATGTCTTCTTCCCTTTTGTCATGGTAGCTCAGATAGGTGAGTTAATCAATGATGCTACTGCACCATTCTCCTTACAGATTTCCATGTTTAATGCATTATACTCAAAATTAGCCCATTTAGAGATGTTAGTTTCAAGGAGTCCTGATGCCAAGCAGTCCAACCACACTTACTGGCACTGAGTAAACTTGTTCAGTGCACAGCCAAAATTCTAAATAAAATCTTAATAATAAAAATACCCCCACCTCCATTTTTTTAAAACTAAAAAATCTTGCTCACCCAAAAACACAGTGACTTAATAACTGATGCTAAATACCTTTTACCCTCTGCAACACAAAGCCAAAAGACAAAACTATTGCATACAAGCACATGTTATTGCTGATGTGAGCTACTTACACTCTTTCTATCAGCACCACTTATATCTTGGTGTTGTTATGAGCTTAGGACTGTCGTGACGTTATGTGGTGTATTCTGTCAGGGTTTTGTGTTCCATGACTGAACCAGCCAATTTAGGTTGACTTGTAGTACCCTTATCCTAGCCTGATATTTATGAATACATCTGATATCCGAGCCCTAGCTAATCTTCTGGTTTACAGACACTGTTTCTAATGTGAATGTGTAACATTTACCATAATATTCTCTATGATACCTTTTTATGGAATTAGCAAGGCTTGAGTCTTACCTGGGCACCCCTGGTATTAAGAGACATAGATTTGCAAATCAGAAGTGGACCAACAAGTCCAGATGCAATATCCCTATGGATGTTAACAGCACTGTGATACATTCTTGTTAGACATTGAGAGTCGTTTTTTGTGGGTTCATCTGTATCAAGAACAGTCCAATGATAGGTCCTTATGTCTCCTGGCATGACAGCTTGATCCTGTATTTCAGCACCTACACAAAAAAAGTGTTATTATTTTATAAAGTAATAGAAAAGAAATTGATACATAATGCTATGCTCTATTGTATTTAAAGGATCACTAAAGGATCAGGAACACAAACATGTATTCCTGACCCTATAGTGTTAACACCACCATCTAGCCCCTCTGGGCCCCCTCATGCCTCCATAAATATAGTAAAAATCTTACTATATTAAAACCTGAAGCTGTAACTCTGCATGCTGTTAGACTCAGAAAAACAAGCAGTCTGCTGACATGTGGTAGCCTGATCCAATCACAGTGCTTTCTCTTAGGATTGGTTGAGTCTGACAAGGAGGCAGATCAGGGGCAGAGTCAGCATGATTCAAACACAGTCCTGGCCAATCAGCATCTCCTCATAGAGATGAATTGAATCAATGAATCTCTATGAGAAAGTTCAGTGTCTGCATGCAGAGGGAGGAGACACTGAATGTTTGGATGCATTTCAGGCAGCCATGACACAGGAAGGATCTATAACAGCCATCTAAGGAGTGGCCAGTAAAGTTATCGATAGGCTGTAATGTAAACACTGCATTTTCTCTGAAAAGACAGTGTTTACAGCAAAAAGCTTGAAGGTAGTGATTCTACTCACCAAAACAAATTCAATAAGCTATAGTTGTTCTGGTGACTATAGTGTCCCTTTAAGGTACCAAGAGTTTCTGATTTAAAAGGACACTATAAGCATATCATACCCCTGTAGTCACTGCTCAATTCTAACACAGTGGGGCCTTTTCCACCCTCCTCCTCCTTCCTTTACTTAAATGCGGTTTAAAATAATTAAATAAAAAATTCCCTCCCACCGCCTGATTAACGATTTAAGCGTGCATGTGATGTCACGCACGCGCAAGCTTTTACGCACGTTTTGGGGTCAATGAGCAATCTCGGCCAATAAGAAAGGTAAAGCAGGTATAAAAACCTACAATTACCTTTCCTCATTGCCCTGTCATGGTTTCCCTACTGGTTGTCCGAGAGCAGGTTCCTAATTCAAGTTTCTTCTGGTTTTTGACTTTGGCTTTGATTTTGTCTTTCCTGTATTCTGGTAACCCTGACCTCTGGCTTTCCTTTATCGTTGTGTCCCTCTCTGTGTTCCCTGACCTCGGCTAGCACCCTGACTATTCTTTGGTATATTAGTCCGGCCATTCTAAGGCCCAGTAATACGTCATCTATTAGCAGGGCCGCCATCAGGGGGCTGCCAGAGCAGTCCGGGCCCCACTTTCTTTCTCTGCACACATAGATAGCAAATATCGCTATCTATGTGTGCAGCCGCGGGCCCCCGGCTCCCTGTTACCACAGAGGGGGCCCAGCACACAGCTTCTACTCTCTTCTAATAACTCTCGCGAGACCCGGTTACCATGGCAAAGCTCCGCGGGTCTCGCGAGAGTTA
Source organism: Pelobates cultripes (assembly GCA_933207985.1). Lineage (NCBI taxonomy): Eukaryota > Metazoa > Chordata > Amphibia > Anura > Pelobatidae > Pelobates > Pelobates cultripes. The sequence goes on along the minus strand of OW240912.1, from coordinate 86,231,441 downwards.
TTAGAAGAGAGGAGAAGAGTAGAAGCTGTGTGCTGCCTGGGCCCCCTCTGTGGTAACAGGGAGCCGGGGGGCCCCCCATGCCACCGGACCACCAGGGATGGAATCTCCCCCCTCCCTGGACACAGGTAAGAAGCAGGGAGGGGGGAATAACATTTAATTAATTTAATATACACTAACACAACACACACTCTGCATACACTAACACAACACACACTGCATACACTAACACAACACACACTGCACACACTAACACAACAAACACACTGCATACAGTAGTACAACACACACACAACATACACTAATACATTAATACACTCTGCATACACTACACACTATCACACTCACTGCATTCACTACACTGACACACACTCTGCATTCTCTACACATTAACACACTCTGTATTCACTACACTAACACACACTCTCTATCCGCTACACACTAACACACTCTCTGCATTCACTACACTAACACACACTCTGCATCCGCTACACACTAACACACTCTCTGCATTCACTACACATTAACACACTCTGCATTCACTACACTAACACACACACTCTGCATCCGCTACACACTAATACACTCTCTACATTCAATACATATTAACACACACTCTGCATTCAATACACATTTACACCCACTCTGCATTCACTGCACTAACACACACACTACATTCATTACACTGACACACTCTGCATTCACTACACACTAACACACACTCTACATTCATTACACACTAACACACACTCTGCATTCACTAAACTATGCACACACTCTGGATTTACTATACTGACACACACTCTGCATTCACTACACTAACATACACTCTGCATTAACTGTACACACAGCATCCACTACACAAACATCCTGTATTCACAGTACACACACTACATCCACCACAAATTTAAATACTCTGCATTCACCATACACAGACACTGTGTCTAATACACACACTACATCCACTACAGACACTGCATCCACTAAACACATTTCATCTAGTACATACAAACACTACATCCATTACACAAACATACTGCATCGCTGTACACACATTATATCCACTACTCAAACACACTCTGCGTTCACTATACACACTGCATCCGCTACACAAACACACACTCTGCATTCACTGCACAAACAGTATCTAATACACACAAACACTACATCCATTACACACATTCTAATTCACTTCCACTATACACACCACATTCAGTCCTGCATCACTATCAGCGGACTAGGTAGGGCGTGGGCGGGCCCGGGAGGGGGGGAGGGGGCCCAGACCTTGTGCTTTGTCAGGGGCCCCAACATTTCTGATTGTGGCCCTGCCTATTAGTCATCTGTGCAACACAATACTACGTGCTGGATCATATAGTAATCCTGACAATGAATCAGGACAAGGCGTGATAGACAGCACTGGGAGCTTCTCCTGGCCATGGATTCCAGGTAGCTTTAATACCTTTGTACAGGTTTTAAGGGGTGGGAAACCTTTTAATAGTTCCCTATAGGGAATTATAAATTAGAAAAATAAAATAGTTTTTAAAAAGGTTGGCGCAACCTCCAGGCTAACCCGGAAACACGTAGATTTAGGAAGTAGCACAATTAGGGTTTTCTTATGCTGCATTTTTTTTGTATTTTACTATTTGATGAATAAAAGGATTTTTTTTTTAAAAATTCTTATTTTATATCACTCCACATGAGAATAACACAATGAATCATATATTGCCGATAAATAAACGTAAATCATCAGTGATGCTGGTACAGTAGCAATGTTGCGAAATCATGTGGAATAATATATTGTTATAAAAGGAACAAATAATCATGTTAACAAACAAGTGAAAACAAAGAATTGATCCCCCTAAGACACAATGGAACTTCACAGAATAAAGATACGTTAGTTTGGAGAAGCAAGCAATTACTGCATAATTATAATACAGGGAAGGGTATTGGGTATATCTCTTATAGATGAACCGCAAGCAGGTATTCTTGGTGCGAGCAGATATATGAGCAATGTGAGCGGCATTCCCATGTACATATTATGGTGCCGTGTATATTAAGGTTATTAATATTGTGTTATGCACACATATTGAGTATCAAAATAAAGTCCTATTTCTACTTTTAAAGAAATGATGTGTATGGATGCACTTAAACAGAAAGGGGGAAATTGTGGTAGAATAAATGCTTGCAAAAGTGCCTAAAAGGGCTTGGTCACATGCAGCTCAAAAGAGTCTTGATACTTAAGGGGTTAAAATGTGTGAATGCTAAAAGCAACAACAGACTTGAGCTGCCTTGGTCCTCTGGGTCCTTGACTCGCTTATCAGATAGATAAGTTACCCTCAAGCTGGCAATGTCTTCTAAACAAAAAAATGGCTCTGTGGTGTACTTAAACTAATTTTACAGATCCAGCCAGTCACTACGCAATCTACCAGGACAGTAGCTCTACTTAGGAGGAGTAGAAACCCTCATACCTGCACCACAGAGCAGAAAATTAAAAAAAAGTAATCTTTAAATAAAATGTATGGGTATGTAATTGATAGCACAGAATACTACATTATCTTGCAGTGGGAGTATAATTGAGGTATACAGATAAGACTGTATTATTATATTCCTTAGTCCGGTAGTAAGTATTAGGAAGGTGGTTTATGGTAGTTTGTCTTCAAGTAAACCCTCTGCCTGCTTATTGCAAGATCTCTGAGATTAATGCAATTTTAGTGGAGCTGGAATGTTCAATATTTATTTGTTTTAATATACATTTCTAATGAACTACATTTCTGGCATGCTTTAGCCCCAATCACCGAAGCTTGACTGGGGTCTCTACAGAGCTCTTCCACCCGACCAGGCTGCAGCTTTTTCCTTCCAGGCAGGTATCGTCCCCTCTGCCTATTCCTCTGCAGCTCTCCTTCCAGTGAGGTATCTACACTTCAACCTGTAATGTGATCAACGCCTGCCTTTACAAGGGCACTTATGGCTCTCAGGCATTTGCAAATGTCCTAGACTACAGGGACCATAAAGCCAGAGGTCTGAAGACTCTGTTATTGGGATCCCTGAACAAATACACACAGGACACAAGGTTCCAAAAGGAACTAACATAACAATCTTTATTTGGGACAAGAATGTGGTCACAAACATTTAAAATACAAATATATAGAAAATTGGAGAACAAGCAATTAGAATGAATACATGAACTTTATAATGCATAATAAAATGTAACATTTTCAAACACACTAAAAAGCAATCATATATACATTTAACTGCTTATTTGGTTGCTCCCATTTGCATACTAGCATTATGCAAATGTACACTTTCATTCAGTCAGCAGAGGGCACAGCAGAGTTATCAAGTAACAATGAATAGTTTGTTTTTCAATTGCTATCATCCTTTTCATATCTTTCAGGGGCTCTTCTGACCAGGTCCATAGTCTGTGAGCAAGAGGGTTGCCTTCAAGCCTCTCCAAAAGGCCATGACAGAGGAACTTCTGTCACACATTTCCCCTTTCCAATGGAGACTAACCAGGTACAAGATCTCCAATTGGTCTGTGCCTGATTTAGTCGGATAACCAGCCCCAAAATGTCCATCCACCCTGGCAGCCTTCTAGACAAAGCTCCAATGTCTAGACTCATTGTGCTATTGGGGAAAGAAGTGGCCTGCCTTTTCTCCCTGGAGTTCTACCTACTGCTGGGAAAGGAGGTGGACTCCCTGGCTTGCACTCGACTACTGTGGAGGAAGGCTTGCTAACTCTACCTCCTGTTGCTGGGTTGCCATCTGTCACTGGAGAGCGAGGCCAAATACCTCTTCTCCCTAGGTTGAACTCTGCATCTGGGGTATGGAGGCGGACCAACACTTCACTCTGTGTTGAACTCTGTTGCTGGGGAATGAGGCCAACTACCTCTTCTCCCTGGGTTGTACTTTGCTAATGGGAAGGGAGGCCAGCTACCTCTACCTCCACTTGTTGGGCTACACTCTGCCACTGGGGAGGGAGGCCAACAACCCCTTTTCCCTTGGATATGATCTGCAGCTTGGGAGGGAGGCTCCTGGTAGCCCAATCTGCCTCTGCTCACTGGGTTGTTATCCGCCACTGGGGAGGGAGACCAACTCCCTTGGTTGTGAACTGCGGCTGGGGATGGAGGCCGACAACATCCACTCCTTGTAGCCCAATCGGTTGCTGGGTAGGAAGCCTGACTATTGCCACATCCAGTAGCCCCATCTGCTGCTGGGGAGGGAGGCCAACAACCTCGGCTTCCTTGGTTTTGATCTGCCGCTGGGGAGGGAGGCCAACAACCTCGGCTTCCTTGGTTGTGAGCTGCCGCTGGGGAGGGAGGCCGACTACCTCTGCCTCTGCTCACTGGGCTGTAATCTGCCGCCATGGAAGGATGCTGACTGCCTCAACTCCCTAGGCTGTGATCTGCTGCTGGGAACGTAGCAGGCGGGGCAGGGTCACCATGTGAGGGTTAGTGATCTGGGCCGACTGCACAGCATCCCTATGGTTCAGGTGTGGAGAACATGGGTTCCTTCACACCTACCTGGCCATACCTCAAAGAGGAATTCTGAGCAAGAGTCGGATAACTTTGCAGTGCCGTCTGCTGACTGAATGGAATTGTGTATATTTGCATAATGCTGGTTTGCAAATGATGGCAACCAAATAAGCAGTTAAATGTATATATTATTGCTGTTTAGTGTGTTTGAAAATGTTACTTGCATTATATAGTTCATGTATTAATTATAATTGCTCATTCGCCAGTGTTCTATATATTTGTATTTGTATTTTAAATGTATGTCACCAAATGTTTAAGGAGTAGTACCCAAAGGCTAGTCCTTGTCCAAAAATAAAGAATGTTATGTTAGTTCCTTTCAGGTCCATAGTCTGTGGGCAAGAGGCTGGTCTTCAAGCCTCTACAAAAGGTCATGGAATGGGAACTCCTGTCACATTCACTAAACAGCAAATTTTGCTAAACAGGTAACCAAATTGCAAGTTTAAGGCAAAAATATGAACTTGGTTGCTAACTCAGACACAATTCAAAGTTCAGTAAATAAGTTCCTAGATATTCTACAAGGTGAAATGTGATCTAATGAAGGCCGCTTTAATCATCAGGTAGATATTGAATTGTCTATATAATACAATTGCTATAACATAAGTCAACAAAGCCAAAAAGAGGAATAAACAAATATGATAAAACCTTTTAGGTCCGGAGGATAATTTGCTCCTTCTGAATCCTTATGAATTGATACTCCATGTGGATAAATGCTGTAGGGTTTACTTGCCATATTCTTAAATACAACCTAGAATTTAAACACAATAAATATGTTAACACGTTTATTTTGTTAAACAATAGGAAATCCTAAAACATTTTTAAAATTTCATTGTGAAATGTCTCCTTATTAAAATAAAGATTCCTAAAGCGCTGGTGGTCTAGGTGGTGAGAGTGAACTCTTGCAGCCTCAAGAGCTGCTAGATTTCACTCTTGCGCGATTTGGAGTGTGTCCATGGTAATCATGGCTACGCTCCAAGTTCGCAGGTTAGAGCTCCCCCGGTTCCACTCTCTCTCCCTCTCCTGCCAGCTGCCAGCAGTACACTGCTAGCGAGCCCGAGAAGGAGATCTTTGATCTCCCCTCCGGTCCTGCAGAGCCGGCAGGGGAGAGGGAGGCACAGTTCCCGTTGCTATGATCAAAGCACCGGGAAAATATCTTGTGGCGCCCCTATGTGCCCTGGTGCGCTGCAGCAGGGCCGCCATCAGGGCATGACAACCATAACTGTTGTCATGGGCCCGGCGGTCCTGGGGGGCCCGGACTGCTCAGGTCGTCCGGGCCCCACATTCAGTGGTGTACATACCGGGGTCGCAGGGAGCGCTGCGACCCGGTATGTACTAACTGTGGCCAGCCTCTTCTACTGGGGGGCCCAGCAGCTGGTCACCTCAGGGCCCCCCAGAGGCTGGCCGTGGTGTCACCCGGTGGGCGGGTGCGTGAGGGAGCACTCTCCCTGGCTGAGTGCTTCCTCTTCAGCTCCCTCGTGCACCGCACTGATGCTGGAGCCGGAAGATGACATCATCTTCCGGCGCCGGCATCAGTACGCGGCACACGAGGGAGCTAAGGAGGAAGCACTCAGCCAGGGAGAGTGCTCCCTCGCACGCCCACCCGCAGGACCGGCCGCCGGGTGACACCACTGGACCCCAAGGAATCCCCTCAGCACAAAAAAGTATGTGAAAGGAAATTTGACGGGGGGGGGGAAGAAGGAAGTTGGAGGGGGGAGAAGAAGGAAGAGGGAGGGGAGAAGAAGGAAATTGAGGGGAGAAGAAGGAAATTGAAGGGGAGAAGGAAATGAGAGGAGGGGGAGAAGAAGGAAATTGAGAGGGGGGGAGAAGAAGGAAATTGAGAGGAGGGGCAGAAGAAGGAAATTGAGACGGGGAGAAGAAGGAAATTGGAGGGGGGGATAAGAAGGAAATTGAGGGGGGAAAAGGAAATTGAGGGGGAGAAAAAGGAAATTGAGGGGAGAAGAAGGAAATTGAGGGGGAGAAGAAGGAAATTGAGAGGGAGGGGGAGAAGAAGGAAATTGGAGAGGGAAGGGGAGAAGGAAATTGGAGGGCGGGGGAGAAGAAGGAAATTGGAGAGGGAGAGGGAGAAGAAGGAAATTGGAGAGGGAGGGGGAGAAGAAGGAAATTGGAGAGGGAAGGGGAGAAGGAAATTGGAGAGGGAGGGGGAGAAGAAGGAAATTGGAGGGGGGAGAAGGTAATTGGAGAGTGGGGAGAATTAAATTGACGTGGGGAGGGGGAGAAGAAGGAAATTGACGGGGGGCAAGGGGAGAAGGAAATTGACGGGGGAGAGATTGACATCCATCACACACACACACAATGCACCCCTTGCACCCAGAAAAACACACAATGCATTACACACAGACACACATACACACTCAATGCATCCATTACAGACGCACACACTGCATCCCATACATACACAAACACACCTTGCAGCCCTTACACATACAAACACAGATTCACACAATGCATTCCTTACACACATCAGGACATCCCCCACACACACACTCCACCCCCTGTGAACAAACTCACTGGTGGAACATGAAGGTGGACCCTGGGACCCAGACCTTGAGCTGTGTAAAGAGCCCGCAAAGAAATGGAGCTGCTTCCCGTTCTCCCAGAACATTGATTTTTGTGACCATAGTTACAAACCGCCTCCAGAGAGCCTGTTCTACACCAGACCAGTGGAGCCAGACGGCAGCTAGAGCCCATCATCATCCTCATCTGGTTGTAAGTAGGCAATCTAGTATATTATTTGTGGCACTAATCTCTAATTTACCTCACATTAAAGGGACACTATAGTCCCCAGAACCACTGCAGCTTAATGTATTGGTTCTGGCACTGCAGCACTGGCGTTAGTTAACATGACAGATCATATGGGTGGGGCATTGTGATGTCACATGGGGGGGGCGGCAAACTTTACTTTTGCCTAGGGCGGCAAAAATCCTTGCACCGGCCCTGCAGACACTGCATCCCTGTGGGCGGACTCGGGGGGGTAGCACTTTGGGCGGACTCAGGTGCAGGCACCAGGGGGCCCAGACCTTGAGCTGTGTCAGGGGCCCCAAAATTTCTGATGGCAGCCCTGCGCTGCAGCACACAGTTTGGGAAACGCTGCATTATGCCATTGCTTTGAGCTTATGACTTATCGTGTAGTCACTAAATTGAGAATTCAAAGTGAAATAGTAAAATAAAGAATTTTAAAAATAAATAAATAGAAATATGCAAGTCAATTGTTACATGTAACTGGCAACTCACCCATAAATGAAGTTGGGACCAGGTAGTTGAGGCATGTTTCAAAACACCCTGCATTATTTACATTTTTATTCAGGCATCTAGGGATAGTTCTAAAAACAGATGTACATGCCACACACTAATTCAGAAACACATAAGTTAGCCCAGCTGCCAATGATGATTGAGGAGTGATGTGGGACAATATGATTTCCGGGAGATAAATTTTTGGTGTAAGAGTACATATGTATCAATACATACCATTATGGTGTCTCTCACTTGAGCTCTAATAACAGGCCCAAATAGTTTTTCTTCTTTAGATAAACGTGCTGTGAAGGTTTTATCGGTATATTCTTTATAGACCACTTTTTTATATTTTTGTGGACAGTGTTTCCTGATAGCAGAAAAAAATACAATATGATTAAAAAAATATTTAAAAAGCATATAATGCGTAACATCTTATAAACAGGAGTAGTGTGCATCTTGGGTTAAATCAATTCTAGTTCATTTCTGCTAAATAGATATAATTTGTAATAGAAGTTTAGTATTTAAATGGAACCAACAAGAACAAGCTTGAAGATGTACCAGTACTTGTTTTTATATATTACACGATCTTCCATTAATTCACCACTTTCAAATCCTACTGAAATCCTGTAATAAACAGTATGACTTCCTCAGGTGGGTGGCCTCACTGATGTCTACCATAAAGGGACCACGAAAGGAGTGGGCTATCTGGCCAGTCACAATGCTGCTGGGACCAGCAAAGATAATGTGCTTAATCTGTGCTGCCCAAGGACAGCTCCCTTCTGTGTCGCAGGATCTCCAAAACAAAACTGTCCCACTGAAGTCAAAATTGTTGCCTGCTTTTTACTCAGCTGTTGTAGTCTAACATTTGACATTCATATTCAATTCTCTAATATTCAGTTGTGACGGACGCCTGTGATTCATATACCTTCCACATAGTCTGCGGCATGCTCCAGAGCCGGTTGCCAGACGGATGTGCTGGCAGAGCTCTGCCATACTACATGAATTGACCATCATGAGAGAAGCCTTGTGCCCTACACTCCAGCCTGTCAGTTGGACATTGCCCTCCTCTGGCCAGTGCGCCCAAAGGCAGCCTCCATGCCACGTTATTGAAGCGCTGACCAGGCCAAGTGACTGGGCCACAAAAACACTGACACACATGTACACTGACATAGGTACACAAACATACAAGTACACACACAGACACACAGGTACACACACATACACTGACACATACACAAGTACACATACACACTGACAAACAAGTACACATACACACATACACAGACATTCATGTACACATACACAGATACACATACACACTGACACAGGCACACAGGTACACAGGTATATAGACACACACAGCCAGATACACACACTTACACACACAGTTATGCACAACCTCATATACACACAGACCCAGGTACAAATATAAACACATACTGTATAAGTAACAATCTACATATTTTAGCACCCTCCTGTTTCCTTAGTTTTTGTGTACAGAAGGCTGGCTTTACCTGAGGTCCAATGGAAAATGTCTGTGCACAGGCAGCACTTTTCATGTGAGACACAGGGCCCCTCTGCCCCCCATTTCACTGGGCTGTACCCATTCTAACACTGACCGCCTGACCAAGAGATACCCTGAGCTATGGACCTATTCACTGGATTGGAACAGTGCCGCGATCTGGTAAATCCTTAATCAGGTGTCATTCAGTCTCCCAACCACGAATCACAGTGCTATTTGGAAAGAATGAGGAGGAGGTGAGGAGACTCGAAACAAGACCAGAGCAACCACAAAACTACATGGAGCTCTGCGCCGTATTGGAGGATAGCCACAGCCTGATGGAACTTTAAAGGGACACTATAGGCACTCAGACCACTTCAGCTTGCTAATTGAAGTGATCTGGGTGCAGTGTCTCTGTCCCACTTAATCCTACAATGTAAATCATTGCAGTTTTTGCGAAAGTCAATCAGACAGCCACTAGAAGCACTCCTTGCTTGCTAGGTGACTATTGGTCGCTTGGTCGCCTAACTGATGCTGGACGTCCTCACACTCTGTCCCCGTAGGAAAGCATTGAGCTATGACCCAGTGCAGAAGGAGGTCAACATTGGAAATGGGTGAATAAAGAAAGGGTTTTTTTAACCCTTTCCATACTTGGAGGGGCTTGAGGGAGGGGGGAACCAGAGGGAACTATAGTGTAAGAAATACAGATTTGTATTCCTTACTCTATAGAATCTGTTTAAAGTATGGTTGCTAGTGCAGGATACCTCAATATTGTCAGGGGAAAAGCTATCCAGTGATGTCTGGTTTGCAGGGATGCTATCGTGGAAAAGGGAGTTTTAGGACTCAGATTCCCTGATGGAAGGACACAGCAAGGGGGAATATCATTACCTCATACTGATCTCTTGGGATTGGATTGTGTTACATTATATTGAATGTATCATCAACTGCCGAGTGAATTCACATCTGAAGGAGTATAAATATCTGTGGTGAGTGTTCAATAAGGCAGTTCTGCTTTATCTGTACATTAATCATCATATAATGTGTGCGGGAAAGGATTCTGATCGCTACTACTCTACTGGTGAAAAGGCTTCAAGGAAAGGGCCATAAGTAGTCCTAATAGTCCTTCTGGTGAAAAAGGTCCACAGTTTATCTTTGTCAAAGTGGTCTGGAGTGCTTCAGGGTATCCTGGTGGCAGCTAGGAAGCTGACCTGAAAGAAGTACTCAGCTCAAGTAAATGAGTTCCGTCACATCAGTGTTTATTGATTAGGCTTATAAGACTATTGGACCAACAAAACAATGCTGTAGGACTGCTGAAAGCATATTGATGCTTGTTTTACATCAGTGTTTATTAAAAAATGGACATCTAGCACTTGGACAGTAACTGGTGCAAATCAGTAAATTTACACAGGCGCACACAATTCATACAAGAACACAATTCCTTCATTTGTGGTAAGAACAATAATGCAGAGTAGTAAAAAATAGTACCCAGGAATGGCCGACAAAATTCCAGTAAACAAGGCCATAAACAATAAAGTGCTAATTTGCCGTCCTGGGTCAAGAACAACATGTATGAAAAGGGAGAGAAGGACTAAGGCAAAATTATATGCAAATAATGACAGAATACAGAAAGAGAGGGGGAAAAAAACGTGTTGGGGAGCCTGGAGCACTCCAGGCACTCCCACCAAATATGCAGTATACTTCCTATGTGTTAGCATGTACCTCTGTCTTGTGCTATTTTGATGGTGAAAGGGTCTGTTGGAGCTCTGTTAATATGAAGACGGGCCATGGGAGACAAGTACAATGCCATTATCCCAGAGAAAAAGAATGGGCCAAAGGCAAATGAAATCAATATTTCCTGCATAAAGCCATAGCCCACCCTTACAAACATCTTCTTGGCATCTGTAGACAGGAAAAATACTGAGGCACCGGTGGCCTTAAAGGACCACTATAGTGCCAGGAAAACATACTTGTTTTCCTGGCACTATAGTGCCCTGAGGGTGCCCCCACCCTCAGGGTCCCCCTCCCGCCCGGCTCTGGGGAGAGGAAAGGGTTTAAACTTACCTTTTTTCCAGCGCCGGGCGGGGAGCTCTCCTCCTCCTCCCCGCTTTCGATCCTCCCATTCGGCTGAATGCACACGCGGGGCAAGAGCTGCGCGCGCATTCAGCTGGTCGCATAGGAAAGCATTTACAATGCTTTCCTATGGACGCTTGCGTGTTCTCACTGTGATTTTCACAGTGAGAATCACACAAGCGCCTCTAGCGGCTGTCAATGAGACAGCCGCTAGAGGAATTGGAGGAAAGATTAACCCATTTGTAAACATAGCAGTTTCTCTGAAACTGCTATGTTTGTTAAAAAAATGGGTTAATCCTAGCTGGACCTGGCACCCAGACCACTTCATTAAGCTGAAGTGGTCTGGGTTCATAGAGTGGTCCTTTAACCACATAGATGAGGCCAAGATCTCTGATCTTATTATTTTTTGCCTCATGTCCAGGGATAAAGCCGGATTGATCTAGGTGGATCAACACCGGCAAGTAGGGAATCAGCCCCTGTGCCAAGAACTTAAAGAAGAGTTTAAGGTCCACGTTAATCATAGAAATGGTTTGGTAAGTAGAACACAAGGTAGGATCCTTATCCTCTTTAGGGAGGAGAGTGATGTTGGCCAAGATAGTGACCAATTCCAGATCCGCAGGTGCAAATTAGGGCCCCCGTCGCAGCCATCCTCCGACTAAATGCAAAAAAAAAATGCCGGAAAAGGGGAGAATATAAGGAGAGAGGGAAGTGGCAGAAAAAAGGGAGGATGAAGAGAACTGATAGAAGAAGAACCGGCAAGAGTTCCAAAAATACATTATCAGGATCCTCTTCCCAGGGTGCATCTCCAGACCACAAAGGATAAAGTCCAGAAACACACCACTCTGCACTGAAGTAGAGGTGCAAGGTCAATCCACTTGGGGTGGAGACCATAAGGCGGTTTACTATAGGTGAATCTAAAAAATTGCCCATAACGGTTGATTGTGGCCTTATAGTTTAAAGGGACACTATAGTCACCAGAACAACTACAGCTTAATGTAGTTGTTCTGGTGAGTATAATCATTGCCTTCAGGCATTTTCATGCAAACACTGCCTTTTCAGAGAAAAGGCAGTGTTTACATTGCCCCTAGGAACACCTCCAAGTGGCCACTCCTCAGATGGTCACTGGAGGTACTTCCTGGCTCAGTGCTGAACAGTAGGCAGCAGTGTCATTCATCGTCTCCACGCTCTGCATGGGGACGCTGAGTTTTCCTCATAGAGACCCATGGATTCAAGGCATCTCTATGAGAAAGTGCTGATTGGCCAAAACAGCATTTGGCCCCGCCCCGATGCCAATTTTAGCCATTTATTGGAAATAAGGTGAGTTTTATTAACTTTTAAGGGGACTAACGGGGGGGGGGGGGGCAAGCCACCTAATTGGTGGGTTTTGCACTATAGGGTCAGGAATACATGGTTGTGTTCCTAACCCTATAGTGTTCTTTAAGCTCTTCAAGCTGATCAGGTGTACAACAACAGTTAGAGATAAAAAAAACCTAAAAGCAATCCCTACAAAATATGTAACGCAAAGTACGTTATGTGACCATTCCGGGTATCTGGCAGTCGAGAATAGTGATCCCAGAATTAACACTCTTGGAATATAAACAAAAATCCATATCTGTTGCAACTACAGGAGCTCGAAATTACACCCACAACCCAGTTGGCAAGCGTAAGGTGTATCCCCCACCCAAAACCCACATCATGCCCACCATCTACAAGCCCACAAACCCCACCACCTCTAGCAGACTGTTGATGTTTGTAAGCTTTATCACATAAGACTCTGAAGATATCTAAGTTTCCTCTTGTGTGTATGTGCAATATTTGGCAATACTACTTTATTTTAGGATCACTGTCAATTAATGTTTATTTTTTCTAAAAGTAATATTTGATATTTTTTAGCTGTGTTTTCTTTCTCAGGGTTTATTGGGTTTTCTCCATGCTGGCAAGCCTAACCCTTCCATAAGTCTAACTCTTGTTGTACTGATATATATATAAATAGTTATATTTTCTAATTATTAGTGCTGCACATTGCTCATTTTTTCATTGAGAATATAAACCACTGGAGGTTTAACAGAATGTGTCTTTCAGACAGACATGGTGTGCACTCCATTCAGATCAATGCTTTTTTAGAGGGTAGGAAAGTTCCGTAGCACTATAAATTGTTTCAACATACAAAACCGTACTGCGGGTACAACTAAGCTTTTATAGATAAAATATATGTATAAAGTAAAAATATTTTTTTCAAGACCTGCACTAGTAAACATTACAAAATATTCAATGTTCATCAGGAACAATTTGCCACATGCCACCTTCTATTTAAGGTAGTTAAATAATTATTCGTTACCTGTTTCCTGTGTCGCCTGTATGATAGTCCCATGAAATCTCTTCTGCAGCTATGTAGTGTTCCCAAACTTTAATATATCTCCTATTAGAATTCGATAATCTGCGGACAGAGCTTACTTTGCCACTGCATGTTTTCACGTCAATGTAGCAATGCATACCAGCTAGGAATAAAAAAAATATGCCATATAGAATATTGTAAACATATTGCAACCAACAAAAACCAGCAAACGTAGATACGATAAAATACAGTGCAATTAAATATACAGAATTCCATTAGCTCTATTCCATCTCAGGGACTGGACGACACATAGTCCTGTATTAGTACTTACAATTCCTGACATTGTATTTACTATGAAGGATGATTACTTAAATATTTTATTAAAGACCAAAGTGTATTTAACAAGCTGCCTTTCAAAAATGGTGTGAACTTATCATGCACTTCTCTTAACACCAAAGGCTACAACATTTGCGTTATTGGTGTCATTGCTTCCACTACCAACAAATAAACAAAAAATAACAATCAAGTCAGTGCCACTGGCTAGAACAGCGTTTTGTGTTCTAGCCAGTGGCACTGGCTAGAAACAGCTACAAGCTAAAATAATTACTTCCAGTAGAATAGAGGGTGGATATGTCTTTAATTCACTGGCTGCACCCTCCTCTGTCCTGTGATGTATTTGGTCCCAGCCAAGGATGTTGTCTAAACAGATAGACTTTGTGGTGGAAACACCCTAGTATTGTATGTCTGGTGGTTAGGCTCAGATAGTGACATGAAGCCTTTATATAAATCAGGAAGCCAGGAAAAAGTTTGACCTGGCTCTTAATTTTTTTAATATTTTTTCCCACTAGTTTTACAACTTCACACCCTAACGCTCACCCAGCACCCTAACACTCACTCAGCATCCTAACACATACAAAGCACCCTAACACATACACAGCACCCTAACACTCACCCAGCACCCTAACACACACACAGCACCCTAACACACACACAGCACGCTAACACACACACACAGCATGCTAACACACACACACACATCACCCTAACACACACACATCGCCCTAACACACACACACATCACCCTAACACACACACACATCACCCTAACACACACACATCACCCTGACTCACACAGCATCCTCACACACACAGTACCCTTACACAGCACCCTAACACACACACATCACCCTCGCACAGCACCCACACACACAGCACACACACACACAGCACCCTCCCACACACACAGCACCCTCCCACACACACTATACTCCTCACAAATGCACACTACACCCCACACACACACAGCAGCCCCCAAACACGCTGCACCACTCACACACACACTCACTAGATCTCCTATACGCACTCTTGAGTCCTTCAAACACACACTAGATCCCCTACACACAGACTCTGCACCAGCTACACACACACTACATTTCTGACCTACACACTCTGGATCCCCTATGCACACACTAGATTCCATTTAAGCAAACACATAGTGTCTCCATAAATGGGATTCAGTGAGTATCCCAATTATGGAAACCCCTGAGACCAGTTTCAAGCAAACACAACGCAAGCATGTTATTAAATTTGCTTGCGCTGTGAAGAACAAATACAGGGCCCTTTTCTCATGCCCTGGAAGAGCATTGAACTAACATGCTCACTTCCATTGGGGATGACAAAACACACCCTATCTGGTCCCGCCCCCACCCCCTTTTCAGTGGGCTGCTGTGAATAAAAAATGCCCGGGCCGAATTTTTTCCCCAGTCCGGCCCTGCCCTCAGGAGTTTGTGGCAAACGTCACACTCTATATATATGTATACTGGAGTATGTAGGAAAAAAGGGTAAATCATGCCCCTGTTCCCATAGTTCCAAAGGTGATACACACGTATTTTATTTTTTGATACTTTACACTGGGTAGTTTGAGGGACAGGAGGTACTCAGTTTAGTGTTCCCTGCTTGTTTTACTTTGACCACAAGTTTAGAGAAGTTCAAGGCACACACCCAATTTTAGCTAGTGATCTGAGATTTATCCAAGTAATTACAGCAGATTACAATCAATAAGATAGCATGGCATTTGGCATTTGCATGAGTGTGTTTTCTTAGGGAATTGCATTTGAGTTTAACCCCTTCCCGACCCAGGACCGTCATCGGGATTTTCTCATTGCGGACCGATGACGGTCCTGAACCGTCCTAACGGTTTCCGTTACTTACCTGATCGCCGTCGTTCCCCCGGCGGCGATCAGCGTGGCTCCGGTTGTGGGGAGACTGCCTGCAGCCCAGACAGTCTCCCCACACTGATTTAGGACCCCTGTGGCCATGTGATCGCTTAACACAGCGATCACATGGTCACAATAGGTGTCCATGTGTCTGCCTGCAGGGGGACTGTCTGTGCTGACAGGCAGTCTCCCTGCTAGTGTAAAATCAAAAAAAAAATAAAGTTAGTGTTAATTAAAAAAATAATAATAATTATATATGTGTATATATGATATATAGACATATATTATATCTATATAATATATGTCTATATATCATATATATAATGCCATACTAAGTGTATTTTTATATTAATATGTACTTATATTAATATAAAAATACACTTATAATTAAATTACACACGTATATATATAATATATATAATAACTATATATATTGTATATATATATTATTATAAAATATAAATAATAAGTAATTTAAATTAAATACATTTTTTTTAAATAATAATAAAAAATTTAAAAAAAATTATATAGCTATATGAAATTTTATTCTAACTGTATTTTAAAATTAATATATATATATTTATATCAAAATACACTTAAAATGAATTTGTATATATATCTATGTATATAAAAATAAATAAAAATAATAAGAAATATACATATGTCCATATACAAAATTACATAAATAATTATATAAATATACACGTAGACTTCAAATATATAAATATGCATATATATTTAAATTCTACGTGCGTATTTATGTAATATTTTACATAATTCAGTAATTTTATTGATTGCAATTTGAGGGACCTGCCTGCCAACCCAGGCCGAAATTCCAGAGAATTTAATTTGCTAGCACTGTATTTTACCCTGTAACGTTCTACGACACCCTAAAACCTGTACATGGGGGGTACTGTTTTACTCGGGAGACTTCGCTGAACACAAATATTAGTGATTCAAAATAGTAAAACATATCACAGCGATGATATTGTCAGTTAAAGTTACTTTTTTTGCATTTTTCACACACAAACAGCACTTTTACTGATGATATAATTGTTGTGATACGTTTTCCAGTTTTTAAACACTAATATTTGTGTTCAGCGATGTCTCCCGAGTAAAACAGTACCCCCCATGTACAGGTTTTATAGCATTTTTGAAAGTTACAAGGTCAAATATATGGGTCAAATATTTTACATTGAAAATGGCCAGGTTGGTTACGTTGCCTTTGAGAGCGTATGGTAGCCCAGGAATGAGAATTACCCCCATGATGGCATACCATTTGCAAAAGAAGACAACCCAAGGTATTGCAAATGGGGTATGTCCAGTCTTTTTTAGTAACCACTTGGTCACAAACACTGGCCAAAATTAGCGTTCAATTTAGTTTTTTTACTTTTTTCACACACAAACAAATATGAATGCTTACTTTGGCCAGTGTTTTCGACTAAGTGGCTACTAAAAAAGACTGGACATACCCCATATTGAATACCCTGGGTTGTCTACTTTAAAAAAAATATGTACATGTGGGGTGTTATTCAGAGATTTATGACAGATAATAGTGTTACAATGTCACTATTGATAAATTTTAAAAATGTATGTTTTGAAACCGCAATATCCTACTTGTACCTATAGCCCTATAACATGCAAAAAAAAGCAAAAAAGCACGTAAACACTGGGTATTTTTAAACTCAGGACAAAATTTTTAATCTATTTAGCAGTTTTTTTCATTCGCTTTTGTAGATGAGTAAAAGATTTTTCAAGTAAAAGTCAAAAACAAAAAACATGTATTTTTTCAATTTTTCATCATATTTTTTTATTTTTTTTAAATTAAAATACATGAGATTATATAAATAATGGTATGTAAAGAAAGCCCCTTTTGTCCTGAAAAAAACAATATATAATTTGTATGGGAACAGTAAATGAGAAAGCGGAAAATTACAGCCAAACACAAACACCACAAAAGTGTAAAAATATGCCTGGTCGCAAATGTACAACATCGCAAAAACAGTCCAGTCCTTAAGGGGTTAAGTTAATTCTGTGCTGACAATAGCATAACAGAAAATAATTATGTTAGCTGTTTTTCACACATTATTTACAATAACATGGTGACATCCTAAATTAACCCCTTAAGGACACAACTTCAGAAATAAAAGGAAATCATGACAGAATATTTCCGTCATGTGTCCTTAAGGGGTTAAAGGGTTATTTAAAAAAAGTATTAATTTTCTCTTGCACTATGTTTTGGGTTTATTTGCAAATTCCCAAGGTGGTAATGTGGTCACGACGCGAAGCGGAGAAACATTGTTCAGATGATGTATTTCAAGACGTTTGTCAAGTTTATGTCATTAAAACGCTCTTGTATGTAGGACTAATTTCTTACGCAACTGTAATGCGGTCAAGACCTATCTAGAACTACTTTAGCCGTGCGTCTCCCTGAAAATAATGCACACCTTAGAACGTTCGTCAACCAATCAGATTGAAGCATTCAACGGCCCTGTAGTATAAATTAAGTTTACTTCATGTTCACTTCAGAACTCTTAGCAAGGAGATAGATTTCTTTCTGTTATAGCATAAATTGAGCTAAAACTAACTTGAGAACTAAGCAGGCACCAACCAAAGGGCAAGCAATTTGAGTTGTTGCTCAATCAGTATTCTCTTGTTTTGATTTCTTAGTTAATAAACACTGTCTGCACATGCTAATCTGAGATAATTTTACATGAAAATTTACACGAAACAGCAATTTGAAAATAGCAATAAGGAATTAGTGAGCGCTCCAACTGTATGTGATAAATGCAAGAATGTTTACTAATTGTTTTATGGAAAATTATGGAAAACCAAGATCAGCAGCTTACCTTCAATATGTTTATGAATAAGCGATGTTATCAGCCATCTTCCACTCTGGCTTACGGTCATGTTTGCTGTTGTTGATGACGAGCCAACAAGGCCAATTACTGACACTCTATGATGGTTTTGTTCCAAACTTTGACCAAAAAAATGGACAGAAAATATCTCTGGTTTGGAGCTCATCGCTATTATATGCCAGCTGATGGTATCTCCAACACAGGCTTGCATATCTGGGGACATATACAGATATAGATAGCACACTGGTATGATAACAGAGACATTGCTCAGTTTTGTTATACTTGTTCACAGAATATGCATGCACATACAAAACATACATTTACCCAAAGCTGCCTGGTTTAACACGTTAACTATGTGAATGAGATGGGGTGAATGTGAGAACCTGCATGTTCCAACATGATCTACAAAGCCATCTGACGAAACCTGGCATTATAGGATGCCACACACAGCAGCATATATATATATTCTATACAAATCCAACCATGTGATTTGTTTGTGTAAGATGCTCATGTTAAAGGTACAGAAAACCTAGTTTAATATCTTATCAGTTATATTGCACACGTTTTTAAAAAGTGTAATAATTACAATTATGAATAACTTAAAGTGGCACTAGAGTCACCAAAACAACGTCAGCTTCATGGAGCAGTTTAGATGTATAGATCATGTCCCTGCAGTCCCTGCTCAATATTCTATCATTTAGAAGGTAAATCTCTTTGTTTATGCAGCCCTAGTCACACCCCCCTCCATGTGACTTACACGGCCTTCCTAAACACTTCCTGTTAGAAGAGTCTTCTAACAGGTCCTTTATTAAAAAATTCTGTTTAATTTAGCATTTCTTATTTCCTGTTCTGTTAACAGCCTTCTAGACCCTGCAGGAGCCTCCTGTGTGTGATTAAAGTTCAATTTACAGAGCAGGAGATAAAAACCTTCTCAAGTAAGTATGGTCAAAATTAAAAATTTTATCTTTTTTTAATTTTATTTTGTTAGCGAAATTATAACATACATTGAACCGGTTTGTACAGGAAATAGACGTATGCATGTAAGCACTGTTGCCTACGCAGAGGCATGGTACCTTGATCAGGGGTAATGCAAGTAACATCTTTCACATAAGAAAAAATAGAGGTACAAATAAGCAGTGCGTGGTATCCTAGTATCCGGTCCGTGTACCAAGTTGGTCAGGGCTGGGGTGAAGTCTTGTCGGGAATGTGTGTGTATGTATGTATATATGTATGTCCTAGTGCCTTTGCAAAGGCATGTTACGTGCATATGGCAATGTTTGTCATTTTTCGTCTATGTTGCGTTGGGCGGTTTGCATTGCTTGAGCACCAGGTCTGTGTGTGGTGTCAGTGGGATGTTGAACTGAGGCTTATCAAACAAGTATATCATAGAGCAATATTGACATTCAATGATCAGGTGGGCAGCAATTATGTGGGTTACACCGTGGATAAAGTATATATCTGAGTAGGTAGTTGGTTGCATCTGGTGGGGTTGAGTGGTCCCTTACATTGTAGCGGCCTGTATGTTGCCGCTGGGTTGGTTGCTCATTGGCAGGCAAAGAGTCAGGGAAGGTAAATAATAATATTGTGGTCGTGGGGTTCAGAGAGGGGGGGGCGCCTGCTACTGTGTGGTTGGACAGCTTTAGCCTTTGTCTGTGCGGTGTGTTCCTCCCAAGTGGCGGGTGCTGCAGTAGGAAACCAGGAGTAGAGGGAGGGCAAGAGGGTGAGGGCAAGGGGGGGAAGAGGCGGGCGAGGGAGGGGGATCAGGGAGGAGAAGAGGGAAGGGCCCATGGGGTGTTGGGGGTTCGCCCCCCCCACCCCCTGCCCCGCCACCCCCAACCCCCCATATGAGGGCGGTCTCGCAGCACGTGATGTCGCGGCTTCCAAGATGGGTCCAGGCCCACCTTTCCTGGAGGTTGGGGGAGGTATTTCCGGCTCTTTATTTCGTAGCCAGCCAGTGTATCCAGTGGTACCAGATCTTCTGGTAGGTTTGGCTCCGTCCCCTTGCTGCCAGGATAGTTTCTTCTATGTTCTGTATGTCTTGCACTCTGGAGATCCAGTCGGTGGCAGCGGGGGCTGAGGTCTGTCTCCAGAAGGTCAGGATGAGGCTATGCGCTGCGTTGATCAGATAGGGGATGATGGTTTTCTTGTAGGTCGTCAGCGGCATAGGAGTCAGATGGAGTAGGTAGTTCTCTGGAGTGTATTCCACGGAGTCGTCCGTGATTACAGAGATGATCCGGTGTATTTCTTGCCAATAGGGCAGGATCATGGTGCATGTCCACCATATCCGGATTCCTGGTATTTCGTGCTGATTGACGATTTGTGTGTCAGCGTGAAGGCGTTGGTCCACTGTTCTGGGGTCAGTGGGTGGCCAAGGTCTCGCTCCCAGTGTTTAGTGAAATATGGGAGGGGCTGGTTGGATGGCAGAGTCTCTAGTAGCCGGTAGAGCAGTGAGATGGCATGTGGAGGGGGTAGGGGTTGGGTGCATAGTGTTTCAAACATAGTGAGCTGCCTGTCAGCTGAGGTTATGTTGGGTATTTGCTTGAGTCTGAGGGTTATTTGGTGGTGTCTGAATCTCGTCATTAAGTCCAGGGGGTTCCGGTGTGGGTAGGTCAGGGAGCGGTGTGATTGTTTCATTTATAAGCAGGTGTTGTAGCTTACATTGCGACGGTAGTTCCAGGCTGGTCATGATCCGAGCGGTGTCTAGGCCGGATTACCCGTGATGGGGTAGAGGGGGGAGGTAGGCGGGGAGATTTCTGCCCCTGATGATATTTTCTTCCAGACTTGGAGGGTGGTGACTATTGTGGGGTGGCCTCGTTATCCCCTGGTCACTGGAGTTGTGGTCTGCCACGGAAGTGCCCGTAGGGGGAGCGTCGTGAAGCTGGCCTCCATGTCTATCCAGAGTTTGTCCAGGGGGTATGTTGCCCATTCGATCACCTGTTGTAGGTGAATGGCCCGGTAGTATGTGGTTAGGTCAGGGAGTCCGAGGCCGCCCCGCGGCTTGGGTCTGATCAGGATTTCGTATTTAATTCTCGCCGTCCGGTTGTTCCATATGTATGTTGTGAAGGTTCTGCGTACCTGGGCGAAGAATGTCTGGGGGATTGGTACTGGCAGTGTCTGTAGGAGATACAGGAATCTTGGGAGTACATTCATTTTGAGGACATTCACCCGCCCCAGCCAGGTGATATGAGGCACCGTCCAAGTTTTGAGGTTTGTGGCTACTGTTTCCAGTAGAGGTGGAAAGTTGAGTCGGAAAAGGTGTGAAATGTCTGATGTTATCCAGACTCCTAGGTATTTGATTGCTTCCGTGCGCCAGTGGAACGGGAAATGCGTTTTGAGTGAGGAAACGGTTCCAAGCTCAGCACAAACAGCAGGGGGGAGAGGGGGCATCCCTATCGGGTGCCATTGCTGATCATGAACGGGTTGGATAGTGTGCTATTTACGTAGACCCGTGCTGTTGGGTTGCTGTACAAGACTCCGATCCATGCCCGCATATTTGGCCCCATTCCCACCTGTTTCAGCATATCAAACAGGAAAGGCCAATCTACCCTGTCGAATGCTTTCTCCGCGTCTGTGGAAATCAAGAGTGAGAGTACCATGGACTTCTGGGCTGTGTGTATCAGGTTGATCACTTTGGTGGTGTTGTCTCGTGCTTCCCTGTTCCTAATGAATCCCACCTGGTCAGGGTGTACCAGTTGTGAGAGGGTCAGTTGGATGCGGAGCGTTAGGATCTTTGCAAGCAGTTTTAGATCCATGTTCAACAGGAAGATTGGCCTGTAGCTGGGGCATGCGGTCGGTTCCCTCCCTTCCTTTGGTAGCACTACGATGTGTGCTAGTAGTGTGTTCTGGTCGAGGTATGCCTCCATCTATCAGATTGTTGAGCATTTCGAGTAGGGGTTTGGCGAGGGTTTTATAGAATGTCCTGTTGTATTTAGTGGTGAGGCCGTCCGGCCCAGGGCTCTTCCCATTTTTGGCCAGTTTCAGGGCCATGGAGAGTTCCTCTGTTGTTATCGGTTCTTCCATGGCGCGTGCCACTTCGTCATCCAGTTTTAGGTGGCGTCGGGCATGGCTGTCGGGTGGTGTGCCGTTTAAGTCTGTGTCCCGTTGGGGGGATGTTGTAGAGTGCTTCATAGTAGCTTCGGAAGCCCTCCGCGATGGACTTTGGCGTGGCGTAAGTGGTGCCGTTGTGGACAATTTTGTTTATGAAGCTTTTTTGTCTGTTTTTCCTGAGGGCTCTAGCCAGCATTTTACTGCTTTTGTAGCCGTATACATATAAGGTCTTTTGGGCCATGCAGAGTTGGAATGCGATCTTATGGGATAGGTGCAAGTTTAGGGCAGCCCTGGCCGTGGCCAGTTCTTTGTGTGTTTTATCATCCAATGTGGTTTTGTGTCTCGTCTCCAAGTCCACTACTTTTCGTGGGAGGTCCGCGGTGGCCTCGGCGCGCTGTCGCTTGTGCTGCACCCCTTGGCAGATTAGAGTGCCTCTTATCACTTACACTTGTGTGCTTCCCAGATGGTCTCTGAATTGGAATCCATCAGTGTGTTTTCGAGGAAGAAATTGGTCTTCTATTTCTGCTTTGAGTCTTCCAGTAGTGATTCGTTGAGTCTCCAGACCCATTGTTTCTGAAAGGGTGTGGGTGATGTGAGCGTGATGATGATCGGGGCATGACCAGGTTATTGGTGCAATCGTAGCCAAGTGGAGGTCGTCTAGGTGGCGGTGGGTGATGAAATATAGTCGATACGAGAGTATGATTTGTGGTGTGGGGAGTAGTATGAGTAGTCTTTGTTGGCATGGTGTAAGACGCGCCAGCAGTCAGCTGAAATTCATGCAGTGTTTCGAAGAACGTGGCCCGGGAGGGTCGATGTGCCAGTGGATGTGTCCATTCGCGGGTCCAGGGGGGCATTAAAGTCTCCCCCAAATATCAGGGTTACTTCACTGAAGGATTCCAAGGCTGCGAAGATTTTGGTGAGGAAGGGTTTTTGACCTTTATTGGGGAGGTAAACGTTTGCGAATGTGTAGCGTGTGTGGTGTATCATGCCCTTGAGGAAGAGGTATCTTCCTTCTGGGTCCGCTTCTTCTGCTTCCTTCCGGAATGGGGTGTCGGAGGAGAAAAGGATTGTTGTTCCTTTGGTTTTAGACTCCGAGAATCGGGGGTGGTTGTGCTTCATGAAGTGTGTTTCTTGAATAAAGGTGATTGAGATGTGTAGAACTCTCAATTCCCACAGGACAGAAAAGAGGGAGCGGAAGGGGGTGTTGCGTGGTGGTCCCGCGGGCGCGTCCGATCGGTACTGCCGCTGGCGTCCAATCGGGGGCACCCGGTGGAGCAGAGTTTGGTTAGTGAGAGAGAGGGTGTCAACAGTGAGGGTGGTGGTGAGTTTTGGGAGGTGTAGTTAGGGTAGTGACTGCAGGCCGGTGGGCCTTTTGTGTTAGTGTGGTGCGATTGTACCTTTTCCGCCTGTTCTGAGTAGGGGTAGCTTGCCTTAGGAGGAGGGTTCACCTGGGAGTGCGACCTGGTCTCTGATTCCTGGTGTACGGCAGTAAACCCGCGGAAGCGTGGGTAGTGCGCCTCTGACCAGTGAAGTAACCACAGTGGTGGGTCTGGGTCAGCGCTTCATGGGCTTGTCCGCTCCCTACTGCCAATGAGCAAGTGTGTAAACCATTAGAGTGGGTAAAACATAAAAGTATAACAAGTATAACATGTAAACATTAGATAACGTTCCAGTATGACCATTAGAGAAACTTTACGATACCTTCCTTACTATCGGAAACAATTACAGCCTCTTTGAGCCCCTTTGGCAGGAGATCCTCCCTCCTCCACTCCCAGTCCCCCCATCTCACAGATGTCAGTATTACTGTCCGTCAGGTCCGGTTTTGGTTTCTCTCTGGGTTTTGGACAAGGGGAGGCAGTGGGGGGGTAGGTTTCGTCAAGTGCGTGGGTCCGGTCTCTCCTTGTGCTCCATATGGGAATGTCCTATGCGGTCCTAGGTAGTGCATGTCTAGGCTGGGTGATTTCAGGTGAGGGGTGGGGGTGTCTGTCGGTCGCTCAGTGGTTGGAGGGTGGTCTGTCGGGTGAAAGCAAGGTTGGCGAGGGGGCCATACAGTGCATGCAGCAGGACTCGGTGTCTCCCTGCCCCCTTCCCCTCAAACATCCCTGTAGGTTACCTTATGCTTCAGTCTCCCCACATATAGCGCGGCCTCGCGCCCTGGAAATGTGTAGTCGCAGACCTGTTCTCCAGGTCCCCCCCCCACCCCCTCATACGTACACTACAAGAATTTAAGGCGTTGTGATACATGCTTACAGATGTCGCCGCAGGTGTCCGTGGGTGGCAACTCAGTGCAAGCAGCCCCCTATGCATGCAGTAGCCTGCAAAAAAAAAAGGTCTCTGTTTCCGAGTCCCAAGGGTGGATGTTGTTCTAGTCTATTCTTCCTTTGTCTGCTGTGGTAACGTCAGTGGGGTGTAAGGTCGGTAGTTCAAGGCAGGAATGAGCGGAGCGGTTCATGTCAATTCTAGAAGTCCGTGCGTCGTGGCCCTGTATCTCCGGGCATGGGGGAGATTCGGGGGCATCTCCTGCTTCTGGCTTCCTTTACTCCTTGCGTGCAGCTTGATGTGGCCGGGCCGTACCTCCATCCTGGGCTGCAGTTGCGAAAGTGTGGGTTACAGGCCTACCCAGGGATCTGTCGTTGAGGGGGCAATCCGACCAGTCCCGTATTTGAATGGGTGGTAGCCCCAGTCCGTCCAGAAAGATTGGCACATCAGTTGGTGTTCTGATGGTAGCTTCCATGTTGCCTTTGCGTGCTACTAGTGCGAAGGGGAACTGCCAGCGGTATCGGATTTGTTGGTCCTGTAGTGCAGTGGTGATTAGCCAGAGAGCCGGCCTTGTTTGTAGGGTGATGTGGGAGAGATTGTTGTAGAGCTCCACGCGGTGCCCCCCAATCCTCCAGGTCCTCTCTGACCTCGCCCCTCTCATTATGGCTTCCTTCAGCTGGAAGTCTGGAATGTGGCATATGATGTCTCTCAGGGGTGCTGATGGCAGTGGTTTGGGGTGGAGGGCACGGTGTGCTCTGTCTATACATTGCCATGCATCTGGGGGCCTGTTCAGGATGTGGTTAAAGATGGGGATTAGTTTTTCCCTTAGATCCTCAGGGCCTTGTGATTCTTGCAGTCCTCTCACCCTAATGTTATGCCTGCGGCTCCTGTTATCCAGATCTTCAACGTGGAGCCGCAGGTCTGTGATTTGCCTCAGCTGTGTGTCAGGTGTGTGCTGTGCAGTGTTTGGGGCTGGCAGGCCTGCTGTTTCCAGGGCCCTGACTCTCCCCTCCAAATCTGACAGAGAGGTGTGGAGTGTAGCTATCTCCGCGCGGAGTGTGGTTCTTACATCTGCCAGAATCATCTGGAGGTCCTCCTTTTTCAGCAGGGAGGCAAACAGGGAGTACCAGTCTGGAGGGCTGCAGGCACTGGAGTCCGTTGGCTGCTGGCTGTCTTTCGACATTGTGGAGCCCGGGGAGGATGGCGCCATATTGGAAGCCTCGTGTTGTGAAGCCAGGATTCCGGGCGTGCGGAGGTATGATCAGATGGACGCGGAGGAGACCTCACCCTGAGTCCGTGGTGTTGAGGGGGTCATCTGGATGCGTTTAGTGCGACCCATGTGTCTCTGGTTTGGGCGGATGGTAGCGGATTAGTGCTGCAGGGCACGGAGCACCAGAATTAGGCAGCCATTCTCGATCGGCGCCAAGCCACACCACAATTTTATCTTTATGCAGGCTGTGTCAGTCACAGCCAGAGAAGGTGTGGCTAGGGCTGTATAAACAGAAACAAAAGTGCTTTAACTCCTAAATGACAGTGAATTGAGCAGTGAGACTATGGGGGCATGATCTATACACCACAACTGCTTCATTAAGCAAAAGTTGTTCTGATGCCTGCCTTAATAAGACATACAAAAGGGTACATCTCAGCAGAATGATGGTACCTATGATATGAAAGTGCATATAAGTAACATTTTTTTCTAATCAGCTATAACCATGTTACGGTTGTTACATACCTGGCATGGTACCATTAGCATAGCCATTTACTGTATATATTAACATTCCATCATTTTTTGAGGTTACTGTTTGAAAACCTTTGCTTTCATCAAATACAGCAAACATTAGGATATATTCTTTATTGAAGAATTTCTGGGTACCATCAATATTTAGGCTTCCTGAAGAAAGAGAGGCAATATGTTAAACAATACAGTGAGCTTAACTTGTAACACATTTAATGATTTTACACTAGGCCTGATTTTTATAAATGTACATTAGACATTTACCTTGACAGCTCACATTCTGGAATTATAGAATTAAATACATGAGTGGAAACTAGGCTGAAATCTTGCCACAAAATAATAATTAGTTAGGTAATAATATTAAAGCTGATGTCACTAGCAACAGAACACATACTACAAAATATTTAAAAGATTTGTTACAAATTAAATTCCGTTACCATTTTTACATATAAGTAATGGGCCAATCAGTCCTGAGTTCAAATCTTGCACCATATCTTCATGAGAATAATAAATATATGTAAGGCAAAATGGATCAGTTTCCTTGGGTCCCACATTTTCGGAAATATCCCAGTTGTAGGTGTAGGTTTGGCCTGGTTCAACATTGTCATCCATCTTTTCCACACCAGAAGTCCTGTCTGCATATTCTGAACCTAAACAAAGGAATCCACAAGTGTGAGCTAGACTGAAGTTGGTAATCTGGTGCCCCCCAAAATTATCTATTCTACCATAGACAAGATTGTGGTGCAGCATACTGCATAGCAAAATAGATAAGCTATTTGTATACTATGCACATTTTACTTCTTTCAACACAACAAAATATTTTAACAAATTAAAGATAAACACCATCAAACTAGGAGTATGCGTTAAGGAAATGCTTGACAAAATTCCATAGAATCAAACAGGGTTATTCACTAAAATGAGTATTGCTGGGAATTCCAAATGAAATTAAAGTTAATTTTAATATCTAGCTAATATAGAAAACATTCTCCAAGTCTATTCTGTATCAACCAGTTTGACGGTTTTGACCTTACACTTGAAATTTACTTTGAATTCACGGCAATTCTCATTTGAGAGTGTTTTATACTTATAGCTGCACATCGCAACCCAGGAAACACATGAGTTGGCATTATTGTACAGCTTGAGGGAAAAAGAGGAACCGACACCAACTAAGTGAGCATTCATCTTTAAAAGGTAGTGGTTATTTTTTATGTATCAGTAGTTCACCTACAAGATTTGAACACATTTTCTTTACTGTATAACGTGTTATTTACAGTATGTAATGTGAAATACATTACAATAGGGAATGCATAGTAATGACACTTGTAGACATAGCAATATCAAGGCAACGTAACAGCAAGAACAGTTACACTGAATTCACATTACATTCAATGCAATTATTAGTATAGTTAAAATTATTGTCAAGGCTATTTAGTAAAGTGAGAATTTGAAGTGAATTAAAAGTTTTTAATTTTTTTTGGCTATGGTAGCCAAATTAAAAGTATAGCCATAATAGAGAATTTTTCCAACTCAACTATTTTAAACTTACTGGCCCCCCTCTGCTCAGTAAAATAAAATGGTGATTTTACTCCTCTTTTTACCACTCTGTGCTGGTCCTGCTGCATCTGGCCCCACCTCCATGACTGAGATAATCAGTTTTGATGATCTCAGCCAATCCAATGCATTCCCATAGGAAAGCATTGGGAGACTATTGAGCATGTGCGGCAAAACGTTGCATTTCACCAATCAGCATCTCCTCATAGAGATGCATTGTGTCAATTAGTTAATTGAGTCAGGCTGTAGACACTGTTAAGTTGTAGTGGTTCTGGTGACCATAGAGTCCCTTTAAATTTGAAATTAAATTTGAATTCTCACTAGAAAAAAGGTAGGGGTAGGGGATAGGATAAAAAAATCTGATTTTTACATTCGTCTTAAATCTATAAACCACTCTGGAAATTTAAGAAATGATCAGTTGAATGAGACCTCTTGTTTTCTTTTATCAGAGTTTATATTCAACAGGATCTTGAGTGTCATTTGATGCGGCGATAATCTTTAAGAAATTGAAAGCAACTCAAACAAAGTCTTACTGTTATGTAGTTGTTATAATGAAGAAGAATTTTATGACCCAATTTGTGGTTCATACATAACACATTAGTTAAATTACTAATATAATCAGCATTTTAGCAACAAAAAAGACATTATGTTTTGTTACAGGTATAGGATACTGCAGTGGGACTTTAGTTATTTATATCTAAGAAATCTAATTCAAAAGATGTCACTGATGTGTGATTTATGGTAGAACTGATAGTTCGGTAGTGAGCTAAACTTCTGAAATTACAAATATCATATTTTTTATGGTGTTTATTTACTAACCAGAGAAGTTTTGTGACTTGACAAGAGAATTGCAGCATAATTTGTTTCTACATTTTGTCATTTCTTTATAACTTACTGGCCAGTGAATTAACCCCTTAGTCTAAAAAGAAGCATTACATACCTTCAGACCTCTTCCCATACTGGATCCCCTGTGGGTGAATGGTAAGAGCCTTATCAGCTAGGTTTTTGAAATGGATCTTCAGTGTGTCTCCAACTTCTGCTCGTAGGGTTGGGCCCAAGATACCTAAAAAAATAGTGTTTTTGTTATTACATAGTTATGGCTATAGTCCAGTAGATATACAGCTGTAATCAAAAGTATTCAACACTCATTGAAATTCATTTTTTTGTCAAAAGTTACAGAAACAAAATAAATTGAAACAGCTCAACACAACAAATGTTACAAGGGATTTCCCCAAATTTAACCTGAAAAGCAACTTAGAATGACTTCTCCAGTCTCAAAATAATTCAATCCTTTAATGGCAAGCGTCTTTAGTACTTAGTAGAGCATACTTTTGCTGTTATTACTGCTGCTAATTAGATGCATAGCCAGACACCAGCTCCTGGCAGCATTCCTGAGGAATCTTAGCCCATTGTTCATGAGCAACGGCCTCCAGTTCATTAATATCCTTGGGTTTGCTGCAACTGCCTTCTTCGAATCCCACCAGAGATTTTTATGGAGTTCAAGTCAGGTGAATATGATGGCTCTGTAGAACAACTTTTCCTGTAACCAAGCCTTGGTGGAATTCGAGGTATGCTTGGGATCATTGTTGTTTTCTCCTAGGATTTCCTGATACTTCACTGAATCTAGCTTGCCTTCCATACACTGCAGGTTTCCAGTGCCGGAGGATGCAGCCAGAGAGCATTACTGAGACACTACCATTCTTAACTGTAGGCAAAGTTTTCTTTTCAGCGTATGCTTCATTCTATCTCCAGACATGTCGCTGAACTTTTCGATCCATATAGCTGAGGGCCGAAAAGTTCCAGTTTTGCTTCAACTGTCCACAAAACAGAATCCCAAAACTTCTGTGGCTTATGTATATGATTTTGAACAGATTGGAGCTGACTTTTCGTGTGCTTCTGGGTTGGTAGTGGTGTACATCTTTTAGTTCTGGCATGGAAACCTTGTGCGTTTAGTACGCACCTTACTGTGCTCACTGAAACCTCAGTGCCTGTTGCCACCAAGTCTTGCTGCAGGTCTTTTGCAGTTACTCAAGGGTTTTTCCCAATCTGCCTTCTCAGAAATCTGGTTGAAGTCATTGATAGCTTCCATGTTCTGGCATGGAAACCTTGTGCGTTTAGTACGCACCTTACTGTGCTCACTGAAACCTCAGTGCCTGTTGCCACCAAGTCTTGCTGCAGGTCTTTTGCAGTTACTCAAGGGTTTTTCCCAATCTGCCTTCTCAGAAATCTGGTTGAAGTCATTGATAGCTTCCATTTTCTGCCCTGTCCAGGTAGTGTATCCACTGTTCCTTCAACTTTGAACTTGCAAAAAATGCTTCCAACGGTGTTGCTAGGAACATTCAGTGCCTTCTCTATCTTTTTGTATCCTGTTCCTTGTTGGTGAAGGGTGATGATCTCTTCTCTTAACCCCTTAAGGACCAAACTTCTGGAATAAAAGGGAATCATGACATGTCACACATGTCATGTGTCCTTAAGGGGTTAACTTTGTGGACCCCTCTTTTGACTTAGTCATATTTCTAACATGCAGTCAAATGTGACACTCAACAAACCCCCAGCCAGCTCATAAAGAAGCAATGGAGTAGGCATGTGAGGCCAAACTCTGTGCTACTTTAATCAAATGCTGCTAGCATCATCATTGATTTCAGGACTGAGTTGCACTCGGTTCTGGAGAGCAATTGCATCTCTGGTCCTAGGAGATAATTGCATTAAATACCGTTAAGTTAATTATCTCCCAGGAACAGAGAGCCAAACACAAAAATATAAAAACATAAAAGTACCCCAAAACAAAATAAAAACATAAAATAACCCCACAAATAATACATTGTTCAATAGCCCTGATCCGAGCGCCCAAGTTATCCAAATAGCGCTCAGATCCATGAAGTATAGGGGAAACATGTTAAAGTTCTGACCGGCGCACATGTGGTTCTATGCCCAAAATAGTTCCAGGGCGTTTGGTGTTTTTTGCTCGTCAACTTTCGGGAGCTCCTGCGGCCGCAATATGGGGTGCTCCACCTGGCTGTTAGGTAGCATTTGTTCCCCTAAGTCTCAGACACCTTCTCTCCAAAAAGAGCTCTCCTGGCGGATTTCAAAGTGATTCAAAATGGCAAACCAAGCTGTCTGGAAACCGCATGGTCATCTCATGCCAAAAACAGTTCCTTAACATTTGTGGCTAAGTCCCGCTGAGGTGACCAGGAACCCACAAAGTCCTCTTGCCGAATTTAGTTCCAGAGCGGTAGTGGGTTTAGTTCACGCAAACGGCCCCCAGAGAGCTAGCGTTCGGTTCCATCCGCTTGAAGGGAACCACGGGCACCCAGGGAAAGCTCTTAATGGCTGCTGGACAGAGTAACTCTCACACGGTGTGCCTGACCTGGACCATAGTCAGTGGGCAGGAGCCTGCCTTCCACACTCCTCCAGTAGTCCATGGCAAATGTACGTGGGAAGGAGCGTTTGTCACAACTACAATGAAGTGAAGTGTTTCAGTGCCTAGAGTGTGATTTTAATTGGTACTATTGCTGGGAGATGCCATGGGCAGTGGTGTACTAAGGGGGGGGGCGGTGGGGGCGGTCCGCCCCGGGTGCCAGCAGGGTGGGGGTGCCATGGCCAGCCCCGCCGCCCCCCCCCCACATGCTGCAGCCGCCCGAGCACTCTGTATTGAGCCTCAGGCGGCTGCAGCTTTGCCCGGGCGGTGCGTCCATGAGGGCGACCGCACCGCCCGGGCGCAGCATGGGGAGAGGCTGACACGAGGGAAGCGCTCAGCGCTCAGCGCTCAGCGCTCCCTCCTGTCAGCTTCCTTTGCTGTAGCGTGGCCGAGCCCTGCAGCATTGATAGTCCGCGGGTACAGAGAGCAGCTGTCTCCTGTGACACGAGGGAAGCGCTCAGCGCTCAGCGCTCAGCGCTCCCTCCTGTCAGCTTCCTTTGCTGTAGCGTGGCCGAGCCCTGCAGCATTGATAGTCCGCGGGTACAGAGAGCAGCTGTCTCCTGTACCCGACCGGACTAACAGGAAGGGAACACTGAGTGTGCACTTCCTGTTAGTCCAGCCGGGTACAGGAGACAGCTGCTCTCTGTACCCGCGGACTATACTGGGCTCGGCCACGCTACAGCAAAGGTGGGGGGGGGAGAGAAAGGGGGGGTGAGAAAGAGGAGAGTGAGAGAAGGAAGGAAATAGGGGGTGAGAAGAAAGATGGAGAATGGGGGTGAGAGAGAGGAGAGAGAATGGGAGTGAGAGAAAAGAAAGGAGAATGAGAGGGGTGAGAAGAAAGAGGAGAATGGGGGTGAGAAAGAGGAGAATGGGGGTGAAAAGAAGGAGAATGGGGGTAGAGAGAGAGAGAGGAGAAATGGGAAGTGAGAAAAAAAGAAGGAGAATGGGAGTGAGAGAGGAAGAATGGGAGGTGAAAAAGGAGAATGGGGGAGTGAGAAAAAGAGAGGAGAATGGGGGTGAGAAGAAAGGAGAATGGGGGTGAGAAGGAGAATGGGGGTGAGAAGAGAATGGGGGTGAGAAAAAAAGAAGGAGAATGGGGTGAGAATGGGGGTGAGAAAGAGGAGAATGGGGGGGTGAGAAAGAGGAGAAAGAGAAATTGAAATTAGGAGGGGGGAAGAGATATTAGGAGGGGGGAAAGAGAAATTAGGGGGGGAGAGAAATTAGGAGGGGGGGTGAGAAAGAGAAATTGGGAGGAGGAGAAGGAAATTGGAGCTGGAGGAGAGATTGACATTCATCACATACACACAATGCACCCCTTGAACATAGAAAAACACACAATGCATTACACACACAGACACACATACACAAGCAATGCAACCGTTACACACAATGCATCCCTTACACACACAGAAACACACAATGCATTCATTACACACACTCAATGCACCCCTTACACACATTCAATGCATCCCATACATACACAGAAACACACCTTGCAGCCCTTACACATACAAACACAATTTCACACAATGCATTCCTTACACACATATCAGGACATCCCCCACACACTCCACCCCCTGTGAACAAACTCATTGGTGGAACATGAAGGTGGACCTGGGACCCAGACCTTGAGCTGTGTAAAGGGCCCCCAAAAAATGGAGCTGCTTCCCGTTCTCCCAGAACATTGATTTTTGTGACCACAGTTACAAACCGCCTCCAGAGAGCCTGTTCTGCACCAGACCAGTGGAGCCAGACTGCAGCTAGAGCCCATCATCATCCTCATCTGGTTGTAAGTAGGCAATCTAGTAGTATATTATTCGTGGCACTAAGCTCTAATTTACCTCACATTAAGAAACACTATAGTCCCCAGAACCACTTCAGCTTAATGTAGTGGTTCTGGTGTCTATAGCCTGTCTTTCCTGCAGGCCTTTAATGTAAACACGGCGGTACTGCAGCACTGGCGTTAGTTAACATGGCAAATCATATGGGTGGGGCATTGTGATGTCACATGTGGGGCGGCAAACTTTACTTTTGCCTAGGGCGGCAAAAAATCCTTGCACCGGCCCTGGCTGGAGGGGGCTGTGTGAGCTGTGGCCGCACAGTGTCCCATGGTAGTTAGGGTGCCGTGCGGCCAGTACAGCTCACACAAGCAAACAGCTGATAAACTGGCCGCACGGAGGAAATGTGTATGTGTGACTGTCTGCCTGTGACTGTATGTGACTGTCTGCCTGTAACTGAGTGTGTGACTGTCTGTAACTGAGTGTGTGATGTCTGCCTGTAAATGTGTGTGTGGGGCTGCAGGGATTTTGTAGAAGGGGGCGGGGGTTTGTATTGGGACAGGAGTCTTTTAATTGTAAAAAAAAAAAAAAAGAGAACCTTTAAAAAAATTCGGTTTTTGGGAGGGGGGTGCCAAGCACAGGATCCGCCCCGGGTGCCAAATGCTCTAGGTACGCCCCTGGCCATGGGAACTGTAAATGTTGTCCACCAATGCTCTATACCTGAAATGTGTTCCATCATTCTAACATTCCTTCCAACTCAGATACTGGGTTTGATCTTAGAGATCTTCAATGTTAGGTTTCCTCCAGTTTGTGGTATAGATGGGGGGGGGAGAGAATAATGTTTCTACATCATAACTTGTCCTAATTTAGCAGTTTAGTATTAAAATCATTTCATGTTATGGATTAAAAATATTTCAGTTTAGTGTCCTGCCGCCCAGGAGTAATGGGAGTTTGAGCGCAGGACTTGTTTTTTTGTATTAGTGTCTATATATACCTGCGCTATGCTAATACATACATACTAATAATGCAACAAAGGTTGGTAAATGCACTCAGCTTCCAAAAACAATCTTTTTAATACTTTTTGAGAAACTCGAGAACCAAACAGGAACAATCATGCAAGACAAAAGAAAAGTACTAATGTGAGACACACGCATGGAAAGGCACATGCTACATAAACTGTTTATATCATACATTGCATTCCTTGTGTATGATAACTTTTTTATTGCAAGGTCATTCTAACCATATGTTAAAGGGAAAGTGTGTCTATTAGAATATCAAACTGCATTATTACATTGATTTCGATCTTCATGTTTGCACATCACATGCACACGAGTCTTTGAAATAGAATAGCATGGTATAAGGACCTACAGATACCCGTATGTACAAATGGATTTTGAAGAGTTTCTAAGAATTCAGGTTCTGTTGTTTTTGAGCATTACATTATTTGCTAATTAGATTTTTTTTTTTTAAATAATGACTTCCTAACAGTATTTTGTGGTGATAAGAAAGAAAGAAAAGAAAGGCATATAATTAAATAGTTCATGCCTATTAGCGTGTGAGAACAAGGTTATTAATGGAATAAAGGCTACAGCAGGAGGTATTTAGAAAACATTCCAGCATTTTACAGCAGCAGGAAATATAATTAAAAAAGGATTATGAGTTTGCTTAAAATAGGAAAGCATGGAGCACTATTGGAGCTAAGGAAAGCTAATTTATAAATAGAGCATCGGCTATTACTTGGATTAATCCCTTAATTAGATATTTCATGCTGGGCCCACTGGTGGTTTAATGGAGGCTGGAGCCCTTAGTGGGGTTCTGAAAAGCCTTGTGTCTGGTTTTGGCTACATTTCATTGTTAGGCCCAATGAGAGAGAAATAACACTATCAACTCCATCATATTGTGCCAGTTATACATTTAACACATTATACCTGGGGTATTGCTGTGGGTGCAAGATTCTAATACAGGATTTTAAGTTTCATATTGCAAGTTTAGGCCTTATATTGAGGGTGTAGGATTTATAGAGGACACTGTAGATTTCACGTAGCACCTGTGGTATATAACGCTCTATATTCATAAACAGTTTGATTTCAGAATGTGATACACAGAACATGCTAGAGTTTAGGCTTGGACATAAGGTGTGGTATAGAGGGAGGTTTTGCGAAGGCTTAAGGCAATCTATGTGGCAGGGGTCATAAAATGTACCTTTGGGCTGAAACAACTTGTCTTTCTGCCATTATGAATTTGCACTTTTTACATTTGCTTCTCAAACAATGAAACACACATTTTAATCTGAAAATTAAGAACGAATGTAAGCATTTGCATGCAATCCAATCCCCACACTAAGGGAACAGGGAGATGGAAAGATGTTCCACATACAGATTGGCGTCACCCAGTATTTATAATCTGTCCAAAAAGCAAAGCTCAATTAGACTACAGAGGATGCTGGTCCAGGCAGTGGTGTATTCTGGATTTGTGCTGCCCTAGGCACAACTAATTTCGGCACCCCCTAATCTAAATTTGCCCCACCAATTCGTGTCAAGGCCTTTTTTTTTATTGACACACACACACACTTACAGTTTCAGACACACACACACACTCTCTCACACTCACAATGACAGACACAAACACACACTCACTGACAGTCACAAACATACTCACGCACATTTTCTCATACACTCACCAATTATTAATATTTTTTTTAATCTAAAAGAACATATCTCCCTCATCGCCCGGCTAGAATATTAGTACTTTAACACCTAGGGGGCCCTATGGTGGCAGCCAGCTCTTGGGGCCCCCAGTACACAAGACAAACAAGGCATTTACCTGGGCACTTGGGGTGGCGTTTTTTGCTGCCCCCCATGAAAGTGCCGCCCTAGGCAAATGCCTTGTGTGCCTTGTGGTAAATACACCAATGAGTCTAGGACATGGACAAGACATCAAAGTGGCAACTTCTTGCACTCAGTATTAAACTGTATGTCAGGTATTTGATGTTTCTCAGATACATACATTAGTAGCTGACATGTTTTGTAGATTAAAGTTGTACTCAGCATTGTTTATATGACAGAGTCTCTTTAAAAGCACATTATAGAAAGTATAGAGCTTAAACTGCATGAAGAAAGAGAGATTGAAAGAAATGACATTTTATGAGCTGCACGAAAGCCTCTTAGTTTCATCCTGAATGGCTTCATTAAACGTAAATAATAAAACGTATTTAATTAAATAATATTTAACGAGAAGGCAAAGCTTAAACATTTAACCCAACTTCATCTAAACACTCAGGCACTTTGCCAAAAGTAATGTGTATATTGACCAACCTTTGGTCATATCACTGCTATTTCTTCTCTACTAATGTAACTTACAGGTAAGAGTGTCACAGTTTATGAAAATATACTTAACTCACCTGAAAAAGCTGGAACAGTTTTTTCCCTTTTAAAACCTGCTTCATATTCTCTGTATATTAGCTTCTTATAAATAAAATTGGAACTGGATTAAAAAATGAGAACACAAAGAACAAATATTAATTGTGAAGAATGAAAGGACAGACCGACAAATAGAAAGATAGACAGACAGATAGATAGATAGATAAATAGATAGAAAGATAGATAGATAGATATACAGATAGATAGATAGATAGATAGATAGATAGATAGATAGACTTGTATTCAGTAAATAGACCACATAAGGAGTGAAGATTTTGAAACACAGATCAAGTATTATGTCAGGTTGGATCTTTAAGGATTAGCTCCTCAACTATAATAAAAAGATGGAAGGATTTTAAAAAATGTGGAATACGTAGCAAGGGAATGATTAAGAAAATGGATCTTGGGGTAACTGAAAAAATAGATGTGGGAAGTACGGCGAAAAGAGGGGAGGGGATGATGGAAGATATATGACAGAGGTAACTTGGTGGGGGTAGTAGGAGTGGAACAATCACAAGGGATGGGTGATGTTATATTGGTTATATGTACTATATGATGGTGTGAACAGGTTATGTATAAAGCATTTGGCTGGCACAGCTTCAAAACATCGTAAAAATGTGAGTAACCTTTCAAGACCGCATAAATTGAAGGTAATTCACAAAACAACAGATTTTCTCCAAATGGACAAAATCTGGCAAAAATTTCCAAAATATTCTCATATTTAATAAAACCAAAAACGGACAGGATGTGGCCAACCTTTACAAAGCATAGGATTCTAAATGTTTGTAAAATGCTAATTTTAAAAAACCTGAGACAGAACGCATCTGGCCGGGTACACATCTGCAAATTATCTTTCAGTTGCTATTGGCAAGCGAATGATAGTTTGAAGTATTATTTGGCTGCTGGCAGAGATAGCAGCCAGCAAGCAAATACTTAAAAAAGCATTGGCAGTGCGAGGGTTAACCATGTGGTGGTTAAAATTTCACCTTAAACAAGGGGATTGTGAGTTTTATTCTGCTTGAACACTTTGATACATCGATAGATGACACATTCTTATCATCTAGAACTGCGGTTCCCAACCTATGTTACATGTACCCCCAGGGGTACAATCCATTTTGCAAGAAAATCTGGTAATTCTGCTTGTGCAGCCGTACCGCACAGGTTGGGAGCCACAGGGTGAGAGTGTTCCATCGGGCGCCCCGTGCACTTAAGGCCATTCGATACACATGCACCATGAGGAGCCCGATCATGCGCTGAGGTGCTATAACAGCTTGGCCGGGCCCCTTCTTTTCTACAGAGGGTGCTGGGAGGAGGTCAGGTCCGGTCTCTTCATTCCTGCTAGCAGACTCAGACCTAGATGTGTGGGGGAAGGGGGGATGCCAGGGGGGGCAAGCCCCTAACTCCCACCATTAGCTACAGCCAGCAGAAGCCACCATGATATTGGTGGTTGAGAGAAATCATGCCCCTTCTTTTGATATAAAGACTTTAACCAGGGAAATTGATTGGGTGAAGTTTTGGTTCCATGCTGTTACTTCAGAAAGAGCCTATGAATGTGCCTATATTATTTTTATTTCATTCTCAGGATTGTTGAGAAGATTGATCCTATTGAAGTTCCTATAAGTTGTTTGGCTGCCGTAACAGACCCAGAAGCTGTCCATTAGAGCTAACTAATCGCTCTATCATTGTGAGTGCTACCATATTGGGTTAGAGAGTTTAATAATTTGTTTATCAAATTACACTCTGTATGTGATGGTTTTATATACATAAGAGACCCCTGAAACAATCCAACACATAGTAGCCAG
The DNA here is from genome assembly GCA_933207985.1 of Pelobates cultripes. NCBI lineage: Eukaryota > Metazoa > Chordata > Amphibia > Anura > Pelobatidae > Pelobates > Pelobates cultripes. Next base: position 86,192,674 of record OW240912.1, on the reverse strand, counting down.
GTGCAAGATGTTAGCAGGAACAGCATACACTGAGAGGCACAACCAAGTTGCTGAGATTGTGTAGAGAAATATCTGTATAAAATATGGGCTGGACCTGCCTAAATCCAGATTGGAGTTACCACAATAGTAGGTGATAATGACAGGGCTAAGATCCTGTGGGACTTTCAGATCCAGACAGTACTGGCCAACCAACCTGACATCGTGGTGGTAGACAAAAAATAGTCTGCAGAGGTGGTAGATTTAGCAATACCAAGTGACTATAACATCAGTAAGGAGGAACATGAGAAGATGAGAAGATGGGCAAATACCAAGGACTTAATGAGCTAGAAAGTATGTGGAGAGTGAAGGCAGTAGTAGTTCCAGTTGTGATAGAAGCACTCAGGGCTGTGACCCCCAAGTTGGGGGAGTGGCTTCAACAGATTCCAGGTGGGACATCTGAGATCACTGTCCAGAAGAGTGCAGTCCTAGGAACAGCTAAGATACTTTGCAGAACCCTCAGACCCCTAGGCTTCTGGTAGAGTACCCGAGAATGAGTACTATATACCACCCAGGAAGGGTGAGAAAATCGATTTGTTTAATATATGTATTTATATATTTTAATATTTTATTATATTGCCTCCACTTCACTTTGGTTGTTCATTCAGAGCCTTTTCTGCAAAATTTCAGAATTTTGCATTCCAAATGTTACTGTACAGAACTGGTGTGGTTTTGTTAGAGGACCATAAGGAGTATAGTAAATAATCCCATAATGTTGAATTGCTGCCTGATCAATTATTATGTTCTCATTTCGTGAGAGCCTAGAGCAGAGACCTTGGAGTCTGCACCCCGTAAGCAGATATTGATTTACGAGATATAAGAAAAGAAGGATTAATGGCACTCCATTCTGAGAAAGTAAACCTAGAGTCTTGGTGTTATTCAGGAGGACTGCCCATCTTGAGTATGTGTTCCCAATCAGTTTGAATCGTAATACAGAGCAGCAGGACTGGAAGGTAGCGCCCATGTCTGAGATTGGCTGTGCTGGAACAAGGGGCGCTAGGTTAGTAAGTATAAAACAGCTATATTCACCCATGCAGCAAGAAGGTCTGGTTTGTAATAAAGAGGCAACTGTGTATCAAAGGGCAGTGCATGCTATACATAGGCCCTCATATGCGCCCAGAGCCTTCCCTATTACTGTCAGGTTTGCTGATATTCTCCAGGGTCAATGCACTGTGTAGAGAGATGATGAAATATGGAACCCCTGTATGTGAGTAAGTGTTTTGCTTTTCATTTAACTTTGCTAGGCAACAGAAAACAAACCATACACAGGAGTTAGGAGAGAACAAGTTATTATTCTTAACTCATACCAGGCTAAAACAGGATTATTTAAATAGTTGGGAATTCAAAGTGAATTTCTAATTTATGGCCTAAATCAGAAGTATAATTCTAGCTTGGCTACTTTGGCCTTAAATTTGAAATACACTTTGGATTCAAATACTTCTCACTATAGTAAATAATACTGCAAAATGAACAAAGCCAGACCCCATATGACAATTGTTTTTTAAGTAATTGCACCAGAGCCTATTTAGATGTGTCATTCCAATGGTGACATATACTTAAAGGGTTACTTTATATTTGTACAAACTTAATTCATACATTTGACTTGTCTTGTCTAACATATGAGACAAATTTTGGAAAATGTGGCAGAAGGTAGACCTACAAACTGCTTCTCCCTGTTGCATTATGCTATTTTTCATCTGCCGTCATGATATCAGTCTGTAGCAGGCCTTTCCTTGTCAGATATTGCATAGATTTCTGCGTTGTACTATCATGAATGTGTAAAAATGCATCAGTGGCACAAGTCAATTCAATGCAGATCTATCACTTTCAGACCCAAGAAGGTGACATCTCTGGTTAAGGACCGGTGGCCATGGGGTCCATTCATAAGTATGCTTTACTTACCTGTACCTGTCCCTCATGGCTGCCACCATCTTAACTTGTGGGACCTTCTTTAGCTCCTGGCTCTTCATCTGGTAGGAACTGTGCCAGTGCTGTATTTTTCACGAGAGTACAACACTGAGGACTGTAGAGGATCCGTGAGACCGTAAGAGCTTCCATAGATGACCTTTAGCAACAAGTGGACGATGCCTGAATCCCACAGCCATCATTTGCGAGGGCTGCTGTGTTTGGACAAAAGTTGACGGCGCAGCTCAGCATTTTGTCAACTTTTGTCAACCTCAGGCTGGTCTTCAGTGACTACTTTGTCTTATGGAATCTTTGGACTGCGTTGGAATTTCAATCAAATGTTTGTTCAAAAGTTTTCCCATTACATATATTTCCAACTAAGCTTGGAGCCGCTTGCCCACCAAGTTTATGCTCTTAATTGGATAATATTCAAAGAAGAAATAAGAGACAACTGTAAAAAAATAAAAATAAAACTTTCCAAAATCTAAACTCAGTGGATATATTGCAACATAATTATTACAACCACATTAGCCATAAACACAGTTCATCAACCTTCCCCAGTTATACGGGCATTGTGAGGTCTGATGGACAAATCAAAGTTTTTACAAATCACAGTGCACGGTGCACAGTGCATAAGGAAATTAGTCTCTCTTTGAGTCCCATGTGATACAATAATCTCAGGGTATAATAGTAATAATACAAACGAAAAACTTATTTAAAACTGACAAACAATGAAAAAGAATGAATACAAGAAGCAGACATTAGAAAGAAGGAAAAAAGAGGCAAACGTAGAAAGTAACAAAAATTGGAATGAATACAGAACATCATCTGTTAAATCAGGCTTTGACAAAAACCCAGATGTTTTCTAAAATCTGTACTTTGTACATATAACATAATCTGCCTTTTTGTATTCAGCCTATGTCAACAAAACTAGGAGCAACTCCTAAACATGTCAGTTCTAATTTGTACTTTTAACAAAAAAGATAAGGTGCCGACAAAAACAATATAAAGTATCCTCTAGAGTCTAGACTGTAAGCTTGTTGTAGCAGGGTCCTCATCAATCTCGTGTTCATGTAACATTTTGTAATTGTCTCATTTATGGTTAAATTTCCCTTTTTTATAACAAATAATAAACTTTATTTCCCCATAAATACAATCGGACTATATATACAATTTGTTTGACAAGAGATAACCAGCTTGGGCATGGTCAATGAATAACATGGCACAGTTTAAACAAGATAGATACGGGGAGGGAGGAAAGAAAAAGGGGAAGAAAAAGAAAGAAAGAAAAAGAGAGAGAGAGAGAAAGAAAAAGAGAGAGCGAGAGAAAGAAAGAAAGAAAGAAAGAAAGAAAAGAGGGAGAGAGAGAAAGAAAGAACGAAAGAATGAAAAAAGATAGGAAAAGAAAAGAGTACCTCTGGTTTTGTTGGTTTTGGTAGTTCCAATCAGCAAACACAGCAGCCACATAATGTTCTCTCACAACTGCAGAGGCACTGGGCAGGTACAGTGCAAAGCTGCCCAGCATAAGTAAGAGGAGAAGGGAGGGATGTTTCCCTGGATCCATGGCAGACCAGAAACTGTCTCAGGTGAATCAGTCAGTTTCAATTCCAAACACCTAAACCCTTTTTTATCAACAGTGCACTGCTCACTGATCAATAAAGCTGACCTCTTGTCCCAAGCATTGACATAATGACCACTAGATGCTAAGCCACCCACGTCCCCTTGGGGCAGCAACCTTCAATAGAGCCAATAAGGAGTGAAAGGAACCTGCAGAGCAGTCAGTGTGTACATCACTTTACTCTCAGCAACAAGCACTGTCATGCCTTCTCCCTCTCCAGTGGTTTCACAGTTACAATTAACTCAGATAGGGGAGGCTTGCAACATCCCACGCTGTCCGAAATGTTGACGTTTTGTGAGATAGAGAAGTCACAGTCCGTTACTCAGCCCTTTACGTATTCTGCTGAATATTTATTTAGGGAGCTGTCAGGTTAAACATTAAAGGGGGACTGTCACTTGCCAGGATTTTCAATATTCTCTTTACCTATCCTATGTATTCAGCATTTACTTTTTTACTGAAGTTTAAAAAATAAAATTAAATGGAGACTTTAAGTACCAGAATAATTACAGCTTAATGTAGTGGTTCAGGTGCAAAGAGTCTGCCATGCAGTCTGATAATTGTACATTTTGCATTTTCTGTTTACTTTTAGGCAGTGTTTACATTTGTGCCTAATGTCACCTTTAGCGCGTTACACTCAGACAGCCACTAGAGGCCCTTCCTGGTGCAGTTGGCTGCTATCTTTACAATAGTGACGTTTGGTGTATTGAAGACTCCAAATGTTTCCCATGGCCATGGAGGTACATTGAACTAATGTTTTGGAGATGCCAATTGGCACATTGTGATGATTGTAGCACATTCACACTTGCCCTCCAATGCTTCCCTGTGAAGAAGCATTGGAATGGCAGGCATCATCTGTAATGATGATGTCAATTAAAGGTGAGTAAAACTATTGGGGTAGAATAATAAAAGGAATAAGGGAAATCCTGTCTCTATTCCTGTCTCTTATTCCTCTCTCACTGTCCAGCATTTGGGGGATTAATAAAATTAGCAACTGGTCACTCAAGGTCTCATCCCACAAATGGTGTGAAGAAGCCTAGAACGTACTATGGGGGACTTGCCAGTGGTGCCCCACCACTACCCATAGATAATGGGTAGGGGCTCAATTGTAATAAAGGGGGCGGACATGTCATTGTCAATCTTAAGTAAACCCATACCCATCAGCATTAAGTGTGGAGAATAGTTCAGTAATAACACAGGCAATAACAGTATGACCATGTGCCAAATAAAAATCCAGAACGACCAACACAACAATTCAGTAAAATAAACAAAAACATGCAGGAAAAAAACTTGTCTGGTTGAAAAATGTGGATCATATGTTTTACTGTATATAGGATTTCTGCAAAATCCTATATACAGTAAAAAGGACTGACTTGAAACCAGACACCTTATGGTATTAATTTAAAAGTAATAATTTGGTTAAAATGACAGAATTTGAACTGGATTAGCCATTAGTAAATACAATAACTGCACGTGTCTGAAATACAGTTATTTTCACAGGATTCTGTCCATCCAGGCACAATTCTTTTAGTGAATAACCCTGAACAGTGGCGTACACACAACCCATGGGGCTGCGACCCCTGCGACCGCGGTATGTACGCCAGTGCATGCAGATACACATACACATAAAGGACCACTACAGACACCCAGATCACATCAGCTCAATGAAGTGGTCTGGATGCCAGGTCCCTCTAGTTTTAACCTTGCAGCTGAAAACATAGCAGTTTCAGAGAAACTGCTATGTTTCACTGAGGGTTAATCCAGCTTCTAGTGACTGTCTCATTGACAGCCGCTAGAGGAGCTTCCGCGATTCTCACTGTGAAAATCACACTGAGAAGACGCTGAAAGTCCATAGGAAAGCATTGAGTAATGCTTTCCTATGGGCGGTTTGAATGCGCGTGCGGCTCTTGCCGCGCATGCGCATTCGGAGCTGAGAGGCGGATCGGGGCGGAGAGATCTCCAGTGCCAAGGGAGTCTGGCGTTGGAGAAAGGTAAGTCCTTAAGACACACACACACTCTCATGAACAGACGCATACACACTAGCTAACAGACACACACACTCTCTCACAAACAGACGCATACACACTAGCTAACTGATACCGACTCCAGTATCAGTGCGGTGCGCGAGGGAGCTGGGCAGAGAGCGTTCAGCCAGGGAGAGTGCTTCCTCGCGCGCCGCCAGCCAGCCCGCCTGGTGATACCAGGGCCAGCCTCGGGGGCCCTGAGGTGGCCAGCTCCTGGGCCCCCCATAAGAAGAGGCTGGCCACACTGGCGTAAATATCGGGTCGCAGGGCGGCCGGGCCCCCTGTGACCCCGGTATGTATGCCACTGCGTACACACAATCCATGGGGCCCCGGTGTGAAACTGATCTGTGATTCCTCCCAGCATGTGATGTCCTCACAGGGGGCCCGGTCGCACTGTTAAAGCGTTGCAGCGCTGACTGGGTCCCCTGACAATCCATATTGGACGGCGGCCCCGGCGGTTTGCCATGCAGGCCGGGCCCGCAAAAGATGTCGGCGGGTACCGGTCGCAAGGGGTCCGAAGCTGCGACCCCTGTCACTGCGGTATGTACACCACTGACCCTGAATGTTTCTGTTATCTTTCTCATTTGCACTGTGTGCCCTGGATGTACCTGGACTGAACTGGAATGTAACTGGAACTGGAATGTAAAGTCACTTTCACAAAAAGGGATAGTCCAGGCTGGCAGAAAGCGGAGAACCACTGTCAACTTTTGCAAACTGCCATAGCTTCTACTAGTGACAAGAAATAAAAATAGTCTTACATATCTATGGAGGAATCATCCATACACATCAGTAAGCAGGGTGTTGGTGGATGCAGTAAACGAGGCTATGCCAGTGATGTGAATTGTGCCACTAGTGCCCCCCAAAGAAGGCTACCTTGGAAAGGCTGCCTGCCAAGAGTTGTATTTGTGTTTAGTGATTTTTTGTTTTAAATTCTTTATTTTTATTGTACATAAGTTTGACAGACACGCTTGCTATGCCACAACAGTAAATACAAGCATTACAAGATACATAGTACTGTGGCATGTGATAGAACTTAACATTTTGCAATAATAAGCAAGATAAATGGTTAAGATAAAAGAGAAACTCACCACTGGAGAGCAGGCACTCCCCTTAATGCATGAGTGTGTACTGAAAATAGTGATTGGTATCAGACTTGTGTAACTAGAAGGGCAATTCAAACAACAAATTAGGCTTAATGAAAAAGTAATAAAACTATATATGTATATTTATGAGAGATTCACAAAAAAGGGTGCAAAGATTATTTTAATAGAAGAAATGAAACAACAAATGTGATGTGTATATAAATGTCAGGGTTTTGGCAAAAGGAGTTCGGTATGCAGGAATTGGCAAAAAAAATGTATTTGATTAGACCACTGTTTCTTTCCAAGATAAAAAGTCAAAGTGGTACCAGTAACTAGTTCAGATAAGCGGTAATTAACAGAAGTGTAAGGTTTGTACCACAAGTCAGCTTGTACTGAGAATCTTTCCAGGACCACAACAGGTTCTGAGACTGAGTGTTTGCACAGGAAAGCAGGTTGCTCTGAACACAGAGAGTTTGTAAAGAATAGCAGCTCTTTCTGCAACACTGAGGGTTTGTAAAGTATAGCAGCTTGCTCTGGAACACTGAGGGTTTGTAAAGATTAGCAGCTTGCTCTGGAACACTGAGGGTTTGTAAAGATTAGCAGCTTGCTCTGGAACACTGAGGGTTTGTAAAGATTAGCAGCTTGCTCTGGAACACTGAGGGTTTGTAAAGAATAGCAGCTTGCTCTGGAACACTGAGGGTTTGTAAAGAATAGCAGCTTGCTCTGGAACACTGAGGGTTTGTAAAGAATAGCAGCTTACTCTGGAACACTGAGGGTTTGTAAAGTATAGCAGCTTGCTCTGGAACACTGAGGGTTTGTAAAGAATAGCAACTTGCTCTGGAACACTGAGGGTTTGTAAAGATTAGCAGCTTACTCTGGAACACTGAGGGTTTGTAAAGTATAGCAGCTTGCTCTGGAACACTGAGGGTTTGTAAAGATTAGCAGCTTACTCTGGAACACTGAGGGTTTGTAAAGAATAGCATCTTACTCTGGAACACTGAGGGTTTGTAAAGAATAGCAGCTTGCTCTGGAACACTGAGGGTTTGTAAAGAATAGCAGCTTACTCTGGAACACTGAGGGTTTGTAAAGAATAGCAGCTTACTCTGGAACACTGAGGGTTTGTAAAGAATAGCAGCTTACTCTGGAACACTGAGGGTTTGTTAAGAATAGCAGCTTGCTCTGGAACACTGAGTGGTCGCACATGTATGTACGTAGCGAGAATGTGGTGCGACTAAGAGTAAGGAGACTACCCCAATTCTCCCTCCAATAACGACAAACAATGAATATTGGATGAAACAGACCACAGCATTTATTAAACTTACAACTGTAGGACTCATCCGAACTTTATTCTTTTTCCTTTAATTCAAATATAAATAAACACATACATATACATACCATAATTAACATATAAATTAACACTTATTGCCCTACAGCCTCCAACTTAAATAACCGTCCTTGCCAACGAACATAACCAGGTGCCTATGCACCAAAAAACTTTACCCACTGGTGTCTTGCCTCCCCCCTCGTCCAAACCAAAATTCCCATCATCTTAAATGCTCTACCACCAGCTAGCTTTTTGCTCGGTGGGCATGTCGAATTCGGTAACTTAAAAGTTTACCTTACAGAGCAGGGGAGGTTGAGACCCACCTTGTCCATCTCCTGACATTCCATCTGCTCCCCAACCCTGTTGGCAAGGACACACTCCCTTCCGCTGTGACGGAACAAAAAACATAAAATTAGGGTGGTTGGGAGGGAAGTTGTTTGCTGGCCAGAATCCCAAAAGGCACTGAGGTAAGATGATCCCTGCCCCACTACAAACCCATAACCACTCCCCTAAACACATACAGCCAATCACTAACACCATCCCCACACTCAGGGCCGGCCTTAGGGGTGTCCGAGCTGTGCGGCCGCACAGGGCGCCATCGAGCAGGGGGCGCCCTGCGGCCAACACAGTTCACACATGGCCGGCCAGGATTTAAAAAAACATTTGCGGCGGGGAGGGCGGGCGAAGGGGATGGGGGGGGGAAGAAAGATTTTTCGCACAGGGCGCCTAAAGGCCTAAGGCTGGCCCTGCCCACACTCAAACATGTGCCCTTGTCTGTTTGACTCCCCAGGGCCTGGATAGCTGATTTCTCTGGGACGCTGTGGGTTTTCACAGGATAGCAGCTTGTTCTGAAACATTTAGGGGTTGCACAGGATAGCAGCTGGTTCTGGAATATTGAGATTTTGACTCAGCATCATTTATGATGCACTGCGCATTTACAAAACGTGATAACATCAAAGTCTGGTCATATTTACACCCCTGCTAATGCGGTTTCCAGGACTTAAGTGCATTAATTGTCTCGTTTGTTTTTTGTTTTTCTGCTGTTAACCCAGCTAGTCTTATTCCTGATGTTTAGTTTCCTTATCCGTCTACATTATTGACTTTTATTATTGACTTTCATTATTGAATTTTGGGTCTACTTGTACTGATATTTACGAATTCTCTCATGGAAATTAAGCTAAAGGCTTCAAAACAACTTTAGCTTAATGAAACAGTTTTTGTATATAGATAATGCCTTTGAAGTCTCACTGGAGTTAAAAAGGAGGGGCAAGGCCAGAAAGGAGGCATGCTACAGTCAGGTCCATAAATATTGGGACATCGACACAATTCTAATCTTTTTGGCTCTATACACCAACACAATAGGTTTGAAATGAAACAAACAAGATGTACTTTAACTGCAGGCTTTCAGCTTTAATTTGAGGGTATTTACATCCAAATCAGGTGAACGGTGTAGGAATTACAACAGTTTGTATTTGTGCCTCCCACTTTTTAAGGGACCAAAAGTAATGGGACAGATTAACAGTGATAAGTCAAACTTTCACTTTTTAATACATGGTTGCAAATCATTTGCAGTCAATTACAGCCTAAAGTCTGGAACGCATAGACATCACCAGACGCTGGGTTTCATCCCTGGTGATGCTCTACCAGGCCTCTACTGCAACTGTCTTCAGTTCCTGCTTGTTCTTGGGGCATTTTCCCTTCAGTTTTGTCTTAATCAAGTGAAATGCGTGCTCAATCGGATTCAGGTCAGGTGGTTGACTTGGCAATTGCACAACATTCCACTTCTTTCCCTTAAAAAACTCTTTGGTTGCTTTTGCAGTATGCTTCGGGTCATTGTCCATCTGCACTGTGAAGCGCCGTCCAATGAGTTCTGAAGCATTTGGCTGAATATGAGCAGATAATATTGCCAGAAACACTTCAGAATTCATCCTGCTGCTTTTGTAAGCAGTAACATCATCAATTAATACAAGAGAACCAGTTCCATTGGCAGCCATACATGCCCACGCCATGACACTACCACCACCGTGCTTCATTGATGAGGTGGTATGCTTTGGATCATGAGCAGTTCCCTTCCTTCTCCATACCTTTCTCTTCCCATCACTCTGGTACAAGTTGATCTTGGTCTCATCTGTCCATAGGATGTTGTTCCAGAACTGTGAAGGCTTTTTTAGATGTTGTTTGGCAAACTCTAATCTGGCCTTCCTGTTTTTGAGGCTCACCAATGGTTTACATCTTGTGGTGAACCCTCTGTATTCACTCTGGTGAAGTCTTCTCTTGATTGTTGACTTTGACACACATACACCTACCTCTTGGAGAGAGTTCTTAAACTGGCCAACTATTGTGAAGGGTGTTTTCTTCACCAGGGAAAGAATTCTTCGGTCATCCACCACAGTTGTTTTCCGTGGTCTTCCGGGTCTTTTGGTGTTGCTGAGCTCACCGGTGCGTTCTTTCTTTTTAAGGATGTTCCAAACAGTTGATTTGGCCACACCTAATGTTTTTGCTATCTCTCTGATGGGTTTGTTTTGTTTTTTCAGCCTAATGATGGCTTGCTTCACTGATAGTGACAGCTCTTTGGATCTCATATTGAGAGTTGACAGCAACAGATTCCAAATGCAAATAGCACACTTGAAATGAACTCTGGACCTTTTATCTGCTCCTTGTAAATGGGATAATGAGGGAATAACACACACCTGGCCATGGAACAGCTGAGCAGCCAATTGTCCCATTACTTTTGGTCCCTTGAAAAGTGGGAGGCACATATACAAACTGTTGTAATTCCTACACCGTTCACCTGATTTGGATGTAAATACCCTCAAATTAAAGCTGAAAGCCTGCAGTTAAAGTACATCTTGTTTGTTTCATTTCAAACCCATTGTGTTGGTGTATAGAGCCAAAAAGATTAGAATTGTGTCGATGTCCCAATATTTATGGACCTGACTGTATCTCATCCCCAATGACAAGCATGCCATGCCCCAAAATGAGTATGTTTTATGCCGCCCCCGCTCCCACTCCCCAAGGGTATTCCATACGCAGAGCCCTACTGAAGTGCTCTCGGATGGGGAAAATGCCCTGTTTTTGTTTCTGCAAAGCGCAAGCGAATTTAATGCAATACATGCATTACGTTTGCTAGTGACTTGTCTGTGGTGTTCCCAATAGTGGTGTTTTTGTATTGATTATATTTGTGTGAATGTTTGTGTAGGGGGTGTGGTTGTGTGTAGTGTTGGAGCTGCTGAGGGGATTCCCAGCTCTGACTTATTAAGTGTGGGCCAGAATCGCAAGGGAGAGGACACGATGGTTGGTACTAGCAGCAGATAAAGACAATGCGATGCACCACCAGGGAAACATTTTTATTAAATATATTGCCAGTCCGACAAAGTATTAAATACAAATTTCACACATGGCTGTATCCCTTTTATTCCAATCTGTGTCGACCACCTGGTGCCTCTGTTGCCATGGCACCCTGTGCAGCCACACTGCTCATACTCCCTTAAGGCCAGACCCAAGGGTATAGACCAAGTCTATTCCTCTAGCAAGCTCTGGTGGTTCAGAGCCTTGCTGAGGGTAACAAAGGAAATGCTCTGATGCTATTGAGGCTCGGAAGAAACAAAGACAGAGCCTGGCTCCCTTCCCCCAGCTTTAGATTTACTTACAGTAACCTAATCTCCCCACAGGCCCATGAAGTGTCACAGCTCCCTGTTTGGGCTTCTCTGAAAGGGCTGACAGGGGAAATCCTTTGATCTTCCTGTCCCCATCTGCTATGGCTATTGCGACTCATTGCCTGGTTTGTCCAATGGCCAATCCGGGCCTGTATTATAGTAACCGAGCTTACTGTCATCGCTGAGCAAAGTTATCATCTAGTGTGTGCTCGATGCCCAGCTCTGTGCGAAGTCACTAACCTACTGCAGTGTAAGGGTACCTTCTCATTAAATGGCTGGTTCCAGACTAGAGTGATTCACTGGAGAAGCATACAGGAAACAGAACGTGACAATTGCTGCTTATGCGCCATAGGTTCTCAGAGGTTCTTTATGAGATGTCTCAGTGCTGGATTAGCAGTAAGTAAAATGTATCTTTTTCCTTTACATAGGGACAACCCATTATCTGAACAGTTATGAGAACACAGTAAGGCTAAAGAAAAAAAAAAAAATGAATCACAGAGTGTTCCTTTAAACACAGATAAAATACTGAAGTTATACAGAACAGAATAGAAAATAATTTATGAAATTATAAAAAATTACATCGAGGTCACCAAGTAGGAGATGGTAACTTTCAAACATTACTTTTAAGGAAAAATTCGAGGTCAAGGAAAAGAAATAAGACACCAGAACGTTTTTCAATGAAATTTATGAATATAGTGATTTCTTGTAGAACTGAATCTTTGTCAGTCTTAATAAAGAAATTAAAGAAATCCAAAATACACTGGAACCAACTGTGGGGAAACCATGGTTATAAAGATTTTTCTGATAAAACTAGGAATAACGTGAAAAATTTTTCAGACAGAATACGAATTAAAAGGACTTCAATTTTAAGCAAACTGTACAATCTAATCTAAGCCTCCAGTACACAGATGTTGCTCTCAATGTTTACTTCTGAAACTTTGCACGTATGTAATGAAAATTACATATATATGTTAACACCGTGCTTATAAATAGGTTTTAATAGGATATAAATCTTTAAAGGAACAGTACAGCATTAGTAACGCAAACCTGTGTTTCTAATGCTATAGTCCCTGTTCCCAGGTCTATATAGGTTCTTTTCACCTCCTGTTTGCAATAAAAATGTAACTTATCTTTACTTATCTTTTTCCATCCCTTCCAATATTTCTTGCCTGGCATAATTGGAATAGCATGGGCAGGGCTGCTATGGGGAAGCACAAATTAGGTGACTGTGTCACTAGCAATGCCCATAAGGTGCAGGCCCATTTGGAAAAGAAGCGGTCCTGCCAGCTGGTAAGCTTTTTGGCCGGCCAGGGAAGTTGTTTTGGTGCTTAAAGGACCACTCTAGGCACCCAGACCACTTCAGCTTAATGAAGTGGTCTGGGTGCCAGGTCCAGCTAGGGTTAACCCATTGTTTTATAAACATAGCAGTATCAGAGAAACTGCTATGTTTATCAATGGGTTAAGCCTTCCCCCAAAGCCTCTAGCGGCTGTCTCATTGACAGCCACTAGAGGCGCTTGCGTGCTTCTCACTGTGATTTTCACAGTGAGAGCACGCCAGCGTCCATAGGAAAGCAGCTCTTGCCGCGCGTGCACATTCAGCCGACAGGGCGGATCGGAGACGGAGAGGAGGAGGAGAGCTCCCCGCCCAGCGCTGGAAAAAGGTAAGTTTTTACCCCTTTCCCCCTACTAGAGCCGGGCGGGAGGGGGTCCCTGAGGGTGGGGGCACCCTCAGGGCACTATAGTGCCAGGAAAACGAGTATGTTTTCCTGGCACTATAGTGGTCCTTTAAATTGTCCCTTTAAGGAGTAAAATAGAGCCCTGCATTGGATAGTACAGAATATCAGAGTATGTCATAAACATCTTGCATTTAGCTTGGTTGGCTAATGTGTCATTAGTAGAATCTGTTCAACCCTTGAAGGTTGCAGGTTCAAATCCTGGATAGGGTTGAATCATCTCTTCATCCTTCTGAGGTAGATAAAATGAGTAGTATTAAATTGGGTAATAGTAACATCCCCAGGATATACTTGGAAACCAGAGTAATCTGAATGTACTTTTCTTGGTTACATGCTTTGTTATTATTTGTAATATAATGAAATCCAATAACTTGAAAATGTTATACAAATACGTAAATAAGTCCTCATGTTTTGAAATTATTACATAACATCTGTTTGATTCATTTCCCATCATGGTGACTATTCTGCTGATTCTTGCTATTTTGCTTGAAAAACAATATTGCAACAATGTTCAGGGTGGCAATACATTTTCAAAAATGTTTTTTCCCTTTACTATAATTGAGTGAGGTATTGTGGACTAAATGTGGTTTTGCAAAACAAATAAAATAAAAACATTTATGGACGCTTCTGCAAGTGAAGGGGTTAAAGATGCTCTTTCTAAAAATAGGCATATTTCATATATAATATGTGATGTTATGGACTCTTCAGCAGAAAATACACTGAACAAAATTATAAACGCAACACTTTTTTTGTCCCCATTTTTCATGAGCTGAACTCAAAGATCTAAGACTTTTTCTATGTACACAAAAGGCCTATTTCTCTCAAATATTGTTCACAAATCTGTCTAAATCTGTGTTAGTGAGCACTTCTCCTTTGCTGAGATAATCCATCCATCTCACAGGTGTGGCATATCAAGATGCTGATTAGACAGCATGATTATTGCACAGGTGTGCCTTAGGCTGGCCACAATAAAAGGCCATTCTAAAATGTGCAGTTTTACTGTGTTGGGGAATCTGGGGGGTCCGAAAACCAGTCAGTATCTGGTGTGACCATCATTTGCCTCACGCAGTGCAACACATCTCCTTTGCATAGAGTTGATCAGTTTGTTGATTGTGGCCTGTGGAATGTTGGCCCACTCCTCTTCAATGGCTGTGCAAAGTTGCTGGATATTGGCAGGACTTGGAACATTCTGTCATATATGCTGATCCAGAGCTTCCCAAACATGCTCAAAGGGTGACCTGTCTAGTGAGTATGCTGTCCATGCAAGAACTGGGATGTTTTCAGCTTCCAGGAATTGTATACAGATCCTTGCAACATGGGGCCGTGTATTATCATGCTGCAACATGAGGTGATGATCGTAGATGAATGGCACAACAATGGGCCTCAGGATCTCATCGCGGTATCTCTGTGCATTCAAAATGCCATCAATAAAATGCACCTGTGTTCATTGTCCATAACATATGCCTGCCCATACCATAACCCCACCGGCCCCATGGGCCACTTTATTTACAACGGTGACATCAGCAAACAGCTCACCCACATGACGCCATACACGTTGTCTGCCATCTGCCCTGTACAGTGAAAACCGGGATTCATCCGTGAAGAGAACACCTCTCCAAAGTGCCAGACACCACTGAATGTGAGCATTTGCCCACTCAAATTGGTTAAAATGACAAACTGCAGTCAGTTCGATACATCGATGAGGACAATGAGCTTCCCTGAGATGGTTTCTGACAGTTTGTGCAGAAATTCTTTGGTTATGCAAACCGATTGTTGCAGCAGCTGTCCAGGTGGCTGGTCTCAGACGATCTTGGAGATGAAGATGCTGGCTGTGGAGGTCCTGGGCTGGTGTGGTTACATGTGGTCTGCGGTTGTGAGGCCTGTTGCATGTACTGCCAAATTCTCTGAAAAGCCTTTGGAGACGGCTTATGGTAGAGAAATGAGCATTCAATTCACAGGCAACAGCTCTGGTGGACATTCCTGCAGTCAGCATGCCAATTGCACGCTCCCTCAAAACTTGTGACATCTGTGGCATTGTGCTGTGTGATAAAACTGCACATTTTAGAGTGGCCTTTTATTGTGGCCAGCTTAAGGCACACCTGTGCAATAATCAGGCTGTCTAATCAGCATCTTGATATGCCACACCTGTGAGGTGGATGGATTATCTTAGCAAAGGAGAAGTGCTCACTAACACAGATTTAGACATATTTGTAAATATTCAAAAGAAATAGGCCTTTTGTGTACATAGAAAAAGTGTTATATTTTTGAGTTCAGCTCATGAACAATGGGGGCAAAAACAAGTGTTGCGTTTATAATTTTATTCAGTGCAATAGCGGCGTAATTAAGTGTTCCACTCACCTCTCACACCTATACAGTGACACTCGTAAAACCACATTGCACCAGTAATACCCTTCTAACTATCCCTCATGGATAATTTAACCTGCATGTCATGTTTTAAATCTATTACTTCTGTTGATTTATATCATTGTTGATGGTCATGTCCCCAAATTCTAATTTTCTGGACTCTGCTTTGCTCTTATTTAATTTCTATTAACATTCACACCAAAATATGATTTTTGTTTAGTAACCTACCATCATCTTTTCATTCAAATAAAAATATACTGAGATTCATAGCATCAGCAGCCTCAAAATTCTCCACATTTGGATTCAGCCCACTAAATCTGCTTTATCATTATTTAAAGACAAACTTGATTTTACATTTAGAATGCAATGGATAAAAAAAAAAAAAGGAAGAATTGTCCTAAACTATTATAATTTCTGGAAACCCTATATACTTAGCTTTGATGCGTCTCCTTAGTTTGCCCCTCTTAAGCCTATACATTCCCAAAGTGAGCACTTTGTTCTTGGATGTTATAATGTTCCTGTACCTTAAGACCATTCATTGGGAAGTCGTTTTAGATCCTTCCAGCTTTCCTGTTTTAATTTGTTGCTTCCTGTTCTTGTACTTGCTTGCTGGTCATCGTCCATTTGGCTTGCTCTTTGTAGTATCAGGCTTTGTCTTTTGCCCTAACTCATGAAGAAGATCTTCTTAGGCTATGCCACGTCATGCTCCTGTTGACTCTGATGCTTCAACACCTTTGGTTTCTGACCACTTTTCCATACCTTTTTTATTCTACTTCTCAAACTCTCTGGTCTCTTGCATCCTAAGGATTTTTTGAAATTTTCTTTTTTTCTTTCTCTCTTTCTCTCTCTCTTTCTCTCTCTCTCTCTCTCTCTTTCCTTTTTCTTTTTTTCTGTGACTTAGTTTTGAGGTGGAAAATTATATTTAAAAAAGCTTTATCGAATTTCATTTTTTGTTTACTCTGCAGAAATTGATTGTTTCTGTTGAGGAAATGTAAGAGTATGACAGACTATTGTTGTGACATATAGGAAGACATATGTAACACAAATAGGACGTTTGGATTAGGATTTTTTGTGCGAACAAAGTCAAATTTCACTGACAATGTGTCAGAGTTTGACACAAGTCTTTATAGAGACATAGATAGCATGACACCATTGGACAGTGTCTTTGGGCAATAAGAAGCATGTCAATTTGAGGGTATGTCCTTAATTTGAACCTATAATTGAAAAATATAATTTGTTGATTTGTACAGTGATATTGCTCTATTCAGGGAAAGTATAAATACTGGGGATCTGTACAACAGCAGGACACATCTTGTCTTTGAAATTAACTTTTAAATGCAAAATGTGTTCCAAAAACACGCAAAAATTTTCGATTGTCATGGCTTTGTATGGCTCAGAATAATTCATCAAATAATTTAAATAATTTGAGTTATCTAGTTTTGTAAATCGTATGCCACAGACCCAGTCTTGCCACTGGGTAAACAAGACCACTGGTGTCAGTAGGGGGATGTGGACCGTACCAGATGACACCTTCAAAGTGACTATACACTTAGGTCCACCTGATGAGCATGTTTGATCAGGGGCCCTTTAACATCGCAAACAGGATCCTGTCATGCCTGCAGTTTGACCATTGTGCTGGGATGAAATATGTACAGGTCAGCCACCCTCCTATCCCCAAAAGGTATGGAAACAGGATGGTGCCTACAAATATGTAACTTAAGACCTGTATGTGTTTGTGCACCAGTGTACATTTGTGTTAGTATTGATTCAAAGGTCGTTGAACCATTGTCTTGTATGTTGAAGAACTTCTCCAAGGGATGCGCTGTTTGCGATTATGGTGCAAAGCTATCCCCAAAGCGATTAACTACACTGTGTAGTAGGGAGTGGCCTATCATGGGGGCCGCATGGCCTCCACGTGGTAGTCTTGACTTAAATTTAGTACAGCATGTACACGTGGCTGTAACTAGTAGGCCGGAATTCTATGACCAGTTTCTCTATTTTGACTGTTGGAAACAGATCGTAGAAGAGTTGCCTAAGTGGATAAAATTATGCCACGAGGAGCAATGTTGCCTCATGGTGGCCAGGACTCGTCTGTCCATGAAGGCCGCAACTCCACCCATCTTGAACACACACCCTGAATCCGAACTCCCTTTGCCACCCCCTTACTCCTCCTCCAGATTTAGAGGAAGTGCAGTAGGTGTAGCCAATCCCCCTGCTCCATTGTCCCTGCCCATCCACTCACCTAACCCAGAGGCCGGCCCACTTACCCTAAGCCCTCCCCTTCCTGTATATACCTCCACTAGTTCCTTGTATCTGAAATTGATGTCACTTCTTGTTACTGGTCAGGCCCCTCCCAGCCCTGCCCAGAATATTCTGTTAAAAGAGTTATCGACCAGTACACTTAATTCACCCCCTTCCACTCACCTAATAACTCCCCAACTGGAACCTGTTACTAGACAACCCTATCGACGTCCCATACTAACTCGACAAATGACTGGTACCATTCAATCCCGACATTTACAAATACCTCTTCGGCTTACACCGGGTCCACCACATGTTGACGGTAATGGTCAACTACAGCAAGCAGACCCTGTATTTGTTTACGTCCCCTTTACCACGACAGATCTGTTAAACTGGACCCATAATTCCTCATATACAGATAAACCTCAAGCCATGACGGACTTGGTCACCTCCATTATTCAGACTCATAATCCCATCTGGGCTGATTGTCAGCAGCTATTATTAACTTTGTTCAATTGCGAAGAAAGGACCAGGATTAATCAAGCGGCCATTAAGGCTCTTGAGGAAACAGCCCCTACTTAAAATCAAGCTAATCCGGCCACATGGGCCGCAGCTCACTTTCCAAATATCGATCCAAATTGGAACGTGAATGGTGCTGACATGCCCCACTTAAAGGCCTATCAGCAAGCCATTATTGCTGGCATGAAGGCGGGTGGGAAAAAGGCAATTAATATGTCGAGGACGGCTGAGGTGTCGCAGAAAGCCGATAAGTCACTTAGTGCCTTTTACGAGATTGCTGGAGTCCTATAGATTATACACTCCTTTTAATCCAGAAGACCCTGAGAACTCTTGTATGATTAATTCAGCATTTGTCAGCCTGGCTCAGAATGATATCAAGAGAAAATTACAAAAGTTAGAGGGATTTGCAGGGATGTCCATATCAGTTAATGGAGGTTGCAAATAAAGGATATATGAATAGGGAAACTGAGACAAAGCGTGAGGAGGAATGTAAAATGAGGAAAAAAGCAGACATGTTAGTGGTAGCTATCACAGAAGTAGCAAGACAGGGAGGGGAGATGGATAGAGGAGTTGAGAATAGGATGAGCAGGGTACAACTAGGCAGAGATCAATGTGCATATTGTAGAGAGGAAGGACATTGGAAGAGGGACTGCCCACAGAATTTGAAAAGGGACTGCCCACAGAGGGGATATATTGTAGGTGGTAGACAAGATGAGAGAAGGGGGCGAGGTGGTTACGGTGGTAGCTTTAGAGGAAGAGGAAGTTTTGGAGGAATTAATGGAAATGGCAGAGGGGGTGTTCAGGAAGGAAGATATGATGCCCCTACTCAGAGACCTAGGGATAGGGAAGATAGAGATTTTATGGGTCTGGCTGACACTGTCATGGAAGACTATTGATACCGACTGAGCTCCATCCCCCTTGGCCGAGCGGAGCCTATGGTCGATGTAACAATAGGGGGAAAGAGAAGTCCTTTAATGATTGATACAGGTGCTGAACATTCTGTGGTGACTAAGTTGATAGCTCCTCCTTCTGGAAAGACTGTAACTGTAATAGGAGCTACTGGGAGAAGCGCTGCTAGACCGATTCTCAGGAGTCGCACTTGCATTTTAGGAGGCCATTTTGTGAAGCACCAGTTCCTATATATGCCAGAGTACCCAATCCAACTTCTAGGACCAGATCTATTATCAAAGCTTCAGGCTCAGATAACTTTTCTAAAATTAGAGGGTTCTGGTATACCTAATGTATGCACAGAGGAGAGGGAGTCTAACTAACACTGAGTCGCTCACACTGGAAATGTATAGCATGTAGAAATAATCCCTCCTTGGAAGCAGTAACCACAGGATTTTCAGCGTTAAACAATAAAGAAGAATTTAATCTTAAGAGTAATATGGACTGCAACACCTCGGGGGTCATTTACCTCATCACATGCCCGTGTCCAAAACAGTATGTCGGACGCACGAAAAGACCACTAAAGATACCTATTGCGGAGCATATCAGGAATATCAAAAAAGGACTCGTAACACATAATCTCTCGAAACATTTTAAAGATATCCATGGGGGAGATCCCACAGGACTTAAGTTCCTACCTATAGAGAAAGTGGACATACATTGGGGAGGAGGCAACATAGAAAGAAACCTTGACCAAAAAGAAGCCAAGTGGATTTTCCAATTAGATACGCTGGTTCCTAAGGGACTAAATATAGAATTTGAGCTCAACGCATTCCTTTAAATTCATTTTATCCTTTACCTCTACTAGATCCTCCTTCTATTCAAGTTTTATTAATTTTTATGATTTTATTATTATATATTTTTTATTATTATTTTTTTTTTAATTTTTAACTCCCAAAGCATTCCCTATTTTCATACATATTTTCTATATATTTTTTATACTTTTTATCCTGTCCGAAATTCTTGCCCTCATTTTTTATCCACCCATATACACAGTTTCATCTCCTATATTATTTTTTTTAGATCTACTACTTTTCCACTCATATATTATCATCACTCAATTGAGCTTGTAATACTTCATGACAATTCCTACTTATATTTATATACCTCAAGACATTCATACTGCGACTCGGCATTCCGTTTCATTTACTTTGCTGTTTTCTTACTATACTCCACTACAGAGTATTTCTCGTATTCATTACATTTCCCTTATCTTTATTCCTTATATCTTTATATTTTTATACATACACCCTCAGTTTATTCTATTATCACATTGTAATGGGTTGAAATATACATTTAACCTTCACAAGTATTCTTATCCACACATTCCCATCTCTCTTCTCTCCTTTTCTCACGTGCACTTAGAGGTCCGACAACACACCATCATCGATTAAAGTCATTTTAAATATAATTGATTGATGAATATACTAATGTATGTGTTCTTTTTCAGAAAGGACCACTAATAAGATCATTTAATTAACATTAATAGTATTCATAATTTTTTCACTTGCTGTGTTACTAATTATCAAATTATGTATAATTGTATGTTTATTTGTATATTACTTTAAGAATGTATACAACTCCAATGGATGCATATCCTACCCAATATCAATTTAAATTCCATTTGGTCATAATACTACTGCAGCATATTTAATATAAAGGTTTTATGTATGCCTTTATGAATAACATCTGAAACATGTATTTGTATTTTTTCTCTCAAAAAAATAACTATTTCCTATTACCATCCCAATTATAACAGGTGTAATATGCAAACAAATATATACTATTAACTGTGAACTGTCTAGATATTAAAATTTGACAAATGTATTTATTTATTCGTCAAACATCTATTTACTTATTTTCTTTATATAACCTCTTAGACTGAATTAATTTGTGTCCAGGATATATTCTTCACTTTTAGGTTCTGTATCTGTATTTATATCATTTTTAATGTTGGATTATTAAACAATCAATTTATGCAGCAATATGTATGTTTCACCATCTAACACTTTGAGTGTAACTGTAATTTATGCACTGAATACTTGTATCACTATGAAAGATTTTTATTGACAATTGAAATATTCTTATTAGCAATTAAGATATTTTCATCAGCAATCAAAGTATTTGTATATAAAGATAGACTGAAGCATTAGACCACATTCCGTCTCTGAAGAAGTAGGGCTTCACCTACGAAACGCGTAAGACAAGACTAAACAAAGCAGGATACAGATCCATCTAACCAGCAGAAGAGCACTCCACACAAAGAACCCTTGGTAAACCTATATACCGAAATCGTCCGTTCTGTCCGTCCCCTGGAGTGAGGTCCTGTTGGGACGTACACACAGACGCACGCAGTCCTCACCGGCAGTTGCTTTCAGGAGGCGAGTTTGCACAACTCAATCTACATCCATCCTTAGTTGATCCGAGGGTTCACACCATCATTTGATTCTCATAAGACTGGTAATACCATCATGAACTGTTCCGTATCTGTATTCTATGGATTTTTATATATAATTTTTTATTGTTTAATAAACAGTTTTTATATTTGATCCAGTTTCTGCAATTAACTTCAGTCTATAGCGATACATTTATTGCTTCAAGCAAACAGTTCCGTATACTGTGTTGCTATTTCATTACATATTTTTATCTTTTATCTTTTATCTTTGCTGATACAAAGTATATTATTCAGTGAAAGTTTCATTTACCCTGCACCCTACAGGGATAGAGACACTGACACTGTACATTCATCCATTCCAAACCGATTCAATAGTTCTCTTATTCTTATACTATTATTTTTTCCATCTTCTGTGTGCATATTTTACCATCTTTCTACCTTCACTCTGATTTCTACCTGTTTTATTCTCTATTTCTGATTTGTATTTTTTATTTTTATAACTCCAGCTTCTATCTCACATTTCTTAAAGGCACAGTATTTAATTTTTACATCCACTTATATCTTCTTTTTATTTTTTATATATATTTGCAATATTCCAGTCTCTGCAGATCCCAGATACATATTGAAATAAAGCTTGGGGCCTACCCTGTGAGCCTACGTCAGTATCACATACCTCAGAAGGCCAAGAAGAACATACAGAAGTACTTGGATAACTCCATTATTACCTATTTAGAACCCAGGATCAGATGAGTATCATCCTGTACAAGATTTAAGAGCAGTTAATGATGCAGTAGTTAATACACACCCAGTGGTACCCAACCCCTATAATCGGCTTGCCTTAATTCCAGGTGGGGCAACCTACTTTACAGTTTTCGATCTTAAAGATGCTTTCTTTTGCCTTCGGATTGCTGCTGAAAGTCAGTGTCTCTTTGCTTTTCAATGGAAAGATGCTGTCACGGGATCAAAACATCAGATGACTTGGACCAGGTTACCTCAAGGGTTCAAGAATTCACCTACCCTATTTGGATCTGCACTGAGTCAAGATTTACAAGACTTCAAATCCATCCCAGGGGGAATGTGTATTGCTTCAGTATGTAGATGATCTCTTGATAGCGGCAGTTACTAAAGAGATGTGCCAACAAGCAACCCATGATCTACTCCATATTCTTTGGAGGGCAGGATACAAGGTGTCAAGGAAGAAGGCGCAATTGTGTCAGCCAACTGTCAAGTATTTAGGATTCCAAATCTCTGAAGGTCAAATTACAATGGGACCTGAAAGAAAAGAAGCAGTGTGTCAGATACCTGTACCCAAGAATAGAAGGCAAGTACAGGAATTCTTGGGAGCAGCAGAATTCTGTAGGACATGGATTCCTAATTATGCAATATTGGTGAAACCCCTGTGTGAAGCGGTAAAAGGCACAGAATATGATCCCTTCCTGTGTACCACAAAACAACAGAAGGCATTTGAAGACATCAAGAAAGCACTTATGAGTGCCCCAGCCCTAGGCCTACCAGATAACATGCATCCTTTTTACCTGTATGTGCATGAGCAAAGAAGAATGGCTGTGGGAGTGTACACTCAGTATCTAGGACCATGGCAAAGACCTGTAGCCTACATGTCCAAACAGTTGGATGCGGTGGCTAGTGGTCTTCCACCTTGTCTGCGAGCAGTGGCTGCCGCTGCTCTGTTGGTAGCGGAAGATGACAAGCTCACATTGGGTCAGGAACTCTATGTGCGAGTACCTCATGCAGTACAGACCCTACTGGATTACAAAGGTAATCATTGGTTTAGCAATAGCCGAATGACCAAATACCAGGCTATGCTATGCGAAAATCCAAGAGTACATCTTGAGACTGTCAATAACCTCAATCCAGCTACCCTTCTGCCACAGACTGCTAAAAGTCAACATGATTGTCTGGAGATAATGGATGAAGTATTTTCAAGCAGGCCAGATCTCCATGATTTTCCCATCCAGAACCCAGATATACAGTACTATACGGAT
Organism: Pelobates cultripes; assembly: GCA_933207985.1. Classification (NCBI taxonomy): domain Eukaryota; kingdom Metazoa; phylum Chordata; class Amphibia; order Anura; family Pelobatidae; genus Pelobates; species Pelobates cultripes. Next base: position 86,168,829 of record OW240912.1, on the reverse strand, counting down.
GGTAGTAGCTTTGTAAAAGAAGGGACATCAGCACAGAAGGCGGAATTAATCGCACTGACAAGGGCCTTGCAACTAGCTGAGGGGTTGAGAGTGAACATCTATACGGATTCAAGATACGCCTTCTTAACAACTCATGTCCATGGAGCATTGTATAAAGAAAGAGGACTCTTGAATTCGGAGGGAAAATAAATCAGGTATGCAGCAGAGATAATTCAGTTATTGGAGGCAGAATGGGAACCGAAGGAAGTCGGTATCATACATTGCAGATCACATCTGAAAGGCTAATAGTGATGTGATAGTGATGTGGTGAGAGGAAATCACATGGCAGACAATGCTGCAAAACGTGCTGCTGAATCAAGACAAGAAGATCAGTGACCCATGTTACTGCTCTTGTACCTGCACCCTTGTCTCAATGGACTCCCGTGTATACAACCTAAAAGAAGAAGTGGTTGGAAACTTAATCTGGAAAATACTTGGAGAATAATTGGTATTAGCTAGAAGATGGAATAGTGATTTCGGCATCTCTGGCCATAGAGATTGTTCAGAACTTCCATAGTGGTACCCATTCAGGAAGAGATAGTATGGAAGAATCTCTCAGCAAACATTTCAACATTCCAAGACTATCCAACCTTTCCCAAGCTATTGTCCGAAGATGTGTTCAGTGTGCTCGCAACAACACAAGACAAGGCCCTGTCAAACCACCTGGAGTTTAGTATATGGGAGGACTTCCCATGTCAGATTTACAACTAGATTACACAGTGATGCCTAAATCCATAGGGTATCGTTACCTGGTGGTAGTGGTGTGTACCTACTCTGGTTAGGTAGAGGCCTGTCCTACTCGTACAGAAAAAGCAGAAGAAGTTGTACGGTTTCTGTTACGGGAAGTTATACCCAGATATGGACTTCGGTGTTCTATAGGATCTGATAATGGTCCAGCTTTTGTCCATCAATGTTTACAACAACTGACTCATGTACTTGGCATCAAGTGGAAACTCCATACTGCTTATAGGCCTCAGAGTTCTGGAAAGGTGGAAAGGTAGAAAGGATGAACAGAACGATAAAGACTCAATTGGCTAAAATGTGTCAAGAAACTCAGCTCAAGTGGAATGTCCTTTTGCCAATAGCTCTGTTGCGAATACGTAGTACTCCTACTAGAAGAACGGGTCTGTCTCCCTTTGAAATTATGTATGGGCGTCCACCTCCCATACTCAGTAATCTAAGGGGGGACTTATGTCATATAGGTGACGGAATTACTCGGCAGAAGGTTGTGGAGTTGGGTAAAACTATGGAGGAGGTACAGAAATGGGTGCAAGACAGGTTACCTGTGAACATATATCCACCTGTTCACTCATACCATCCGGGTGACCAAGTATGGATAAAAGAATGGAATACTGTCCCATTGGGTCCAAAGTGGAGAGGTCCTTATGTTGTTCTTTTATCTACCCCAACAGCTGTAAAGGTGGCAGAGGTGACTTCTTGGATTCATCACTCAAGGGTTAAACCAGCAGCAGATTCCTGGCAAGCTACTCCAGATCCTGAGAATCCTTGCAAGATCCGGTTTAAACGAATAACCCAGTCAGATTGAACGTGACGTGAGGAAAAATACGAGGGGATATCAGGATATCATGATTAAAAGCCTCAGAGATCATCAAGTAGGTGTTTTGACTGCCATAATAAAGCCTGACCACCTACCTACGTGTCATAGCCAGAGCATCTCAGAGGGACCTCTGTAAAAGTAAGTGAGGATCAGAAGGACAACAATCCTTGCAGCCCTCACAAGCGGGAAGCTGAGGTGCCGTCGCACGGTCGAAGAGTAGGATGAAGACCACAAGAATGATGTGTTTAGTTATATGTTTCAGTATTTTTATAATTTTTCTGGAAGATAAAGGTAAGGATTAGTGATGTCGCGAACCGTTCGCGAACTTCCCGCGAACGGCTCGCCACGGTTCACGGCGAGCTCCGGTCAGCTGACACATCCCGGCCAATCTCCAGCAGATCCTCCCTCCCAGACCCTCCCACCTCCTGGACAGCATCCATGTTGAAGGCAGCTTCAACATGGATGCTGTCCAGGAGGTGGGAGGGTCTGGGAGGGAGGGTCTGCTGCAGATTGGCCGGGATGTGTCAGCTGACCGGAGCTCGCCGCGAATGGTTCGTGGCGAACCGTGGCGAGCTTTTCGCGGGAAGTTCGCGAACGGTTCGCGACATCACTAGTGAGGATATTCCAAGCTGTGTTAGTTGTATTAAGACTACAAAAACAGGTAACCAGATATCCCAGACCCTACTTTGGCACTCACAATATGAATGTAAAGGGAGTCAAGGTTTATGATGTGAATCATAGAAAGAAACGAGCTTCATTGAATGTAGGTAGCTGGGAAGATGATAAGTGGTCTCCCTAGCGTATTATTTATTATTATGGACCTGCTACCTGGGCAGAAGATGGCACATATGGTTATAGAACCCCAATATATATGCTCAACCGCATTATAAGATTACAGGCGTTGGTTGAAATTATTACCAATGAGACAGCGCAAGCACTCAACCTCTTAGCAAAGCAGAATACCCGGATGCGATCAGCCATATACCAGAATAGGCTAGCTCTTGATTACTTACTAGCAGTAGAAGGTGTGTGCGGGAAATTTAACCTTCGTAACTGTTGTCTGCACATAGATGATGAGGGGCAGGCAGTGGTTGATCTTGCCAGTCACATGGTTAAACTGACGCATATACCTACATAGATCTGGAACGGGTATAATCTGAGTAGTTGGTTCAGGAGTTGGTATGAGCAGTTTGGTGGGATTAAAGCATTGGTAGGAGGAGTATTATTTATTATATTCTTATGCCTCCTGTCTAATCCCACTAGTGGTCAGGTGTATACGTAGTGTTATAGAGAGCACTATAGAAAGAAAGACAGCTACCCATGTAATGGCTGTCTGGAAGTATGAACCCCTAGCCCAGAGAGAGAATAATCAGGATGAGGAATGTTGAGAGAGCACGAAGTTAAGTTAGAATGATTACAAGGTCTGTACTGGTTCATGGTTACTTGAGTGGTGTGACAGATCCCTCTGTCTTAGACTGAACTAACCATATGGCTTGTTCGTTTATTTAATTCGTCTTTTCCTCGTTCCTGTGGAGTCTATGGCATTCCCCTGTTTATGACCGAACAAAACTACCGAACGGCTGGCCACCCAGTAGAGGAGTGTGCTGCTGATTAACCTCTTGGCTCCATTCGAACGTTGAGGATTAACCGCAGACACCTCTCAATTGATACAGCAGTTGGGTGGCTGCAATTCGTATGCCGAACACGAGGTCGCGGACATTTTAAAACACACGAACGCACAGCGGTGTTCGACGCCTAACTCATGGAACTGAAAAGGGACACATTTTGGCCCGAACACCGCTGAAGCCGCCGACCTCCCTTCTTGTTCGGTAGATTGGCACGAATGACCCTATATTCGGTAGATTTTAACGGAATACACCGTACCCCAGATAGGAATCCCGTGGAGCCCATTCGTATGAAAACTGGCTGTGTGAACACTTTGGCACTGCGATTGGACTGTGTGTATAGGATCTGAGCGCTATTCGGTACTTTGGTGCGCTCAGATCCTAGCTATCTGGGGACCTGTTGAATGCCTGTAATATCTTGTAAAATGTAACAGTTATGTATTTTTATGTATTTTTGTATTATCACTCAAAATGGTGTTTAGACTCTGTCCCGGGAGATAATTGAATTACTTCACAATTATCTCCCCAGGCAGAGCAGAGGGTTCTGGGCAAGAAAAGGGGAATGGCTTATTGTGTCTTCTGTGATTGGTTGTTACAATGTCCTTGTCGCAGTCCCCCATTTGGTCCCCTAGGGGAGTGTCCATCAGGTGGGAGACTTGCATAAAAGCCGGGCATGTAGCCCTCATTAAACAGATTCCTGCTGACCCTCAATACGGAGCTGTGTCTCGTCTTTGGGGGGGGATTATTCGTATGGAGTATGCGTGTTCAGCTGTTTGGAGGAATATTTGATTCACCCGGTGGCTGTTCAACTGTTTGGGAGAAATAGTGTGTTCGTATATCTGCTGTTCGGTAACTTGGGAAACTGCCTCATCCGTACGGCTACTGTTCGGTGCTTTGGAGCACTCCGTAGCTACCTCTGTATTTGGCAAGGGAACGTCTCCTATGGCTGTAACCCCTCGAATACCGGGGGAACCGTTACAAGTGGTGTTGGTAGATTATGATTAGTGATGCATCTGGTATAATGTTTTATCAGAGGCATCAAAGGGGGGAATGTGTTGGGATTCCAGCATGGTCAAAATTTAGTAGGCCGAAATCTCCACATGGCATATGCTAATTAGTATCTGGTTACAAACAGTTGGATGAGTCATCAGTGTACTGAGCATGTACGGAAGTGGAAAGTAAATTCCTTTGTCTTTAACAAGCCATGTGGATATTAGGTGATCCTGAATATCCTGTGTGCTGATTGGTCTGAGGAATATAGGAGGGGTTATACTGTATGGGAGGGGATATGCTGCTAACAAAAGGCCTCTGCACCATGCTTTCTGTCTCTCAGATATTTTTGGAACAGGAGTTCATCTGAGATCTGATCAGTAACAATAAAGACCTTTTTCTTCCTGAACGAGCCTGCTTCCATTTCTGTGTGTGTGGCTTCTGCGGCTTTCTCCTGCAACAGTATGTGTGTGTGTGTGTGTGTGTGTTGGTAAGTAAGTGTGTGTGTGGCAGTTGATGTGTATTTGTGCATACATCCCAGCATTCAAACATCAACACTACACAAAAATACACTGATGCATTCAAACGCAAACATTATATGTGAATACACCCCTGTATTAAAACAACAACATTATATACCAATACACCCCTGCATTCAAATGCTAACACTACATAAAAACACACACACATTCAAAAACAAATATTACACACAAGTACAGTTGCAAGAAAAAGTATGTGAACCCTTTGGAATGATATGTATTTCTGCACAAATTGGTCATAAAATGTGATCTGATCGTCATCTAAGTCACAACAATAGACAATCACAGTCTGCTTAAACTAATAACACACAAAGAATGAAATGTTGCCATGTTTTTATTGAACACACCATGTAAACATTCACAGTGCAGGTGGAAAAAGTATGTGAACCCCTAGACTAATGACATCTCCAAGAGCTAATTGGAGTGAGATGTCAGCCAACTGGAGTCCAATCAATGAGATGAGATTGGAGGTGTTGGTTACAGCTGCCCTATAAAAAACACACACCAGTTCTGGGTTTGCTTTTCACAAGAAGCATTGCCTGATGTGAATGATGCCTCGCACAAAAGAGCTCTCAGAAGACCTACGATTAAGAATTGTTGACTTGCATAAAGCTGGAAAGGGTTATAAAAGTATCTCCAAAAGCCTTGCTGTTCATAAGTCCATGGTAAGACAAATTGTCTATAAATGGAGAAAGTTCAGCACTGCTGCTACTCTCCCTAGGAGTGGCCGTCCTGTAAAGATGACTGCACAGCGCAATGAGGTGAAGAAGAATCCTAGAGTGTCAGCTAAAGACTTACAAATGTCACTGGCAAGGGGGGCGTGGCTTGACCGGGAACCAAGCAGGACATGCAAACATAGAGCTCCTCGCTGACCCCCTATACCAAACGCTCACAAAAGCTATCTACCCACGAAAAACCCACTGATCGCGACTCCTGAACAACCATGGACAAGCGCTTACCAAGGAAACTGGCCAAAAAACAAACGAACGCGGCCACCAAGGTACCTGAACTCTTTGCGGCCTCCCGCACGCCTCGTCAAGACACCCAAGATGGCGGCAGATCCAGCCTGCGAGCCCCAGGCTCACCAGCAACCTCGAGCTCACCTCAGCCTTACAGCTCAGCCACATCCAAAACAGCCCACATACTCACGGAGCTGGCAGCGGTGAAAAGCTACCTAGACCGAGAGATAGACAGAAGCTCCAAGGCGGTAATGTCGGAAATCCACAAGCTGGGTGAGCGTACCGCGGAACTGGAGCAACGTGTAGAAACTACTACAGTGGCCCACAACACAGTGGCCGCCCATGTTAATACACTTACCGCTCAACTAGAGCATTAGAGGCAGCGCTTGAAGACCTGGCAAATAGGTCGAGCCGCAACAACATACGCGTGCGCGGCCTACCTGAGCAATAGGATGAAGGCACAATTGCGACCATGGTCATAACACTCCTGCGGCCTCTCTTGCCAGAGATACCGGATGAGCAATGGCACATCGATAGGGCACATTGGGCCCTGCGCACCTGGAGAGACGACAACACGAGACCCAGAGACATAATAGTCCGATTTCTCCACTTCCAGACAAAGGAAGCAGTGCTAAGGAAGGCCAGAGAAAGCCCCATAAAATACCATGATAAAGAAATTACCCTATTCCAAGACTTGGCTCCCATCACCCTCCAATGCAGAAGAGAGTGGAAGCCAGTTACTGAGCTGCTCAGGACCAGCGCAATAAGGTATGCCTGGGGACACCTCTTTAAATTAATGATCTTCAGACACGGCAGACCTCACATCCTCACTCCAGGCACAGACCCAGCGCCCTTCTTCCGCGCACTGGGCGTCACCCTGCCAGAAAACTTCACGCTGCCAACTACCGCTCTACCGGCCCTACAACCTCTACCAAGAGACTGGTATACCACCGGGGAGTAAACTGGCGGCCGACAGACACCAACAGCCAAGGTCCAACCATCCTCCCAACTTAGCGTCCTCCCCAGCCTTCTATGTCCACCAGAAGCCAACCTCCAGACAAGAGAAGAGAGTCACACCGGAGATGTCTCACCCCCCGGATGGAGAGAAACTGCGACACTGAGAGACAATACCTCCCTCTATGATTGCCTCCTGCACCAGAGTTACCCTTGCCACACGAACCGACCAATAGACACCTTTCTACTTACCATCAACCAACACGCTCACAAGGAATCCCCCTCCTGCACAACACCCGTCTTGAAAACGGCCACAACAACACTCCACCCAATGGACCTGACTATAGACTGCTGCGGATATCCCGAAACGGACACACTACTTGGTTAAAAGCTACCGAAACCAAGGGACAATCCTGCCACCATCCAGAAGTGTAACGTATATGTGTGAAACCTAAACACAATAAAAGGACAGTTAACTAGGGCACACATACCCAAGATAGCCGCACCTCACTACTCTAGACACCAACTCACCAAACAACCATACCCACACCCGCGCATCATCGATTATCCCTATACCAGCACACACAACCACAATTAGACTACGCTCAACGACTAGAGATAAGGCACATGTTTTATACAGAGAAAACTGAAAAAGCAACGCACATCTATTAATCACATCCACAGTCACGAAGGGAAGGGGCAGGGAATGGTAAATGGCTAATGGTCTGAAAGATCACAGAGGGGCCGACACAGAACACAAGAAAATCAGGGCAAAGGGACAACATAAGAAAAGTTTTATACTTGTAATGACTACTGATATGCAGCAATATTGTGTCATGTTCCTAACTTGTATTATTATGTACTGTTCTGTTTTGGCCCACGCAGACCTACTGCCAACTTTTAATAACATCCCCAAACCCACACCCAAAAAGTAAATCAAAGGAACAGAGGTGGGAGTAAACCCCACTTCCCGATATGCACATGCACTAATCTCACTGCAGCGAAATTCCAGAGCCACCCGAACGTCTATCGGGACCAAGAGCGCACACCGAAACTCAATGACCATGACCCTTAAAGTATCCTCACTTAATGTTAAAGGCCTCAATGCCCCACATAAGTGACGAACACTTTTTAGAGAACTGAAAAGATTGAATCCTGACATAGCATTCATACAGGAGACACATCTATCTTGTTCCGCTCAGGTCTCCCTCCGTGATAACACATACCACCTAGCCAGGGGCACGAGCCTTCCGTAAACATAACGGAGTAGCAATTTTCATACACAAACGATGCCCAATTCACTTAACCCAAGTGACTCCGGACCCAGAGGGTAGATACGTCCTAGCAACTGGCCGGATTCATTCACAACCCATCCACTTCCTCAACATTTATGCTCCCAACACACCAACACCCCAATTTTGGAACCAGATGTCCGACGTGGTCCTTTCACTCCCCACCGGGATTATCCTCCTAGGGGGCGACCTAAATGCCACTCCTGCCCCAGCAGCAGATAGAAGCTCACGCCCAGGACTGATCAGATCTCATGGCATGGGTGCTCAAGACAAACAGCTACACCACTTCATACATAAAACAGGCCTCATAGATGCATGGAGGGCACAACATCCCTCCAACAAAGAATACACCTACTATTCGCCGCCCCACGACACATACTCACGCATAGACATGTTTTTAACCAACCATGCAGGCTATACAAAAACACAAAAAACTGAAATAGGCACCATTGCATGGTTGGACCATGCAGACATCGCAATCTATCTTAGGGGCCTCCATAGCCCTACCCCGTGGACGTGGAGACTTAACACGTCCCTCCTCAAAGACCCCCAAGTTGTTGGCGACATTCAGAAACAGATAAACACATACTTTACAGAGAACCTAACACCAGATATCCCCATGACCACGGTATGGGCAGCCCACAAAGCAGTGATCCAGGGCTCCCTTATCAAAATAGCAACTCACAAAAAGAAACAAAAAACACAGCAACTCACCCAACTGCTAGAAACCCTCCATACAGCGGAGCAACGCCATTAAACCGACCCCAATCCCCAAACACTACAACTGCTCCAAAACACCCGCATTACTATCAGACAACTACTCATAGACGACACAGCCCGAGCACTCACATGAACAAAAAGGACATTCTACGACAAATCCAACAAAATGGATACACTACTAGCCCGCACGCTACGACCCAGGACCCAACACCCCCATATCACAAAGATAATAGCCCCAGACGGCACATTGAAAACCTCCCCGACTGAAATTGCTCAAACATTCTCAGCCTTTTACACAACGTTATATAACCATTCCACACAAGACCACACAACGAATGCAGATGCGAATCAGAAAATAACTGACTTTCTCACCTGACTAAACCTACCAAAACTACACACTACAGCCATAACAGAATTATCAGCACCGATTACTAAAGATGAAATCAACGTAGCCATCTCCTCCCTCAAAAGCAATAAAGCCCCCGGCCCAGACGGTTTTGAGGGCAGCTACTACAAAACCTTTAGAGATGTACTAATTCCACACTTAGAATCCCTATTCCAGGGCCTGATGACGGGAACCCCACCAGACAGCGACATGACACGGGCAAACATCATACTACTTCCAAAACCAGACAAAGACCACACTCAACCAGAAGCATACAGACCTATCTCCCTCATAAACCATGATAGCAAAATCTTTGCCAAAATCCTAGCAGGGAGACTGAACCCATACCTAACACACTTAGTTCACGCCGACCAGGTAGGTTTCATACCTGGACGACAGTTATTAGAAAATACGAGACAAAACATAGACATAATGTGGATGCTAGCAGCCGCGAAAAAATACCATCTTTAGCGTTTTCCCTTGACGCAGAAAAAGCATTTGATCGTGTAAAATGGCCCTATATGTTCGCACTCTTAGAACATCTAAACATGCCCCCCCCCATATATCACAGCAGTACGCGCACTATACACGAACGTTTCAGCACAAATTAAGATAACCAGGATGACCTGCCCGCCATTCAACATAACCAACGGCACCCGACAGGGATGCCCCCTATCCCCGCTACTCTTTGTGCTGACTCTTGAACCACTTCTCCAAGCCATTAGGGAACATCCCCAAATCAAAGGGGTCAAAATAGACGACCAAGAATTCCTGGTATCAGGATACGCAGACGATATCATGCTGACCTTAACCGAACCCATTCCTACGTTGCGGGCATTGCTCCCACTCCTGAAAACGTACGGAGATGTCTCGGGATACAAGGTAAATGTGGAAAAATCCAGTGCACTCCCCATAAACCTTTCATAGACGGACATACCAAAATCACCTTAGACCACCACATACACGTTACACCAACGTTCCTCACATATCTAGGCATCAAATTACCAGCAGACACCACCGCACTCCACAGACTAAACTACACACCCATAATAGAAAAACTCATCTCGGACATGGAGACCTGGGCGGACACACCCATATCCTGGATAGGGAGAATACATTCAATTAAGATGAATTTTATTCCTATTCCAGGCCATACCCATCCCTTTCACAAAACACAATCTCATCCCACTACAACGGGCAATTGACAGATTTATTTGGCAGAATAAGAGACACAGAGTAGCCCGCAACATACTATATCGCCCCAAAACGAGAGGAGGCCTGGGTCTACCCCACCTCCACTTCTACTACATAGCTGCCCAGATGGCACAAATAGCCCTATGGCATACCCCCCCAGAGACTAGAAGGTGGGTAGATCTGGAATCATTACTTATGAGATCCGACCTCCCGCAATTCTACATCTGGACCCCAAAAGAGCACAGAGCGCTCCCGAGAACGGCGTGCCCGGCCATTACCAACTCAATTCAATTATGGGACAAATATGCCCTTAAATATGGATTAACTTCCACGACCTCCCCTCTTACCCCATATACCGTCATAGGGCCTTCACACCAGGCATGAGACCATGGGACATTAAAGGCCTAGAGCAAGCCGGCCTCCAGAGGGTATACCAACTCTATACAGGAGACACGATAATCTCCTTCCCAGACCTACAATCCAGAACAACGTTGAAACCAGCCGACTTCTTTCGATATTTACAATTTAAAAACTATGCGGCCCTAGTGACAGTGAAAACCGCCGCTACAACCAATCCAACCTTCTTTGAGCGCATCTGCCTAGCGGAACAATATCAAAGAGGCATGATCAACTATACTCCCACCTCTGTTCCACCACACGGGAATGGGGAAAACTGCAATACACTGACAAATAGGAAACGGACTTGGGAGAATCTTTAGAGGGAATTGACTGGCAGGATATATGGGAAGCCAACACCAAAACCTCCATCTGCGTCACGATGCAGGAACAGGCATATAAAACAATGCTCAGATGGTACATTACTCCAGTCCAATTATATCACATGACAAAAACACCTACAGGTCTCTGTTGGCGTAACTGTGGAGAAAAAGGGACATACACCCACATGTGGTGGTTCTGCCCCACAATTAAACTCTTCTGGAAAGACATCCAAAAGCTGATAACACAAATCCTACATAGACCGGTAGACCTAAACCCATGGACATTCCTACTGGCCAAGCCCCTAGACAACTTGCCCAGACCAGAACAACAACTGCTAAACAAAATAGCATTGGCAGCTAGAAAAGCCCTAGCCAAAATGTGGTTACAACCTATCCCCCCCCCCCCCAATGTCCACAGTGCTCAACAAAATTAAAGAGTGTCACCTCATGGATAAATTGACGGCCCAAATAAGGGGCTCAATGAAAACATTCACTAAGATGTGGGAACCATGGGAAAACTACATCGATGACTAGTAAACCTCAAGAGACGTCCAGGACTCCCCTCTCCCCCCTCTTCTACCATCCCTCCACTCCCCATAATTAGGCCGAGCCCACCGGTGCCCCGGCACATAAGTTCAACACACCAAAGCCACCAACATAAGATGGCAATTTAAACACAATGCTACAATATACTATTCAAGTTTTTATGTTACCATTTGTTGTTCTTTCCATGTACAATACTGATAAAACCAATGACAGACAGATCTTGAATGCAAATGATGTACACGAAAAGTCATGAAAACCGCATGTACCTCCTATTGGCAACACATACTTTTTGAATCCACAATGCGGCTTCTGCGCAAGCCATATGACTGCATAGTACAATTTTCTATGTCATTGAAAAAATAAAGAATTATAAAAAAAAAAGTCACTGGCAAGTGCTAACATCTTTGTTAGCGAATCTACAATACGTAAAACACTAAACAAGAATGGATTTCATGGGAGGATACCACAGAGAAAGCCACTGCTGTCCAAACAAAACATTGCTGCACGTTTACAGTTTGCACAAGAGCACCTGGATGTTCCACAGCAGTACTGGCAAAATATTCTGTGGACAGATGAAACCAAAGTTGAGTTGTTTGGAAGAAACACACAACACTATGTGTGGCGAAAAAAAGGCACAGCACACCAACATCAAAACCTCATCCCAACTGTGAAGTATGGTGGTGGGGGCATCATGATTTGGGGCTGCTTTGCTGCGTCAGGGCCTGTATGGATTGCTATAATCGAAGGAAAAATGAATTCCCAAGTTTATCAAGACATTTTGCAGGAGAACTTAAGGCCATCTGTCTACTAGCTGAAGCTCAACAGAAGATGGGTGTTGCAACAGGACAATGACCCAAAGCATAGAAGTAAATCAACAACAGAATGGCTTAAGCAGAAGAAAATATGCTTTCTGAAGTGGCCCAGTCAGAGTCCTGACCTCAACCCGATTGAGATGCTGTGGCACGACCTCAAGAAAGCGATTCACACCAGACATCCCAAGAATATTGCTGAACTGAAACAGTTCTGTAAAGAGGTATGGTCAAGAATTACTACTGACCGTTGTGCACGTCTGATCTGCAACTACAGGAAACGTTTGGTTGAAGTTATTGCTACCAAAGGAGGTTCAACCAGTTATTAAATCCAAGGGTTCACATACTTTTTCCACCTGCACTGTGAATGTTCACATGGTGTGTTCAATAAAAACAATGGCAACATTTCATTCTTTGTGTGTTATTAGTTTAAGCAGCCTGTGATTGTCTATTGTTGTGACTTAGATGATGATCAGATCACATTTTATGACCAATATGTGCAGAAATCCATATCATTCCAAAGGGTTCACATACTTTTTCTTGCAACTGTACACCACTGCTTTCAAATGGCAACGCTACATACAAACATACAACTGCATTCCAATGGCAACAGTACACACAAATACACCCCAACATTCACACACATACTCCATACAAAATATACTTACATTCAAAAACACACAAACATTGCTAACAAATACAAGATGACAATTACCAGATAATATGCAGTCCCTCCTTGGGATTCTCCTCGTCCCATGGGTTTCATTGCTACTAAACTTCCCCACCAGGAGCTTCTGATGTTTCACAATGTGTATAATAACATTTAAGGGACACTCCAGGCACCCAGACCACTTCTGCCCATTGGAGTGGTCTGGGTGCCAACTCCCACTACTCAACCCTGCAAGTGTAATTATTGCAGTTTTTCATAAACTGCAATAATTACCTTGCAGTGTTAACTCCTCCTCTAGTGGCTGTCTAGTAGACAGCCACTAGAAGGCACTTCCGTGTCCCTAGCACAGGAAACCTGTGCTAGAGCGTCGCTGGACGTCCTCACGCTGTGTGAGGACCTCCAGCATCGCTCATTTTCAATGCTTTCCTATGGGGAGCTCTAATGCGTATGCGCGCCGGAGGGCGGGATCAGTCTCGCCCACCGGCCGACGCAATCACTGGGAGGAGCGGCGGCGGAGGAAGAAGCAGCGACGTGGGACATCGTCGCTGACTCTGGTAAGTTACTGAAGGGGTTTTCACTCCTTCAGCAACTGGGGATTGGGGGGTGGGAGGGAAAGGGGACCTGCAGTTTGTGGGAGGGAGAGGATTGTTTTCCTGGCACTGGAGTTTCCCTTTAACCGCTATGCTACATAAATATATAAATAAATAAATAATGAATTAACATACCAGGAGAGGGCAAGTTAAAAGTCATGAGAAATCATGCCAATGCCATTAAATAGAGCAGATGTTACCTGGGCAATATAGGAAATTTAGTTAGAACTTAGACCTTAGTTCATAAGGGGTTAATCTGGTAGAATTAACACACATGTAGTGAATAAAATTTTCAAACAAGATTCTTTCGTAAGTTGCAATGACTCTAATATCTCATGCAGAATTTTAGTCCAGCGTTCCAACGGGATGTTATGTGCAAAGCATGTTTACTTAAAGGATACATGTTGTACCAAGTAAACATGGTATTTGTTCATTTAAACAGAAAGTTAATATTTAGTCGAAGAAATGGCGAATTCTGGAAACTGCATCATAGTTAACTTCCAGTTCTTTCATACAAAAACAGATGTCATACATTTTCCTGACATATACAGTCAATATGAGAATTAAACATGTTGCACAAATATAGAATCACTGTAAACTATTTCATCACCACGCAGGGAGCATAAATAAGTAAATAAACCTTATGTGAATTTATTAGGATGTTACTTCTTTAATTGTGTGATCTGTAGATTGGCGTGCAACTGTCCCTCGGCAGCACAGCATGAGCACATCATTAGCGGACTCCAGAAGCATGCAGACACCACTTCAGCAGCAGTCCCTGCATTGTCCTGCCACCCATGCTGTCACTGTCCTTAAGTAGGGCCAGACCCTTTCCAGGCCTGCCATTATGGGCATCGTCAGTGACACAAGTGAAGTCACTAACGATGCCACCATCAGATCCCGTCCCCCCACCAGACTGCATAACTCCCAATTAAGATCCCCCATAATATATTTCCCTATAAATAAACACACTTTCTTCATTCTTTCTGTCTCAAAACATCAATGTAACCATACTTTCCCTAACTTTTCCAATCTTTTCTCATCTATTCTTCTAATTTTCCATTCTCTCACCTTCTCTTTATTTCATTGTGCTTCATGTCTTCTCCCCACATTTTTTTTCTCTGTATTTGTGTGTAGTGTTGGTGCTTGCAATGCAGAGTTACAGTCACATACTCACTATATGTATGTCTAATTATAAAGCGCTGCAGAATATATTGGTAAATACTATTACTGACTATTACTGGCATTTAAACATCAACGCCTCACAAATAAACCCCTGCAGGCAAATGCCAGCACTACACATAAATACAACCGTATATTTACACAAATACTCAATACGACACACATTGCGTACAAATACAACCCTGGAAGGATGAGTAAATGGTAGGTCCCTGTCTGGCAAAGCATCATGGGTGTTGTATAACAGTTGAGGGTCCACCTTTTTGCCACCTCTGTACAATAGGGTGCCTAAAATAATGTCTTACACCAGAGCCCTCTATGCATTAGTTCAGCCACTACTTGGAACATACTCATACAATGTCCCAGCATGCACCTGGTCTTTTCCTATTTGCATTCTCATTTCTAAAAATATTATAAATTGATATGGTGCTAAATAGGGTGAAAGCAAATTAATAAATAAAGTCCCAGTGGCTTACAAATTTAGAAATTAAGTGTGAAAAAAAAGTTTTTTCATCCTCCCACATTACCGGAGTGACAAAAGATATCCTATCCTGACAACCAAGAATTATGTTTCTTTTTTTCTGTTTCATTAATACAAGTACCAGTTTCCTCCACTGGTGGCCTCCCTAGCCACTATTCTTACCAAAGTTTCTATCACCTGCCTAACAAGATTATTCCAACCAGGCATACCCTGCTAACCAAAATGGCTTTGACATTGATTGAAGTTTCTGTTCTGATCCTGGCACCTACTGCAAAAAACGGTTATATCCAGGATTTCATTCAAACAACCTGATTTATCCTTTATACCTGCAACATTCCAATCCTGCTTACTATCCACACACTTGGATAAAATCTGCTTACTATACATACCATGGGTCCTCAAATTCCGGCCCCCCAGATGTTGCTGAACTACAACTCCCATGATTCTCTGGCTATCTATGTAATTCAAAGAATCATGGGAGTTGTAGTTCAGAAGCATCTGGGGGGCCGGAGTTTGAGGACCGATGATCTATACACTTGGAGGTAATCTAATCTGCAATACCAACCTGTTTCATTCAACACTGGACTTTAATTGGTTATTTGCATTGTGGCTACCTACAGTTCTCTTACCTTGAATTTACAAAAATTCTTGATAATTGAATCTATCCTGAAAGACCTGTTCCTGCAGTATGACCTCTAAACCAAAGTGGCTTAACTAAACGTCTAACCTGTATTACTAAAACTTTATATTTCTGTTTAGTTGTGTTTTGTTTTTCCTGTAACCTATAATTTCATTTATAGGTTTCCCTTTTCTTGTTTTTACCTATATTCTCTTATAGGGTTCCTACTTACCTGTGTAGGGCATATTGCCTAACTCCTGATTTCTGTATTCTCTCAATATATTTACCTATAATTTCACTTATAGGTTTTCCTTCCTTTTTCTGCCTTTAACTTCATTTTATAGGTTTTCCTACTAGTTTATATCCTGTCTGGGGCTTATTGTATAAACCCTTCATTTCATAGCCCTAGGTATACTTACCTGTAACTTCTTTTATAGGTTCTGATTGTTCCCTCTGTCCTATAACTTCATTTATAGGCTTTAGTTTCTAACTAACCTGTCTTAGGCCTTTTTTCCTTTCCTTTTATTTTGTATTCTCACTTTTGCTTTCACTACCCTTTTAGTCCGGCTATGCTTATTGTTTTCAGGTAAAATATGTCTAAGATCACAAATAAAGACCCTGAAGTTAACCCCCGTTTCAGTCTCAGATCTGTCCTGATCAGAAGCTTGACAATATGAAACTAATTCTTAAATGTATTGTGACAGACCCTGGCTTAAAGGACCACTATAGGCACCCAGACCACTTCAGCTTAATGAAGTGGTCTGGGTGCCAGGCCCTTTTTGCAGTAAACATAGCAGTTTCAGAGAAACTGCTATGTTTACATTAGGGTTAATCCAGCCTCTAGTGGCTGTCTCTTGACAGCCGCTAGAGGCGCTTGCGTGCTTCTCACTGTGATTTTCACAGTGAGAAGATGCCAGCATCCATAGGAAAGCATTGTGAATGCTTTCCTATGAGACTGGCTGAATGCGCGCGCAGCTCTTGCCGCGCATGCGCATTCAGCTGATGACGGAAGAAGAGGGAGGAGAGTCCTAGCACCGAGGGAGCCCGGAGCTGGAAAAGAGGTAAGGGATTAACCCCTTCCCCCCCCCTTTCGACGTCACGGGAGTGGGACCCTGAGGGTGGGGGCACCCTCAGGGCACTATAGTGCCAGGAAAACGAGTATGTTTTCCTGGCACTATAGTGGTCCTTTAATTGATCTATTGTACTCATGTTTTCCTGTTTAAAGAACCCTTTGCAAGATCAAATATGAAATTCTGAACGAAATAGCATTACTTTAATAATCAACATGTTAATTCAGCATGCACTGTTTTTTTTTTGTTGTTTTTTTTTGTTTTTTATGTTTAGACACCAAATAAAGAGTAGGAAAATATTGATTTCAGATAGAGGACAATACTATAATACCTTGTCCCCAAAACTTTTGCATCAGGGATTATTCAAGTGTGACTGTAAGCTGTGTAAATATAAATGTCTCAAACACATCTGATGACATCACGTGTCACAATCAATGAGTTACATCATAAAGACTTGTCACTATGTATTTAGTGTATGGGGAAAGATGAAGCTAAATACTCATAAATATGAAGAGTATGTAGTTGGACCTAGGAGGGGATTGTGATAAAGGTAATCCATGTCATCATGACTTAAAGTAAGTTAATTCAGTTCCAAAGGAGGAATGAAACAGTATGCAGACAGAAAAATGAGTGGGTTTTGTTGGTTTTTTTTGTTACTATCTGGACTCCGGGAGGTAGCTAATACAATTTAAAGCAATCCTAGTTCTAACTGGATTATAAATAGTACACTTTTTCTGAATGCATTGAATGTTATATTTTGTATTTCTTTTTTTCATTTCTAAAGGCATATTCACACATCACAACAGTGTAAACAAATGTTAGGCAAGGTATCACCTGGGCAATAACAGTGTGTAAGACAGCATTTGTATAGAAAATATACCACGTGGGGAGGTTGTCAAGAAATAACAGATTAATAGGCATCAGGACTGCCATAAGGAGGGTAAAACAGGGCCCGGACTAGGAAACACATTTGGCCTGGGAATTTTCTAATCAGAGAGACCCAGTGGTACGGAATGGAGCCAGAGGGAGGACAGTGTTGTCATCACCAATGACAAGCACATCTCTCCGAAGTAAGCATGTTACTTTAATACTCTTCCAGGGCAGCCCATGTGCAGAGCTGAGCTAAAGAGCTCTTGCATGGTATAAAGGCCTTGTGTGATGCACAGTGCTGTGTTTGCTTGTGACTTGTCTCTGGTGTTTTCATAAGTGGGATATCCAGGGATCAAAAGGCCATAAGAGGGTACTGTGCATGTGTTTAGTGGCTAATTGTAGTGTAGAGTGAGGTGTGTGTGTGTGTGTGTGTGTGTGTGTGTTGCAGTGTGTGTCTGTAAACTATTCATAAGGATCCATAGTGTGTATACGGGATGTACTCTGTGTGTCTGGGATTTACTGTGTGTATTATGTTCTGTGTGCGTCAAGGATGTTCTGTTTGTAGATGTGGATTGTGCAGTGTGTCTATAGGAGATCCAGGTGTAACAGAATCCTCTGTTACCTTGGAGAGGACTGCAGGTAAGATTTCTTCCCACCAACTATGGGTCCTGATTTGGAATTGGGTTCTGTTTTAGGAAGGCAGGTACATAAGAGGTATTAGGACTGCTTCTCATTGGTTTGGGGATAGGTTTGGATACCCTTGTTTTAATAAAGGAATTTTTTCAGATTTGAATCGCCATTGCCCTCTGTTGGTGAAACCGAAAAATGCATTGTTTGCAAAAATCCCAATATGCAAATTAGGATATTGTAAAAACTGCTGCATTTATATACATATCTGTTTTCCCATAGTTTGGAAAGTTGTAATTATGTTATATATCTGAGGTATTATTATGTTGCTTGTTCTTCACATTATGTATGTTTATGTATTTTTTTCACCACGTGTTTAAGGACTAGTCGTATTTAAAAAATAAAGTATTGTATGCTAGACCTGCCGGTCCTGTGTCTAATTTGTTTAGGGCTCCCAGTCACAGAGTCTTTGGCCCTGATGACTGGTCACATGGTTCCTGTAGCATGGGGCAAAAAAAAGAAAGCAATGCTTGAGACACACAAGTACCTTTATAAAGGCAGAACTGATCACACTGCAGGCAAAGGTGTAGATACCTGCCTTAACCCCTTAAGGACCAAACTTCTGGAATAAAAGGGAATCATGACATGTCAGACATGTCATGTGTCCTTAAGGGGTTAAAGGAGAGCTGCAGAGGGGACAATACCTACCTGGAAGATGAGATCTGCAGCCTAGTTGGGTGGATGAGCTCCGGAGAGACCCCAGTCAAGTTTCAGCTACTGAAGCTGAAGCATTCCAGGGTTCCTGAAAGCAGCTAGGATGCGGACTGGGCAGAAGTACTCAGTCAGAGTACGGGAGCTCTGTCACACCAGGGTTCATGAGGGGTGCAATGTGCGTGAATGTTTTGTGGCCTGTATTGTGTACGTTGGGCAGTGAGAGGGGTGCACATAAATAGGTATAGATATCTTTTGGTTTTTAAAAGTAATTATAAATTAACAAATAAGTTTTATATTTCCCCTCCCTTTTTCTTATCTTTGGGCAGTAAGGGGTGCACTGAAAGCTCTGGTGGTCCGGTGGTATCTCTAGACCTGCACCTTTGCCTGGTAAAGGCCAAGGCCCCTCTTCTTGCAAGCTCTGGCACTTCTCTGTGAGGGAGCATTGCTGTGGTAACCAGCTGAGGGTCAGAGTACAGGCTCTCTCCTCCTACTTTACATGACTGATCTCCCCATCGGCCCTGAACATAAGAAGTGAGGCTGGCGCCAACTCTGCATTTGCCCAGTTTGCGTGATGGACAGTCCGGGCCAGGGTACAGGCATTACTCCGGTAAAGCCATGGGGCCCGCCAAGTCTAGATGGGAAGATAGCTTATCACCCACAACAGGACGAATGGAAGATATCATGTAGAGCAGGCCCCTTACTTGGGACCACAGCCAACCATTTGTCACTCCATGGCAGAGCTGAGAGAAAGTGACATCAGAGTACTTCCTTCCAGTCACCACTGGATCCCTGGGTACCATTCTCCTGCAGCATATGCAAGGCCGCCATCAGGGGAAAGGCAAATGATGATGTGTACTATGGGGCTCAAGCCCAGCTGAATAATTACGATGCAAACAAGTACCTGGCCTGCCTACGAACCTGAGGGCCATGCAAGAACATTCATATGTCATATTAAATTACCTGAGGGGACTCTGAAAGAATTGTGTGGTTGTGTGTCACATACCTGCATAGCTGTTGCCTTCCCACTACGGTGAGAGTGAAGGAGCGCCTTTCAAAGTTATTTTTACTATGAGGAGGTAGTAAGGACAGAATATGAGGCTGCTAAGGAAGGAAAGGTGATGCCTGGCAAGGGTATTTAAGCTCGATGTGGTGGTTTCATATTTTTTAGGAAAAAAATATTAAGGGTGGAGTGGTAATGTGACACGAGGGAAGCCTGAACAATGGTTCAGTAAGGGGCCTTAATTTTGGCAGCCAAATTTTTGGCGTATCCCTAAACAGAATCTATGTTGGAGACAGGAGCAAGCTCCCTGAGCATGCTCGATCACCTAACCCAGGGGTTCTCAACCCAGTCCTCAAGGACCCCCGAACTGTCCAGGATTTAGGAATTACCCTGCTGTGTCTAATGTGTTTTTAGGGGGGGGGAGGGCAAACACTTTTGACAGAACAGGGTAATCCCTAAATCCTGGACTGGTAGGGGGTCCTTGAGGACTGGGTTAAGAATCCCTGACCTAACCAATTCCGTGTCCACGGTCCTGAATTAAAGGCTTACAATTAAAGAAAGAGGCCCATACAGACGGCCCATACTATGCAATTGGGTAAATCCACAAGCCTGCTGCTAGGGACAGAGAAGAAAGTCTGGTCAATTCAGCTGCTTGCATCTGTCCAAATAATATGATGATAGTTGACAAGAGTCGCTTTGATGCACACATTTGCACAGATGTCATCTCTGTTTTTTTATGTAGTTGTGAGAATAACGGTGGTGTCAGGGAGGTGTCAGCTTCTGGTAGTTAGCCTTGGGAACAGTAAGGTCCATGGTTTCTTCTGGGTCAAACAGGACAATGGGGAATTAGGTGCCTCTGGCACAAGATGAGAGCAAAGCCTTCCTCCCTATACATGATTCTAAACCGTTTATTTGCTTTGGTTGGGTGGGTACTAGGGTCTACGCAGTTACCTCTAAAATACAAAATATAAACAGTTAAATGCTCCACCTCAGGCAGTATCATCAGCCAGCCAGAATTAGAGTTCCTCGCTTGCTGATGTTAATTCTGTGCATATTCCTCATTATTCGTCTGAGAGCGCTCAGCCAATGAATGAATAGCAGTATCAGAATCTGACTTCTGCAGAAGCTGGATGTGCATCACCATGGAAGAGAAGAGGCTTGACGCCCAACAGGACCCAGGTAAGAGAAACAGTTTTCCCCATTACTGGGAGCTGCGCATGGTTACTCAAGGTATCATACCCACAACAGCAGGGTGTAGATTCATCTAACAGGTTTTGGTGTGGTGTTTCTTCACAGATTTTCAGTTATGTATAGCTCTACTGTAGGAATGGAAATACATTTGTGAAATTTTGTAAAGTTCCGTTAACATATTCTGCAACAGAGAACAACGCTGTGTGCAAACGAACAAAAATGGGATGTTTCATCTATTCTTAGGTCTTGCCATAAACTGACTCCACTGTTTGATGCAATAGGGGTTATACTTTTAGTAAATTTAAAACAACAGCAGGTTTATCATATACATTATCATGGAAATAAATTGTGTACATATTATATTCACATTGATGTTTTGATGTTGTATTTATGTTAGCCTGTTTGGGCATATTTTGTACTCCACGCAATAATATTTCAGAGAAGGAATTGGCAGTATAATATTTTTAGTGGGCACTTTTACAATTTTATCTTATTTACTTTTAATTTTTCTTTATCAAATCCTTAGATGCTGTCATCTATGGTAAGTTTTAGAGTGCCACCCAGTGGCGATTTTGGTAAATCAGTATGATTATTATTACACCAATTTGCAAATATTTTTATTTTTAATGATGTCATGATTGAAGGAGAGAACAATGTATCCAGAAGAGACAACAAATTAATATCTCGAGTATAGCACATATTAAAAATGCATTTTCTAATATAACAATAATTCCATTGCCATTCAAGTTACTTTCTAATTCACACATACTGGATACAATTAATGACTCGTATTGCAAATCGCCAAAAATAACCCAGCAAAAAAGCAAGCAACCTATCTTTTTCTTAACTGTCATCTTGAAACTGTGTAACACACTTTGGACAGATATGGCCTCTCCAAGTGAAGAATATTTACATTCAAGAAGACCCTTCACCCAAAAAGAGAAAAAGGTGACCTGCACAATGCCATATTTACTTTTATCTTAGCTTATAAGAGAGAGAGGATATCTAGATTTATGTTTCTTAAACCTAACTATCCAGAGTTTGGTGTCTTGCCTATATGGCCATGTTAATACGTATTCAGCAATGGAAAATTGATGTTGACCTCTCTAGGAAAATATCCCTTCATTCTATTCTTTGTAAAAGATGAAAAGGAACTGCACTAAATCCCCATCTGAGTCCGGGTGCAACCAGACCGGAGATAAGCATTGATTGAAGAGCTGCAAACTGGGGTATTTCTGGTTTTATTTTATCGTATTTTTATAGGGATTTTTAATAAATTTTATTTGATTTTTATTAATTTGGTCGTCCTTTTGACTATATCAGAAAATCTTAGTGCATATGCGCATCAGATTTGGCTCAAATCCACTGCAGCCAAAATAATGAGGGCCAAATCTCTCATAAAGTAAAGCAGCATGGAAACAGCCACTGTTAGAAGCACATCCTTGTGGCACAGAGTATTGAGTAGGTGAGTATTCCATGTATTTATGTTTAAACGAACACTCTAAACAACATAACCCCTACAGCTAAGAGCAACCTGGAGTATGCATAGCAGAGAACATTCAGTATCTTGGCACAAAGTGGGAACTGCTAAGAATCCTTAGACATGATACATGCAAGGTGTGGATCAGTACTAGAACAGATGGACAAGACAGAAATGTATTACTGAAGTTTAGAAAAGTCCAGATTAAAGCATAGAATCTCAAGAGTTTAGAATGAGAAAAGAGGCAAAATAACCGAACATCTCATTTTGGATTTAGCTTGCATTTACTATTATTATATTTACAAAGCGCCAACAAATTCTGTAGCGCTTTACAATGGGTGGACTAATAAACATGTAATTTTAACCAGACAAGTTTGATGCACAGAAACAGAGGGGTTGAGGGACCTGTTCAATGAGCTTACATGCTAGAGGGAGTGGGGTAAAGCAACACAAAAGGTAAGGGAAGTATTAGGGAAGTAGATAGGTAGAAAAGTATTCAATGAAGCCATTAACCGTTTAATTGATATGCTTTTGTGAAAAAGTAAGTTTTTAGTGACTTTTTGAAGGAGTGGAGACTGGGTGAGCTTCTTGATGTCCTGATGAAAGTCCACAACGATGGACTGAAACGTCGACCTCTTGACCTATTGGATTAAAAGGTTTCTTATTTTTTGCAACACAAAAGTCCTTGAGTGCTGGCTTTCTTCGAACTCTATACATTTGTGCAGCTGAGCACCGGGCAGAAACTGAAGGAGAGCTGGAGTGCAACTCCCATAATTTTTGTATATATATATATATATATATATATATATAATATCAGGTAAGATCAGCTGCTGTTAACCCATTTAAATCCTATAAGCGGGGATCAAACCGCTGTATGCGCTTCAT